>VMRM01000024.1:3600000-4200000 GCA_010277075.1 Poeciliopsis retropinna
AACTTTGTTGATTTCACTTAAAACGTTCTCCTGTTTTTACTTTTTCTTTTTTGTCACAACTGTTTGAGGCCATTGATCAATTTTAATATCAGACAAAAAGAACCTCAATATAACAATATATAATGTTTTACTAAATACAAATATATATAAATATTTTACTAATGAAAATATAACTCTCCAAGCTAACCTTGCCTTATTAAATTATGCATTAATTGTGGTTAACCACATTTTTATGTTAAGCTTCACATGCTATCCTCAGGGCTAATTACCACCTGGTAATTATGAAATCCCTTAAACAGCATTGGTCGAATAACATGAAGTACCCAAAAGTAAGCTCTAAAAACGTGTATTTTGTTCTATCGAAATTTGTTCTGTAGAAATTTATATCAGCCTGGGAAGGGTTAGAAAACAATCTCTAAGAGCTTAAGATTTAGATTAATGATTGTTGGAGACATTATCCAAAGTGGAAAACATAGATCAGTACTGAAACTTTACATAAGTAGCTCATGCAGCAAAATTGTCCCAAAGGCAAGTCGACTATTTATTCACAAATGAAGTTACAACATGTACACCACTTCAAATCGCACCTGCTTTAACTGATAAACAGTCGCCATAATGGTTCTCAAGATGTTTTGAAAAATACACTGTGGACTGACAAGAAAAAAGTGAAAGTTTGAGGAAGGTGTTGATCCTGATAGACTTTGTTAAAACATAATTTTGCCAAAATAACAGTACACTACAGTCCAGCATGGCTGTAGTAGCGTGATGGCTTGAAGCTACCTGCAATTTTTCGACCTAAACAACATGATCTCTTTGATGGAATCCTAAATTCTGTTCTTTACTAGAATTTCCTGAAGGAAATCAGTTCATAACCCTAAGCACAGGTGTATTTATGCAATGCAACAGAAGCACACTACAAAATGCACTGGCTCAAATAAAATAAAATGATTGAAGTCTGGACTTAATCTAATGAGATGGCTGAGGTGGGACAAAAATAAATAAATAAATAAATACACAGGCCATTCATAATTGAAACAAATCAAATCTGCAAAGAACAGTAGAAAATTGCTCTAGAGCACTTGCACTACTGAGATTTAGGGGGCAATTAATATCTCACGTAAGTCATAGTTGATCTGGATACCTTTCTTCCCTTGCTTGAAATCAGCTCTTTTTAAACACTTTGGTTATGTTTGTGTGATTATAAAATTAATTTCAAGACCTGAAATGTTTAAGTGTAAAAAACAACAAAAGAGGAAACAGTCTCTAAGGTGAAGAAACAAATACTTGTTTCTCCGGCAGGTCTATGCTGCAAGAGATGGAATACACTCATCGATAAATACTAATTAAATTTTACACAAAAATCTACAATGAAAAAAACAATGAAAAGAAAAGCTGGACTCGGTGAGGAGAGACACAGATGCCTCTCCAGACAGCCTAAGCATCACAGTTGCAACTGGACGAATTTTTCTAGCTTTGACTGCAGTAAAAAACATTCCCCGAGCAGCAATTCTAATCTCCCCTATTTCACAAGCGAGACGCCGATGAGGTTAAGCTGATTGGGTCCTTGCTATGGCTCTGATGAACGCCCATTTCTCCGTCCCTCGGCTGCTGACAAATCAGAGGGCAGATGTAATGAAGTCGTCTCCTCACAACATCAATCTTCACCGGGCTTGGCCACCAGTGGAGCTGCACATTTCACCCCACACACTCCCACACCCACCGCCTTTCTTTTGCTGAGTGACTTACTCTCTTCTCATCCTTCACAATGTAATTCCTCCCATGTTTCTTGGTGAGGTGCGGGGCCAGCACATCAAAGCGCCGTCGGAACTCAGAAAACACCATGTGATCGGGGTAACCTGCGAAAAGTTGTGTCAGAGAACTTTATGCTCTGCAAATATTTGTGGAGAGATATGATCATTCAGAGATGACCTTCTGACAGGAAAAAAATAAATTCAGCGACTTTATTTTCCCGATGCACATACACAGGCAGGCCTGGATTGCAATACCTCTCACTATGTATAAGATTTAAGCAGCTTCTTCACCTTGCCTGTAGATCCGTAGGGCATCAAGCAGCTTGGATCCACGTATTTGAGCACGAAGCAAGGCTACATCCAGCTGCATTAAGCCAGGATCTCCACTCTCCCCTTGAGCCTCGGATTCCCCGCCTTTGAACAGGGATCCACTAAGAGCCTTTAGAGCATCTGCCTTGGGCAATATGCAATGAACAAAGTGAATCCTAGACCTCCGCAATGTGTCAAGAAGGGCATCCTATAAAAGAAAGGGCACGATTAGCATTTCTTGTGCAAAAATTCGGAAACATCCATTAGTTTAATGTGTCTTGAAAAACCATTTACATCATCAGTGGGTTTGTTCAGATTTGTCATGTAACAAACATAAACATTACTGTATTTTATTCAAAAATATGTTTTTTAAACCTCCTGTAGCAGCAGTGTGAAACTCATTTTCATTTTGAGCCACATCAAGATCATGAATGTTCTCTAAGGTTGTGCAAGAAAGTATTGATGAAATCCAATAAGAAACTGTAGAAATATTAGTAAAAGCCGGGAATGTAAGTAAATAAATGTTTCTTAAAATTAAATAATATTGAAGATATTTTGTTCTGTTTGTTTTT
The DNA here is from genome assembly GCA_010277075.1 of Poeciliopsis retropinna. NCBI lineage: Eukaryota > Metazoa > Chordata > Actinopteri > Cyprinodontiformes > Poeciliidae > Poeciliopsis > Poeciliopsis retropinna. Next base: position 3,602,633 of record VMRM01000024.1, read on the forward strand.
ATTTTTTGCAATAAAAATCACAGATTTTTGTGAAACTAATTCAGAAATATTTGCAAGAAAATTTGCGATACTTAACATCAAGTAAGGTTGAGGCAGTGATGTAGTAGAAGTAAGAAATACTGACACCTGTGGGTGGGAGTAGGCATTATTTAAGTCCAATGTTTTTGACCATTTTTTCCCAAAGAATTTGCAATAAACTCACAAATATGCAAATTTCAAGTGAATTTTTGTGACCACTAAATCGCAAAACCCAAAGGAACTAACTGATGTAATCTGGCAATATACAGATAAACTGATTTAATCGATAAAATAATATCTAAAACACAACTGCTATCATGAAGGTTTTATTTATGCATCCTCTGTAGTCTGGAAGGCCACAAAAGAAGCTGTGGCGAGTCAGATTTGGCCCCTGGGTCTCGAGTTTGACATGTGTTTTACAGATATAGTTTGCAAAACCATATTACAATACAATTATACATATAATTGACAAGTTCTTTGAAATATGCTTCTAACTGTTCCACACATCTAAAGATTCAAGATTTTGCAATATAGTCCAAGCTTAGTCAGACTAGATGGGTGTACCAATGGGAATACATTTTAAAATCTAGCCCCAGGTTGGTTTCAGTCTGGATTTTGACTAGGCCATTCAAACACATGACTGTGCTTTGATCAACTGTTCCATTATAATGCTGGCTGTATGTTTTGGATCATCACGCTGCAGGGAGGTGAACTTCTGCCTCAGTCAAGTTTTTTTGCAGCTTTTAACAGATTTTCTTCCAGAACTGCTCTGTATTTTGCTCCTTTCAGCTTCCCATCAATTGTGACCAACTTCCCTGTTCTTCCTTAATGAAAAGCATCTCCACAGCAAGATGCTTCCACCCCCATATTTCACCATGGACAAGATGTGTTCAGAGTTATCTGCAGTCTCATAACACAATCAAACGTATATTCAAGTTTGTGGTCAGAATGTGACAAAATAAATCACAAATGGAAGAAGAAACATGTATTAATACCATTTTTTTTAAGGAAGAACTGATTAAATTTTTAAAAAATCAGTCAAAACATAAAATTTTAACTATTTTCCCGATAGTTAAAATTTTCATCCGAGTGTAGGTGCATCAGTGTACCCTCTACACTTCACTCTAAACCTAATATGAATTCCAATGTACACTTCTACAGCTCATTTTTCATCTGCAGAGAAACATGTATATTTCTTAGATAAAGTCTAAAAATATAGATCCAATAGAGATTCACTTCTGAGGTTAGATGGGTTGGAAGCTAACACAGCTGCAGAGCCCAAGTCTATAAAAACAGCCAATATATCATTTTCCCTGGCTGCAGCTCAACTCCTGGCCTTCATCTCAACACTTTTCTTTTAAGCTGCATTGTGCAATTTACGAACGCTCTAAGGCCCCAAGTAGACTCCAAAATAAATCCTAAACAAGGTTACAAATATGAAGCACTTCATCCCTTCATACACCTTAAGCTCCCAGCTCAGTTCCAGAACCAAGTTAACACTGGATAAACTTTCTTTTTTTTTTTATGGTTTATTTGTTCTCTCACCACTTGGAGTTTTATTTGGATGCACAAGGACTTCTTCTTGATTGCAGCAATTCCTGTACTGAAGGTCTTCCTCATACTGGTAGTCCTGCGCAGGGACATGTTAGAAATACCCTCGAGACCGGCGATGGAACCGGACAGCACCACGGCGCCACCCGCCCGGCTTGTGAACAGCGAGCTGATTATCTTTCTGCATGAGTAACATTTGAAAAGTCACCCAATGAAATCATGTTATATTTACATTTATAATCACCAAAGGCAGATTTTTCCTGCCAATGTAAAGCCTACTTTTGGGAGTCCTGCAGCAGGTTTATTGCATTGGTAGATGCAGGGTTCTGTTTGGCGTAGGTCAACCATCCATGGGCGTCATACTCCACCCAGTCGGTCCCATGACTGTGGCCCAGCAGGAAATGATTTTCCTTCTCACTCCTCAAAAGGAAAGTGTGACCTGATGCAAGCATAAACGTCAGTGTTGGACTCCCAAAATACAGTTTGTACAAAAGCATAATAGTGGGTGGGGAGGTTAGGGTAAGGAAGATAAATAAATGTTTTAAAAATGTAGGAAGGTATTTTTACTGCCTCCATGAAAGTTTATCATAACAAGCAGATTCATCACTTCTCGATTACTCCGCTATGTGCCATCTGTCGCCAACCTACACAGACATTACTAATACATGCATAATCACAGACAGTCTGCTCCCATTTTATGTGATTCAAGGGGCAATTTTACAAGCTGTGCGATGGAGCCAGCCGAGTCCTGGACGATGGCCGACAACATGGCATACTGTTCCATGCAATGATTATTGTGTAAATATTAAATTATTTTAAAAATCAATAAATCGGGCAATAGCTGATGGCATCAGGATTCTAGTTTTGCAAACAAATTTCATGTCTTTATCTTGCCGTGCTGTTGTTTATGTGGATGCAATAAATGTCCCTGGTCTGGACCACTTAGACTACAAAATAATGATGAATGGAAACCATAAACTCTCTGGCACCAAAGTCTTTTACGTTGCCAACAAATTCTACATTAAATCACAAACATTGCTGTTGCAGAGGCTATTACTGATATAGTTGTCTGTGGATCACATTGACCCATTCATGTTGAATTAAGGTGAGCTCTTCAGTGAATTTGCACCCACTCCTCCAATTTTTGATTGTACTCCCAATCCAGTACATGAATTAAATGAGTGGCTCCTCATCAGGTCTCTGCAGAACTCAGTGATATGCTGAGGTGGTAATTCAGCAATTAAATCCAGATCTTGTTGACATAGGGATGCATCTAAAAATTGCAGGACAGTGACTATCCAGGGCTGAAGTTGGAATGTAAATAGTTTGTTGTACCTCCAGTAAAAGTTTGCTAATCAAGACTCTTGCTGCTCCTGTTAAGTTAAACACCATTTGGCTGATAATTCATATACTCTGGTCACTTTAATATGTTAATGATGAGACATTTGGGACATTACATACTTTCAACTTTGCAGCTATCACTAAGGTATAAATGCTAAGCAGCCATTTTGGATTTTTTTGCTCATTTCTACAACTAAAATGTTAGAAATTCCAACTGCTGAGTAAAAACAAAAGGCATAATTGAATCACATTTTTCAAAGAATTGTTTGAATATGGACACTCCAAATTAAAAAATGTCAAATCCTGTCCCATTTCAAATTATCTATGGACTACTGTGTGAGAGAAAATACAGCCCCAGATTAGTACCTAGATAAAAACAAGACAAATCTTACTGTAAAAAATATGCACAAGAAACTTTCTAGGGACATGGCAACTACACTACGAAGATGTTTATTCATGTCCATTAGTATTATGCCTCAAGTTTTTTAGTTTTTCCTCTGGATGCAGCAGAATTTAATTTTCATTCAGTACATCCCGAACCAAACACAAAACAATGCCAAAATGCTATTGGTGCTAACAGATATTATTATTTAAGACACCAGCATTTGCACATAATTCTATAGTTTAACATGATTACTAAAAACTTAGTAATTGTAAAACAAATATGACATTAATAATAATAATAATAATAGGCTGGACATGAAGCTAAAAGTTATTCAGTACTTTAGTATATCTACCAAATACTTTCTTACCTGAGTAATTGTTTTTAAAGGACAGCTTTTCACATCTATCCGAGTAATATTAATTTAAAATAAGACTACTCATGCTTGAGAATATTTTTTGTTTTCTCTCCTGACCTTTACTACTGATACTCTGATTTATAAACATGTTTTATTTCTGCAAATGTCTAACTATATTGAAAACATCTTCAGTTTTATCTCACCAGATCTGTTTATTGCTCATTACTTCGTGTTAAATGATTTTCCACAATATTTCATGAGAGAAAAACTTCTTTTGTGAATCTCAAATTGTTTAGTAGCCTTACATCCACCTCACTTAATTTTAAAGTTTTACAGCCAAATATATTTTCAACACAGAATTTTTCTCCTTGCTTGTCAACTCTTATTCTACCTATAATTTTTAAAACCTGAAAAAAAAAAAAAAAAAGAAGCAAAACAGTGCCCATTTAAATGTCATGTTTGGCAATGCTAAGGCTCCTCTGACCTGGGGTCAAATTGACCCCTCAGGCAACTCCGCTGTTAACCTGACCTAAATAAACATTCTGAAAGTAAGGCCTTCAACTGATGTTTTAGAAGACTAGGAATGAAACTGCACAATAATTTTTCATTTACTTTTTTCTGACCTTGACACAGTTCTGTAGGCTAAATTGCAAAAATCTACTTTTAATTTTTTTTTTTTTTTTAGTTTATTTTGCTTTACTTGCTACAAAAAGGGAATACAACCCCTACATTTGTTAAAACACAATTTTTTTGTGTGTCTTTCTTTAAGAATCTTATTGCTTCTTGTGGATGTAAGAGTGCCCTTATTATGCAAATTATCAGTGCAAGATTCTGTTTTGTCCTCACCTTTACTCTCGCCCTCAGCCGGTCCATAGTAGCTGAAGAGACGTCCCAAAAGTGTTTCTGCTGATCCTCTTGGCTGCAGAGCCTCTTCCTCCATCAGCCACAGAAGCCCCCGTGCCTCATCTGTTCGAACTGTTCGCACCTATTGCAAAGTAAAATGTTTACACATACACTTTTAAACATTCTGCTGTCATCGAACAATGTATTTTTATCCTTACTCCATCTGTTTTGATAGGGGTTTTTTGACCCCCTTCAATTCTACGGGAAAAAAAAATCCTATTTCATTACATGAGTAAAGACAACCTTGCCACAAGGACACTCAGCTCCTTTCAGCTGTTTAATGGGAATGCAAGGATGAATCAAGCATATCTGTAAGCCTTTATTATTCATCTCCCTCATGGGTACAAAAAGAAAATACATATAATTTTCTCAGAGCTGGTTGCTGACCTCTGCAGTCGAGTTCTTAAGCGTAAGCAAAAGTACTGTGCAGGGTGTTTCTTCCCAGCCTGAGCTGGTGGTGAGAGACCAGATAATATTATCAGCACTGAAAATTTAAATTTCTTGAAAAAAAACAAAAAAAACCCCCGAAAAGTTCACAGTATGTGTCCTTCAGCTGCTGTTGCAATAATGGCATCATCCATTTGGCGTTTTTTATATTAAAAATGTAAATGCAGCTCATAAAGACAAAGTAATCGAGGATTAAAATGAATACAATTAGCAATACATCTACTACCAGCAGAGAGAAGGGGGGAAAAGACCTGCAATGGCACTGCTTTGAACAGAATAGGGATATTATCTTCATGTGTGATGCTATGCAAGATCAAACAGCTTTATTCAACAGTGTGTGTAGATGACAGCATATTTTACCATACACATATTGCCTTGCAGAGTCATTCATAACTGGTGAACTTTCAAATTTTGTCACGTTATAAATACAAACTTTATTTAATTTTATGGCATAGGCCACACAAAATAGAAGATAATTAATCGTGAAGCAAAAGGGTAAATGATGCAAAACTATAATATCTTATTACACACATCTCAATTCATTGTCTCTGAGTGAATACATGGTAGAATTACCTAGTAAAAAGAATATAAAGAAATGTTCCTCCCACTTCATAATCATGTGATACTTGCTGTAGATCTATTTTATTGAATCCCAATAAAACACAATGTTTGTGCTCATAATATGAATAAATGAGGAAAAGTTCAAGCAAGATGGTCAATTTACACAATTGTGTGTTTAGAACAGAAGGTTTAATCATAAATTTTATACACATTTAGCCAAAATTATTGACAAAAAAACATGTTTTAAAGGAAAGGAGCACTCTACATAGGATAGCTAGATTGGTTGACATGGTTAAATCCTGAAAATATCCTGGAAAACCTAGACACAAACCAACAGAACCAAGAACAGCTTTAATATCCGTTAGGACGCTACAACAAATACACCCTTATCAGCGGTGCACACCACACTGCCTGCAAATACATAGACAGTGCATCAGTTTGAAGGAGACGTATGACAAGCCATGAAACTGGCAATGAGTTGAACATTAAGGCTGTGATAACGGACATTTGAGCAATGACAGGAGAAAATATATCTTTGGGTAGAAGAAAAAACCCTTTGATCAAAATGCCTTTCATTCAAAGCAACAGATCTTTAGAGCAGACTTTAAAAATGTCTTTAAAGTTACCATTTCATATTTTTTCTTCTTCTTTTTTGTGTGATATACTGCTTCTGATGACGTTCAAACCAGAACAGGGACCCATCTTAAAAAGCAAAGCACTCCAACAAAAAATACTGGAGTTATAGCAACGTGATCCACAGTTCTTTAAACTCTGCCATTTCTGTTTCCATGGTGCAGATCAGAAGCTGCAAAGGCCAAACATTGATTTTTCTTCTTGAAGTCAATTCTCTAACCTTTCTTTTTCTTGCTCCCATCGCCTTTTTCTAACCTCTCCTAAACCAATACTGTATACAATTGAGAGATTATTCAAAATATAAATATTTACTTTTGAATCACGAAGGGCATCTGGTGAATATCAAAAGAAAAACGTGTTTACAAAAAGATTTTGAAGAAAACTGTTACACTGCTATCAAAACTATGCATGAAAAAAATTCTGAAAAAACAGAAGGTGCTATGGAAATTCCAGAGGCAGTGCACTCCAAAGATAAAAATGTAACCACTTAACTTACAAGCGCATGGCTTGAGGCTTGGTCTATCACTGCCACTGAGAGAGAAGCGGTGGGCTCAGTGTCTTCTATGGCAAGTTCAATGTTTTCCTGGAGGAAGAAAGATAAGTAGACAGGGATTCAAAACCATATCTAAATATGGAAAAGGACCTTCTCTAATGACAAATTATGTTTTCTGTTTTCTAAGAAACCCATTAGACATTTTATAATGTTTTTTTCTTTTTCTTTTAATTTGACTAGTTCTCTTAAAACCCATAGTTAATAGATCCACAGAAAAACTAGAAATTCTTATCATTAATCTGTTGAGGTGGATTTACCACATGTCTATTGTTAAAGGTTATTCATGAATAAAGTTATATTTCTTATTTTCTTCTGTGGCTGGAGTAACTTGGAAAGGTGCTCAAAGGCACAATTATTTGAAGAATAATTAGAAATTAAAATGGTATTTTTAAAAAAGGGTATTTTAGATATTATATAGTCAAAGGCTACACCAAAACCATTAAAATAACAAGAATGTGGCATTTGCTGCAAGTAGTTTTCTTGATGGTAAATGGAAATGAAAGGTGAAGAAGGAATTATTGCATTAAAATGCCATTACCAGCTAAGGAATGGGGGTGGGGGAAGAATGTTACAAACAGTAGCAAACAGTGGCATGAAAACAGTTGGAAATGTTGGTGATGCATCTGTGACAGATGCTCATGTACGATTTGAACGCGAGCATGAAACGTGCATTTGAGGGAACAGAAAAAGTTCCTCCCAACAGCCTCAGCACTCCTTTGCATTCCAGTTGTATGATTACAAAGCATACGACTGTTTTGCGTTCACGATTTGACCTGCCCATCATCGTCACTGTTAACGCTTGGTGCTGATTTAAATGAGTTTGACCTAGTTTACGATGACACGTTCACAGCTCCATATATTCTCAGGTTGTATTGACAGCAAAGCATTACCGTGCAATACTTAATTCTGCCCCATTTTCTATTCTTCCAGGCGAATGACGTGGGTGGCAACACAAGCTAGAAGTCCCCAGATTTTTTGTTCACAGCATCTAACGCAATGTTGCCAGGGTTCCTGGTTAACTTTATAATCAGGTCAACTGAGAAGACTTAAGAGTGCAACGGCTTGAGAAGATTAATATATGTGTAAAGGCATAAAATAAATTTCAGTATTTTGTCCTTTAATAAATATTTGAAGATGACTGTGGCCAGTTATTATGGTACGGTTCTGCTAGAATGAGCTCAGGGGAGGAGAGAAAAAGAATGGCTCTTTCATCAAGGAGAAACGCCACGGCTGTGCAGCTGGGCGTGCCGCTCTCATAGGTAGCTGTGAGTGACTTTACTTTGATCTCGGCAGAAGAGGTGAACACCGGCATCACTAATGAGGAGGTCTAACACATGAACTACTTCGGCTTGTCACAGCTTGTGACAGGTGGGACGGCTAGCGTTTCTGATGTGTGAACACATTCGCTATTGGAGTTGATATATCGGAGAAACAGTGGCAGTCAAAAAGGGGAGAGAGAGGTGGGAAGGCAGGAGAAAGACAAAACAAGGAGACTGGGGATGTATGTATGCACAGCACATTATCTCTTACACACGCCTCTACCTCTTTGTATCTTTCCAGCTCTTGAACAAAGGTGCGCTGGTAGAAAAGGCTCTGCAAGCGTTCTTGAGTGTAGTTGTGGCACAAGTCTTCAAAGGTTGTGCCGCTCTCGCGCTTAGCAAGCCTGGGGTTCTGAAAGCCTGGTGTGTCCACAATGAGCAGAGAGCACATGGAGTGCTGGCTGGATTTCAAGGCCCTTAAGTACACAGGGGGTAGGAAGAAAAGCCATAAAAACATACACATGTACCAATAACATATCTTTCACTGATTATATTCACCCTACAAACCTTGAACCATAAAGTTGATCTTTACTTTAGAAAATTCACTTCCCTTCCTCTAGCTTCAACTTCAAATTTTAATAGTTTTAAACCATCGGGTATAGTGTTGTGAATTGTTTTAGCCCCCTACAGAAGGCTGCCCAATATCAGAAAAATGTTGTGATGTCAGTTGCTATAAATGTCTATTTTCTTCTTTCCTCTCTTTCACATCAGTGCTACAATCACTCTATGACCTTTAACTTTTTGGGCAGCGTCATTTGTGTCCATTATGAACATCTGGTGGCATGAAACTCTGCCCGACTTGCTAAACATTACATTGGCATGTAAAATTCAAGTTCATACCACTTGCCATATTGGCAAACAGCTATTGTATTCCAAACAGTCTTCTGCAATATGAATATTGGTTGGTTCACACTGATATTACCTTGACTGTGTGCAACATATTGTGAAGTCCTATCCTGCAGATTTCTTCTGTATTTTGTCACATTTAAATGATTCACATTAATGAAACCTTCACATCACTGTGGAAGAATTTAGGTCCACTCTTCTTTGCAGAACTGACACATTGGACAGCCTCTTCAAAGTTATGACAGCATCTTCGTCAGATTTCAGAAAAGACCGATTTTGTCTTGGCCACTCCAAAACCATGTATTCATTTTTGGTAAACAGTAAAAAAAAAAAAAAAATCCAAGTAACAGCTTTTAACAAAATCACCAGTGTTAAACTTCAAATTATTACTAGATGAAGGAGGTTTGGGAATGGGCATTTCCAAGAAAGAAGGCTGATTTTGTGTCTTATGAACAACTTGCATGTTTATTTGACCATAAAATGTGAATCATTATTCTGATAGACCCATTAATGGTCCATTTTCAATGCAATAGTAAAATCAACAAAATTATTATTAAACTGTTCCAATATATGCCAACGTTATGCACTTTAGCAAAGTTCCTGTTATGTTTGGAAAGTAAACAGGCCCATAGCATTACAGATTCTTCACCTAACTCCATATATTCATTCTTTATATAAACATATAAAGAATGAATTTTATATTCATTCTTTATATGAATATAAAAAAATAAATGTCTTCATTTATGTTGAAGACATTTATTGTCTTCAACATAAATGAAGACAAAAATAAATGGAATCATATTTTTACTTAAGGGGGAAAAAGTCAATTATTCCTAATTGGAAGATCTGAACATCTTGAAAAGTATAGTACAAGTGTAAAACCTTTTTTGGTTTATTTTAAAAGACAACAAAGACTTTTGCTGAAAACAATTAACATGAACATTGTACTTTTCCAACATATAATATCATGCTTTTGTTATAAATTAGGAGTACATTCTAAGGCTTTTTAAACTTCAGAGGAAAATGTGGCTGGAACTGTTTTCAAAAATGCAAGGTAACGCAATCCAAGATATGTCGGTTTACCCCAATACTAACCGATTTATCAAAGATACGATGACAGCAAAGACTTCAGAGTAAAGCCCTGACACCATTGCTTCCAAACACTCCTTTGCTGTGGATTTGGATCCTAGCATGGAAGAAGTCAGACAGAAAATAACAGTTAGTTACATTTTTTAATATCTTAACAATGAGGCAACACAAAGATCTAACTGAAGAATAGAGAAAATAAATTACAGTGTGACATTTGCTCCTATGAGGAAGGTTCAACAGCGCCACATTTGAGCATTTCATACCCAGAGGCTTAAGTATCCAAGCTGGGTTTAAAATTGTCTTTGTAAAGCATTGACATTTTGGACTCAGGTGCTTTGGAACCGGTCACATCTAACAGCGCTAACTCATGTTTGTGCCTAGCGGCAGTGGCCACCTGTTAGGCTCACTTAATTCATTCTGCTATCAAACAGAATAGTGACTTTATGTTTAGTAGGGGGACGTTTTCATGTGTGCACACACACAAAAACTGGACAGTAGGTTTATGTGCAACTGGGGGGAAAGTGAAGGTGAGACTGAGGTCATTTCTGTCAATCCCTGCTGTGATGGACTTTTAACTGTATCCCCATGCCCTTCAAAGTCTGTTGATGGAAAGTCAGGGTGCCTGCACGTGACAAAAATCAATGCGACGCAATTATAATTTCAAGGACGAAGAATGAAAAGGGGATCCAAAATTGCTTGTCCCAACATAGTGTGTGCACTCATCTGTCAATAGCCAATGTGGACGTGTAGTATTCATTACTAAGATAAGCTTTACTTTTTTCTCCCGTGCATGCAATTTCCCTTAGGTGATGAGAAGGCACATATGCGTGCGAGCGTGCACGTGTGTGAAGAAGTAGACAGAGAGTGACAAAGAGACGCAGGGGAATGAAAAGAGTATACAGGAAAATGTATTCTGCTGAGTACCTGCATCTGCTGTGCCATTTTCCTCAGAAGCCTGGAGGATGGTGCCGAATCTGGGCAGGGTGCCCTTGGCCTGATGCTTGAAGATGGAGGAGGAAAGCTCCTCCAGGGTGCAGCCCAGCAGGTAGGCTGCCTTCTGGGCCCACTCGTGACGTGCAAATTGTTTCCTGCCAGCTGAGACATGTGTATAAAAACCTCCATTAGACCTTCTGCCAGCAAGTTCCAGGCAACATTTGTGGCAATCACATCTTTTAGAGGGTCAGGGTTATGCTTCTGTCCACCAATGCTTTGCAAAAGTACCCATGCCCCTTTAAACTTTTAACATTTTGTCATCTTACATCTTTCAACCTCTTTTATTGAGATTTTCTGTAATAGAGCAACACAATGTTGCAAGTACCTATGCAACATTTTATTAACTGAAAATCCATCATCTGAAAATGAAAACGACAAAACTGTAGACCTACCAATACCATCAAACACTTAAACTGACAAGCCTGGCCAGGAGAGTGCTAATAAGAGAAGCAGCCAATAAAGCCCATGTTAACACTCTGGAGGAGCTGCAGAGATTCGCACCTCAGGTGAGAGATGACTAACATGGAGGAGTGGTGATAAGATAGCCACTGTTGATAGAAAATCCATTTTCAGTTTGTCACTAGCTAGAGGCACTCTGGTGGGTCAGGAGGGGGACAATGGATGACACATTTTTCAGATTTTTACTTCTAAAGAAAATTGAAAGCTATGCGTAGCTGTTCAGGATGAAATCAGAAAAAGTTCAAGGCAATTTAATACTTTTGCAAGGCACTGCAAGCAGAGCTGATGACAAACTGTTTAAAAAAATGTCTGAACCATCACTGAAAAGAAATGTAACCTTGTTCATCTACAAGTTTAAAAAAAAAGAAATCTACCATGGGAATAAACGCAATCAGTGAAGAACAATTTATTTACTTGACTGGGAACTTCATTTGGGAAACAGGCGTTCTTTCATTCTTTAATCTATTAAAAATAATGATGACATCCAACACAGCAGTAAAAAAACTGCAGTTATAATCCACCATGAACTGGTATCTTCTAAGTCTTTTGACAGAGAATAACTTTGGGGATTATACACAGAAAAAAAAAAACAGTGGGCTCTATCGGTTTCATCACTGCGACAGAACACTTGCGTGCTTCTCCTAATGCGTAGCAGAACGCTTGTGGAGTCAAGCAAAGACTTAAATATTTGCTTTGAATGATAGGCGGCTCAATCGGGAATTATTTCAGACATCAAAAAAATTAGAAGAAGCTGGTTTTGTCATTGTGGCCTTATTTTACAGGGTCAAAACAAGTATGGAGGGAAAAGGTTTTAAAAAAAATATCTGTGTACAGATATATCCATCTGTACACATGTGCTTCAACAACAGCAATTATGGGGTAAACCTTTTCGAATTAACACTTTTCAGATAAATGGATTGACAGTACAGTAAACACAAAAGCAAACTCGTTTTACATGACTCCTGACATAGCTATGGGTAAACAGAGATCACTGCTGCCCTCTTGTGTTACAAAATGAGATTGCACTACTGACAAACATTTTAGAAGTACTCTGGAGAAGTCAGCCCAGGCAACAAACATGTTCCTAGAAGTGCAGAATATTCTAATGAATAAACATAACTTTTGAATGTGAATAAGTCAAACTTTTGTTTGGATATTGTTGCATCTATGGCTCTAGAACTTTATCACCATACAGCACACCTTATTAAGAAGAATAGCTCTGACAAAAACCTTCCCAAATTTAAATGTCATGTTAATCATAAGAACATTAGTTTGGTTCTGCATTCACAGACAATATCCAGAACTGGGAATGTTTTAAAATTAGTCCCTAATGGTGTTATAGCACCATCAGAAAGATTGGTAGCCAGCTGGAGGGTATCACTGACACTAATTGGGCGAGCTAGTCTGCATAAGCAACTGTGCAGATGATGATAATGAAGGGTGAAGAAATGTCTCAAAAAACACAAGATACTTTACCCCGTGCAGCCTGCTACTGTGCAGTCTTTCTGACTTTTATGTTTGATATGTTCAGTCCATTTTAGTGACAAAAAAACATATTTTGTAAGATCAAATCCTAAAGACTTAGACTTTTGTTTGGATATGGTAATTTTATTCAATTTCTAAGACCCTATGAGGATGTGATGCAGAGGACAAAAATTTAAAAGATATTAACATTTGAATTTTTTTTTTTTTTTTTGTCATGTTACAACCATATATTTTACTAAGATTGTGTGACACACCACACAAAATAGTCCATAATTGTGCATTCCAAGTAAAAAACCTGAAAAGTGTTAGTCAGGAAGAAGAAAACCATTATTGAAGTCCTTTTTTAATGTTTACCAAAAGCCATGTAGGGAATACAGGACAGCCTGACAGGACAAGGTATTCAGACCAGATTAGGCTGAAGATATTTTGTAATTTTCCCTTTCAAGAAGGAAAAAAAAACTAGGAATTTGTAGAAGAAGATTACTGCATTTTCTTATATTCTATTAAACCTTCTCCCTCTCATCTATCCTTACCTCTCTATTTCCCTGTTAATTTTCTCTTCTTTTCTTTTTTTTCCCCCTTTTCCATCTCGATGTGATTGAAGTGAACCCAAAACAAAGTCTAATTATTTTTCACTAATAAAGATCCAATAGAGCATTACAGTCAATGGTGTAATATCCATTCTAATGTTTATGTTAACATCTGCTTCCACTATTTCGGAAAGACATAACCTGCAACATGAATTGCTAATGTTTTGAATAGTTTCCCTGCCAATTCATTTACTGTTGCAAACTGTATAAGCACTGTACACCAAGGGAAAAAAAACTTGAAACAGTCAAAAAAAAGAAAAGCCAGCATAACATTCACACAGCAGCCATAGCCCTAAAATGTCATAAGTATGCAACTAGCGTAGATATTCCATTATTTCTTCACCTTTTCATATGCAAGTAGTATTAGTTGTAAGGCATACATTTCCCCAACAATGTGATATTTTATTTGGGGCTGCAGATTGGTGAAGCTCAGTGTAATGATCTGTGCACTGTGCAACATCTCTTTCTAAGTGCAAATGCATAATTCAGCTGCCTCGGTTACATCTTTCTTGCATCACACAAGTGATGGTTTCAAAATGCAGCCTCAACATTGACACATCAAGTAAAAAGCTGCTGAAAATAATAAATGGAGGAGAGGAATGGAGGCTGGGGGGTGTTTTACAAACTCAAAGATTTTTAATAGTTCACACACTGCTATTATTATCATTATTACCACTAATAATGCCACTGTGAACAGGAGAAATGTTTTTCCTTTTTTTTTCTTGTTTAACGTAAATAAATCTTACTCTTGGTAGCTCCAGCTGCTCCGAGATGATAGATGGCCCCAAGAACCAGCCAGAGGGCCCGCTGCTCATCCGCACTGATCCCAAGGACCTTCAGGGCTACTTGCAGTTTGGAAAACTGCTGAGAGGCCCGCTGCTTATCCTCTGCCTAACAGATTTTTATAAAGATTACTTCGGCTTTATAAGAGGTCAAAGTAATATCTTCAAAGGCCAATCTCCACTTGCGGGGCAGCATTTACCTTATTCTGCGGCGTGATTTCGAATGCATTGTAGTCAGCAAAGTGGTTGAGGTGCAGCTCCGTTCTGATGGGGAAAAAAAGATAAGGAAATGACAGCTGACAGAATATTATTGAAATACACCACATAGAGCCCTGCAAAAGTATTCAAACGCTTAGACTTGTTCACATTTTGTCCCAATCTAAAATATTTGATACATTATTTGGGTTAATTTGATGGACAAACACAAACCATTGCATCATTTTTAAAATGGTATTTAGTTTTCATGCACACATTTATATTTACAAAGTATTGGCCAATACTTTTTAAAATGACTTTTGGCTATGTCCCTACCAAAAGCTTCCCCACTGAATGACAATGTTACTGCCACATTCAGTGTTATATTCATTTTTTTGTTTTCCACTTCACATAAGGGTTTTGCATGTTAGGTGGAATATCTTGGTATGTTTGTCAGTTGCTCCATACTCTTTCCATTTTTAGATTATTATTGGAATATTGCTCTGTGAGATGTTCAAAGCATGGAGAAATTGTTTTATAACCTAATCATGTATTAAAGCCGACAACTTTCCTTTTATTATTATTTTTCAAAAACTGTTATCTTTTGTTTACAGCTAAATACTCCTTTGTGTTGGTCTGTCACAAAAAAAAAAAAAAATCATCAAAACAACATAGTTTGCGGTTCAAATTATAAAAATGTGGAAAAAGCTCTAAAGGTACAAATAGTTCTGCAAGGCACCATTTGTGTGTCACAAATTAAATACAGAACAGAGCTGTCTTGTTATTTTAATTGGCTAAATAGCATCAATACTGACCTAAGAGCGCTATCTACTCCAGCCATCAGGTAGTAAAACACGTTGAAAGTGGACTCCCCTTCTGGTCTCCTCGTCACCCTCATTTTCTCTAAAAGCATCGTCTGTGAAGTCACAATAAAACCAAGTCGACAAATGATCTAAAAATCAATTCTTTGTACACATATAGCACTTAATTATAGATCTGAATGCAGTTTGGTTGGTTGCAGTGAAGTATCAAAAACGTTTTTGATTAATGTATCGATTGTGCAATTCGTGCAAAAACCAAAGAAACAGCTCGAATCACAACAACATGAATTAAACAAGGAGAATAGAAAAATGAAAAGAAAAACACACAAAAATTGGTCTGCTTTTTCTCCCAGTGTGTTTGTGTTTACCTGAATAGAGGCTGATGTCACCAGGCCTGCCTGGTCGAAATCCAGGGAAACGATGTGGGAGAAGCGACTTGCGTTCCCATTAAGGGAAGTCGAAGCATTCCCAAAAGCCTCCAAAACTGAATACACTGCCTGCCATTTTTCTGCTACAATGAACCAAATTGAAATGCTGGTAATTGGAAGACCCTAACAACAAGTAATTGACAAATAAAGCATAATTTGAATGCAACCTTTCCAACTTACTGGAGAATGATTTGTTGGTGCTTCCAGCGATGGTAATCAGGTACTGGATGATGTGCTGACAGTTGGTGGTCTTGCCACTTCCACTCTTGCCAAGCAAGACAATGGACTGATCCTGACGAGTTGTAAGGAGGCTCCTATAGGCAGCCTGCGCCATGCTGTAAATGTGGGGGGCTGTGTCTTCTTTTCTGCAGCCTTTGAACATCTGCATGACCTGGAAAAAAGACGAGAACAGAAAAAGGACTTATCTTCACATTAGCTCACATCATTGGACATGTTCAACTCTCAGCACATCCATTTCAAGCTTATTCAGAAGACATGCATGCGTTTAAAAAACAAATAAAAAAAACACTGCTGCCTACCTTCTCAGAATACATAGAGGGGGCACTAATTGGGTTAATGACCACCATGTTTGGCCCAGCGTGGGAGTGCAGGAGGTTGCTGCCGTAACGCTGCCGCAGTGAGTGCATCACGCTCGACTCGTTCAAATATTGCAGAGAGGCCAAGTCCTCCACTCGGTCAAACAGCGGCGGGTTTGCCTAGAGTTCAGAGGCAGAGGCGGTCACACACACACACAAACTCACTGAGAGCCTTCGATTATGGATGAGGTTAAGAGTTGATGTGATGATTAAGTACCTTCTCTACATCATCTTCATCCACCTCCAATAAAGATCCATCACTCTCCAGGCAGATTTTTACCTTCCCCTCTGGCAGGCTGCCTGCCTCCGTCTTCAAGAGAGTGGCTGCATTACCACAAATTAAGAAATTCAATGAATGTGACATCTGATCTGGACCTTCTCTTTCACGCAACACGGCTTAGGGCAGTTGCATATATTTTAATAATGCATGAGATTCAATAAAGCATAACATGCATGTCATTTTGAGAACACTACAGCGAAATACATTCAGTCTGAGGTAAACAAGAGCAGTCAAATTAACGTCAATGTTTCTAAAAGCATTTTATGTGCTTCAAAACACCCACATCTGTACTTTTCGCAATCAAATGTCATCACATGCCGACACCGACAGAAGAGGGAGTTTAACATGTCTATTCATCATAACAAATGCAAATTAAAAAAAAAATAATAATACAAACCCAGAGAAAATCCATCCTTGTGGACAAGCCATACTTTTTCCGTTTCATACCAGGCCTTTTCTGCCTTCAACTGTTCCTCTGTCTTCACCTGTAAAAGCAAAACAATCAGAAGGAGATGTGTGTTTATAAACAATGTTCAAACATTAGAAATGTCGAAATATTTTAAAAAATAATAATAATTGCATTTTTTATACTTTGGTGAGGAAGTTGTTTACTGAGTGAAGAAGGCTATAAAGTAGGCATTTTCATCAACAGTATGCTACTTTCACAAACATTCAGAGTCGGGACAGAGATATTAGCACCTATTTAAAAGGTTATTGTAATTTCTATGACATACTGGAGCATGTCTGTGGGTTTTTAAGGTGGACTTTAAGAACCAGTGTCCTGCTCATTTTAGATGCTCCCCTGGGAAATAAATTATTTATTGAAAGCCTCTGTAGAACTTGAAGAGAAAACTGAGGAGGTAATACTGACATTAATTCAGCTGCCGTAATCTTATGATGATTTCACACCATTTTCACACTGTATTAGAGTCTCCTGCGAGCATTAAACACGCTGTAAAGCAGAAGCTCCTTCATAAAAATCTGTTAATGATCCACAGGGGTTGTGTTTGTTTTTATTTTTGCCTTGGAACAGAAATGGCTTAAAAACCATGAAATATTACTTTGGGTATAGTGGTTACTCCTTCATATGTCAAATTTCAACCCTGGTAATTTGTTTTTATCCCTATAAAAAAACATTTTCCAAGAAAAGATATTGCTCTGTTTTCTCCCCTTTAGTGTTAAACAACTGTCTTTCATGGCTTTTGAATATCTCTGAGAAAGGTCTTTATTCTTATGCAAAGATATGGAGAAGTAGTTAAAAAATACCAGCTACTTTAAAAGTGCATCTGTAATTAATGTACTCTACAGCGGGATCTCTCCACTGATATTAAAGTGCATGTATGATTGGAGAGCACTGGTCTGTTTTCTTATTTCACAACCTGAATCCATTATTCAATGGTCTTCTACAAAATCATTTCAGTTTTCATGGCTCATCTTCCAATACAAATTTAAAGCACTCAGTGTTTACTAAGTGTTCACTCAACTCAGTCAGGATTAATATAACATCTTCCCTCTGAAGACATCACAGGCAGAAGGCAAGACGAGTTTTTTTTTTTTTCCCATCCACACCAAGAACATCACACACAGTAAAACACCCTGCTTTGATTGACTAAAAGAAACGGCACTGAGTACAAGCAGGTCCAAATGTCAAGAAAAAAGTCATGCACAGACAGCTACAACATCTATGGGAGAGAATACATAAAATAAATAGTCAAATCTAAATATTTTGGCTTTTCTCTCTCTCTCTTACAGTTTGATATAGCACAAAGTTGAAATCCACATTAAATAAAACACATTTAGAATATTTTTATTGCTTCTTTCTTCAGATATAAAGATCATGTTTGTCAGAATCTGGTCCAACAAGGACAAAAAAAACAACATATTTTTCACAGGGTTCTTGCAATAAAAGACATTATTGCGTTATTCTGCCATTACAGATGGGTACTTATTTTGCATTTAATTATATACTCTTACATTTGAATAGTGTTCATGTTGTAAAGTGCAGAGTGCCTCCTCAGGAAAGTGGAGCTGACCGGTCAGCTCCAGTTGCTTTTATTTTTACCAAAAAAATGTATAAATGAAGATCCAAAAAGCATTCAGCTGGACATTTCATGGATATATCAACTAATGAGTTCTTACTTTAGGAGAAGAAACTTGGAAAGGGACTGCTTTAGGGAAGTTCTGGGTTTCTGGGTGGTAAAACTGCTTTACAAAACACTGCAACAGTTTCTGCTTAATATGTCAAGAACCAAAACAATAATAAATCATGCAATCAGCACTGCAACCGGTCTTAGTTACGGTCAGACCTTGGTTGCAGCTAAGTGTGCTGCCTGAAGGATGGCCACTGGGTCCTCAACAATCTTGGACTGGAAAAGGGAAGGATCATAATTGACAGGTAAATGTCACATTCATTTGGAAACACCAAAATAGATCCAAATGCACAGCAGTGAAACAAATTGTGGATTATTTTAAGTAATTAAAAAGTAACACTTCAACAAGAGCAAAAAATAAATAAAAAATTCAGGGAAATGCAAACAACTCTGAAAGGATTAGAGGCTAAATTGAGCAACTCCCGTAGCTGGTGTTCAAATACAAACTCATGCTTTATTCTGCCAAGTTAATATATATGCAACAGATGCATTAATTTGAGATGTCACTCTGGGTGAAAAACAGAACTCTCAATGTTAATATCTGCTGGTGGAAATTTTCAGCTTAAAACAGTCCTAACCAAAGATCAGCTGGTCAGAAAAACCCACCCTGTTTTTATCACCAAACAAAAGTATTAGAAATACAACGAAGAAAAGAAACTTTAATTTCCTGCCAAAGAGACGAGGGGGAGCTCTCCACAGAATGTCACTTTGCACTTGATTTAGTAAAAGGGCAAATTGATCAGCAGAAGAATCCGTATTTGTTGTTCAATCTATGCTAGATTTGGAAATATTGACAGCTTTTGGCAAGTCTCCAAGCTAGTTGTGCTAACTTACGACAGACGCTGAAATATCTACTCTGAATTATTTGTCTGTTTTAAATAAGTAAAACCCAGTTTTAGAGCAACTGCTCTACCGCACACAGCAAAATTTCACTTGTGCTTCTAAAATACATCAATCATAACTCACAGTTGGAGGGACAGAGAGAAATATTTGGAAAGCTTATAATTATAGTTTCTAAAGAAAAGGAGCAATCTGAGAAGTCTTTACAAAACCTTTTATTTTGAATATCTGTCACACTGGTTGTATCATCACTAATGATTTGGTTCCATCATCAGGCTTTCTGCATGAGTACAGTGAAGCACTCAGAGAAAGTCAAAGATTTTAAACTCTGAAGACAAAGTTTGCTCGGAAGAGAAAATATCTTTTGACACGCACCAGGTGATTACAGAATAAAACTGTGGCAAAAGATTTTGTCTAAATCAAGCGGAACTCAGTATGATTTGATGTACCACCTGAACACTGAGGCTTCAGAACTAACAACTTCAGAAAAGTTGTACCATTTTATTGAAAGACATTTTCCCAGATTCTGAGAATTTTGCATGTAACGTCTATTGTCTTGCATTAATTCTATTTTCTTTAGCCTTGCAGTTTCTTCTCTTACAAACAGCCGCATGTTTTGGACAATTTCTTTTTCCAAATCTCTATTATAAAGGGACTAAAAATATAACATCTTGTGGCATGATTTCCATTTGAAACATTTCTACTTTGTTTGCATCCAATTTGAAGACAAAGTTTGCTTGGAAGAGAAAATATCTTTTGCCACACACCATGTATAATTCATGTGTCGTAGGAGGTCCATAACCTCGTCTATTGTTTTAACTGACAGCTCTCGTGTCGAAGAAATACTTTTCATAAATCAGCCAGGTGCAGCTGCTAATTAAGGCCTGCAAGCACTTGCTTATTTGCATAACTAGAGTTTTGCGAGTATTTGTTTTGAAAATGCAAATTACACTGAATTGATTTTTCATCCTCTGCTTGATCACAGAAAGTAAAACTAAAACGGGTTATAAAAAAAACTTACAAAATTCTTTGCGCTCTGTTCAAGAAAGTTTAGCTTTTAATTGAAACTGCCTGTTTAATCTGATATTTTATTATTTTACAGTGTAAAGAAATTAATAAGCATGTATGTTGAGATTGTGTTTGTTTTACTTTTTGCTTGTACAATTTCCTTTATCTCACACATTAATCTGATTAAATAAGACTGTGCCATTTCCAGCTTAATACTGGAAGTACTTAATGCTTCCAGTATTCAAAAACTGTACACAGTGCAAGATGAATCAAACATTACCAATGTAAATATAACCTTGTTGACACTTTCTTAAACCTGGTCAAGAACCCTAGACAAGAGAATTCAAACTGCCCTTCCTCACTCCCATTGGTTTATGTCACATTAGTACTTTTCAACCAAGAAAACAAACCAAGAAAACAGCAGGAAGTCAAAGACAAGCAGCAGGCAGGCAGGGTAACCTAGGCCACAGAGGGGTCAGTGGTGGAAAATATGCTTTAACTCTAGCATTCAATGCCCCTAAGGAGTGCACTGAGCCCACAGTAAAAGCAGCCGTACCTGAGAAACTCTGTGGCCTCTGGGCCTCTAACCATGCAGAGAGCAAATAATAAAGGAGCAAGGCAGGATCCAGCGGCCCACAAAAAAGCAAAAGAAAAATCTGACTTTAGAACATCACAGGAAGAAGAAACGATAAGCAGACAGGGCTCTTTGCACTTTAGACACACAGATAACTGATTGCAGTTCATGGCCATGACATCCAGAAGTGTCAAAATAGTTAAATCACCGTAGTGTAGCTACTTCACTAAAATACATAATACAATACATTTGATATAAGAGATGTTACAAAAGAATGACCAACAAGTAACGATCCAAAGATTATCAGAATCACTCTCATTTTCTCCCATTTTATCTAGTTATCAAACCGTAAATCTAGAAAGCATTCACACTTAGTAGTCAGAAGTTTAATACAATCATCAAGAGCATGAATACTAAAAACTTGGGGTGTTTAATAATGCATTTAACAGTTTGTTTTCCACAGTTGGTTGATCACAAATCATTGATTTTTAACAATCAAGACTTTGGTGAACAAACTTGAATTTATTATGGAGAGAAACCACATACTTTTTAGAATCATCAATAAAATTTTTGGTTTAATTGCAGGTCAATATTTATTTCTAATCAGAAATGGTAAGTTCATTAAAACTACTTGGTGTTGTGCGACTGCCAGACCCATTGAAAGCAACAATATTCAGGTAATACTGACAAGCCTGTTGTCAGTCTGGTGCAAATTGAATTGCTACTGTGACTACCATGTTTGACAGTTGCTACAGTGCTGACCCCAAGGAAAGCTTTGAGGGTTGGGAAAGTGATCTAGGTATGGTGTGTGACCAACAAGAAAAATGATTTAAAAGCGTAAACAATAATTAAAAATCATTTCTGACAAGAAGAGGTGAGCTATACACTTTAAAGTTGAGGTACTGGCTCATCTAACAAGCCAGTAACTCGCCATTACTGTTCCCAAAAGAACAGTACAGAAACTTCCAAGCCAACTTTTTTTGCATGGTGCTGATGTCAATACCACACGACAACTCCTGTGATCCCCCACTGTCAACTTTATTTTGGAAAACTCACAGCTGTGAAGAATTGTGCAAATTACCATTATAATTGCTGTTCACATTAGTACTGCTTTCCAAAAAAAAATAAAAACATCTATACAAAGTTTGATAAGTACATTGTGCTGATGTGCTTAACTGTAAAAAGAAAACCCAAAAAATGACAAGACCAAAACTAATAGCCACCCCAAAAATTTTATATGTCAATAATGTGGCCTCTCTGTCTTACAACAGCCCCTCTCTGCAGCATAAATATTATATCAAATATTTAAAATGTCCTAATTTATCTGATATCCATGTCTGTGACATGCACATGTAAACTTTTAACTTTAACTGTGTTTTCCAAAATTGGCAAAAAATTATAGATTTATATTTTTGGTGTCAGGATTCAGTAATAGGAACCTCGTATGACTTGTGTCCTTTGGCAGAGTAAATCCAGAATCTGAAAGCTTGTCAGAAAAATTGCCTTCCTTCTGGATAAGCAAGCAGCAGACTATAGCTAGTAGTCAGAAAAGCCCTAACCAAGCATGCCAAATAAAGACCAGCAACAGGGCATAGATAAGTTACATTATTGCCGTCTAGCGTGAAGATCTTCCTGACACGCTTGTAGTCTTCCTCAGACGGAATCAGCTCAGGAGCCTAAAATCGAGCAGCAACAATTGCAAATCCATAGCCAGAAGGTATGGAAATGGTAATCAGAAATGGTAAGTTGGAAAGAAAGAAATGGAAAGAAACCAGTGTAACTGTCTGCTGGAAGAAAAACTGATAAGTGATAGTAAATAGAAGAATATGATGAAAAAGAAAAATATGTTGTGTTTCTAAGCGTGAAAAGCACACACTGTAATGTGTACCTTTGCGGTAGAATTGTCCTGTGCAGCAGGGGATGGTTTACCGTTGGGTACCACAGGGGAGCAAGACGTCTCCTTTACCTTACATCATTTATGCAAATATTCACAAACACACAGAGAAAAACATGCGCACACAGAGATGACATTAAGATGAGGCGATGGCAGTTCAGTTGACAATTATGTTTCATTCTATTTGAACCTTAGTCTAAAACAGCTACCATCAGCTACTGCTACTCCCATGTAATTTGGTGCTCCAGTTGATTCAATCAGGAAATGAACATGGCTGTTAAAGAAAATCGCTTCATTAAGAGGTGCAGTTAAGGAATTAAATGGTTCGTAGCTTTTATCTGTTTTGTATCAACAACAATTTGCTGCTAATTTCTTGAGGGTAATTTTAAAAAATTTAAACAAGCCTTAGCTGAACACGCAGAATGTTCTTCCCAAGGAAGCAGAGCGGCGTTTATCGCAATTAGCTCTTAAGAAGTCATAAAGGGACAAGAGCTGTGAAAACGAATGCATTTTTATTTTTCCTATTTATGCGCCTGTAATGATCCTACTTAAAAAATAAGAATTTACCAAAACTTTAAGAACTAAAGCAATTTAAGGATAATGTTGGACGTAAAAATAAGAGATCTATTTTAAACAAAGCCTTCTAAACTGAAGCAACACTTTGCATACCTATTAGCCGCTGTAGCCCCCAGTATTCAGCAAGAGGAATCTATTAAAAAGATGTGAATTGGACTTAAGACTTAATAAACTCTGTAACTTTGTTAATTCTACAAAGTTTTTTGAAGCAATAGATTGAAGTGCATTATGGAAATTAATGGTTCTCAAAGCAAACAAAAAATTGACACAGGTTTTCCGCTGACATTACTACAATGAAACATGCTTGTATACAGTTTTAGCACATACAGAGGTATAATCAGTTTTGCCCCATATCTGCTTCCGTATGCTGTCTGCTTATAAGGCTTATAAGGCATTACATCAAATTTCTTCTAAGCTACCATTCGCTGCAACCCACACCATTATCACCTCTGCACCAAACATTAACTTGCCCCAATGCAGACAGAGAATTGTGATATGTCAATGCAGAGAATGTGTCTTACCGGTAAGGATATTTTCAAATGTTTCTAAAAAATATTCACGAGTCAACTTTGTGCTCTTAAAATGCAGCCACAAATATGGACACTGCTCATTGTCACATATGATCATATCATCCTGTACAGCTGTCAGCAAACGAAAATGATGAGTTGACTATTTCCATAAGATGTGCTATTGCTAGACACTGAAGTGGTTCTCCTACAGAGCAGAATAAGCCTTGAAAAAACAATTTAAGCCTTGATAATACTTGGAGTCTGGCCTTGTGGGCCAATTCCCTCATTGTACTCCACATTTCATGGACATCCATGACAATGCAAATTATGTCAAATAAAAAAGAAACTAATAAAAAATTTAACTAAACTAAAATTATTTACCCATAAACCTGATAAATGTATAAAATACATTGTTTCTGGTTCTCAAAAGGCAACATAAAATGTATGACAAAAGCAACTAATTACTTTCAAGAACACCATTAGTGTTTTTCCTGATTCTTTAAAAATGTGCCTTAAGAAATATTTAAAGGCTTTACTTACCTGTCTATGGCAGACAGAACAAAGCCCCATATCTATTCTGGCAGAAAGTGATAGTAATGAGTCACAGCTCAGTGCTCACACAGTTTGAACTGGCCAGACCACCAGAGTGCAGGAAATGAGTACACACTGATGAAGCCTTATCATGAGCTTGTGCATGCCCTCTGCTTCTAATCACTCAGGGTGTTTTCCTTATACTAAGTTTTTTTATGAAGTAAAGACTATCTTGTGAAAGTGATTTTGCTAACAGTAAAGATTACGCAGACTAATTCCATATGTGAAATAAAACGTTACAATTCTTTTTTTAAAACAATTTTGTTCATGTTGATGTTAGAGGACAATGTATCTATGTGATGATTTCCTTGTGTGTTATTGTTAAAAGGCAAGCTACACACAGAGAAAAAGGCAAACATGCACATGTTAACTCAATACCTCTGGTTTCTTTATACCAAACAGACGAGGCTTTGGGATGAAGCCTGCAGGAGGAGCCAGAGGATCTGTCTTTGGAACAGGAATGAACCCTGGAGGTCGCATCAGGAGATTTTGTTTGGAAGGTGCTAGGCTGGTCAATTTGGCAGGGATAAAACCAGGTGGTGGAGTCAATGGATTCTGTTTGGGTGCAGGAATGAAACCAGCAGGTGGTACCAAAGGATTTGGCTTTGGAGGGGGTAAAAAACCAGGTGGAGGGGTGAGGGGGCTTGCCTTTGGTGGCATTGGGTTTGGAGCTGCAGTTGGTGCAATAGATGATACCTCTTCTTGTTTTTCCACTGATGATTTTACCTCCTCTTCTTCTGCCTTTTCTTTCTCCTCCTCTTCTTGCTGCTTCACTTCCTCCTTTGTATCCTCTTTGCGGTCCTGAGTGCGGGTGCGAGGTCGGTGCTCCTTGGTTCTAACTCTGCCCATCAAACTGGCCAGTCCCACAGATATATCATCCTTGTCCTCTCCAGCAGCCTTAGGTTTTGTTAGAGTCATATTTGATACTGTGGGCTGACTCTGCTCTTCTGTACTAGCAGGCACCACCCGCCTAACAACTCTCCTTACAACTCGTACCACCTTTTTCCCATCAGTGCTCTCCTCCTGCTCAGGAGTATCCGGTCCCACCATGGCACCGTTACTTTTGGACCCTTCAGCTGATGATGGAGTCAGTTGTGGACCACTGGCTGTGTCTGCGACAGGATTAGTGACTGACTGAGGCTGACTACTGTCAGACTGTACAGAAGCAAAGCAAGATGATATAGATTATTCCTTTGGTGGTTGACACAGGAAGAAAAGAAAAATGTTCAGTTTGGGAGTGAGTTCTGAGTTGAGAAACTTTCAAGGAGATTATTCTGAACGGATTTCTAAGCTGGACTTTAATTTGCATATTTTAAACTTGCGGTCAAGTAATTCTGCCAGGCCAATAAATTCAGCACAGCCCAACAATTTCAAATTTAAAAGTTAATGGGAAAGTTTAAATTGATATGCACATGCATATTAAGAAGTAATTTTTCTGAATAACAATCTTGGTGGCAGTACAGCCCAAAAAAATCTACTTGTTAATAAAAGCGGTGAAGAAAAGTGCTCCAGCTTGCAAATATTAGGGTGAAGGTCAATGACTCTAATATAATCCTTAACCGATTGTTCAGGCTTTGCATTTGAGGAATTAATAGAGGTGCACTAAAACATTGGTTGGTGTTGAATTTAAAACTTGACTGGCTCTAAATAGTGATTGGCCAGTCAGAAACTATATATATATATATATATATATATATATATATTATTTTTTTTTTTTTTTTTTTTTCTGATCAGTAATCACATCTTATCTGGACACTACTATGCCATGCTGACAACACTCTTCGGTCTTGCGGCTCTTATTGAGTGGGAAGGCTCAACCAGCGTCAGCATCAGTGAAGATTAATGTTTTATTTCACTTTAAATCCATTAGTATTAGGAGAGATTATTTTGACATTTTTCCACAAAGCAGAAAAAAAAGTATTTAATTTCTTACAGTATTTTAGTCATCTAAAATCAGAACCAGACAAGGTCTTTGCAAAAGTATTCATCAGAAATTGAGCACAAAGTACTAATCAGTGCATCTAAATGTTCCATCCATTATAGAAACAATTTATTTCACTAAAACATGTGACATTAGTACTTTAGCAATTAATTTGCCCCTTTTACTTGTCAGATTGTTTTGATAATTACTTTAATGGTGTAAAACTTCTCACAAACAAACATGCTGTTATCAGTTCTGTCAACAAAAAAAAGGGGTTTTAACAAGAAACTGTATTAAACATTAAAGTGAAAACTAAACTCTCAAAACCACTCCAAGTTATTTCAATATAGCTCATTGCAATATTTATATCAAGCAGACAATACATGCATCTGAAAGACAACTTACTTCTGTTTTGTTCTCAACTTTAGCCTATATAAAAGACATAGCCAAACAAAAAACAGAATGATCACACTACGCAAACCAACACTCTACACATAAGAATTAATATTTATGTACAGGCAACAATCAACATGATGCAGATGTGAAACACCTTTTGCTCCCAGAAGGAAAAGCGTGATCTGTACGCCATGGTGACAGGCCAGAAGTCATGGATTTACACTGGAATATGGAGAACAAAATAATGGAATGAGGGAGAAAATGGGAGTCAGCCAGAGAAGAAGGGATGAAGGTTGTGGCTAAAATGAAAGACAAATAAAGTTCAGGGATAAGCGATGGAGTATTGCAGACTTTATTTCAGCACAAAGGCAATAAGAAAAGGAGCACCAAACACAACATTCCTCTGATCTATTCGGCAAAAGATCAGAGACCGTAAAGCACTGACAATAAAAAAAAAACATGAATAAAATGATGAAATGATATCAATGCAAAAAATGTATGATATATAAAATTTGTTCCATTAAAAAGTATAGAACAAATTAGGTAATCCATGACAAAGGAAACAACACAAAAGATGTTTCCAATAGAACAAAAAGCACAACAAACACTATATAATAGTAATATGTCACAGATATGTACAATTTTTAAAAGTTTTAGAACTTGTAGCAGTTTCTGAAAAGCTAAACTAAAATATGGTGATACCACAGCAAGAATTAGCAACACAGCAACTACTTCACCATCTCAGGCCCTGCTTTCATCAGCGTCCTCTCCTATAAATAGTAGGTTGAGAAGCAAAGGAGGCCATTCTTAGACCCTATCAGAGCTCTAATGGAAGTGCTAGAGGTTAGCCCTGAGAAGATCACCCCACTCATACAGCACACTCAATCTGCCAGAGGTTCAAACCCATTACCTCTTCTCTGGGCCTGGTTAACCTTCTGATCTTGCTTCAGACGCTAGAGCGGTCCAGTCACACCTAAAGGTAGGGTAAGACCTGAATCTGACGGGAGCACGCACACTCAAAGCCCCTAGAGGGAGGGTGATCTCGAGGGCGGGGACATAGTCCGAGCTGCACAGTGAGACTAGGGGTTTAGGAATAGAGAGCAGGGGGGAGTAATGTGAGAAGAGCCGGGCCGGGGGATGGAAGAGGGACAGCTGCTGAAATACAGAGGGGATATTAATAGAGTTTGCAAAACTACTGCTACTGCCTTATCTCACTGCCACGTTGCCCTTCTCGTGACAAAGAATCCAAAATAAAGACTTACTAATCAAGCAGTGCTTAAACATTTTAAGCCTCCCAGAAACTTCTTATAAGTACTAAAAACAAAACAATGGAACAATGCATATTTGGTTACTTTAATGGAAGGATATTTCAGTAAGAGGCTTTTTAACATCATAACAAAAAACTGCCTAAATTGTCGTACCCAAGGCCACTATACATCTTTAAATTGTACATGTTGGTTAATTTATATTTACAACCACAAGAGGGAGCTATAAACCTACAGTTCACAACAGGGTCTGCTTTTGCACTCCACTGACCCACATTCTATACTGTGTTGTTTTTCTGCAAGAAAAGGAACACCAAACACGACATTCCAAAGTTTACTAGCAATGTATTTAACTAATTAGCATTAAAGTTAAACCCACCCATCCGGTCTCTTAAAAAAATATTATGAAACGTCATTGTTGTAAAACCAGTTGGGTCAAAATACATTTAGGGAGGAATGACTGAAAGGCGGATATTTACCTCAGTGTCAGCTTGGCACGTAACAGAAAAACAAAGACTGGCTGAACTGGGTAGGAATGAATCGGTACTTGTGATTCATTGTGAAAAGCACATTATTCACAAACATCTGAACATCAGTCATATAGTGATCAAATCAAGTGCATTTTGGATCCAGACATGATAAAAGCAAAAGCTTCTGGTGTTACATTTAAATGCAAATGTCCAGTCAAGCATGAGAAAAAAATTAAGCCTTCCTGTAAAATGCTCCAAACAGATAAAATAGGATAAATTTCCCTGCTAAGCCCATAAATTTGAATGTTAACAGCGAGCAGTATCCAGTCACACATGCAGCATTCCTGCTCTGTCTAGCACAGACTGCTAATCCCCAGAGTCTGTTACTGGGACACAGCAATGTGTGGACTATTTGTCCACACATGGCTTGCACAGAGTAAAGATTAAACACAGTACGGCACAGAAACCACTGATTCTGACCCGGATAAACCCTTCCGTACTTTGAATTTAGTTACCTGGCTCATGAACTGTAACATAAAGTGAAGACTAACAGCAGACTTTACACTTTACTTGTATGCAAGGTTAATGTCTCAGGGATAAAGTACAAAAGCATGTACCAGCATGGTGAGTCGCAGCAGTAAAATAGTGCTGAGCCAACGGAAGCCTTAACTGACAGAGCAGTTATCTACACGACAGGTTCTGCTGCAGGGCTCTTTTTGTCAAAAAGGAGTGGTTCCCCTTCATCATCACCATATACTAGCTCAGGATAATAGACAGCTTTTTTTTTTTTTTTTTTTTATCAAATAACATTTTAAAATGAACTGATTTTGATTATACAGTGAACCCTTGTCTATTCATAGTTCAGTATTTCCAAATTTTTCTGTGAAACAACTTCAATTTATTCACAGAAATCCACCTATTCACCAATTTATTTCATAGTGCATTCCTAAAACATTCAAGAGAAAATGCAGATTGGGAAGATGGAACTTGGCACAATGCTACTGCTAGCCTTGATTAAGTAGCCAGTCAAGGAGCTTCAGTCTTGATGCTGTTTGACTGTAACCCGAATAATGGATATAACAAGGATTGACAATATTAGCTTATGCAATAGTGCCAGGATGTTTTCATTGTACACATCAATGCATATTAGTGTACGTGTGGTATGTCAACTACTGAACATAGGCAGTTCTAAGTGTTTCTACAGGGGGTCTAAGTTTTAATTATTCAAGGGTGGCTGAAGTGAAGTTAAGTGAAGTGAAGGCGGTTGAGAACTATAAATACGTCAGTGTTCACCAGGAATACAAACTGAACTGCAGATACCACAGTGACCACAGTACCTACAAGAAGGGTCAAAGTAGACTTCACGTCTTTAGGAAGCTTAGGTCTTTCGGTGTTCGCAGCAAGATGCTGCATATCTATTATAAGTCTGTTGTGGAGAGTGTAATTTCTTCTGAAATCATCTGTTGGGGCAACAACATCAGTTGTTTAGCCCTATAAAGGCTAAACAACCTGCTAAAGCAGGTCACTTCTGTTCAAGGCATGACTGTGGAATCAATGATGATTATGGTGTGGTTATGATTATTTCTTCTTAAAAATACATCATATAACAACAGTGTCTTCAATTGGAGGCTTCTTCAGAACTGCTACGATACAGACTGCTACATGACATCCTTCCTGCCCACAGCCAACAGCCTCTACAACTCTTTGAAGAGACATGAATAATATGAGCAATAACTTTTAATTAAGTACTTTTAAATTGAAATTAATTGAATATATATTGGGCATGATTGACTTGCTAAATACCTGTGTGGTGGATTCTAAACTAATAGAATTAAAGTGATTATAATTTCAAACTACATTAAAATGTGTAACACAAATTTATGTCTTCCAGTCTAACCAGAGATCAAAAGTCAGAATTGATTCTAAAGCATGAATATTTTCTCACACATTTGGTGGTAAAACTAATAATGTACATGCAGTACAAGCATAGTTCCTAATTGCCAACAAGAAAAGTAGGTGTCAAGCAAATAAATACAACTCAGGAAAAATGAATGGGTGTCTGTAACACACCCTGGAATGTCAGGTATCTGTCACAAAGAATATGACGTTTAGTTCCTGTTGGTGTCAAGACCCAGAATAAAAGTATCCCATTTCACTTACTGTTTTAACGTATGAGTTTGATAGAATAGAGAGAAAAGAATGACCTTGTGTTTTTAACATTTGTCATAAACCAGATCATTTTATCCAAATAAACTCCTCCCATTTCTAATTCTTGTTTGAAACTACTTCCCATGTTGTATCCGCCCACCGACAATAGGGATAATGCAACCTGACTAGACAGGTTGTAGAAGAGATGACGGCATGTAATAATTTCCATCTTCTAAAACCATTTATGAACTATACCACACCAGGTCTTATATAACTATACAACACATTATAAATGCAGGAGTATAATATAAAGCAGTTAGGCAGAAATGTGCACCAAAACAAAAAAAAAATTACTAATTAAATATCAAAAACAAAGTCATTTAAAATGGTTTTCGGCTCAAACATATAGCAGGAAAGTGCTTGAGGTTACAGCTGAAAATATAACAGGCCAATACAAAAAATTAAAACTACTCTAATCAAGGTTAGGCTCTCTTTTTGCCTCCAGAACAGTAAAATAGTTGTTGGGATCTGCTAGTGACTTTTTAAGAATGACAAATATGCTAATCTTATCAAATAATGCAGGACTTATTTTGAGCTAGATGGCTTTAGATTGAGAAAAAGATTTTATTTTTTGGGGGGGAGGGGGAAGTGATGGCAGATTAGTGTGAAAAACTGAGGGGGGTATTAAGCAGTCAAAAGCAGACCAGGGCTGTAATCAGAAACCATATGATGATGAAGCAGAGCAGGGGGAAAAAAAAGAGACAGACAGTGCAGCGCAAGAGAGCAGGTGTTTAGCTGATACCAGTCCAGCCACTTTTTGTTCAGTAACAGGCTTATTATTATTGTATTCTCCCTGCAGTTACAGTGGTTGCTGGGCAACATCACATTGATGACAAAGTCATTCCACAAAGTCAGTGCTCGCTTGCAATCATCATCTGGCTATAGCTCCATGTCAACCAGACACACAAGAGAGCATCATCAATCTTCCCATGTACATGAGGCAGTTAATCACATTTCAATAAAAAAAAAAAAAAAAAACAATAACATACCACATGGTCAAGCTTCACAAATCAGATTTGAGAACCAGAGCTCCAGATTCAGAACATGTTCTTATTATAAGTACCTATAAATAGTTCTGTTGGTTCTGGGTCACCCTCACAAGCACATTTTCTTTCATTTGCCCTGTCTCATAATTAACTAGACAGGCTGGATGTGGAACAATGTAGAAAAGGACAAACAGCTCTTTAAAAACAGCAAATGAATTATGTACATGTATTTTCTAGTGTGTACATCAAACTAAATTCACCAAATCCATCCAACTTTCTTGATGAACTGACTGAATAGCATACTACCAGGCCAAGACAAGCCTGTTCTCTGAACTCTTCTGCCAGGACAACAAACAGCACTAAGTGCAAATTAAGGTGTTTGTTGTGCCAGCTAATAAAGAGTTTAACTTAATGGCCCTCTGCTTGCTGCCCATGATTATACTGGAGAAAGAGCTCCGAATGGGCTGCCAGCCAAGTCTTACCAGACCATATGGCCATCGGCTGTGGTGGCGTTCGAGCCGTTGTTTCTTTCAGCGTCCCATTGTTTGGTCTCAAAGGGATGGGGGGCTGGCAGGGGGATTATATGTACACCCGAACACATTCTCTCTCTTTCAAAACAGACCCATACACACACGCATAGACACCCCCCATACAAGCAAGCACAAAATCACATTACTGATGTCATAACAGTTATATCCATTATCTAGACATGAAGAAAGATAACAGATGAAGGGGTGGGGATATTTTTTTTTTCTTAAATGCTTATAACTGACTCAGGAAAACAACATCCAAAAATGCTCATTTTTTTAATGTTCTATATTCTAAATTATTACTTCATTAAGTCTGTATTCCAGGCCTGAAATCAGTTTTTGAATGAGTTTAAGATCCTTACATGCAGACCAGGGATCTTATTGACATAATAAAAAAATATATATCTCATGCTAAACATTTAAAACCTTCTTGTAACTGTAAAAATTAATCATATGTAAAAAAGCAAAATCCAGCAATCTTAATTTGCCAATACATCCAAACTATACAGACACTCACTTTAGGAAATCTGCATTAAGCTGGTTTCCTAAACTTAAGGAGTTTTGGAGTTTCCTGTGCAGCAAGAAGCCTTTCTTAAACTCACCCAAAGTAGGGGTAAGCAGTATATCATGAAAGAATCTGATAACACAAAGGTATCGTATCATTGTCAATAGGCCACATTCTACTTATTTTTGTTCTATGTACAGATGTCTCTTTTTTTCCCCTTTGTCAAATCCCTCTCATAGTCCAATTTAAAAATATATTAGTGAGCTTTTTGTTTGCTATTCTGATTCTTGGTCGCCATAATTTGATAAACCAGGTTCTTTGCTGGTTTGGCTTTTATTGGTGCCCTTTTAAAATGTAATTGTGTTTGTTGGAAGAAAAGAAAAAAATAACCCATGCTTTGCCTTTGGGTATCCTCCACGCCAGAACATTCTTAATGATTTGTGAAGAGGAAATGTGACACTACATTGAGATAGAAGCCTCTCCGACATCTGACAACGTCCCTAATCAATAATAGATGCATAATGACAAAAGGAATGATGTTGACGAGTAAATACGTTATCTGGTATTTACTCGGTTTATAGACTGGACGGTTAAAGGAGTGCACTGACCAATTACTTTGAATGAGTACAGAGGAATTCTTCCAATTCGGAATGACCACAAGACCCATCACATAATTATAGCCCAAGGCAAAAACAGGAAAGCACTTGGAATGGTAGGTGTAAAATTGTACTCACATCGAAGACATCTTTGGGCAGAGCTTGAATGGTCCTCAGCCAGCTGCGGTTCAACTCGCTAAGCTCCAAAATCGGCTGCACCTTTAGCCGGACTGCCTCTCCTGACTGACGGATCATCTCCACAATTTCATCCCTGTTTTTGCTCTCCACATTGATTCCATTGATTTCTACAAGCCTGTCTCCTGGCACCAGGCCCAAAGCCCAGTCCTTGGTACCTGTGCCTGGTTCTGCAAAATGTACAACTCGCCGGCACACACTTCCGTCCTGTTTTCTCTCAATCATGGTGGTCCTCCTCAAAGAAAAGCCGAAGTCCCCTGTGTTTCGCCTCTGAATCTCAAGCTCTCTTGGATCTGGTACTGGTGGAGTGATAAGCACAGGCAACTGTAGGTCCACGCCAGGAAACATCTTCTCTACAATCTCAGGAATGTGAACCTTAACTCTGCTTTTTGGGTTGGCATAGGACATTGAATTAAAGGTAGACCTGCTCTGATCTGAGAGACTTGGGTTGCTACCATCTATACTCTTTTGACTCATAGTTGCTTGCCTCTGACTCACTGATGAATTAGTCTTAGCCAGTTCCCCAAATTTAGCTGCTCTCTCCTTTACAGAGCAGCGCTGAGATTCCAATTGATTGCAAATCTGATCTTCACCAGAGGTACTTGCAGACATTTGTCTTACATCAGGCTCCTGGATATTTGGAAGATGACCTTTCTCTACATTTGTCAGAGAAATCTCTGTGTTACTAGCTACTTTAATTGGAATAGGGTTAGAGATCTCCAGCTTGGACCTAGATTGCCTCTTGGTGCTCCCTCTGTTCACATGGAAGAACCCCCTACGTATGCTTATCTCTTCCAGGCTTTTCAACTCTGACTGGGACATCCGTTCTTTTTTTTCTTTCTTGTCCTTCTTTTCCTTTTTGCCCAGCTCCTTTTCCTTCTCCTTGTCTTTCTTGATTAGATGAAACATGCTTTAGGTTCTACGTTGTTACTCAGCAGATTAATTTGTTTAAGGGGGTCCAACTTTTGTATCAGTCTTATGAAAATATGCAGGAGCACTTGAGAAGTCAAGAAAAAAAAGAAAAAGAAAAGAGAATATGAGATTTTTAGAATTTTACTTGAAACACTGACATCCACAGCTCCAATCAAAGCCTTACAGGAAAACCTGGTAAATCTAAAGAATTAAATAAACAAATAAATGGTGTCTTTAAAGAAACATAATTCTAAACATAAGTGAAGCATATTTGAATTACTTTAAAGTTTATGTATGCTTGTTGCTACTGCTTTGCCAAAATATTAATATATAGTGAGGATTTTATTCTGTCATATTACAACTACAAAGTATGATATATTTTTGAAAGATTTTGTATTATAAACTATCACAAACTAGAGCAGGGGTGCCCAAGCCCAGTACTTGACTATCCTGGAACTTTTAGATACATCTCTGCTGCTACACACCTGAATCAAATAAATGGTTAATTGTCAAGCCTTTGCAGAGTTAGTAGATGCTGATGAGCCATTTGATTCAGACATGTTTGAGAAAGAAAACATGTAGTATTTGCAGGATGGGGGATCTTGAGTAATGGACTTGGGCACCCCTCAATTAGTGCATTTTTCAAAAATAAAAACCTTAAAAGTGATTTTGGATTTATACTCAATCCCCAATGGGTCTCAGACAAAGTTTTTCTGTTCCAGTTGAAGAATAACCCTCACAGTCAGTGCTCTGCATGTTGATTATGGTGTTCAATTCTGGTCTCCATTAACTAAAACACATTTTTCACATGTATGTTGACTCCCTCTACCTATAAATTTTTGACCTTTGTATTTCATCTA
This sequence comes from Poeciliopsis retropinna, assembly GCA_010277075.1. Lineage (NCBI taxonomy): Eukaryota > Metazoa > Chordata > Actinopteri > Cyprinodontiformes > Poeciliidae > Poeciliopsis > Poeciliopsis retropinna. The sequence continues at coordinate 3,638,249 of VMRM01000024.1, forward strand.
AGCACTGTACCTTTAAGGCTACATATGTGGAGCACACCCTGTCCTGTCCACAGACTCTTCCACCTGAGCTCTCTGCAACTCCTCCACAGTTTTTATTGGCCTCTTGAAGGCTTCTCTGAATACATTTCTTATAATAATTTCTCCTTTTCTGGCCCATCAGTTTGGTGGACAGCCTTGTCTTGGTGGGTTTAAAGTTGTACCACACTCTTTCCATTTCCAGAAGATAAACTGAGCCATGCCCTGAGGTATGCTAAACTTGGAATGCCATTTTAGAACCCATTTCTACTTTAAACTTCAGAACTTTGGTGTGTTCCTTGGTATGGTTTGGTTGCATTCTTTGACTCAAACAGCTGGGCAATTTTTAGCCTGATCAGATTAAAAAGAAAACCATAAGAGTAGACTATTTACAGTAGGTTACTTTTAAAATGCAAAATACATCCACAATTTTAAGACTTATCATTTCAAAAACTATTTAACATTTTCTTTTTACTTCACTCGTTCACACTCTGTACTGGTCTATTCCATGAAATTATTTACAAACAACTTTCTTGTGAGATGGCAAAAACATAAAAAAGTTGTCATAAATAATTTTGCAATGGACTGTATGAGCAACAACTTTACAGTTGGATGTTGCAAAAACAAAATGTTGTTTAAGATTGTGTGATACAATACAATGACACTTCCTATCCCTGCTTCAAATGTATTTACGTTGAGGACACAAAATGACCTCAAAGGACACAATTTTGAGGACACAATGTATTAGGAAGGAACAGGGGAAAACAGAAAAGGGGAATAGCCTCTCCGTCTATGCACTTACACATCTGTGACACAGTTTATCTGAAGTCGCCCTAGATACACACACACTGTTCAAAGGAGCTTTGACGTTATCTTCGTCGTTCTCAAACTGTCAGCCTCACCCTAAAGTGATGGAGTACAATTAAATGTTAATGCATCTACGCGCAGTTAGCAAATCGACTTTAGTTTTGGGCGAACACAAACAAATTTCGCATTTAAACCACACTTAATCGTGTCCCCTGAGGCCCAGGATACAGTAAAATAAAGAAACATAATATTTCGACGCATTAAGAGTTTCGTAAAGTGACAATTCTTCTTGAAGTTCGTATCCGTCACCGTGCATCATGTGTCGCCTGTTTGCGCTTTGACAAGTGCTCAGCTTGGCCATAATGCTCTCCCTTTAAGCTGCTTTGCCCTCATTCTTTAGCACTGGCTTTTGGAAACACTTAGCAGCAGAGTGTAAAAATGTCTGTTATAAAAATTTACACAGAGTAAATGCTATTTAGAAGGACTAACAGCGACCTACCTGTGACTGCGCAAAGGTGACAGCGCTGTCGGCTTACCAGAAGTTTTCGGCATGTTTTTTTTTTTTTTTTTTTTTCTAATTGTCAGTAGGTGAGGGAATGTACTCGTGATGCCTTCATGTACCGGCCGTAAACTCCGAATTTAGAGCACTGAGTGATGACGTAAATAACTTTTGGGAATTACAATGATCTCTTATTGTCATTGTGTTGTTTGTTTGTGTGTGTGGATTTATCTATGTCTCTTTGCTTGGGGGCGGGGGGCTCCTCGGGTGGTTGGCGTGGTGGACGCGGGAGGTTCGGGGATTATGACGTTTTTAATTTTTTATTAAAATACTTTAAGCTTTAAGCTTAAGCAGCCTATGTATCAATTGCATATAAATGCAATTACATTTTCATTCTCAATATACAGTATAAGAGATTATCAGTATTTTTAGCTCGTCAAATATTTTTTTTTATTGATTCTAACTTTAACATTTTCATCAGCCCGTGAACGCATCGCTTTGCACACTAGAGAGCAGTGACCCCTTCTGGACTATTTATTTAACAAGAGAATGTGGATATAGATTTTTTTTCCTCCTTGCTATACAGTTTTGCAAGGAGGAAAACTGTATAGCAAGTTTTCCTGTATAGTTTTCCTGTATAGGAAAACTGTATAGTTTTTCTGTTTGACTTGAAAACTGTATAGTTTTCAATAAACAACCATGACTTTTTTTTTTTAGTAGATTAAATATTTGATAACATCATTATGTTTTTTTTCATTGTTTTTCTTATTGCTAAAGCTGTTTTTTATTTTATCTTATTTTTAGTCATTTCCTTTCTTTGACATATATGAAGTCAAAATGACATAATTTTAAGATGAATAAAAAAATTCAGATATATATGACAAATAAAACAACAAGTTGTTTTTTTTAATTCTAAGTCACAAGCTTTACAATTTGTTTTCTTAGGTTTTCTTTCTTATAGGATGTCAGTCACAAAGGCATTCGAAATCTGATATAAATCCAAACTTGAAACAAAATTAGCAATAATTACTACTTGATAAGCTTATTCAAATTAAGATTACTTATGTAATTGCAGTCAACTTCTTTAGATGTTTTTAAAATGTATGTTTCTTCAGCAAATGGTAATATAACTGCAGACATAAATTATATCATTATGTGACAGTAAATACAGAAATGTTACTCCTGAAAGATTTAACAAAACTCTAATAATAGTAAACTATAAAAATGTACATGTTATTAACTTGTACAATCTTCCTTTCAGCCATTGATCTACACAGGCCTTTTAATGCTAAATACCTAAGTACTCTACTTGTATTTATTAAAGGTTTAAAAGAAATAAATACAAATACATGGAAGAGTGTGTTTTTTTAAAGGTACTAAATGTGTTGAGGGGTAACAGTATAATGCTTTAAATTAAAAAATATTACTCTTTTATGCACTAGTATGATCTCACATTGAAAATCTAAAAATAAGCATTTAAATTAGACACATTTATTCAAGAGGAGAAACAATCAAAGCTTTAGAAATATATTAACTTTTAGCAAAACGAAAAGTGATAGAATCGTTGGTTTCCTTTCCATTTCCATACAAGTGGCACTTTGAGTTCTCCTATAACATTTTACAACGACTTTTTGTACAATATTGCCAGATGGTAAAACCCTGAATTAAATAAGTTTTTTTGGTTTTGTTTTTTTGTCTGATAGACTATTTCTGTGTTCAGTTTATCGTATGGTGAGAATCGTTATCCTAGAGAAACACCCATTGAAGATTCATTGACAGCTGACCTGGAGAGTGCACCATATTTTTATTTAAAATAGATTCAGTATTCTGTGTTCCTAGTCTTGTTCTTTGTTTTGCTCAGTATCGTTTCCATTTACTGTGGTTCAGTGCTTTCTTGGTGATTCTAGCTTATTATGATTATTTCTTGTGTAATGTAATTCCAGTTTAAATTTATTCCTTATGTCTATTCATTTTTTTGTGTGTTAGATTTACTTTCAAGTCCCCTGTGTAATCTCCTTCACTCCTTGTGCCACTTTTTCTCTATCTTCTTCAGCCTGTTGTCTGCTCTCTCCCCTCACACCTGCAGTCAGCTGGAGTGAATGTGGTCAATTGTTCCACATTCACACTCCCCAGTACTTAAACTGGTCTCACTCATTGATGGTTCCTCCTGTTATATCCCGTTGATTCCCTGGCAGTCCCCTGTACCTTAACAAAATTCTCTCTCAAAAAGTAAAAAAAAACAATCTAAACAAAAGAACAAAAAGGCTTTGAAAAGGATTCACAGCCAAGACTTTTTCCCTTGTCCTATTTTGGCCACACTGTATATTCTAGCCTTGCTGTGGTCCCTTTCGTCTAAATTCCTAGCCGAAGTGCACTCCAAAGTAGAGTCTGTCTCAAAGGAGATAGATGGGACCTGGTTTGGGTCCCTGGACGCAGCCGCAGTGGTCTGCAGTACGACTCTTCCATGCAAAGAATGCTTGAGTTCGAGCAACAGTGGGTTGCTGTAAGAGTACAAAGCCACCTGTTGCACAGGTTCCCTATCCGAGTCACAGCACATGCAGCATGCAGAGAACAGCACTCTGAAAATGTAAATCCATCCCAAATAATGCAGCTCCACAATGTTCAGGACAAAGCACCCAAGGCTGACGCTGAACATGAAGTTGAGAAAGATGGTCTTTTCTGTTGCTCGGGACACAAAGCAGTCGGTTCTGTTTGGACACGGGTAGGTCTCACAGCGAAACAGGTGTGGGACTTCAAATCCGAAAAGGTAGTATTGCCCGATGAGGAAGACTATTTCCATAATGGAGCGCAGCAGAACATGTATGATGTAAATAAGTAGCACTTTACTAGAGAGTTGAGTTGGGTCCTCTTCTACCTCCTTCATTTCTCCTTCCAGCTGACTCCTCTCCTCATATTCATCTTCCTGTGAGCTCCAGTCCTCCTCTCCAGAAGTATTATCATAAAGATTACCAGTATCCAGCATCGTGTCTTTATCAATTCTTAAAGGTCCTTTTGTTTCAAGCAAAGGTGAGGCCTTGGGTACCAAATTCACCTTCCTGACCTCAGGACTTTCATTCTTGGTAACTTTCTGCAAGACATACACTATGTAGAAAATTGACGGCGTGGAGACAAGGACAATCTGAAAAACCCAAAAGCGCAAGTGGGACACAGGGGCGAAGGTGTCATAGCAGACATTATTGCAGCCAGGCTGCAGGGTGTTACAGGTAAACTTGGACTGCTCATCACTGTAGACGGCATCCCCTACAAGGGCCACAAGCATGATGCGGAAGATGAGCAGCATCGTCAGCCAAATCTTGCCGATGACAGTTGAATGGTTTTGAACTTCTGTCAAGAACCGACCAAGGATGGACCAATCCCCCATTTCTAAGGACACACCAAATATGAAAAGATAGATATAGTCAGTAAATTATTCATTTATCTGAGCAGACTGAAAAAAAAATGCTTTCTCTTCAGTCAGAAGATTCTTCAGAACTGCTGTACTACAGGATATAACTCACACAAATCAGTAAGTGTGAAGTCTCTTTGACTTTGAAATTTACTTGGAGCTCTCACTGCTTTTAATTTTTTTTTTTGGGGGGGTGGAGCAGCACCCCAAAAAAGCTGAAACAGCTGAAACATTTGTCAACAATTTCTCCAGAGTAATCTTATTCATGATTTCCCACGATCAGCATTTTATGAAGACAAAATTATAATTCAGATGTATATTATTATTATTGTTATTATTAGCAGTTATTTTTAACATAACATTTCTTTTTAAAGACCAAGGAATTACAATTATCTTCAATTTCTCATTTTCACAAATGTGGAAGAATGATGAGGGAGATGATTATAAAATTCTGAATGTTTTTCATATTAATTAAACACCTAGTGGTTAATTGAAATTAATCAGTAACTTATCAAGGTAAAATTAAATCAGGCCAAAAATATCTAATATCTCCAGGTCAATTTAACAATTTTATTTCGGAAAGAACTTACCTTTGGAGAGTCTGAGTTTTTTATATTCAGAGGAGGATAAATATTAGAGGACACGACGCGCATAGCTTTATTTTCATTATGGAGCCTGTTGCTGGATGTTTTCATGTCTTTTGAGCAGAAAAAGCAGAGAATGGGCTGACCACACATATTCTGTTACTCTGACTCAAGCGCTCATTGCACTGTATGTGAATAATGGCTTTCAATGTATAATGGGACAAAGATTGAAATGTACAATGGGGGTACCTTCACTGAACAGCCATTCACTGATGAGCAGAGAGTTTAAAGAATGCACTGGAAAGAGAGTGCATAATGCAGATTCGTCTTGATTTTACAGGCTTAGGTGTTTTTTATGGTCTTATTAAAGGTACCTATCCAATCCTTTGAGACTAATATGAACAATAACCATGGTATTTATGCTTAATGACAGCAAGGTTTCTATAAAGTGTTCCGGAAAAACATCTTTCACTTTTGTGAAATTACTCCAGTAATGTTAAGCTGCTGTAAAATTAAACTTAAAGGGCAATACACTATATGTGGAACAAAACAAAAAGTACAACGCAGAATTCCAGCTGTGATACCTGGTGCTGTCAGCATCGTGATGTTGGATGCTCTTCTTCAACAGTAAGTAAAAAGGCATTCAGATTTTATAGGTAGTTGATCGAACCAAATGCAAGGGAATCTTGAAAAAAAAAAAAAAAAAAACAGTTCTTATAGGATGCAAAAGTTTTGAGATTGAGGCAAATATTTACATTACAAGAGGATGACAGCTGCAAACCCAAACCCGGTATAGATTAGTTTTGTTCAGAGCGAGGTGGTTCTACAGGGGATTGTCTGAGAGAGCTTGATCCAAATCACTGCATCCTTTTAGGTCTACTGCAAGGTTTGGCAGTGCTTTGAGTTAGTTTATCACATAAAAGCACCAAAAAGACAGTAAAATCTAAAATTCTATATTTTAAGGATAGGAATGGCTTTGTAAGGCACTTTGTGAGTTGAAACGATTGATTGGGAAAAATGTCAAGCAGAGTGAAAAAGCCTTGTTTTTTCAGTCTCAAACAACTTTTTCCTGTACTTTTTATGTAGGTATTTGACATCAAACATTATGCACAGCGTAAACAACTCTTTCCATACATTCCAACGTTTGCACATTGGTCTTGGTTGCAATAAAACTTTCCTTCCCTTCAGAAAACAGGAAACTATATATTGTTATAAGAAAAAGCCTTTGATTTTGTTTTGGGTATTTTTTGTTTTTTGTTTTTTGGGGGTTTTTTGCTGTGGAGGCTGTGGTGACCTGCATTTTTGTTTCCTTGAAAAAGTTTTAAAAATTGGAGTTAACATAAGTTGTTTGAATTGAATCTGGGGACATATTGATACTGAAAATTTCTGGCATAGTCTGGTTGCTTCAGTATGCATATATACCAAACAATTGCAACCTTGTTTCATACCTGAACACATGCAGAATATTTTTGTGTACAATACAATATTCTGTAGCATAACTTCATAAGGTTGCACCAAAACAAAACTCCCAGCTGTCACTAAACTGCCACTTGGCAACATTACGGTTTCTTGGACGGCTAGAGTGCAGAAAGAAAGATGGTCTAAACCAAAACTTGATATCTGCCAACATATTTTTTTCCAACACCAATAAAGCCCTCAGATCACTTTACACCTAACTGAAACAGTCACCAGAAATGACAGCCAGCTGAATGCAAATATAACCAGTACTGGAGAAAAATCAGCTACGCCCAAATGCCCGCAGCAGTCAGTCAGTCCAAAAACACTTTTCATTTATCTTTGCAGTTTGCAAATTGTGAGTTCACCAGCCAATTTACTTTTATTTATTTATTTACTTTGATACTTAAAGATTGTTATATTGCTTTATGTAACACAAAAAGCAATATAACAATTGCTTTTTTGCAGTTATATTAATCTTAGCACATCTTAGATGGTTCAGTGCACACATCTAAGATAAATCTTAAATGTGTTGAAGGACAAGTCCTTGCCAAGCCTGCTACAGTCCAACATCACATCAGCTTGTTTGTGTAAACCTGGCCATTTATAAGCCTCCCAGGAGGTGCAATCAAAGCATCACTGGAGTACCATGTTGCTGTCTTTGTTCCAGATCTTAACAGTATGTGATCATTGTCTTTTATCTCTTCAAAAACCTCTGGTATGTGGGCTGGAGACATGCCACACTCTGATCAGATGTCAACAAAACAGAAAGCAGTGTATAGACCCCTTTCACAATGGCACAACATAAGTCCAGTGTCTTTATATGTGGGACAGATTCAATATTATTTCTGATGCCTTATGAGTATTCGTTTGAGGAGTGGGGGTGAATATACATCGATGTACAAGAAATATAATCATCAAAAAAGTTTTTAGTGATGTCCTAATTTTTAGGGATGCACCCATTTAAAAAAAATGTTTCTCTCTGCCAACTGCAAGTTTTGATAATTTAAGGTTCTCATCAGAAATCACTAATGTAATTACAAAGAAAGCAAACAAATAGTTTCTTGATTTTCAGCTTAAAAGATTTCATTTTATTTTATTCTCTTTTTGGTCAGAAGTGGATGTTGCAATTTCTGTTTGGTTGGATTTTTCTATCATGTTTACGATAATGACAAAATCACCAGCAAGGGAAAATTCATTTTGCCAGATAGACACCAAATTTTGCAATCTCTGTGAACTGACACTGTAGATGTAATTGTTTCTTGTGCCTTATAAGTGTTGTCTCACATATTTTGTCACCAAATAAATCTAAAAACACATGGAATTAATAAATATTTTTAATTTCTGATGACTTAATCCTACACACGGAGAAAAAAAATTTGCTTTGAAATAACGGTAGTGACATCACAGAAAGAAGCATATACTTGTGTTGGTGCAACTAAAGTGAATACACTTTCATAGCTAAGTATTATTCTTAAGTTGTAAAGCTGTCCTTACTGTGCACAGTATGTTATTCTTTTAATAGTCTACCTTTGATTCAATGTGCATATGCCTACTTACCTCAACTTGCAAGGAAATTTAAATTTCTCTACTGTGGAACAATAAAGGATGTTTAAAATCAATTAATTTCTAATACTATAGAATTTTCTTTTTAACAAGGACTTGAGCTTATGACTTTTTGAAAGTTTTTTTCTGAACAAAAGTGAACAGTTTCTGCAGTAAGGACATATTTGAAACATTCATGACATTTTATTTAATCCAAAAGGTTTCTAATCAATAAGATTCTCTAAGCCTGGAGTACATGGCTTCAGTCGTTTTTATTCAGCCACATCCCAAATCAAAAATACATGTCAACACCTACAGCTCACATGTCTGCGCATTGAAGCAGTTATCCATAATATAAAGGTCGGACAGAGTATATGCGTTGTTTATGACTCGAACCAAGTCGCGACTTTTTTTTTTTAATTGACTTTAAAAAGAAGAAAAGTGAAACGTTAACAGAGACTCAGCAATTCCCGAGCCACATGCGACAACCTAATATAACAAATGCTCCTCAAAGCATCAGTGAAAAATAAAAAACCCATCCGGAGGGGTGTTCCGAATCCAACTAGACAAGATTTCTTCTGAAAGGGGACACCGGGATTCAAAAAATTTATTGTAAATGCATTTTGGACTCATGTTTTCAGACGCTATTATTTATTTAATTGTCTATAACGCCTCGGTTTCACACACAATAACGCGAAGTCTGTTTGAAACAGTCAATTTTGCACTCCCCGCCAAATAGTACGAAAAGTGGTTCAGCCCTGGAGGTTAGCGGAAGTTGTTTCAGCTGCCATGTTTGCTTGCTTTGTTGTAGGCTTCTACTAGCTTTCCTACAGAATCAGTAAGTGTGGAAATGGAGCCGAGCTGGAGTACGTTTCTCTTCCAAGTAAGTTGGCTCCTTTTTTTTTTCTTTTGGGAGGGAAACCGGGAGAGTTCGCGAAACAACCGCAAACATTTTACGCACCCGTTAGGTTAGCGGCAAGTTCGTCTTATATATTTGAACGAGTAGCACGAAGAACAAGTAACGAAGCAAAACAATGGTTTATGAATCCAGGCTTCCAGCTGTGAGGCTTGGGAATGACGCTAGAACAAAAAAAAAAAAAAATCAAATCTCCCCAGTTCCAATGTAGAACAAAAAAAACGGCCTGTGTGTAATTTTTTAGATTGTGGATGCGAAATACTTCGAGTGGGAAAGTGCATTTTGGTAAGTTTGTTTGGCTGGTCGAAGCCAGCAAAACATGCGGTATCACTTGAAGTAAAAGCTGGAGACGCCACTGCACCGTTACAATCGAGACAGACCTGCTTTTTTTTTTTTTTTTCCTCCTTTTGACTGAAGGCTTTGATCGGACGCCGTAGAATAATGAGATAAAACGTCGGCGAACATTTTCTGTGCAGCGTGTGTAGCGAACTGAACATTTGTACGTTATTCACGCGGATGATGTTAGCAGACCGCGGGTTAGCCGCCACTGAGATTTACTAACGGCAATTCCCAAGTCCGCGGTCAACTTTCCGCTTGCTTTAGCCGGTTCGCAGTGACTAGCCGAGAAGCTAACGATGTTTAGGCTGCCTTCATTACACTCGCAAGCTAATTTGGCTAAATCTGGGCGAGGTTGCAGTAATGAGCTTGGAGAAACGAACGGCACATAATTTGAAAACCGGCGATGCCTTGTGTTTTTTTGCACATTAATTAGCTATTTATTCAGATGAGCTTTGTGGAAAGGAATTCAAACTATGCAATGCACTAGCTAACAGCAAGAAGCAGGCTGGAAAATTAGCAAGGATCATCGCTATTTGAAATGTTAATTTCTCCCAGAAAGTTTAATACAATTTTCGGTTTGAGTAATTTCGCTGTCTTTTCACTGTGCATAAAAACGCCATTCTTAAATTTAGTGTTATAAAGTTTTAAGAATTTTATGAAAAATATTGGATTTAGAATTTGTCAGAAATAACGGGCTATGTTTTTACAAGTTTTTTGTTGCTGCTTTTGTCGTTTACTGTGTAAAGGTAATTTTAAAAGTACATTTGCTCAAGTTTGTTTCGCAACCTACAACTGTTTATTAAGTTCTTTGCTGTATATAGACTGATTAAACTCTGTTTTTGAACTTCAACCAATCAATAATACTCTAAAAAAAAAAAAATAATAATAAAAATATTCAGAAAGCAGTGCTGCTGTTTAGCAGCTTAACTCGCACTAAAGAACCTTTCGAGCATAGGTGTCACTGTATTTTGCCTGTTAAAAATATTTGGATAAAAAATTCAGACACTTATTTTAACAGATTGGGTTAAATAACCCTTATGTTAAAAAGCTTTTGTAAACCCACGATTTGACAGAAATATTAAGTGTACTCAGTATTTCTTGTTTCAGATTTGTACGCAAAATCTGCAAAAAGTTTTTTTTTATTTTATTATTATTTAAACAAATAATTTTATTTGAAAGAACTCGAAATAAATATTCAAACTATATCAAGATCATGCATCTTAGTTTGAACTCTGAAAGATCTACTGCAATTTAAAATCATGGACTACATTTTGTGAAAGCTTAAAAATAGTTCTCATGTATGAAATCAGTTTATTTTTGATAAAGTGGGCTTTAGATCCTTAAAGATTCTAATTTGATTATGTAAATTCTGGACTATAAAAAGTATAATGTACATAAACATTTCCCATAGTAGGTCCTATTTACACTTGTCTTTTTTCCTTCAGTGAATATATATATATATATATATATATATATATATAATTTATTTGTAAAATAACTTTTGTGGCTTCATTTACTACAAAGTCCACCATTTATTTAACTAACTTGTGTTTATATAATGATATATAGCTTGAAGACAAGGATGTAAGTTGTCTAAAAACTAGTTATAAGTAACTTTTATGAAGTTTACTTTATACAATAAAAATTACTTATATATAAATAGACTGAACTTATAGACCACAATTGAAATGCATTTACTTGAGTGAACAATATTCTAACTACTTTAGCTAAAATAATTTCTAAACTAAGTTGTACATTTTTAGGAATTGATTTCTTTTAAATCTAATAACTGAAATCTTACATTTTAATAATTCCACTTGCAGAAACCCTATTAATTGTATATCCTGCAGACTACTATGCGGTCAAAAGCAGTTCTAGTAGAATCAAGATTTTTATTTAAAAATTCTACAAGTGACTTTTTGGCATTTGATGAGCAGTTATGTTTGCACTTTGTTTTGGTCATCTGCCATCCAGCTTGATACATTTTGTGTTATGTACCCCACACACTGTTACCTTTCAGAGATCAATGGTGGAAAAACAGACATTGATTTGTTTTGTCAAAGTGCTAATTTTGTGTGCTAGCTGGTCACTGCAAGTTTGAAAACCATTTAAAATATGTTTTAGTAACTCCTCCTGCAGTCGGGCTGCAGCCAATGAAATCCTTCCTCAGAATCCTAATCGGAGCACCCTTAAAAAAGGTTTTAAAAAATCCCAAAAGCTGTAATTAGTATATATACATATATATATATATATTTGTGTGTATGTTAAACTATTTAAAGTAATTTTAATACATTTTCTATTAAAAAAAAGTATTTCAGTAAGCCATAAGCTGTGAATATTTTTGCTGTCAAAATATTTCAGAATGTAAATTACATACCGTGACCCCCAGATTGTTATAAAGCATATTGAGTGCATGTTAGACTTTAATCTCTTACTCATCTCCTTTTTAAGTAATGACGAATTTTCATGTTCAGCTGTGCTTGACGTCAGCATTTCAAAGTCCGTTCACTTGTTGCTGTTGTTCATGGCCACCTTTAATCTAATTGGCTTTTCTTCAAAGGTCTTAAGTGTTTACAACATATAGATTATTTTTTGGCAAAATGGCTTACAGTTTCATAATCCTTTTAACTGCATATATTGTAATGACAATTGTTTTTGCCATTTTAATGAATAGCAATAAAGTAAAAACAAATATACTTATGAATTTTGTGCTTTATATTGTGAAAATGGGCTGTTAATAAATTGGATTACACAAAATCCTATGTTTGAACATAAAAAGAGTTTGAGAACTAACTTATTGTCATTCTAAAGGTGCTAATATCAAATAAACTTTAGTTGTACTTTGGTAGTTTTTTCAGGCTTATGAGAGGAGATCCTTCTATATTTGAGTTAAATGACACTGTGAGGTAACTAAGCATTGCTCAAATCACCCTGCTCTATGATGCAGTGCAAACCCTAACTGAATATATCAGGTATCCCCTAAAAATACTTCCTCGCTTATAGCACACGCTGCAAGTTACATCATCAGCACAGTCCTTGGTGCCTCCAAAATTTAGCCAGGTTTACATGTCAAGAGGATCAACAACATATAAAAGTTCTGTTTTCCAAGAAGTTGTGTTGACTTTATAAAACGTATAACAAGAGATTTTGTCATTTTTATTATTTAATGTTAATTTTACCATTAATAATCCCCTTCAGCTTCAGGCTATTTTCTAAGCGAGTTCTTGCTAAGACAGCAGCACAATAGTTCCGCAATAATAGAACAAAAACTCATAAAACAAACTCGTTCAAACAATTTACGTTTTACTCAGCAAACTTTTTTTCTTTTCTTTTTTTTTTCTTTTTATCCGCAGTCCAGGAAACTTTAAAGGCCAATCATGTAATCATATTTACTTTTTTTCTTCTCTTTGATTTCTTAGTTTTTTCTGCACAACTTCTGGTTTTGTATTTGCTTTATTCTAACAATTGGCCAAGCAGCTGTAGAGTGCGGCACAAAAGATTGAGGAAAGGCGGTGCATAATCAGACCATGAGCTCAATTCAAGTCTACAGTGGCCCACGAAGCCATCAGGACACTCCCTCCATTTTGATGTTATTTATGAGGGAGCAGCCCCAGTTGTCAGAGCACATTTGTGTCAAAATGGTCAGAGCTGCATGAAGGCACAGCAGCTTACAGGCCCTGCACCTCTGTGTACAGGCCAGGCTGTTTGCAGTGGCATAAGCTCCACAAAGAGGTTTCCCGACTGGTATCCCCCGCCCCTTCACACACACAAACACACACCACCCCTGGTGTGCCAGCCGACGGGGTTGCATTGGCATGATGATGACTAATCCTGGAAGGTGGCAAGTGTAAGCAGGTGCTCAGACAAATGGGTGGTGGCATGCTCTACGAGTTCCCAGGTCCCAGTGCGCATGAGGGAATGACGGCTAGTTCAGCCGAGTGCTGTGTGGATAAACAATGTCTCTGTCTCATGAATAGATGAGCCAAATCAATGAAGATGAGCATACAAAGATCCCCCGCTGAGGCCGAGTGCATCACTGCTCAGATTTGTGTCTATCACAATGGGCTAGATGACATAAGGAGGACATTGTGTGGTTCATTTTTCTTTTTTCCGTCCCGTCTCCTCTTTTGCCATTCCTGTCTTGGCTGGCCTTCTTGGATGGATGATTGGACCTTAAAGGGAAAGGTCAAGTATGTTAACTTGCCATCTCTTGCTGGTGGTTGACAAGGTGGTTTTCTTGACTTTCCACTTAGTGTGTTAAGTAAATGATGCATGTTGTGCATAGTTATTTATTTTTACAAGTACTTAGTTATGCTTTAAAAGAAGTTATTTTTATTTGCAGTAGCTTTCCACTTAAGGGTTATTTCAGTGAACAAGTAAACAACTAACAGATGTTTTGGAAGTAACAATTTGATTTGAACAACACCAATGCAATTTCCAAAATCTCTTGGTTATATTGTATTGGCTTACCTTTCCCTTGAAGCCGTATACTCGGCATCCTTGCATTTAGGTGAGTCTGATATGTAAAATATACCTATCGGAAGTATAGAAAGTTGCTGGCATATTTCAGCAACTTTTTAAAACATTATTCAGCTTTTTTTTTTTAATTTAAATTATTTTATTTGCCCCAGTTTGATATGTATATTTTCAACCAACAAAACTTTCGTGATCACTTAACCTTTTGTAAACAATATTTAGAAAACAAAATTAATCAAGAATATTTAATATTGAGAGTAATTTAATTATTTCAAACGGAAAGGCAAGATTTACTCTGACTGAAACATAAAATTATTATATTTATACATAGGCCTGTCACACTAGGCAATAAGTCAGTTAATTGGATGATAAATGAAAACAAGCTCAATTTCCATTTGCATAATTTATTGATTTTCTCTTTTCTCTCGTGCCACCAAAAATTAGATGACAAAAGTTTTCAGTCTGGTGCTTTTCTCTCAATTAACCTTTTTTTTAAAGGGACAGTTTTGTTTATAGAGACTTCATAATTCATTTTGTTTGTTGTTTTGTTTATTTTGAATATTTCAAATGTCTTCCAGTTTCAGTGTAAAAAGTTCATTAGAATTTAAAGCTTAAAAAATGGTCACAAATCAACAGTATTATTATTTATTGCAATAACTACTGGGGAAATGTATCATCCAGCAAAGTTTTGTATAATAAATATATATATATATATATATATATATATGCAAGTTATTTTTTATTTTGATTTTAATACACAGACTGAAGTAACCATATTGAATAAATGTTCGATTACGTGTTCCAAGGAGGGAGTCAGTTTTGCCAATTTGCTCTCTGTAGAGTAACAAGCTTCAATCTGATGCTTGGAAATGTATGACAGAAAACATTAGATATTTTGAAAGCATAGCTTTAAAAAAATTGGTATACTTATTGTCAGTCAGCCTGTAGCAATACACAACAAAGTTAACACAGTATAAGTGCATCACAGTTATGGAAATGAAAGCCACTTTTTTAGGCAACTGAGCTGTTGCATTGTCTGCACCTTATCCTTCATTGCTCTTGCTTATTAACATATCAAATATTTTTGCTTTTCTGTACTTGTATCAGAATCCTGCATTTTTTATACTATCGAATTGGTTGTCAATGATGTTTAACAGAACCTTGAAATGAGTGGACTTCACTGTTATTATTCGACTAAACTATAAACTTTTTTTTCACCCCCAAGCCTTCTTTGTATTTATTAGATTTCAAACTTAAAATTGAGTAAAGCTTTGTCCAAACTGTCTACAGTTGTGCTAATTGTACACTTTGTGGGTGGCTGATTTTATAGTATTTTCAAGGCCTTAACATGTAGAACGACAAAGCTGAAACACCAAATGCAGTTTAACGGCCAGTTTTAATAATTAAACACAAGCTTCAATTAGGATTTCGATCTAATCCTTGAGATTATATTTTTAAGGGGGGGTTCTACAAAGTTTTGTTTTTGCCTCATGTCTTCCACAAAATAAGACATGATGCAGCTGATTTTAGTTTATGGACTGGGTTTCACAACTGTTGATATTCATTGCTGCTCTGCCGTAAGCTCAAACAAAATGCATCAGTTCATTTCAGTTTGCGTAATATTTTTATGCCTCACTCGGCTATACAAAGAAACTTACATTCTTCTATTACTAAGTCAGGACATATAATGACTTGGATATTTGAATTGCAGCCGCACAACTTGTTGTTAGCTACTGCTCATTGTTCTCACCTGTTATTTTTTTTTTCCTCATCTATGTTTTGGCAGTCATCCACACTGGCTTGCACCTGCAAAAACCCGGAGAAAAAAATGGTGCACCAGGCCACAGACAGAACAAACAAATATGTAACTGTGTATTTTATCATCCTATCAAGGCTGGTGACCTGTATTTTTGTGTGTCGAGCTGTTTTCTGCCTTACTAAATCCAATTTCTTTTTTTTTTTCTTTTTTCGCCATTCCTTTTCTCTTAACTGAGCTCTGCAGTGGGGCTAATGTCTTGCTCTTCATGAGCCGTCTTGGCAGTTAAGCTGGACTCTGCTAGGCCTCTAATTTGGTATGCTTGCTTTGCAGTCACATGATGAATCAGCACCGTCGTGATGGGATCATTTTTCATCCAGTATATTTGGATTGTTTTCGCATCAGTTGCATGCTGCACCGGCCTCGTTAATGACGGACCCCAGTGCCCACTTTGTATTCTGTTAAATCTTCCTAATGCTTTTCATTGAGTTGTCAAAGTTGATACATGGTTCTTCAGTGGCAGCTTCCAGTGGTGAAACAGCTGTCAGCAACAACTTGCTTTTCCTTCTGCGTACTGGGAGGACGCATAGATGCTCTGAAATTGCACTACACCCTGCTGCTGCTGTGTGTCAAACAGCACAAAACACTTTTTGAATTGTTTACCTCCAAATGTCTGACATTTCACCTGAACATATGTGTGTTTTGTGTCTTTAGCAGGCCAATGAAGCCCTCCACCACCAGCACCAGGTGGCCCAGAATAGTCTGCTGCCACTTCTCAATGCTGGAGCAGAGCAAGTTGACCAGAAGCCTGTCTTGCCCATCCAGATAGATCAGAAACCCCCTGTCAGTGCTGCTGAACTCCTGAAAGACAATGTGGCCAGTGGAGGAGGTCAGCGGCCACCGGTGCCTGTGATAAAGAAGGAACACAAAGGCAAAACGCCTTTCGTCTGCGGTTACTGTAACAAGGCCTTCCGAGACAGCTACCACCTGAGACGCCATGAGTCCAGCCACACCGGCATCAAGATGGTGTCGCGTCCGAAGAAGACGGCCCAAACCGCCCCCACCATGGTACCCATGATCGCCTCCATGCCACGGGAGAACAACGGCAACTCCTACATCTCTACGGTAGCAGGGATCCTCTCCACGGCGACCACCTCAGTGTCTTCGGGCACCAGCATCATGACGTCGTCCGCGATGGGCAACGTGCAGCAGCAAAACGTCCCCAAGAAACCCCCCAAGCCCGTCAAAAAAAACCACGGCTGCGAGATGTGCGGCAAGGCCTTCCGCGACGTCTACCACCTGAACCGCCACAAGCTGTCCCATTCGGACGAGAAGCCGTTCGAGTGTCCTATCTGTCAGCAGCGCTTTAAAAGGAAGGATCGAATGACCTACCATGTTCGCTCTCATGACGGAGGCGTCCACAAGCCCTATGTGTGTTCTGTGTGTGGAAAAGGCTTTTCCAGGTACAGATCACCTTATTTATTTATTTTTTTGTTCAAATATGTTACATAGAGTTGATTTATATATTTTTTTCATTAGCATAACAATGTAACGCCAAGTATGAATTCAGAAAAATATTAGCAGTGCTAATACTTGTATTGGCACATAAAAACAGAACACTCAGTTTTTGTTTCATACTGTTAATAACAGTTCAATATTTTTTTCTTTTCTTTTTCTTTAATTTTTTTCTCCAAAGAGTTTTTGCGGCGCTAGTGGCTTGTTTTTTGACAGTAGACAGACAGGAAAAAGGGCGAGGAGAGGGGGGAAGACATGCGGCAAAGGTCGCCGGGACCGGGAGTGGAACCCGCAGCGTCCGCGTCGAGGCCCCCGAACGTGGGGCGTGCTAACCCCCTGTGCCACCACAGCACGCCCCCAATAATTTTATTTATTTATTTATTTTTCTTCCTTCCAAAGCGGGATCCATGTTGCAGAGTCAGGCAGCTCACTCTGCTTCACGGAAACTTATCTAATGGAATAAAATCATTCAGATTATGCAACAATTAAAACTACAAATAATTACAAGATGTTTCCTTTATTATTTAGTTTAGAGTTTTATACAAAATTATTCAAACCCCTGCCATAATTAAGTTTTAGCATAAGTTTATTAAAATTTTTACTAACATTTAAATGCTTCCTGGAAATCATGTTATCACTGACAGCTGTAGACCAAACTTGAATCTGTTGAGGGCGCTAACAATGCCAATTAAGATTTTTATTTTGATCATTGAAAGGGTATACATTTTTGACATGCTTTTTTTTGTTTGTTTGTTTTATGAAAAATACATGAAAGCAGAACTTATCGTTATGTTTTGAGATGTTTTTCATTTCAACCAGAAACAAAATTTAGTTTGAGAGTATGAATAATTTTGGGCTTTACTGTAGCTTACCTTTTTTTCTTTTACTCATCATGAAAAGTTTTTCTACAAGATACAAGATTTTTTTTTTCTTTACCTAATATTTGAGAGCAGAAAGCTCTTATTTACTTCCAGGCGCATTAAACTGCTAACTTATTCCTCTATTCTCATGGAAGAGTTGCATATAAAAGTACATAGCTTTTTGTAAAGAATTTTTTTTATGTATATTTGTTAAAACTGCCCCCATGTACAGAATGTCATGAGACAGCTAATCTGTTTGAAGATCTAGCAGTAGTGGTATCACATAATATTTTTGATAGACAGCACCAAGACCAGCCCATCTGATTGGTTGTTTCTAATTGGCACTGGGAGTTCAAATTTTTTCTGATTACCTGTCACAATATTGATAGTTTCAACAAATGTGTAAAAAAAGTTATACAAGTTACATACTGCAGCTTTAAGCAACTCTTTTATTTATCTAAGGGCCAGAATGTGACAGAGCAATAGGTGTTACACAGCTTTGCAGTTTGACAGGATAATTATTATAAAAGTTGAGCTTTTTAAACCTTCATCCGCCTCTGTTGGTGATTAACAACATTGGCATGGAAAGTAGATCCTTAACTTAACTGGAAGATTTCCAAATAACTGCATAACACATTTAAACCCACTATGTTTCATGACAGATGGATAAACTGAGTCACTTAACTTTGGATTTTTAGCCACACTATTACCTAAGCACATCTATCTCTCTGCTTTAAGTGTTGGCATAAATTAATTTTAAATAAAATTTCAGAAAACTGTTTTTCAAAGTTTCTAATAGCTGTGTATTCCCTAACTTCAACACAGCATTGATATTTGTAAAAAGCTTAGTAATCTCTCTGTAACAGCTTCAACTCCAAAGAGTGTTGTTAGTGCATCCTTTTGGGGCTTAAGCACGGTACCTTCACTTATCAGGGAACAAGAGTAGGATTTACATTATATGAGCAGCTAATTTTGAAGAACAAGCACATAGCTGGCTGATTCTGGTCATTTTTCAGACCATCGGTTTAAGAAAGAAAAAAAAGATTCTTGGATAATATATAGGTTCCACTGAGACAACATGTCATCCAAATTTTAAAGTGCACTTCTTATGAAAATAACTTTGTGATCATTAAGTACAAAGCGGCAACAAATCAGGAATATTTTATCTATAGACTGCTTTTTATTCATTTATTTATTTGCATTATTTCTACACTCGTGTGTTGTATGGCTTTGATTCTACATTGAGAGTTGGTCTGGACCAGACAAACACTGCAGACTTTCTTTTAGTCTGACAACTCCTTCCTCCCACTTGTTCTTCTGTTCTAATCAACTCTGGCAGTGAAAGATGATTAAGAGTTGTCTGACTTTAAGGTGGCTGCATGAAAGCCAATTTGCTGCCAAACCAGGAAGAAAATTGGCTTAGTGATGGGGGGAAAAATAGTTTTACAACTCGTTTTTTAGTTTCCTCATATGCTTTTAATCAACAACAAATAACATGGCTAATGTAAAAAGGAAATCTGAAATTTAATTTCTTGTTATGGGAGGGAAGACTGAAGTCATTTCATCCTCTGGTGGTTGCATTCCTGACTCAGAAAAAAAAAGCCTCAGCTTGTCTGAATGCATTTTTAAAAAGTAACGTTTATTACAAAGAAAATTTAAAAATATTTATTTGTTTTAGGCTGATGAACTCTTCCCCCAAACGTACTTATTTCTTGTGCAAAAAAATGAAATGTTTACCGTCATGCTTTTACTGAATATTTATAGTAGCTAATGCAGGGCAATTACCTAATATGGTAAATACTGCATGATTTTATGCTTTATTAAAGGCACTGCCACAAACCCTGTGCTGATTTTTGTTACCAGTAGCAACAGTTTATGCTTTAGAAGGAACTCTTGATTATTTCACTTATTTTATTCAATTGGATGATTTTTTTTTCTTTTTTTTTTTAAATGTAGATTTTACTAATCATGCTTTTAATTCTGCTTTCTGCAATAAGCAGTTTACTACCCATAATGCCCGCCACGCTGTTTCAACCACATGTTACAGCAGACCCAGTAGGGAGAGCGCTAGTGGAGTACAAGGAGAGGGGGGAGGCGTCACTTGTCACTTTGCTGTTCCCGCCAGCTTGTCACAGACTCTTTCCCCTGGGAATTCACTGAACCATGCGTAATGTTAAGGTCAACACATTTAATATGTCGTAAATAAACATTTTGCTTCAGAAGGCCCTTGGCATAACCTGAGATTTGCAACTTGTTGCAGTTTTAATAATCCAGCATCGATTCAAGCAGGCAGTATTGGTGAACTGACTTTTGCAACATGACTTCAGCAAAAAAAAAAAAATCAGCAGTGCACCTCGGCCAAGTTAGCATTAGCACTGCGCTGTATACGGCAGTTTCAGGCATGCCTCCAACATGGTGACGTGGGCTCCAGACTCATCAGCATACTGGAAAGTGAGAATGGAGACTGAATAGCAGGCCACTGAGTCACTGCCACTCAGCCTGAAATGTAGGCATGCTGTGTCTGGGGTCTGCTCTCTCTCCCTGTCAATAGGACGGCAACGAAAAAGGGAGAGAGAGAGAGAAAAAAAAGAAGTCGAAATCCAGTTTCTGGCACAGCGGAGAAGTTTCTACTTGACTCTTAATTTGTATTAAGAAGCATTCCAGCAGCGTGAAGCTTTCCGGTTTGGCAGCAGCTGCCCTTCCTTACTCACTCCATAATGGTTCTGCTAAACATGATTCAGCTCACAGTTTCACTAGGACTAACACTCTGACATAGGAGGGACCAGCGCTAAGAACTGGCACTAGAAAGGTCAAGTTGCAAATCATTTTATCCCAGTGAACTTTGTCAGTTTTAGGAAGGGGAAGTATGATGACAAAAAGGTTTTGTGTGGATCTTAGTAGTTGTGTGTATTAATTTAAATGTCATTCTTCTATCAATCGGAAATATGTTTCAATCATAGAATGTCTATTAAACAGGCAGGCAAGATAAATTCACACTTTAGTATTTATTTATAAACCTGCTCTATTAAAAACAATGGGTATGACTCCCAGTAGAAATCAGAACTAATGAGTTTTCCTCAAACTAATATTGTCACATTTTTGCCCGTTTGCCACCTATCATGGGAAATAAATGGCAATATTACCCAAATTTCAGTTTAATTAAAGCGCCGAGTGGAAATCGGGAGAAGAAAAGAAAAGGAGAAGGCCGTCGCATTGTGGTGCATGTTCAAAAGTAGGTCAAACTGATTCACGCACCATTGGTCGCAGAGAATTAACTGCCATTGACTGAAATTTTGGGGATTTTCTGCCCATCTCCTCATTATCGAAGCAAACAGAGCACATCCGTCCACTTGTGCTCATAAAGGAGTTCGACCTGAAGCTTTTTATGTTCTTATTTATTTAACATGGCAGTTAGAAATGTACACATGTATGCTGGAAAAAAAAAGTCACATTAAATATTTAGGTTTCTGGTCCTGATATTGATGGATTTAATTTAAAATCAATACCACTTCTGCGTACGTAGCGTCTGCTTTTGAATTTGAGGTAACATTTTGTAGTTTTATTTGGACAAAGCTCCCCTGCAGTTCATACTTTCATGGTCTGATTTGGAAACTTTGTTGCATTTCAGACTTGTAGGCCTTGCATACTATCGCTCAGTGAAACAAGAATATTAACATATTTCAGGTCCTCTTTTTTTTTTTTTTTTTTTTTTTTTCTCCCTTTCTTTACATTTTGGAAAGGAAAGAACCTTTTGAACTGGAGCACAGAGCTAAAAACAGCCCTCTATGGATGACTCATAAAAAACCATGACGCTTCCCTGCATTCACAAATTAAATGTTTATTTTTGTATTATTGTATGTTTTATTTAGGCCAGACCATTTGAGCTGCCATGTGAAGCATGTGCACTCCTCAGAAAGACCATTTAAATGTCAAGTAACGGTAAGAGCACACCACCAGGTTTCTTTGGTAGATCTTTTTTCTTGTTTATTCATTTTATTTTAATTTATTTATTTTTTGTATCCCACTCACACTCGTCCTGTGACTGCAGGCCTGTACCTCCGCTTTCGCCACCAAAGACAGACTCCGCTCCCACATGATCCGACATGAAGGCAAGGTCACCTGTAGCATCTGTGGGAAGATGCTGAGTGCAGCCTACATCACCAGTCATTTGAAGACCCACGGACAGACCAACTTTAACTCCTGTAACAAAGGTTCATCACGCATCAGAAACATATAACCAATAATCAAAAAAAAGTAGTTTGACTTCTGCTATATCTTTTACTCTAAATTGTCACTGCATGTTACTGTACATATTAATCAGTATGCAAATTTAATATGAAGTCCTTCCTGAACTGTCTTATGACTCGTCTGAACTACGAGTGAAAACCACTTTTGCTATAGAATGCCATGAAGTTTAAATATCATGTAATATTTAAACTTTCCTGTATTTTGGAGTGTGCTAGTTTGAACATAATCAATCAAATTTTATTTACATAGCACATTTCAGCAGCAAGGCATTTCAAAGTGCTTTACATCATAACAAACAGAAAATTATGCAACACAGAATCAACAATAAAAACTTTACATTAAGTCAAGTGCCATCATTAAATTCGTAATTGATTACATTTTAAATACAACTCTAAACGGGTGGGATTTTAGTCAAGATTTAAAGGAAGTCAGTGTTTCAGCTGTTTTATAGTTTTGTGGAAGTTTGTTCCAGATTTGTGGTGCATAGAAACTGAATGCTGCTTCTTCTCCTTTGGTTCTGGTTCTGGGGATTCAGACCAGAACCAAAAGACCTGAGGGACCTTGAAGGTTGATACAACAGCAGCAAATCTTTAATGTATTGTGGTGCTGAGCTGTTCAGTGATTTATAAACTAACAGTATTTTAAAGCCTATTCTTTGAGCTACAGGGAGCCTGTGTAGGGACTTTAAAACTGGTGTTATGTGCTCTATCATCCTGGTTTTAATGAGAACGCGAGCACTAGTGCATAATTCTGCAGTGGAAGAAAAACCCTGCATGTTTTTCTAATGCGTTTTTTGTTTTTAACAAATTGAGATTTTATGTCCTGATATTCAGCCCTTTCGTTAATATTTTTCAGTACAGTTACAGCTGCAAGTCCTTTGGGTTATGTCTTTGCCCTTGTACACATGCAAGCTGAATATTTTAGGAAAGCGCAGACTCAGTCACATTGAGTGGAGACAGGATGCAAAGAGCCAATTTCAAATCATGCCACAGTTTCTCAACTAGATTTAGTCTGGACTTTGATTCATTCGGTCTAAAATACTCTACTTTATCACAAAGAGAAATGAAATTCTACTCTTCTAAGTATCTTCTAAGTCTTTGTGGATGGTGATGCTGTGGGCAGGGGGGACCTCCATTAGCAGCCAGTCTTGCAACAAATCTGAAGAGCCCTCTGACTGAAGAATGCTGCTTTCTCATGACTGATGTGTTGAGAGCGATGTGCTGTTAGTTTTCAACCACACAGTGTTTTGCATGTCAACTAAAAGGTTATCTAATCTAACCAAAACACCCTTTTTCTTAATGGGGAAAATCACCAGTTTTGAACTTTGTGTCATGTTATGTTATTCCCTTGCCAAAAACATACCTGAAGTGTTGCTCTCATCTTTTCATGCATGCTACACCTTTTGGATCTTTATTTGTAAACTCTTTAGAACTCATTTTCCTTCCACTTCACAATTATGCACTACCTTTTTTTTTTTTTTTTTTTTCTTTCTTTTTACTCTTTTCGGTCCATCACATGAAATCCCATTAAAATGCCTTGGGAATTGTGGTCGTTTGCTGGAAAGTTCCAGCTGTATAAACACTGTAAGACTTTGTTGTTGTTGTTATTGCCGGGCCCAAAATTAACTCTTCCTTCCGTCTGAAGGTAACGAAGTCTGCAACTCGGCCTCAGCGACACCCGTGACCGTCTCTGCCCCCATCACCTCCACAATGAACCGAGGCAACGTCAACAACAACAACCCCGTCACCATAGCCGCACAAATGAACATTAGCACCAACACGGTCAACATCACGTCTCCCGTCAGCCTCCAGCACCCGGTCACCATCACTGGGCCCGTCAACATCGCCTCTGTGAACATCCCCGCCACGGCGCCCATGAATATCGCCCACCCGGTCGCAATAACCACCCCCATGCCCATGAATATAGCCGGTCCGCTAAACATCGCAATGAGGCCAGTCGATAGCATGCCTTTTCTGTCCCAAGTCTTGCCTTCTTCCCCACCTTGGTAAAAATAAAATAAAAAAAGATGAACGACAACATCTAACTGGCCAGAACGAAAGGGAAAATGAAGTGAAAAGAGACTCCTGTCCTCACTTTAACAGCTCCCCCATCCCCCGCCACCCCTCACCCCAAACAGTGTCCACTTCATCCAGCTTTGAAGTGCAGCAGTTCCTTGAGCTGTGAGGCCAGTAGGAGATCCCCCGAAAGTCCTAACTGTGTCCCAACTAATGTTTAGTGACTGGCTCGTGATGCAGAACAGTTAAGTAGAATTCGAGTAGGATTTGTCTTGAAATCAAGACAGCCGGAAGGCTTAGTGTAGGCAGTTAGAATGATGAAACTGTGATTTGTATCATGACAAACAGGAGGAGAGGATTCCTCGAGTTTGCTTGAGGACCCCCTATACGAAAATACAAACGTGCTTTTGTAAGGGAGACGTGAAATGGACTGAAGCAATAACCAGGAATTGCTGATTCTAATCTTTTACAAGCGCTCTCCCGAAGCATCTGGGCGTTACTTTGTATGTAGTTTTTTTTTGTTTGTTTGTTTTGTTTTTTTAAACTATAGCCTGCTAATCACTATTTAATGTTATAGGAAATGAGTCTAGTAAAAGGGACAGCTGCTTCCACTTGCATGGAAGACTATTTTTTCACAATGTTATAGCATTTCTTTTTCTTCTCAGATAGTAAGTATGCTCTTGAGGTACAGTGACTAACTTGTACAGTTGACATAGTAATGTATTTTTCATGTTGGCATTTAATTTTTTTTTTGCTTTTTGTCATTCAGGTGGACATCTGGACACTGTTCACTTGACTATGAAATTTCTTTACTTTGTTTTTCTATTTATATGAAAACAAAGTTATTTTTTACTTTTATGTGTTTTTATTTTTTTATGAAGTCAGAATGGAATGAGTCTTGCACTGAAGGCATATGCTACATGCAGGTGAACAGCAGTATTATCAAAGATCAAACAGAGTCTTAAGTGTTTTGGTCAGCCAGCCTGCACTTGAGGGCCCTCTAGTGGCCGAGTATGTAAATCCTGGACTTGTAGTGAAGCTTTTCAGGTTGCAATTGTCATCGCAAAAGGTGGCTGACGTAGTTTTAGCGGACTCTTTTGTTACACTGTTTTTATTCATATAATTATTTATCATTACTCTGTTACAGCCCCGTGGTTAAACTAAGGAATGATCACTCAGGAAACACACATAAAAAACGCCCCAACAAACCAAGAATTTCTTTGGCTCTTACAAATTTTCTAAGCTCCTATTTGGACTCCCTAAAGCATTTTGGGTTTGCAGCGTTGTTGCTTTGCAAAATTACACTGACCAGGAAGTCCGTAAGCACCAGTTTTAAGCAGCCGTCCATTTGAATCGATCTTTTACTGTACAATGACATAAATGCTGTACATGTTTTACATACTCGGGCAAATTCGGTCTCAGTTTGCACAGGCACATGGCCTGAGAACTGGGCGAGTTTGCTACAAAACACGATTTTGTGTCCATTTAAAAAAAAAGAGAAATGGGACAAGATTGACGTTGCATGAACATCCCAACTCCCTCCCTCCTTGAACACTGTAGCTGTTGAACATGAACTTATTTTTTTAACGAATGCCATGTTATCTCAGCAGTGTTGCAGCTCTTTGAGTCGATTCAGTTTATACAGAGAAATGCAATATGCATGTATGTCTTTTATTTCCCTCCACCCCAAGTTTTTTTTTGTTTGTTTTTTTACGAAATGTTAGTGTAGTTTTTTTTTATTCTTATGCATTTACGTAGATACACTATAATAGCCTGTTTGCCAAATTTGAAACAGTTATAATGTGACGACCTGAATTATTCTTGTGAAATTGAACATCTCATTTATTTTAAAAGAGGAAAAAAAAAAGTTAATTGGAAACACCAGGAACCTTGTGAAAAGCAGTTGAATGTATATCTTTGTACAAAACTTTTAGTTCCAAGGATATGGTAGTTACAATAGATGTGAAAGATAAGAACCTTTTTTATAAATCTTTTGTATTAGAACATTAACATTGATAATTTTGTATATATGAGAGGCTAGGCTTTCTGATTAGCAGAAAGATAAAACATTCCTACATTTTTTTAAATGTACGTTTGTCAAATTATTAAACATGCGCAATGTTATGTGCCTTTTATTTGGGTTGTCTAAATAAAAGAAAACTATCAAATGTGCTTATGTATGAAGTACTGTTTGGTATAAAGGCAGAGATAGAGTTGCAAACATTGTTTGGAAGTATCGAACGTTTTAAAACTCCCTGGTAGATGTAATAAAACACAGTGGCCTAACAGCAGCAGATTCCAAAAGTTCCCAAATTTTCAGCATACTTGGATTCTATGCCTCTCCACTCTTCATTCGAACTCTCTGGATTTCCAAATGAAATGGAAAAGCTGATAAGACACTTCTGATGTTTCTTGTCTCGAAGAACCTTCACACCAAGAATGTAACAGTTCTTCCCCATATCCTGGACACATCCTTGTGGTGGCTCTTGAAACACCAACTCATGCCTTGTTCTTCCAAAACCTTTTCTACAAACTACCCCAAAAATATTGTGTTCCTTTGTCATTAAGCCGAACATTTTAGCTACCAATAGGAAGTTACATATTGCTGCCATGTCACAGAGAATATAGTTCTACTGAACAGTAGAACAGATAACATGAAGTTGAGTAATTGTCATGTTTGTACGATGAGCTGGTTATGACTTCCTACTCCTGTTCTTATCACAGCAGCGCTCCATAAAACTTTTTCCTCAAGACGCTTTAATCCAGGCTGTGTTGTTTATGAGGTTTGTGCAGCATTTCATCTATCCCGCTGTGAACTTGAAGTCTCCTGAGCAGATCCAGGCACAGAATTGGTATTCTTGATCCAGTTTGCTCACCGCGTCCGATGAAAGACTGTAAAACAATCTGCCTTTTATTATTCTGCAAGCTGTGGGCTGATAAAAGATATGCAGCATCTAGCTAGTCTGCTCCTTTCATTTCTTCCTTTAAACAGACCAGTGGTTGCAGTTCCAGGTCATTCAGTTGTGCATCCATTTCCACCCAGGTTCTCGGCAACACTCCTCTTTGTCCAAATGGGATCTGATTTATTCCTCCTATGTCCCTGCAATGCCTTTTTCTTTTGTCATACTGTTGACTATTATGTCCTAAAACGTAATCAGTGGCAAGTGATTAAAAACAGTTCCTTTACTTGTATGAGTAGACATAATTTGTGAACACACCATCATCAGTTATGATTGTACACACCACAAACAACATAATCACAAAATTAACTCTTGTTTGTTTACTTTGAATATTAATCCCATCCACACTATGGGATTGATAGCGTACATCTAGATGTACACTATTTTCTGTACATGTGAACGAGAAATAGGTGTGAGAATAGACCCCTGCTGTGTTGTTGACCACCTGCTAAGAGAAAGGCACAAGACGAAGGCACTGATTCAAAACCTATAGATAAAGGAGACAAATTTAAACCCCAGCATTTCCTAACATTTATTGGATCTTGAAAACAAACGAAGGAAAAGGAGGAACATATTTCAGTCTCTGTCAGCAGGACTTCCCCGTTCAGCAGAAACGGCTGCTTGTGGGTGGTTTGCATAATTATTCACCTATTTCTGGCAGTTTTGATCACTCTTTCATGCACACTTCCTTCAGCTGTGAAGTGTTTGATCGTTTCATGAAGTGACTTTCTCCCTCCCTCTCACGATAATCCAGCAGAGCTCAAACCTTGCTTAATTGTAGACATTTCATCAGACTAAAATACGGACTTGGCAATACAAAATCTGCTTTGCTGAAACCTTGACCTCCACTGTGCAGTTTTGTCTTCATGAAGACGCCCTCTCAGCATATAGGAAGGTCACAGTTGGGTGCAATGGAAAAACATCTGGTATTATAATTGTGTCAATGCAGGTACGCTCACTAGTGGACATGCTGTATTTAATGTCAGTGGGGAAAAAATTCCTTTTTTGTGTGTGTGTACTATCTGCAAATATCTGGTTTTATTTGTGTGCTCTGGGATTTATTTAAAGTGAACAATCTTCTTAAAGTAGATGTATCTTTTTTCTTTTTTTAAGAATTTGGAAGAGATTTGGTTGCATTTAAAAATCAAGGTCCGGTGAGCAATTTAGTCCACAGATTCTGATATACAAAGACTTACAATATTTAGGTCAATATTTGGCCACTAGATGGCACAAAACAGGTTCAAGGACTACACACTTCATAACCTTCTGCTTTCAAATAAACAAAGGCTGGGTATATAAACGCCATAAAGAAGTATCTCCTATGAGTAAGCTATAATAGGAATAGGAAACATGAGCATTTTTAGTTTAAGATGAGTATGATTACCTAAATTATTACTGGTTGTTAAATTCTAAAATATTCAGCAAGATTATTAAAATTTTTGCTATGATTTTCTTCTGAATTAAAAGCTCATATTAAGATTATAATGCCTTTAACCAATTTGAGAAAGCACACTTGGGGAGGTAGATGATGTTGCACTGAAAACGGCATAAAAAAGGACATCTTACAGGTTAGGTTTTGGAGATATGTTCTACATACAACCTAATGAAACTAACATTACATTAGGCCATAGCAATGTTTGTTACATTTTGGGGGAAAAGGCATAAGCTTGCAAGCCGGAGAATGCAAGTAGAAAGTATGGGGGTGGCAACATTATGCTATGTGGGTGATTTGCTGAAGATGCACTTCTCAAAATAGATAACATAATCAGAAAAGAATACAACATGGAAATATTTAACCGTCATTTCAAGATATCACCCAGGAAATGTAAGGTTGGGTTCAAATAGGTTTTCTGAAAAGAGAATAACTTGAGATTACAACCAAATTATTCATATGATTTCCAAGGAACAACAGAATCCGTTTTGTTTTGACTTTAAGAAATGTCCTTATTGTTCTAGAAAATAGAAACAATTTGGGGAATTCAACTTTAACCAAGTTAAAGTTGAATTTAAAGTTGAATTTAACTCAAAAACAACTGAGTGGGCAATGAAGAAAGAAGAAGTATCTGGGTTTTTTATAATTTTTTACAGTGTTCAGAGATCTTATCAGACGTAAAACAGTCAATACCCGTAGCTCTCCAGTAGGTGGCGGTGTTCATTCATATTCTGTAGACTCACTGCTGCAGTTCCTGGCGTTAGCTAAGTATTATTGCTTTACATAAAAACTAATCCCGGAATACTTGTATTTATTCAGAACTTAAAAAAAATCACAATAAATTACATTAGTTGCTACGTTTGCTGGATGCGTTCAACTTCACTTCACAGTTGTCTAAACTCCTTAACCTTCCTCTTTTTCATTGGAGCATTCCAATCAAATAACTATAGAGGGTTTTGTGCACGTTTGAAAAAAAAACTTTATAAATGTAAATTTTCAATTGATGGAAAAGTTGTTGCTTGGTTTTCTGCTCCTAAAACAAAACAAATTTACTTTCAGTACAATGTTAAACGAATATTCTCTGAATCTGGTACCTTGCCTTTTAAATGCATTTGACTTCGAAATAGTAGTTTATATTTAAAGCTCAACTTATGACCTAATCAAAGTTGCGCCACCCTGAGTGTGTCTCTGAGGAACCAACTGCAGACTGGGACAAAATGAAAACATCTGCATTTCCTGAGGCAACTACCACGGATACGGTTTAGAGACGACTCTGTCAGTCAACTCTGAATGACTGTGTTAACACTTTGAATGTGGAAGGGGACCTTGCTCCACCCACGTCCGTCAGTCTTTCTGCCTTCAAGTGACACACAGGGCGCTTCCTGAATTGTAACACAGAGCGGGTGGGTGTGGCTCTAAGACAAACAGCAAAGCAAGTGTGTACATACCCTTTTTCTTGAGAATGTATCTCAACTTGGATTCCAGTCATTGCTTTCACACCCAAAGGGAGTTACTGAAGCAAAAAAGAATACTTGGCATAACTGACTGACAATAATGATTTAAATGTCTATATGTATAGCTCAGATTAAGATTAATGCATGCTTTTCAGACAGTTTTCATACTTAGACATAGTTACCTGCCTTGATCATTGTCTAGATTTAAAACCATTCTGACATTTCCCTATAGATTGTATTCCATCTCTTTTTAATATGAAAATATTAACCGCTATGGGTTACATTATTAAAAATGTATTCACAATTGGTGAAACAAGAAAAGTTTGTGGTTTTTAAAAGCATTTTGATTGCAACTTGGACGGGTTCTGTCAGTTGGCATGCTAGAGAAACCTGCACAAACAGGTAAGTATTTGAATTATGCAAAGTCAGTACCTGCACTAAAAACTTGTCTTCATAGGTTTGAGCAAGTCAAGTGTGCTGCTTGAACTTTATTCTTGTTTTGTCACAACTGCAAGCTCCCAGTTTGGTAATTTGACGTGTAGGCCAACAAAAACATGCGAAGCTAATGAAAAACTGGTAGGTGGTTTTCAACATCTTTTGTCAAATGAAAAACTAAAATGTCATGTAATTTTATACAGCCCCCCTGATCTAGAAACTGAAATGTTTGGCAAATTTTCTTTTGCACATAATTTTGCATAGAAGCCAAACATGGTGGTGGCAGAATTATGCTTTTCTTCTGTAGGAAAAGGTAATTTGGCCAGAGTTGCTGGGATGGTGGATGGAACCAAATACAGGGCAACACCGAAAGAAGACATGAGTTTAGAACTTCTGAACTAACTAGAGCACCAAAAACTTTCTTTTTGATCTTTTTGAGTCCTCTGCTTCCTTTAAAGGGGAACCCACCCCTTGTAAATCCTGTTACAAAAAAAAAAACAAAAGACAGGATCAGACCATTGGGAGTTTAATTTAATCTCTAGCTGTGAGCTCCACTCTACATGTGGCGTCTCAGCCGTCCAATAGCGCAACAGTTTAGACAGCTTAAGAGACCGTCATGTTGGGAAAGGATCACGCTGTTCTCAGCTGAGTTGTGTCAGCGAACAGTCAGCAGAAGGATCTCTCCCTACACTTCATTTTTTTGATGTATAATGCAGGTACTTTTTGGTTTGGTTGCATAATGCCTGTTTATTACTGTGCTGTATAAAGGCCCGTCAGGATAATGAAATCCTGGAAAGAACACAGAACATGGAGGCGAGGTGGTACAAGTGGTGAGACAAAAATATGCTTTTATTTTATTTTATTTTTTTAAGCTCCATGACGTTTGTACAAATGTAGCTTTTATAGAGATTATTACTAGGGAAAGGAAATGGTTTAAATTTTAACTTTTACTATTTGATATCTTTCACCATGCAACAAATTATCCTTGAGACGTCTAAACTATATAAACAAAAATCGAGTTGCGCAGTTCTTACTCAGTGAATAATCTATTCCCATAATTCACTGTCATATTTTAAATCTAACGTGCTCGAAAACATTTTGCGGTATTTCCATGTGGGTCGTTATTGATCTGGCTTGGTTTGATCTCTTTAGGTTAAAGATATTTGACCAAATTCCTTCAAAGCTTTCCTTTGCTTTGATCCCTTTATCGCCACACAGTTATTTGCTTTTGAAGGTTGACAGACGCCAAAACTGTCTTCACATTCTGTTGGCGTGTCACCAGGAAATCTGTGCTGTTAATGTAGCAGGACCAAACTGACCAAGTGGTGCACCATGCAAAGAGAGTTAGACACAGAGACTGTATCCTTCTTGCCTGTTTAATTCTATTATAGCTAATTTATTCCATTTAATTTAAAGCAAAGGCCAAAGTACACTTGTGTCTGCTTTTATTGCTAAATACAATAATATTTACTCCAACAGTTTCAGATGGTCAGGGGGTTGACTTGGTGTACCAAAAGTAACCTCTTCTGGGTTTTATTTCCTTTTTCACTTCTGCACTTTTCTACAATATACAGAGGTGCGTGTATTTGAGAAAATTGCGTTCTGTCTTCCTGCAATCAAATGGGGAGACGGATTGACAGATGGAGAGGAAGGCTCCATAAGAAGTGAGTCACGTTCCATTGTATAATGAGGGTATACTAAAGGAAAGAACATCACACCCTCATTCCAGTGCTTGTACTGTTGGTTAGTGGTTTAGGAGAGCTGTGGACCCATCCCACCACAACAGATGGTAGATGCAGAGTATATGATGTGAAATGATTGCATGTTTCAGTCAAAATGTGTACAAAAAAAAAAACTGTTCCAACTCCAAAATAAGTCAATATAGATAATTGAGAATATTTAAATTTTCATAAAAACTTATAACAAAATTCAATCTTTTTGAAACTGTCATCAAACCCAGGAGCTGGTATGAACAGAAAAGCTGCCCAAAGTTTTGAAGATAATGTCAAAAGCCTAATTTCGATCGTTTGAAGATAATGTCAAAAGCCTAATTTCGATCGTTTGGTTGGTTAAGTTGTTTAAAAGTTTAACAAATTAAAGCAATTTCTTTAACTTTTAAGCACAGGGGATGTCAGGTTGTGATATGAACTGGGTTGCAGTCACGTTATCTGTAGCTGTTTGACTGGTAGAAAACTGACTTCTATTATATGTCAGATAAATTTGGGAGGAAACATAACCCTGCCAAGAGAAATGACCGTAAAAAGAATGCAAATCCCCACGGTAACAATAAATAAAAACATTAACTGAACTACACTGGTTTACTCTACATAACTGGAAGTCTACTAATCATATAATCAAACTCATAGCCCAGACGTAGGGTTTTTGCATCAGTTTTGCTCAGTATAGAGTGATGTGCACTGCGGTGAAAGGTGGTAATTAGTCTCACAATCCAGTGCTACTATGGAGTTGCCAGCCTGCTGTCTTTGCCTCTTTTGTTCTTGTCCTGTTCTTTTGCCTTTTTATGTGAAAAAGAATTTTGCTTCTTGGAAGCAAGAATACATGAAAACGATGTATAAAAAATGGTTCTGCTACTTTCAGGCATCCTGCAAGTAGCAGGATGCCTGCAACGTTATAAGTTAAAGCCTAAGGTTATCACATGGAGAGCAGTGTTGTTTTTCATGATATCTCAACAAAAACAACACTGCTTATTATTCAAAACTACTTTCTAGTAATATATCGATATTTGAATTTGAATGACATAGTAACTTACTTTCAAGTCAAATAAACCAGTGGGATTTACTGTTGCTGGACGAGCATTTTAAGGATTCAAACAGAAAAGAAGAATGTTCACCAAAATCGATATTGTGTGCATCATACTAAGTTACTGATTTAAAAAGATAAATAGTATGAAAAGTGCAAGCAAATAGTAGATCCCAGTATTTGCAAAGCCCAGGGATCAAAGTTGCCTGCAAATACACGCTAAAATCCACCCATGCTCTAAAAATCCTTAAAGGGACGGTTTTATACTAAATAAATTTTTTAAGCTTATACAACATGTAATACTGTTATTCCCTAACCAAAAATATACTTGGAGTGTTGGTTTTATTCCTTCATGCATATTTGAAAATCCTTCAATCTCCTGTGGCAACCATTCAGCTGTGCAAAATTGCATGGTGGGTAACACAAAGTTATTTGTGGGTGAGGATGTGTGTGTGTGCATAGTTGTTTGTTTTGTGTGTCTTTTTTGCCATGTCATGGACTGGTGACCTGCAATGACCACACGAGATATGCGCCATAACCCTGCTAGATAAGTGGCTATGGACACTGACTGGATGGATATGTGAAATGCATGAAGTGCCTGTAATTGTGTCTCTAATCCATACAGTTTCATATTACAGAAAGTAGGAGTGGTGTTTTTTAAAGCCCTTTTTGTCCAACTAAACTTGCATCTTAAATATTTATGTTTTAGCTGTTCATATTTCCAATATCTTAAATACTAAAAAAGTCCATGCAATTTTTTTTTTGCAGAAGGGACAGTATTGAGCAATATAAGTCTATGTTGGAATAAAAGGTGCAAGGCCTATTTTGCCCTCCATGCAAGAGCCGCCAATTTATCAAGCTTTTCCATGTAAATGACTGGAAGCACATAAAAAGAACCCAGCCATTTTTTGATGTTATCGCACCTTCAGTGTCACAGATGTTTTCATTCCTTTGCTGCTGGAATGTTTTCTCTTGACGATTTAAACAGTAGCATGTCATTTCCTGTAACGTTTTTCCTCCCACCCCTGTGTATGTGTTGACTTTTCATCTTAGGAGCAGGTTGTGGGAGAGCGTTGGGAAGTGTAGAGCCGAGAACAGTTTTTATAACCAGTGTGACTTTATTTCCCAGATTGCACCGCGCACCGTGATGTTCCCAACAGCTGACAGTCGGTGAAGCCTCTGCCAGAGCTGTCCGTGGAAGCTCGTGAAGCTCTCTCGTCGGAAGCCCACATAGACTGGACACACAAGCCGCATGTTTGCGGAATTAAGACCGCCTAACGAGAACATAGTTTTTGGGAAACATTTTTTTTAAGTTTCCTTTCTTTCTTTTTGTTTTTTCTTTTTTTTTTTTGATATTCCAGCGTTGGCAGCCGGGGACAATTGCTGTCAGCTAACTTCCACAATAGGTCGCTGCGTCGCTGGACTGCCGCTTTATGTTTTGTCCGAGCTCAGCGGTTTGACTGCAGCCCTTCCCTCTCCAGCCGTGCCCCAATGCTGAGGAATGGATAGCGTGTCTGCTAACGGTGGGAAGATGGTCGAGAGTGATGAGCAGCAGCCGGAGAGGCACGGCGGCGGTGGCGCAGCGATGGCCGCGCTCCATCAGTGCGAGCTCATCCAGAATATGATTGATATCTCCATCTCCAGTTTACAGGGGCTACGGACCAAATGCGCCGCGTCCAACGACCTCACGCAGCAAGAAATACGCACTTTGGAGGTAAAGAGATGTGTCGCCCGCCGTAACGAGCTGTCTGGTTTAAACTGCGGAGTCATGATGCAACGACGCTAAGTCAGCGAGCTGAGCACTTTTTTTCCCCCTTATTGCTCACGCCGTGCTACTGTGGGTTTTATGGCTCGAGGTGACGACGACTTGATAGTCACTGTTAAATCGGCCTAATTATATCTGGACTGTTTCCGAATGGCTGTAGCTCCGGCTATTGGCGTGACCTTCTGTGTTTTATTTGTGATAGTTCGCAGCACCGTGCCGCGCAGCTGCATCCATCCAGCTTGGCCTAATGGCACACATTCAATAATCTGATACAGCTTTTATCTGTTGTGCAGCTCAGAGCTGGATTTTGTGTGCCTGTGCAACGGGCCTGTCAAAACAAATAACAAGAGAGCAATCCTAGCCTCTCATGACTTGTCCTGTGTGTTTAGGGAGAATGTGGAAAGGGAGGGCTGAAGTTCATTTGCATCTAGATGCTGATTCAGTTGCCTTGTTGGGAAGATTTAACTGTTTTTTTTGTTTGTTTTGTTTTTTTGCCCCCAAGGTATTCGGTTTGCAGGACAGCCTATATATGGCGAGTTGAGCACAACATATTTTATGTCCCAGTTCGTTAGCTTTGTCTTTTGTAGGGCAGATGTACAAGCGAGGGGGTCAGCAAAGTTTACAACCCAAGTAGGAGCTCCCACTAAATGTACACAGTTCCACAAAACCTACCTTAATCTTTTTTTCTTTTTTAATTATTTTATTTTTATTATTTATATTTATTTTATTTTTATCCATTTTTAAAACTACCTGATCATAACACTTGCTATATTGCTAAGTTAACCAGGTGCTATATTTTCAGGTTTTAGAACAAAATAAACCTCAGTCCATTAATGTTCCACATAGAAGCAATGTGACAAAAAAAGAATGCAATCTGCATCCCAATGATGTGGAAATAGTCAAGAAAAGGCAAAGAAAAAAAACCTAATTTGAACTATTTGTGTACTTTCGTTAATAACCCATCCAGGAACTCCACTGTTATATTACTTTTATGCTAAAAGCACAGAGTTCTACTCTATTTTTTCTGCTAAAGTTAGGTGCCAAACCCCTAATATAGCCTAACTGTAAAACATGTACTTAACCAATTAGATCTAAGTTGGCTAAATATTGGAAAAACACATTAAGTGGGCTGTAGTTTTGTGTTACGACTGCTTCATTGGATACTTCTACCTATCATATCTAAGACTAACCTACTGTGTTTCATTGTATACTTGGAGAAAAATGTCGCAAGAGAGTTGATCTCTTGCCCAAAGACTGCTGGAGATGGGCACTAGCCACATCTCCCGAATAAATAGGGCTAATGCAACTGTATAGAATATGGATGGATGGATGGATGGATGGGAATTATGTTAATGGCTTGATTTGTTGAGCCAAGCAGTTTTAAGTTTTAAAAAATTGGACACACTACTCAGATTTGTGATTTAGGCTTATAGCTAGAGCCTAGCCCAAGCACCAGCTAGAGATGATGTTACCAGACATAGACGAGGTGCAGTGTTGAATAATGTAACCAAACTTTCTTGTATCTTCGGTTGAACCTCAGATTTTTGGGGTTTACAAATGACCTGAGTTGGATTTCACAGAGACAGAAAAAAACGAGAATCACAAATCTGATGCACACACTATGAATATAAACTGTAGATAAAAGCTTCATATGAGCCCAATTTAGACCTAATGGATGGAAATGGCTTTTCTTTGTTCATGGTTTATTCAAGCTATATACCGTACCTCGGCTAAAACGAATGTTTAGTCTTGATTGGCTGGAGGCTATTAATTATCCATGCTTGTTTTATTTTTGTATAACTGAAATTGTACATTTGTCCCCACCTGGACATTTAATTTCAATCACAACTTTTAAAAAAGTTTTTTTAATATGCTAAACAATTGTGCTTAAAAAAGTCTTTCTGAGTCCAATAGTTCTTTTCAGTTTGTTTTTACTAGAAGAGGCAGATTAACACAGAAAATTGTGCTAAAACAATAGAAGTATTTTTTTTTTAGAATATGAAAGTAAACAAACTTGTTGGTCCTTAAGTGCTTGGCAGACTTTTAAGTGTGAATTTGAAAGGCGCCCTGTGGGAACAAGTTTTAACAGAACAACAAGCTAAGTGATTAAATACAAGGGAAGCCCGGCAACCTCAGCTTGCTTGTGTTTCTAGCTGTTTTCTTAACCTACCCCACATCCACTCCCACTGATTTTGTGAAGAAGCGGAGCAGAAGAAGCTGAGTGGCTGGTTACATTTTTGCTTCCTGAAGCAAAGTTGTTCGGTTAGCCAATGCAAGCCCGAACTGGTGAATGGAATTATGAAGTCTCAGCCCGTTCAAGTCAACATTCTTCCACTCGTCTTTATCCGTTGTCATTTGTGCCTTGTCAGTGGAACAGGACGTGATCTGGTAGAGTACTTCCTGAGGTATGTTTGTCTCGTAGATACATTTTCTTCACCAGCATTGTTCTGCATGACAATGGACACGCAGTGCCGTTCTCATGTGCTTCTTGAAGACTCTTAAAAATGTTCTGAGGTTGTGTTTTTTTTGGGGGGGTGTTCTTGTTCCTCGTATGCTTATGAGGTGTTGTAACAGACTATCGTTAAAATTAACTTGTGCAAGCAGTGGATGTGGTTATTTTCGGTTTGATTTTGTTGGCTTGTGGTCTTGTAAACTACAGAATTGTGTCTTTTTCATGAAGGCTTAGTGTAACTGAAGGCCTTTGTTTTAAAATCTTCACACTCCTGCATTTGCCGTCAGATCATCAACATTCTCATTGACCTAAAGCGGCTGCACCTGAAATGCCTAGTGTAGACATGCACTAGTTGGCTAATTGTATAATTTATTGGTGTTTTCCTTGATTTCAACTAAATTATTTCCACTTGACTGAAGTATCTTCCCATAGATTACCTCTCGAGTGCAGTCCCTTTGGACACAAGCTGTTAGATGAAAGATGCAACTCTTGCAAAGCCTAGAATAAAGACAAAATGCAACTTCATGCAGACGGCACATTGTACTGCATATGATTAGCAGTATGTTTAATCATAGTCTGGATTGCAGTTTATGTACTTTCCTTTTGTGGATTTTTATTCTTATCTTTCTTCTTGTGGTATCTTCACCCAGACAAGCCAAAATATGTCAGATTATACATTCCCAGCATATGTTGTTTTATATCTCACATATTTTCTTTCTCCAGTTTTTAGCCACATCACATAAACAGTTTTACTTGGTGGAATTACAGTGGTGATAAAATGTCACCTTATTTGACTCAATCTTTTCTGCACAATAACAAGGAAGGTAACAACTGTTTACATAAGTTAATAACTACATAAAACTAAAGAGGGAGCATCAGAAAAAGGGTTTTAAAAACTTGCTAAAATTTGTGAAATGTACTCTTGTTTTTCTTGCTGAGAAGCTGTTCTCATTGCACCAAAGTCTTGTTAATTTGCAAAAAAAATTACCTTTAACATAGCTGTCAGTAAAAATCCCACAGTTTGACTTTTCGGGGTATTTAAATAACATCTTAAAATAAAAAAATATGAGACGATCTAATTCCTGTTGTTAAAAATAAAATGAGTATATCTTACTTGTACTCAAGTAATGTTAATAATACTGTCTGTAACATTTACCGTAACAAAAGATTTTATACATGGGTTGAGCAAAAATTGACTACATGCTACATTTAGCAACTGCTTATTGACAGAAAATATTCCTTTTTCTGTTTTGTTCTTCATAGAATAACACAAGTAGATATTAGTTGATTAGGTAGCTGGGCTAACTGTGCAAGTAGCCAGCCTAAAGATAGCTGCTTGTCAACTGTAATTTGAAGCTACAACATGTAACTTTTATACACAATG
Organism: Poeciliopsis retropinna; assembly: GCA_010277075.1. NCBI lineage: Eukaryota > Metazoa > Chordata > Actinopteri > Cyprinodontiformes > Poeciliidae > Poeciliopsis > Poeciliopsis retropinna. The sequence goes on from VMRM01000024.1 coordinate 3,677,327, forward strand.
CTTTTTTTTTTTTGTCTTGGCACTGTTGGTCACGCTTGATATGCCCTTCTCAATGTGCCAATGGCGGAGGAACAACTTGCCATTGCAGGAAAACTGTTTATCCGCCATCATTGGTGGCCTGAGCATTCACGACAGGTTCCGTTGTGACGAGTTAGATGTAACCTAGAAGAAAGTAAGGTTATTGCTAGCCATTTACTTACGTGTTTGTAAAGTCTTAGGCAGAGGGAAAGCTAAGACTTTCTCCCGGGCTCTGATTGGTTGTTTCTGACTGACTGGTGTATTTCTGCGGATTGCTGTAGGAGCACAAGGGGAAGCCAGAAGAGCTTGATGTTTTTTCACAGATTATCTGTCATATTATACTGTTAGGACATGGAACAAATATGTAAATAACTTTTTTTTAAACTAAAAGTTACATATTGCAGCTCTAAAACAGCATTGCCTTGCAGGGTGACCATATTGATAGATTGTACTTTTTTGTTTCCTCGTCATAAATATTCCTCAATTTTTGAAGGAAGGAAAAGTGTTTCCATGATAAATGTGCGCAATACCAATATTCCTCTGAAGTTGAAATAACAGAATTTTGCACTTGTGGTACTTGCGTTAAGCAAAAAATGCAGTTAAATTAACATGTGAATAAGTTTGTTCAAGCAAAAAGTCATTAATAAACATGCCACACTACATCCGTTTGTCTTCTTCGTCTTTTATGCCAGTAGTAACATCCAGCTGTTGATCATGTGACTTTTGTGATGTGAAAAAAGTGTTTCCACTGCAGTTTTACAAAATACACTAATTTCAATTTACCTGAAAATCCTCCTCATCTCAGTGCAAAACTCTTTCTAAAAAAATTTTAAAAATTGTTCTTTTTTTAAACTGATGTGTTGTCATTAAGCAAATGTATTTTCATAATAATTGTGCAAATTATATTGTAATTTGTACAATCATATGGTAAATGCCGATGCACAGTGGGGGAAGCATTGTATTGTACTATGCTCACCAGGCACTTTCTGTGACATCTACTTGTAATGACTTTAAACTTTAAGAACAAAACAGGAGAAAAGATTATATGAGTAAGTGGTAAATACCTATATCCAACAAAGTTAGAATTGGGATCATCATCAAGATGTTTAAGAAGTTTGGCAACAATTTCTTTTTTTCTGTTGAATGGGGGGACGTAGGTTCCTTTGAAAATCAACTGCCTTACATCCTTTGTCTTTACTGGCATGCTGTTTTGCAACTTGCCAACAGACTTTATTTTCAGTTCTCGATTTTGCCTTTCCTGAGAATTGTTTTACCACATTCCTTACTTGCTATTGGCCAGGAGACACGACAGTTCATGATAAGTTTTAGGATGAATTCCTGTGCATGTCGATGTAGATTTTATGTTTGCTGCAAATCTTGAGAACAAGGATGTCCTCTTCTGCTTCACTCTTGAGACTTCTAGCAACTGCTCTTCTTTGCATATGTAAAAAAGGGTTGCATTTATATACAGACATAGTTTTTATATCTCAGTTAATCAGTCAGTCATGATTGTAGAAGGACAGATGTAATTACTACCAAGGCTGCTAATTCAGACAGAATTTGCTCGATGTGTCTAAGGTCAGAAGTTGCCTCACTCTGTGGTGCTCAGGGTTATCGTTCCAATATTGCACTGGAGTGCAATCAAGGGCGGCTTGAACTGGCTTTATTCTCTCATCGGAGCGAGCTTTATTGTTCCTCTTGAACCGTATGTGTTTTTTCTGTCTTTGCCTGTGAGAGGATAATGATACTGGCCCCTCTCAAATGGAGTGCTAACTGGTACTTCACTTTTCACATATTAATCCCACTCAGCTCGGTCTCTGTCTGCTTCCCATGCTGCCTCTGTGTTACTCTTAACTGCAGCGCTTTATACTCCTGACTGTAGTTTCATCATGTCCTTTAGCACTGCCTCGGCAACTTGCATGTTTTCAAACTACATGATCAAATGCACAGAAATAGCTGTGGTATTTTTACATATCCCTAAATAAATGTTGTGAGGTATCCTTCAGGAGCTTGTCTTTTTCTTCTTCTTCTCCTTTTTTCTGTAATGATCAGCTAACGGCAAACGCGTCACTCTGTTTTGTCTCCTCATGCTGTTGGGGGGGAGAGTTTGCTGTGTGCTCGTCGTGCGAGCTGTTGTGGCTGTGTCTATATTTAGACATCTGTCTTCCTACGCATTTTCAGGGTTGGTTGTTAAATAAGAAAATCAAATGACGCGCAAAGAGGCTCTACGATAGGAGAGAGCAGGCAGGAAAGGGGAGGGGAGAATCAAAGCCAATCGGCTGGGCCGCCTCCTGTGACATGACAACCGCTGCTTGTGTCGCTGTGTCTGTCAGAGCCATAGAAGTAGACAGAGGTAGACACCAGGGTGTAGAGGAAACACAGCTCTGGTGACTATCAGCACTAACCCTGACTCTATTTCCTTTAGGGTTTTTTCCCTTCTCTTTTACTGTAAGGGAGGTGTAGCCATTAAGAATAGGATGCATCATGTGAAAAGCAGAATCGTTTGGCCATGTGGGCTTGCCATGATCTATTCCTGACCTGACTCAGGATGAGTTGCATTGCATCCTGTAATTTTGAGGCCTGATTTGCTCATTGTGGGCAAGCAAGTATCTGCTTGATCTAGCTACAAATCAGTTGAAAGTGCATATGTAGTTTTTAGGCCACTGCTAATGTCTTCATAATTTTATCCAAAAAGAAAAAGATCACCATAAACACATGGTGGATGAAAGGAGTGCTAAGTCTAAAGAAATGATAATCTGCATAACGGTGTCTAAAAGTGTAGGGGGGAAAAATCCAGCAAACACCTGAGATGCGTCATCATGAAGTTGATTTGGAATGACCTCATTTGTATTCTGCAGTTGTCCAAGTCTGGACATGCATTTATCTACACAGTCAGTTTGAAGCATCCTAACCACCCTTCCCAATCCAACATCAGCTTGTTCTACTAGCATATATAGAAGGGAGGAGGAGCAGTCAGCTATTGTCTGTGGCTGTCAGCCATTGATCCCCAACAGACCTTGGCCTTCTGATGACATGACCTCACCATAACTGCATTTGCTGTTGTGGTTGTTTTTTTGTTTTTTTTAATATCCTCTTTTATGTATTGGCAAAATTTTATTTCATTTTATTGACCTTAAGGTTAAATTCTAACCAGCTCCAACCAAAAGCAAGAAAATATTTGAAGAATTAATTACGACAAAGTATTGTAATGATCTGATTTTCTTATATGGCTAATTTATTAACGGTCTTAAGATTTTAGAGCTTTCTTTCATGGATTCTTATATTATGCCCTTTACGTGGGGTGATACTGATACATAAGTATACCAAAATTTTAAGGTTACTTAGGAGTGCATCGATAAATCAGCCCTGATTTCCTTAATTTTGGGAGATTGGTGATCGGTCGATACTTGCATGTGAAATCCTTCAGAAAGTCCCAGAGTGACTGCAGTTTGTGACCACACTTGTAGTAATGCCCTTCCCCCACTAGTTGCTTCACACTTTCACTTAGCTGACTTTTCCCTCATTTAAACGTCACATCCTCCAAGTAGAACATTTTACTTGTGTTCTGTCTATCTATTATCTGATAGTTAAGCTGTCCTGGGAGTTCTGGATTTTAGGTTGTTGTGAAGTAGGAAATCTTTTGGTCATAACAAATTTCGGTTTTGCTTTTGCAACATTGAGTATGCAACCAAATTCCGTGGTTCCTGGGGAGAATGTGCAAGTCTTTCCTGTGTAAAAAGCAGAACTGTTTATGTATCAGAAAAAAGTTAGGAAATAATTTTAATAGTTAACATTCTTACAATTGTGTTATCACAATCATACTGTTGTCTCACCACAGTAGGAATAATTGTCACTTTTTCTTGTTGTAGATGTAGCAGTCTTGTTTTAAGCTTGCTGTTAGTACCGTGACCATGAGTCACATATTGAAGATCATACATTGAAGATCTCATGCTTAGTATGTGTGTGTATGTGTTTTAAAGTGGGGATAAAATAAGCTGACTTTCCTATGTAAATATTATTTTGTGGGGTTGAGCATGGCTGCTCAGTTCTCAGATAGGCCATGCTATCCTTGGCAGGTGCACCAAAGTGCCTGTGTCAGCAAGAGGCTTGAGAAAACAACCAAGGTGGTGGGATCAGCTCCCCAAGTCTGCTGTGTCAGACTTTGGACTCCTCCCATTCTGCCCCCTTCCCTGCTCTCCTCTCTGGTGGCTGTCACTCATCTTTTGCACAGCATTAGGCCGTTTCCATGGTGGTGTTTGGCTCGGCTGACAGGTGGGCTCTGACGCCATCTTTCCTCCCCCACCTCCAGGCCAGACGTCAAGTGCTGTTTTCTCTGCTCTGCACCAAAAATAAAATGCAAAAGGGGGGCTGTGATTATGTGCTGGTTTGCTGGTGTGCCCGACTGCGTTTCCAACACAGCTACGCTCATTGCCCATCATGAGGCAGTGAGCGAGGATCTGGGGACTCTTGCTTGTGTAATCCTTATTCATCTCTCTGTTTTTTAGGCCCCTATCAGGCAGAGTGAGCGACGGCATTCAAGCCTCCTCGCTGCACTCTGTGACCTCCGCCGCCGTTTCCTATGGCCGCATTATTTACTGAGAAGTGTTCTTTTAAGCTGTGTTTCACATGTATGGGAAAATCCCACTGAAATGTTGCTGACGACTCAGAAGAGGAGTTGCTAGGTAACCCGACGTCACAGTGCTGCACTAGTGTATAGGGAGGTAAAGAAGGAGCTCATTAACCACACTGAGTAAACGCCTCCTGTTGTTTGATCACACCGGGACAGATATAAGAAACACTACAGCAATCTAAAATATGCAATTAGATCACAGGTAATATTTTTGAATGTGAATTATGAAGTTTAAGATTCAGCAGAATTTAACATCGCACAGAGAATTACACGTTAAAGTTTGTATTTATTTATTTTCATCTTGACCAATGAGCTTTCATAGCATTTCCCTTGCAAGCTGTTTGAGAGTAAGGCTTTTTAGTATTTCCTGTAATTACTTTCAAATGTACTATGTGCAGCTGATAATTGATCAATGACTGCAGAGCTGAAGATCAAGGTGAGGGTCAACACGTAGAGCAATTACATCCTCTCCATCTTCCTCTTCTCTGTAGCCTTTTCATACTCCAGTTGAGAAGCTTTTATTCGCAGTCTTTTTTTCACCACCCAAGGCCACATTTTTACAAGCAATGCAAGGCTGCACTGGTTTTCTGTTTGGCTGACAAGTGGATTTGTCACCAGTGTGTTTGAATGTGCGGAGAAAGACGCATATCGCTCACCATTGTTGTTCCCCCCGGCGCTCAAAAGGTAAGCGCCGAGATGCAAGCAAGCCAATGCTGCTCAGCTCATCTGAAGGTGCTGCCTGCTGTAATGGACTCTTTTCAGATAGACAGCCAGATAAGGATACACTATACAGTCATGGTGAGCTGCACAATGCAGGCTGCTGCAAACTAACACCGCGGTGTTCATTGTAATACTCGCAGAACGGGCCGCTGCACTTCACATGAAAGCATTAAAGGACCACAGTTTTTTTTTTTTTTCTTTTTAAAGGCGAGAATAAGATTCCAACAGAATGATTTATAGACTCTTTTGAATACAGCGAAGCTCTTATGTCTATTGTCACCTGAAACTTCAGCACAGATTAAAAGTAGATTTGAGTGAAGAACATGGTGATTAGCAAATATTCAGATTAGCACGTTTTGCAAAAATATTGATACGCCTTTTGTGCTTTTGGGTTTTTTCTTGTTACAACTACAAATTGGATTGTGTTTTTTTGCAATAGCAGCAGCAAATTATTGTGAAGTGGGAGAAAAATGGATTAATAATTTCAAAATATTTGCTCAAATACAACCATCCTGTAAAAGCCTTGGTATCTATTTTTTTTTTTAAATGAATATTTAGGAGCATGGCAAGAATAAAGCTATTGTTCAAAGAAAGTAATTAGAAACTGCTTTCACGATTTACCATATGCCCCATGGGTTATATAGTTTATGTTTTTGGTTTATATATGCAGAAGAAAACTAACACAGCATTCAGATAACTCATGATGTGGGTAGTTTGTTATTTAAAGGACTGAAAAGCTGGCCAAAGATTATGGGAATTTGGTTAGAGAAATTGAAAACCTTCATTTCTATTTAAGAAGTGACTGAACTACATAATTGCACAATTGTGACAAACGGTGCAGAGTCTTATAGTTACTGAAGATTATTTTGGTGCCAACATTAAATTGACTATTAATGTTGCTGTTCTTCAATTGATAGATCAATTTCTTTGCCACAAATTCTCTTCCCTGCCAGCACCACATAGTATACTATGTATATAGTATACTATATACATATATACTATGTATATAGTATACTATATACATAGTATATAGTATACTATATATGTAGTATACATAGTATACTATGTATATAGTATACTATATATAGTATACTACATAGTATACTATGTAATTTGTAATGTTGTATATGAGTGGGAATGGAAACTTATAACTTAGAGTGCTTCCTTTATGTGACTTTATTGAAATTGGTGGAACATGTATTGATGGAAAATATTGGTCAGTTCTGCATGTCATTTCACACGTCACCAGTGTGAAATGATGACATCATTTATGCCATCTTTGCAAAAATTTTATCTAAAGGGCAGATGACCCTTCAGAGCAAAGGGAAAAAGTGAATGTTCCCTTCTGACCTGCCCCTCCCATCTCTGTCATATCCTCTGTTGCTCCCTGCAGGTGAAGCTGATGAAATACATCTGTAAACAGCTGCAGTGTAAAAGGAAGGTCCCAGACACGGAGAGGCCTGAGGCCCTGGACAGCTACCCGCGCTTACGGGACTGGCTGCGCACCGTCAACCTGCGACCAGAGCTCATCCAGGTACACCAAACCGGCTGTTCTTTACGATTACTAGTCTATTCTGGGTGGTGTAAAGCAGTTTGCTCTGTGTGTGTCACACCGATGTGTGTCCAGTATGTGTACTCTTTACCCCAATCTCGTGTGCATGAGGAATGCCTGATCAGTGCTGTAGGATAGTACAGTGGACCTTATTTTCTACTCTGCACATCAACCCAAAAATGCCAATTTAAATTTAATAGCGCTTTAAAAATATGGCTTCAGGCTAATACAAGCAAAGCCATTGTCAGAGTCCTGTGAAATGTTTGATATTTTCATCTTGATTTCACAATAAGCTAGTGTCCAGCAGGCTGTTGTTCTGAAGTTGATTCCACAGTTGCTGAACTAACAAATGCTTCTTCTTCTACAAGTGTATAAGGAATGTCCCAAAAGTTAATATTTGTTCAAGCCTCTTGTCTTGATGGAAGCTTTCTGGGACTTGTCCCAGTTTTTCTTAGTCAGATGGAGTGGAGTTTTTGATATTTGTGCAGGCATTGAAATCTGTCTGATTTATTTGACACTTGATTTCAACTCATTTTCTTAACTGAAGACATTAACAACTATCCTCCTGATACAGAGCAAGCAGGCATGACTTTTTTTTTTTTTTTTTACTTAATAACTAGTCTAAACATGAATGTCTTAAGATTGCTAAAAAAAAAAAAAAAGCAAAAAAAGCAGTGTAAAGTTCAGGTATACACAAGTACATTTGCAAGGCGCTGCAGTTTTCTACCAGTATAAAAGGTGCTTGTTGATGTCACATAATGCTGTCATGGCATGATGCTGACCCACTTAAAGCGTTGCACATTATCAGACTGAGATTTGTACACTGCATCTCCTTGGCTTGTACGATGAGGGCTGCATTATGTAATGGGGAGTCCAAAAATCCTCTGATGGTTTTTACTTTATTTATGGAATCCAGCATCTCTGCTCCCACGCTTCAGCTTACAGGAAGTGAGTTAATGTCAGGCCTGAGTGGCTCATGGTGCCTGCCTTCCTAAATGATTTCTCTGTGAATTAGTAACATTTATTAACCCAGGGTGGCCTTCTAAATGAAGATTACAAATGCTTCCCCATTTCTGTAGCCGCTTATCAATTTGAGTTGAAGTGTGAAAGGGCCCATGTTTCCCTACACTTCTTCTGAACAGTAATTAAATTTAAAGTGGGAAGATGGATTTGTGTAGCTACATTATATAATTTTGTTATGTATTTGAAGAGCTACAAGGAGAGCAGGCTCATGGCCACTTTCAATTCTCCCATCTCTCATCCTTGCTAGGGTTTTTTTTTTTGTTTTTTTTTTCACATCCGCCTGTGTGCTCTTCATTTTGCTTACAGTGTACACACGAGTGTGGGAGGTTGCCCTAGTTTTGTGATCAGTGTTTGCCCTCTCAGAGCAAAGGGTTTAACCTGACTGATAAGCGTTTACGCACTTCCCATGTAAAGAGAAAAAAAAAAAAAACATCCTAAACATGCTGGACAAGGTCCTAAGCGTTGTTTGGGTTGCTATTTTTGCCTACATAAAAGAAGTGGCACATATTCAATGTTGCATTGAAGTTGTCGTGCTACAGTTTCTTTTAGTAATTCTTTGCTATAATGGTAAAAAATAAATAAATATGCTGTTGTCATGCTTTAATAATTTAATGGTGGTGTTTTTCTGTTGCAAACAATTAGAACCACTAAAATATGAGTAATTTTCCCTTGAACAAGTCTGATTGATAACTGGTGATTACAGTTTTTTTCTTCTTCTTCTTTTCACTAATTGCATCAAACGTGAACCTTTTATCTGCCGGTATACACACCATCAAAGAGCATGTACTTTGATGCACTTTGTTTTGAGTTTAATGAAACCAGATAAAGGTTAGGGACTTGTCCTTTGATGCATGTAAGCACATAATCCTGTAACCCTTCACTTTCTGTTAGATTCAAATCTTCACTTGCTATTTTCTTTTCTAGAGATCATATTTGAATTTCTGCATATTTGAGTAAATCTTAATATTTAAATCAACATATGCACATAGACAGTTCTTATTTGATTGTTAATCTTTGTGGTGACTCTTAATATGATTTTATTGTCTCAATCTGAGCCTAATTTTGACACTCGGAGGAAATCTTATTTCATTTGCACTTTCAGGGCCACTACAAAGTTGCTGACTCTCACAAATCTAGCAAATAGACACTAACAGTTTAACACTGCAACACTATCAGTGTATCTGTAAAGTATTGCACATCTCCCTGTGTGCAAGCCCAGTTCTGGCTACAATTTTGAAAATTCCCCACATACTGAACTCATGACTTTGACTTTATTTGTTCTTATTTCCAGGCATTTGGTGATATATGATGCTTTGTCTACTTTAGTCTTATCTATGAGTGCCGCTTGTTTCTTTATTTCATAAAGTAATCTATATAATGCAAGTTTATGAAAAATGTCATGTTAAAGACAAAATAGGTCCAACTCATATCCTCTTATTTGGAATGTCTGTATATTTCTAATACTACTTAATCTAAAAATTAAGAATGGACAGAATTGTGTGCAAATCAGCAGGGGTTTTATAAACTGTAAGAATCTGTTTTAAATTTCAAACTCAGTTTTGTAATGTTTCTTTTTTTCAGACTTTTTTCCCCCGTCCTATGAGTATAGTCTTCCCAGTTATGCATCTAATAATTTGCTGTCATCCTCACTCTGTACCATCACTGACTCCCAGACATCTGTTTGTTTTCATCCCTTTTCTGCAGGCGGTAGAGACAAAGTTGTCCTTGGACACATTACTGCAGATGACCGGAGTTCAGGTGAGAGATGCAATGAGAAGACTGGGGTCCAGCTCAGAAGAATGTGCTAGACTTGTTGCTGCCCTCTCCTGTCTAAAGAGTGCCACTGAATCAGGTATGTTTTATCACTAATGTTGCCCCCTGATTGAACAATCTGTATATAAGCTTTGGGCTTTCTTCTGATTGTTTTTTTTTTCTTTTTTTTTATTGTTGTTTGTTTTACAGGAGGCGAAATGAAAGAGGATGGTGTTTCCTGGCTGCCTGAGCCCACCAGGAGGGACAGTGGCTCTCTACTGACAGCAGACCAGCTACCTTTCCTGGGAACTCCCCTCCGCCCCCACAGTCCATCGCCTCTAGCCCGTCCCTCTACTATCCAGTCCACGCCATCCACCCCCTCTGCTACCTTCCATCATCCCCGTTCCGGTTCTGTTTCAGCAGCACCTACACCAGATGGGCTGGGATCATACGCCCATGGTGACAGTCCCCTCACAGATCTGTTCCCCATGCCTCGGCCACGCACAACCCGCCTCCACGGGCACACCTCCACCCCACCTGTAACCCCACCCTCAAATCGGAGGCAAAAACTGAAGCCCCCTTGCACTCCTCCACCTCCATCCCGCAAGGTTCTGCATCTGCTCCCCAACATCACTCTGACACGCAGCAAAAGCCATGAGTCCCAGCTGGGCAATCGCATCGAGGATCCCCCCAACAACAAGTAGGTGCCGTTCTGAACTCACCGTCCACTCACCGTCTAAAATCTATTAGGTTTAACCACTACTTCTAACTACAGTCAGCAATCATTTTCTTTAATCTTTAGAAAAAGAGACCGCAGTAATCAAAATCAGAATGAGCAGTTTAAACTTTAAACAAAAGCAGAAATCGGTATTGGCCACAAAATGCCTTGAAAAACATGTTTATTTTTTCACTGTTTAAAAGTGAGATAAATGGATGCATCGCTATCTTTTTTTTTTTTTTTTTTTTTTTTAACAAATCTCCCAGTTATATTTGAGAATCTCCATTTTAGTTAATCTGAAATTCAAATCAATTTTCCATATATTTTATAGAATCTTCAAATTTTTTTCAGGATGTTTTATGAATAAATGATAATTCTCTCTCAACACAAATGCTGCTGTTTATTTTTAAGCACTGAAGTTTAAATTTTAATAAATAATATTTAGAAGTAGTTCTAATTTTAGGAATGATGCATCTCATTTTGCTATTTCTGATGAGTTTGTTGTTAATTCTTATTTCAGCTCATTGGTTAGAGCTGGTGACATTGTACACTGGTATATTGTACACTGGTACATTGTACACTGGTACAATGTCACCAGTGTGACATATTTGCAAATTGTCTCTTTCAAATGATGAATTAGTCTGTTTTAGGACTTGGGCAGAGCTGTGCTTTGATCCCCTTGCATTCCCTGTGCAGCATCCTTTCACATCCTGCCTGTTGCTCCTTTTTCTCTTACTGTTGGAAGGGAGCTAATCCCAAACAAATTCCCACAGATTATGAGTCATGTCAAAACAGGAAGCATTTCCTAAATCCAATGCTCAGGGGTGGCAGCACACTCAATCGTTGTTTTTTCCCCCCCACTTGCTCTGTGTTGTGATTGAGTGTAGATACACAAACAAGCCACAAGATTTATCTACAATATCCTGTCGCTTTATGGAATATTTTATCAGGGATGGGCGGATGTTCAGTAGTACAAGAGAACTACTGCATTGAGCAGAGATGTGGGTTCAGATACAAAATGTTAGTTTGTTCTTTCCCAGCTGTCTTTCCTCTCGTGTGATTACATGTGCAGCCAGATCACAGGTCTGGCACAGCTTGGTGCTCTTCTTGTGACCTCCATGTGGGTGTTAAGGATGCCACTATTGTCATTGTGCCAGTTCTATTAAGGTGCTCCAGCATGGCTCCTTACACAGCTTACATAACCTGCCTCGTGCTGTAAAGAACTCAAACGACGCTGCAGACCTTCAAAGGTGTCACACTACTAGTTACCAGGAAATTCCCTCTGCTGATATTCTTCTTTTTTAATCTTTGTACCTTTCAGGTGTGGTAAAAAGAACAAATTATTGCTGAATATGCAAGTGAATGGGAACGGATGTGAGGACTCGCCTTCTCGGTATCCAGTCAAGCCCGCACGGACCCCTGGAGTGACGCCAGCTCCCAACACTGCGCCTTACACCCTGCCAGGGACACCCACGCTAATTGAGGAGCACAGCATAATTAAAAGTGGGCCATGTACATTTTTAAAAAATGTCTACAAAAATCTATGTTAAATGTATTTAAGATAAAGACATAGCAGGACCACCACAGCATATCTCAAGCATGTTGTTAATCTTACTGTCTTCCATCTGCTTGCCTGCCCAGATAACATAGCGCTGCACCGCAGCTCCCCAAAAGCAGTCAGGAGGGACATCGGCCTAGCCATCACGCACAGGTACACCTTTTTGTTGTCCTTTTTCACAAACTTATGTCACTGAAGAAAGTTAGCTGTATTTCCTACTTATAAATAGTAATTCAATGCACTCATAGTGCAGGAATGAAGTGACCTGACTTTGTCATTCGTAGGTTTTCAACCAAGTCCTGGTTATCCCAGACATGTCAAGTGTGTCAGAAGAACATGATGTTTGGTGTTAAATGCAAACACTGTCGGTAAGTCGACTACTTTGTTTAAAAGGCCTCTCGAGCTGTTTGAAATAAAATTTGATTTTCTGTAGAAAAACATGGAAGGCAAATAAATACAGTTCCATTATCTTCAAATTACTTAATTATTAAATTTTTTTAAATGTTGGAAAAACAATACATAGAGGGTAACATTTCTAGGTTAAAAGCCGATTAAATGAATGAAGGCACAAACAACAAATGTCATTTTGCAGAGAAGATTTCTGCATAAATTAGTTAAGTCACAGTAATAGCTCTGTGTTTTACATGTTCAAAGTGTTAAAAAAAATTATATACTAGGGAATATTTCTGTTTTCCGCAGCCGTTTGCTTTTTATCTGTGTTTAGTTAATCAGCACTGTTTGTTTTTGTTAATTTTGACTCATATTTCACTCAGCCTCGGCCCTGTACTGTGAAGCAGGTTCAGTTTAGAGATTCAGATTTGGGCAAGTTTGTCTGAATAATTAAGATTATTCTAAATGATATGACATCGCTGGTCTGTGAGGCCTTAATGAGGCCTAATTCATACTTCCTAGTCTGTCTACTCTCTGCTAAACCGGGAAGTGTAATTTAAAGGCCAAACACTGCAGACAAAGAAAAATTAGCTATCAGAGCATGTTTGTAAGAAAAAAAAAATTAGAATAGAAATAGGCAAAGAGAATATATATATATAGATAGATAGATAGATAGATAGATAGATAGATAGATAGATAGATAGATAGATAGATAGATAGATAGATAGATAGATAGATAGATAGATAGATAGATAGATAGATAGATAGATAGGATTGCAGTTAAAGTCCAGATAAATGCTTTAAAATCAATTTCAAATTGACAGATACATAAAGTTGGCATATAGCACTGAATCACAACTGAATAATAGGGTGTATGATTTTATTAGTACATAGATATTCTCCATACTTATGAAATCATCCCTGTTCTATGTCTTATTTATTCATCATCCAGTGATGTTTAATTAATTTCAAGAAAAAAATGTTTTAAGTTGGATGTATGCATACAAACATACAGACACTGTTGGAGGAGTACGAAACCTGTAGTCACTTGTACTGGAGGAGAAAACAGTGAATCATCAGTCTCTCACTCAGGCTACACTGTTGTTACTAATTCCAACAAAGCACATTTACATACATGTAATAACACACACTTGAATCATCTACAGTGTGACATGAGAGGCTAACTGAGCTTGTTCTGAAGCAGGTTAGACTTCCAGTGTAAGTTCTGTGCTCAGAAATTCTTTTAAAAAGCACGGCAGCTTCATGACCCCAAAAAAACCTTGTGTTGAACTTGAAGTTACCTTAGTAAGCTATTAATCCTGCTTCGTAGTAGAGGGCTGTGATGGCTTGACTTAATCTTGATCTGGACTTGAGGAACTCTGTTGGTACTCAATGCTAATTGCTACCCAGCTACCCATGTGTTGCCTACTGTCCTTGCAGATTAAAGTGCCACAACAAATGCACAAAGGAGGCTCCATGCTGCAGAATCTCTTTTCTACCAAGTACGTTTCTTCATGCTTAACATTTTTCCCCCTACAAATTTCTGAAATAGAACTGTGTGAAAATAATTGTTTTCTGCAGTTGCCAAAATTAGGAGGACCGAGTCAGTTCCTTCCGATATAAACAACCCTGTGGACCGACCACAGGAAGCTCCTCAGTTTGGTACATTACCAAAGGCCATTACAAAAAAGGTAAAGAAATGCTTTAATATACAAAATACCTAACATTTTTTCACATTTTTTCTTATTACCACTAACCTTAGTTTGATTTACTTTATGAGGGAGACCAAAAAGGACTACCACATAAACGTGAAATGGAAGTAAAAAGATCTTGAACTTTTAATATGATACCCCCAAATACAATCCAGTTGTCTCTAAAGTAACCTAATTAATAAATACTATTAAGTCAATCTGTGTGCTATTTTGCCTGAGCATAATTGCAGCTGTTCTCTTAAGTCTTCAGGGGTTTCCTCAGATGTTACCGAAATGTAACTGCTTTTCCTCCAATCAAAACTTTTATGTGTGACATAAAGCTAACACTTCACTCCAACCCCGAATGCATCTAAATAGAAGTTAACCCTCTCAGAAAACCTGGTAGAAGCTGCAAAAACAGTTGAGAATATGGTAAAAGATGACAACCTTAAGCATATAAAGCTACGATAAAATGGTTTACATGAAAGTATATTTATATATTTGAATGGTCCAGTCAAAGTCCAATTTATTGTAAAAGCTGATTCAGAAAGGTGGTTGTGTAAGGTATTTTTGGGGGCATTCTGAAAACACAACACTAAACATTTCTTTGCAAAGAAAATTTGAAAGCCTGTTTTCCTATCCTTCCACTTCACAATTATGCACAGCCTTTTTTTTAATCCTTCACATAAAAATCTTGGAAAATACATTAAAAATCGTGTTTATGTAATCAGTGTGAATACTTATTCAAGGCTATGCAGTTTTTTTATTATTATTTATTCCTCTGTTAATAATGCAAGTGTCACTCAAGTGCTAGACTAAGAGGTGTAATTCTCAGTTGTCCCTGTTAAATAAATGACCTATTTTCTTTCTATAAGTGAGAAAACTTTTTTTTTTTTTTTCACTCAGTTCCACCATCTGCTCATTTGTACTGCTGTAAAGTGGAGCAATGACAGCTTTTTAGTAATTTTCTACTGTAATAATGCATTCAGGAAACGAAATCTGGCTCTTATGAGCTCCTTTAGTAATCTCAAGTGAAAAGCAGTGATATACTGATTGAGTAAACTTTATTTTTCTTGAAATCTGCATCTCATCAGGATCATCCTCCTGTCATGAACCAGCTGGACTCGAGCAGCAACCCATCCTCCACCACTTCATCTACTCCTTCCTCCCCTGCTCCCTTCCAGCAGAGCAATCCTCCGAGTGCCACGCCACCACCTAACCCTTCGCCCAAAGGACACAGAGACAGCCGATTTAACTTTCCAGGTAAACCTGACCGCAAAGCTTCTGACGAACATGTACAAATCCAGAAGCTTAAAGTGATTATTTCTCCTTTTTAAATCCATTTAAGCAATTTTTTTTCTTCTTTAATGGTAGTAATAATAATGTTATTGGCCTCATCCACTCCTTTCTCACTCCTTCGGGGACTTTAACACTGATCTGTGCTTTCATGATGGTCTCCTAACCAAAAGCTTCACTAACCCAGAATCTCTCCTGCTATGCTGTCTTTCCCCTCTCCCTATTTTTCACAAAAGCTGCGTATTATTTTCAGCATAGGCAGCAGTTTATCTTCCCCGGTGAGTTGACTGTCCCTTAGTGACACACCAAGTACTTATTACGCCATCATGCCACTCCATAACCATTAGATTGTCGCAGCTTTCTCTTCCTCCTGCATGATTTCTGTAGAGTTGTTAGCTGTAAGTGTAGCCAACTCCTCTCTCTGTGTGCTTACTGGCTCTTAGCTGCATTTTGATACCATCTGCTGGAGATGTTGAAGAATTGCATGATCTGTGTGGTGGGATAACTAGTGAATCATTTAAAGGGTGTTATGCTATTCTCTGTAGATGTTTGCAGTCCTACAAATGTGTACTCTGATATCCTCCAAGACACAGTGTAAGTTGCACTTTACTAGGTTTAATTTAAATGTTTAAATATTTATTCTTAAGTTGTACCTCTGATGGCAATATATAATTTTTTTGCAGCAGTGAGGTAGAACAGTCAGCAGATGACACACACAATGACCTGGTTGAGGATGAAGATGAAGAGGTGATGTCACAACATGCTTTTAGATTATTCTTATATATATATATATATATATTATATATATATATATATATATATATATATCTTTTTTTTGTGCACAAACAAATCTCTTGCTGTCTGATTTCAGGATGAGAACTTTGAGGATGAAGATCCCGAAGAGGAGGAGGAGAATGAAGAGGACGACAGAGGCGACCACGGAGGGGAATACGAGGAGGACAGGGAGGAAATGATGGGGAACATGGGCTCAGACGGTGAGTGCGACGAGCTGGATGATCTGCCATGCTCTCGTGGAAACCAATGGAAGGGCCCCATATCCCGCAAGCCCAGCCAGACGAGCGTGTACCTGCAGGAGTGGGACATTCCCTTTGAGCAGCTGGATCTCGGCGAGCTCATCGGAAAGGTGAGGATTCGCAAAAACAGTGTTATCGACGTGAGTGTGAGAAGGTAAATATTCTGAGTTTTTGCATTTCTGTCGATTAGGGTCGCTGGGGTCGAGTGCACAAGGGTCGATGGCACGGCGAGGTCGCTATCAGACTTCTTGAGATTGATGGAAACAATCAGGATCATCTGAAACTCTTTAAGAAGGAGGTGATGAACTACAGACAGACCAGACACGAGAATGTAGTCCTCTTCATGGGGGCTTGCATGGCTCCACCCCACTTAGCCATCATCACCAGGTAAGAGCAGATAAACCAAATGCACCTCAAGTCGGGACGTTGCTTCAGTTGTGTAATCTTCTTCTCCTTTTTCTTCTATAGTTTCTGTAAAGGAAGGACACTGTACTCAGTGGTTCGGGACACCAAAAATAATTTGGATATCAATAAAACGAGGCAAATCGCTCAGGAGATTGTAAAGGTATTTTGTTTTGTTATATTCAGTGTCACTTCCTGCCAGAACCCTTTTATTTGTTCTTAGTGTTCTCTTAAGTCAATTATTTCTCCTGATACAAAAATAATCTAACAAAATAAATACTAATTATAACTTTTACATATTTTTTAAACCAAACTTAATAACATAGAAATAATAAAGTTTTCATGTTTTTATTACATGGAATAACGTAGCCTATGTTTTTTTTTTTTTTTTTTTTTACTTAGACAACCCACAGTTAACAACTCAACAGCTGGTGGTAGCTCAGTAATACCATTTTAAATTATCTGCCCCCTAAAAACAAAAGAGTATTGCTCCTTAGTTTTCAGATATATATTTCCAATAGCTGGATGTCTGGTGTGTAAGGGGACAATTTTTGAAACCGTCTTTCGGACTGCACATTCAGCTGCTGGCAGTGTGCAGCAACTGAATATGAAAGGGGGAGAGGTGCTGCATTACTACATGTTACTTAGTGCAGCTGGGTGAACGTAAAAGCACCTGAGTGGTTAGTATGACTAGAAAGACTAAATTAAATTCATTTACCATGCAAAACAATACAAATGTTTTTCCAATTATGTTTTCTGTTTTATTGTTGCTGCTCAAACACTTTACCATGGGGTTAGTCCTGTGTTTTATTTGGATTGGAGATGACTTGAAGGTTTTTACATAATCTTATCTCTCATTATTCAACATAGGGAATGGGCTATCTTCACGCTAAAGGCATTGTTCACAAAGACCTGAAGTCCAAGAATGTTTTCCACGACACCAACAAAGTGGTGATCACGGATTTTGGCTTGTTTGGGATTTCTGGAGTTGTTCAGGAGGGGAGGTGAGGAACGCCACCTTAAAACCTCAAGCTCAGCTGAAGTTGTGTTTACACTGCTCTCTTGTTGCCAAGGGAGCTGCAGTGATCTGGAAAACTTGCTGAGGCCTGCAGTGGCAGTCCTGCACCCATCTCTTGTGCTTGTCAGCTCGTCATTTCTATAAGAAATGGCATTCTTGTAAAGATTTTCTTTTCCTTCTCAGGCGTGAGAATAAACTCAGACTTCCACATGGTTGGATTTGTTACCTCGCGCCAGAGATTGTGCGTAAAATGTGTCCAGGCAACAATGAGGATCGCCTTCCCTTTTCAACAGCAGCGGACGTGTATGCCTTTGGGTAAGTTGTGTTGAAGCTCTGGAGTCCTACAGCCTGGTTCTGGGATTTCTGATTAATATTAATTACATCACTGACTTCCTCTTTTTAAGAACAATTTGGTATGAGCTTCAAGCTAGAGACTGGCCAATCACTAACCAGCCTGTTGAAGCCACCATCTGGCAGGTGGGGAGTGGCGAGGGCATAAAGAAGGTTTTGGGGGAGATCAGCCTGGGCAAGGAGGTCACAGTGAGTTGGCAAATTGTGCTTAGACCGTTTTACTTAATATAGTCAAGAAACTTGTCAAAGCAATGTATTTGGGTTTTGTTAGGAGATCCTCTCTGCCTGCTGGGCATTTGACCCGAGAGATAGGCCGACCTTCACTCAGCTGGCTGACATGCTGGAGAAACTGCCCAAACTCAACCGCAGGCTGTCGCACCCAGGACACTTCTGGAAGTCTGCAGAGTAGGTATCCTGCAGCAGGAGCGGAGGTGAAGACACTGGACATGAAAACACATGCAGAGATTCTACAGTTTTGGGGCTTTTTTGCTGTTTTTATGGTTTCCCTGTGGTACAGTGACCTGAGCAGTCATGATTTCTGTCGCCACACTGTCTAAACGACGCATAACTGGAGCCGAGCTCTGGTCAGACTTGTAACTGGGGTATAAAACAAAACAAACAAAAAAACATTTGTTAGTATGTTTGTTTTAAAATAGTCCATCAGATTCTTTGCTTTTGTTTTTTTGATAAGCTGTGAACTTTGTGTTTCATAGATGTGTATATAAGTAATTTCTTTAGCTTAATTTATTCTTCAGGCAGTCTTCAAGCAAAGATATTTCTAGAAGCAGTTTGAGGTGCTTATATTTTACAATTGCTGAGGTGAAACAGCCACTGTCTATAACGGTTAGGGTATTTCCAAATGCAAAGACATGCTGTCAGGAACAGATTCTGACCTCCAACAGCGATATAGGATGTAATACAGCCCCGTCTTCATTGAAGCTGTGACACTGTTGTAAAATGTGAATAACTAACAGCTATTGTGTATTATAAACAGTAAATTTAAATAATGTCTTTAAAGAAACCTGTTTTAAAACAAGACAACAAATGCTGTAGAAATTATGTAAAGGCTTTTTTTGTTTTTGCAAAACATATTCCACATATTCCACAAATACAGCCTCATGCTTCTATACGAAGGAGTGTCGAAAGTAATTTAACAGTAATTTTACTATTACAAATAACAGTAGTACTGTTCAAAATATTTGTCCTAGCTATATTGAGAGGAGAGTTAACATCTTACTTTGTGTGTGAGATGAGGCGCTATAAAAAACCCTTGAGAAAGAGTTTTCAATGTTTTAAATTAGACAGAACAGCCTCAAAATGTCTTCAACATTTTACATTAGGTGTTAGGATTACTAAGTAAAGGCATCTGTATGTATACCCTAAAAAATGTAAAACCTTCACTTACATCAGATTTCAAACAGATTGCATAAACTTCCATCACAATCACTAGAAAATTGCATAAATAATCAAAGTAGCTTTATATAATTAAAACAGTGTTTAAAGGGTGTGGTCAGTGAACTGTTTCCCCTTTTAAATAGCTTCTTACAACTTTAGTGCTTCCTCTTAAACCTCACAAATGCTTTTCGTACTTCCTCATTTAGTATCGACCTCCACACAGAAGAGTGTTGTTTTTAACACAACCTGTTTTGTACCTTCAGTGGCTGATCTTGTCACTAGCATCTCTTCTGTCGCATCTCTGACACAATGCTAATAAATGTCCGGATCAGGAATCAGGTATTGGTGCCTTAACGAAGAATTTTCCCAGGATCAATGAAAACAAAAAGATTAACATTTTTATATAACTTTTAAAACATTTACATTTTACACAATTGCTGAAATGTTTAATAAGTCATGTTTATTTAAAATGCAAAAAAAATCTGAATTATAGGCACACCAGCAGGATTGCATAATCTTTTAATCACTTTTGATTAGATTAAGTTGAGCAGTAAAACTTTTCATTAGCATTCAGAGAATTCGGTTCACTCTGATTGTACATGCAGCATGTGTACGACTCAGCTTTATGGTAAAGTTCATATCTTACTTTTTTTTTTTTTGCTTTTCGTCTTTAATTTGCTTTTTCCACACTTTTTGCTTTTGCTTCAAGCACCCCAGGGCTTCACTGTCGACCTATCTAGGTTTAAATGACAGGTTTCACAATTTAGGTTAGAATTTTTATAAGTTGAAAAATACCTTAAAACTGAAAAGTACAAAGTCCTGCTGTCTTAATGAACTTTTCTACCTGTTTAATGTGCTGGATCTTCTCTGACTAATCAAAATGCTCCTGTTCAGCCTGATTCTTTTACTAACCATCTAACATTTCCTTTGCCCTTTTTCTCTCTCCTGTTTTTTTTTTTTTTTTTGTTTTGGTTTTTTTGTCTTTTTTTCTCTTGTCTAATCCAGGTTGTAGCAGCCACTCTGAAACATAAGCAATGCAAAACAAAGCCTGGTTCTGCCTTGCATGCTCCTGGATCCCTAACTGTTCCAGGGTTGATCAAAGCATTGCCTCTGCCTCAAACGGGCACCACTTCCACTAATCCCCAGTCCAATCTTCCGTGTCTAACCGTTGGTGTATTTCTTGTTTGGAAGAGCGGATCGAGGGACTGAAATATGAAAGATACAGCTTTGCTTTTCCCTTTTGACACATCTTTAAAATCTCTTTGCCTTCTTTTTTTTTCTTTTTTTTTTTTTGCTTGATTCTAAAACATCTGCTGGGCTTGTGAGTAACTGGCTTGTGGCGTCTGAGATGGCTGCTCACCTTCTCTGTGCTGCTATGATGTGGCTGTTCTCACTGGGATCCTGACAATGGCACTTTTTTCCGCCCCTCCTCCCTGAAAACATACGAAGCAAAAGGGGCTGCTGGACATAAAACGGACTCAATCACTGAACGGACAACTTCATTTATCTCTGTCTCCCCCCCCCGGCCCCGAGGGGTCGACACATGTTGGACAGGCTGCATGAGTGATGCTCTCAAATCAGCTGCCTTCCACCTCTACTCCCTCGCTTTTCTTTATGGCTAGTGTGACGGCATGTTGTTCACTAACCCCATGCCCAGACAATATGCACTTTTGTCAAAAAGGAGAAAAAAAACAACTTCTTTTTGGGTTGTATTTTAGTTAATTTTTATTTTCTTTTGCATGGTGATTTTTGCTGTGCTTTTACAGTTTCTTTTCAGACGAGTCTCAAGGACTGACCGGTGTGATGTGCTCACTTGTATGTCGTCATTTTTTTAAAAGTACAATCTGCTAAATCTCTGTTTATGGGAGATTTGAAAACAAAAAAGGTCAATGAGAGGTGTGTATGTGTTTCTGTGTGTGCTCTTCACAGTAAAATGTAAGCAGGTCAAAACGACACAGGCATAAAATGTACTATCTATTTGGTTGAAGTTCACCAATCAGGAAACTGATGCGAATGTGTCCATAATCCTCCCATAAACATTACCTCCTCGGTGCGCTTGTGTACATTGTTTTGTGATTCCTCGCTTCAGTTGGGTTGTTAGTATTTACGTATTTGTTTTTTTTTTGTTTTTTTTGTTTTTTTTATCTTGGTGGTGCACGTGCAACTGAGTGAGCATTCAGTGTTGGAATATGTTTGTTTTTTAGAGGGTTTTGTTGTGAAAGATTGCAGTACCCGTGTTCCAAATCCAGTAGTATGTAATGTACATAAATTAATATAAAGCAAATTAACACAGTTCTTCTAAAATTTGTAAAAAATAAATAAATAAATAATTAAATTAAAAAAAACTTTTATATATAAGATACTTCAATGTTTTTTTTGTTGTTTTTTTTGATTAGGTACTGCTCTGACTATTACAGATGTGTAAATATATATTTATATTTTTTCATGTATAAAACACTGTAAAAAGACTGTACATGTTTTTTTAAGGATGGGCCAATTCATGTTTTTTATGTTATTGTAAAGATCCATATTTTTGTATTGCATGTGACTACCGTTCTGTACACAGTTTCTGTTTCCATCCATGGAAGACAATAAAATGGGCTTGTCATGTAATAAGTTAACATTGTATTTGTTTTCAGTAACGACACTTAACATTCATCAGATACCTAAATGTATCAAACACACAACCCAAGGACAAAATTAACTAAATAACAGTCTAAAAGTATGAATTTCTCAAAACATGTTACTAGAAAATTGCTAGGGCGCATAAGGAAATCAAATCTAAACTTCAGTGCGTTTACTGTCTTTTTGTTTTTAAATATGGGCCTATCAAAAAGTGAGTATAAAAAAGCCAAGAAACTTTAACTCACTGGTTGGAGCGTTGCACGGCAGTTTGCCCCAGTGAAGGCAAAGTCTGGAGAAATGCCAGATCAGTAAACCGGCACCCCACCCAGTGATCTAAAATCGCAGTGGCAAAACCTAATAGTTATTAAAATAATCTGCAGACTTACGAGTGGGTTGTTTTCCTAAGCGAGGTCACAGGGGAGTAAAACCATTCCTGTTACACTGCTGAATACAAACATGGGTGGTTCCTTCAATAGTTTAACTGCCAACTCCGAATAATTTCTTTTGTATCTAACTGTGTTAAAACAGAGTCCAATTTTAAGTAAATGTTTTCAAAAGACTGTTTGCTTAGTGAAAAAAAAAACAAAAGCAACTATTTACCTACTTTATAGGTAACGTTTTTACATAACTTTTTTCTGCATTTCAGGATTTACCAAACATGGCTTTGGTAATTGATCAATTTCTGTTGACAGTGAGCAACCACACATTATTCTGACCCAAAGAGGAAAACCTGATAAACTGAGGAGCAGTAGTATTTCATCTTGCAAATAAGTTTGGTAAAGCAAACTTATTTGTTTGTGACTTTGTGGCCAATGACTCACTTGACGCCAAAATAAAACGCTAAATTAGTACGTTCAGAGATAAAGCTGAGAGTGCAGAAAACCAATATTGATCTTTGTGGCAAGACTGGTAAAGTGTGATGCATATGCAGCAGGTTCACGACGGGACTGAAGTTTGTTATTTCTGTTCTACAATGTTGCTTTATGGGCTAAGCTGATTTTTCAAGCGTTTTCAGAAAATGCATTAAAACTCTTTATTGTGCAGGAGAGTAGTCCTGCAGGAGGAAAAAAAAAAAACTTTTCAGGGTGAGTAGAAGGACAGATAAACATATGAAATGTCATCCTCTTTAAGTTTTTAAATTACCCTTCAGAGGGTAACAGTGAAGTTGTTTAAGTAGATGTATCTTCCTGAAACACCTGCCCAGGACCTGAACGTGGATTTCGCCTCGCCTCTAGAGGGCACTAAAACTCCGCAGACTGCTGTATTGCTGATCGCGTTCTGGATAGCAAGTAACATCTTTATTGTTTTGTGCGCTTTTACCTTAAGTCCGATCATTAACAACCCGATGAAGGGGAAAGGTTCACGCCTCAAGAGAAGAGTAATGGCAGCAGCAGCAGGATATGCATGACATTTCCTCTGCCCTCTCTTTTTTTTTTGGCACTTCCTGTCTCATCTAAAGTGCGAACCACGTCAGCAAATCTGTTATAGCTACAAATTTAAACGCACAACTACAAATTGGTGGCAACAGCACATCTGCCACAGTGCTGTAAAAAGCATGTCTTTACTGATTTCTTGTTTGTTTCGCTGACCTGCTTCAGATCACACACATCTTTATATGATGCTAATATAACCTTTGCAAGTATTAATACATACAGTATTTATATTTCCCAAAACACAGCAGCCATTCAAGCCAACCAGGATTTATTTAACAAAGGTTTTGCTCTACTAAAATAGTTTTGTCACTCTTGGAAGCGACGTGCCATCAAGCATTTGCAATTAGTGGCAATGAGTCTAATTTTAATTCCATTCACCTTTGTGGAATTGTTTTAATTTGAGTTTTTCGAGTATGAATACCACACTTAAGGTCATGGCACACCAAACCAATTGAATACCAGCTTGAACTTTAATTACGCCACTCCAAAACCTCTGTTTTTGAGTCATTCAGAGGTTGACTTCATTGTGTGCTGTAGTTTGTTGCCCTGTAGTTTGTACCTCAAGTACGCTTGAGGTTAACTTTGAGTAAAAGAGTGGCTTCATGGTTTTATTAGTCTCAGAAAGTAATCAACCTGAAGATTTTCTAGACCATCACACTGCCACTGCCATTTTTGCTTTATACGACAGCAAATGAGTGATGGCTTTTTCTTTGACTAGCTGTGGGTTTTTAGCTCTCGGAGGCTTTTTCTTTCCACATTTTCTCTTATCGTTAAATCATGAACATATAAATGAACTGAGGGCTACTTTGCTCCTGGATGAGTCATCAATACGCTCTCGGAGTAAATGTGGGTCTTCTTTGGTTAGAAATAGCGTCGTAGCTCTTTCCTGCCTGATAGAGTGACTTCCTGTCAATCTGTTAGTCTACTTCATGTTGTGAGACGGGTTCTATCCAGATGAGGCAATTACATTTTTCCACATGAAGCCAGATTAGCTTGAATAGCTTTCCCCTCCTCAATAATTAAGAGCATCATTTCGAAGTTGCACTTTGTATTTGCTGATGATATTGTTGTGTGATTTAAAAAAAGCATATGAAAAAAGTTTTAAAAAATCTATAACGGGCAGTAGACTGTGCATGACTCCATCATTTTTAAGAAATACGATTTGAACTGATGAGTTAAAGCTTAATGACTAATTATTTGATTCTGCTTGCTCTTTTTTCCCCCCCTCCCGACAGCTGATAGCGGTATTTTCTCAACTTCTGGTGCTTAGGCAGCTTTTTTTTCCTGATAAATCCACTTCGCTTCTCTCTGATACCGGGCCTTGGAGAGCTGTCATAAAAGTGAGAAACACTCCGCGCTTGCATTCAGCCCTTGAAATTGAAAAATTGCATCCGAAGCATGGCTCGGGACTATAAGGGTTGATGAATCGATTTCTGTGTGCACTGGTTTTAATGCAGTGGAAAAAAAAAAAGAGAGAGAGCACTTTGTGCCCTCTGCCCCGACTAAAAGGCCTTTTGACTCCAACTGGCACCGGGTCACATGACCAGCATTGGGTGATTAGAAAGGGATTTCATCAGCACCCTCATCACACACAACAACAGCGAGGCAATGGATAGTAGCCGTTTCAGCTAATTTTACTTTTTTTTGTTTTGACACTTTAGTAACATTAAACTTGATGATGTTCAGGTGAGCTGTAAGATAAAATTGAAGTTCGCAGAAAATCTGTAATTCAGCTTTTAAACTTGGTCGACCGAAAGAGCGAAACAGAAGGTGGGGGCTGCACTCTGGAGGCCATTTCGACATTTGCTGAGCCCACCCGTTGCAACCGTCAGCCATCAGCTGATGTGCTTTGGGATTGTCTGTAATGAAGCTGTCCACCATCACAGCCAGCTAGTCAGCTACTTGTAGATGTGAAAGGTAGCGCCGGACGGGCGTGAAAAACACAACACGTGCAATTAAATGGAAGAAAAAAAAAAGAAACGTCTGGCTTGCATGCATGCACACACAGGCCCGGACATCCAGTGTAAATACATATTGATGAGTGTGGCGTTACTGACAAATGGGGCTTTCCATTTCTCGGAGGACGGCGTGTGGCTTTTTGGAAATGAAGTCATCTGTGTTTCTTCTTGTCTCGCTTCCTCCTTTGATTTTTATTTGGCTTCCTGGTGCCTTTTCTGTCTCATCTGAATAAATCGTTCAGGAGATGACATCCGACACCTTCGAGCTTCTCATTTAAAACAAAAAAAGAAAATCACCTGAAAAATTATGATTGCTTTTATCCCACCTTTGCATTCTTGCTATTTTTTTTCTTTTGTATTCATTTTCACATTTGTGGCTCCTGCAGATGTGCAAAGAAAGTGATTCCCCTCAATTTCATCCAATATTTAAGGCAAACATCAGCATCAGGAAAACTACAGATTTGTGGTCGTTTCTACTGCTTTTGTTGCGTCTCTTTTATCTGTCTTAATTCTAACGACAGCCGTGATGATGAGTTTGTTCAGGGTCCAGCGGCCTGAACAGCAGGCGTTCACACGCTCCAAACTCCAGGATCTTTATTTCCGTCCCTCCACCAACAGATGCTGGCGGGTCATGTGGAGGAGGAGTGGGTTTAGTTGCGGCCTCTTCATCACGTCTCCTCTGCTGCTCTCATCATCTGCAGCATACTACTTTGTGAAATTTGGCATTTCCCCTTTAAATTCTGCAGCGCAGGTGCCGATGTGTGGAGCACAGCATACATCAAGCAAAATGAGGAACTTTAGAAAATAGAAACACTTTTTTTCTGATGCAAATTCATGAATTGAGAGGAAAAAAGAACTGATCATTTTCTGTCATCATTTTACGGCACTTTGGAAAAGCAGCCATAAACTTTGACCTTTTTGGATGTTTTGTCCCTCCGGAAGATATGGTCGACGCGATACAGCCACCAACGTGTTTTCAAAACCCCTCGTGAAGGTCACCAGTACGTGTGTTAAATATAAATCACACCACACTTTTGAGTGGTCAACATTTTGAAAGACACACATTGCTGCATTTGCTGTTTGTACTTAACCGAACACAATAAAGTGTTTGCGTCATGAAGCTCCAATAAAAGAAAATGTAAGATTGTTTGGAGAAGTGTGAAAGCTCAAGTCGTGTCAGTGAAAGTTGAAGTATTAATGTACTTTTTTTGTTGATGTTTTGTATGGCGGCTGTTGTTTGTTTGTTTTTTTTAAGTGTGCCAAAAAGTTTTGGAGTATGCATGTGCAACACTGAACAAAGACAACCGAACAGACGAGGGGCCAGTTTCTGCTTTCTCATAAATAGGAAGGTAAACCTTTAAGCGTGACACAAGATGGTGGCAGATTTATTTTTGTTGTTTAAAAAGCGTGACCGAGCCGCTTGCAATGCACAGGCCGTCATGTCAGTATCTGTGACCTGCAGTGACCTGCGTGGACAATTCTTCAAAACAAGAATATAAGAAAAAAAACGAGGGAGGAAAAAAAATGTTTGCAAGTGCGTTTGAGGATTCCATAATTTGAGGTGAAATTTAGATGAAACAAAACTAGACGGTGAGTGAGAGCGCAGTTCAGGCCGCATTTACATTCTAGTGCTTCGCATGTGCTCCTTCGACCACTCCACTGAACAGAACACCCACCACCACTTCCTCTTCTTAATTTAGTCCTAAGAGGAAGAAGAGACATCGAGACAGCCAGAAGAGCACAGTTGATTTGAACTGACTTCATTGCATCTCAGTTCCTGTAAAATACTGACTTTACTCATCACTTGCTTCAATCTGTTCATCCATCCACACAAACTCCTGCTCTTCTTGGCAAAACAATGTAAGTGATGGGTCTTTTTTTTATTTTTTATTTATTATCTTCTTATTCAGGTGAGAAATTGATTAGACATGACCTTACTCTAGTTTCCAGGGACTTATCCTAAATCCCACTTGTAGGATAACATAGTTTAAGTCAAATCTATTATTTATAGATTATGCAACAGTCCTTTATCAAAGCATTATTAAAATGGAAAAATACAAAATACTTTTTGTTCATGATTTTCATGATTTTGGGTGAGCCAAAAAAACTGAG
This sequence comes from Poeciliopsis retropinna, assembly GCA_010277075.1. Lineage (NCBI taxonomy): Eukaryota > Metazoa > Chordata > Actinopteri > Cyprinodontiformes > Poeciliidae > Poeciliopsis > Poeciliopsis retropinna. The sequence continues at coordinate 3,705,003 of VMRM01000024.1, forward strand.
GTCAGATGCTGTTTTAAGTGAGGCAAGCTGTATATTGAATTGTGCATTATGGTTGGCAATTTTGTAAACTCTGTAGCAAATTTGTTCAGCTTGTTTCTAAGGTTCTTGTCCTTCATTTGTCTCTAAAAGATGGAGAACTTATTTTAAAAAAAATGTTTTATTCGATTTTTGTCTGAAACGAGCGACATGTAGCTCAGTGGGCTGTGAGCCCTTAGGCTGACTGTCCTTCATGTCTTCCATCCTCCATCTTTTCTGAAAGATGCCAATAAGCCATAGAAAAAAGTTAGAGATGGGGGAAAATAAGGAGAATTGTATGTGGAATAAAATCACAACTGGCTCAAATGATCTTTGATTTGCAATTCACATCTGGGTCAAAAACAACCAAATTCGGGGTAAAGCCTTGGATTAAATTTGGACTGATTTGCAACGAGGTTGATTTATCAGACTTGGGTGACAGCTATAAGATGGATTCCTCAACAAGCAATAAGTAAGCAATCCATCTACCTATTTGCAACATCAACTTTATCTTTGCAACCCAATAGAGCAGCGATGCCGGTCTCTAGTAGTGAATGGCTACAAAGCATCCTGGAAAGGTTGCCAGTCTGCCAGTGACCCAACCATGCAAAGGACTAAGGACTAAGTAGCCCTAGCCCAAAATGAAAAAAAATTATTGACTATATGTTTTTAAACTGAACTTTAAAATAACTAAGTGGTGATAAAAAATCACACTTCATACATAACACTCTATTTATGATTTCCTGTCTATATATATTTTGTGATCAAATCTTTAGTCAACAAACTGAACATATTTTGAACTAGCTTGCGTAACTACTGAGCAGCTAATTTTATCTGAGATTTAAAAAAAAGAAAAAAATCTAAAGTAATTAATGTAACTGCTGACTGTAATCTACTCTGTAGCAACGACTCAATGGGGACAGATCAGGTGGTTGTACATTTCAAAATGGTTGCCTTTCAAGGCCGCTTCAAGGCTGATTTCTAAGCCAACGAACAGTCGCAATTTTAGACCCAATGTTTGGTTAAAAAAAAAAAAAAAAAAGAAACTAACCAGTTTTGGTCCCCAATGCTTAAATTCAGCACTTACATTAAAGAAACAGTAGTTTTTAGAGTATAAATGGACAAATACTGAGCAGGCAGAAAACTGGTGGAATCCTGTCACTCACCACTGATGATGTTTTTATTCAACGCAAAATTACAAGTGATAACTTTAGCCAGATTGTTTAAATTGTTAATTGTTGTTATTTGCAAATTGTTCCAGCGTCTGTAATATTATTGTAGTTTGTGGAAAAAAAAATCTGTTGTCAAAAAGACTCCAAAGAACATCAATTTTATCAATTTAAACATGATGATAATTATTGCCAAAAATACAAGTTCGCTTCATTGTGTGTAAGTTTCTCCATCCTGTCATCCATTTGCATCAAACGCATATTCGAATCCTGAACTCTCCTCCCCTTTGTTTTTATAGATATCAACATGAACGGCCTGCTGTGTTGTGCTGAATTTCTGGCCGTGTTGCTGTTTATCCCGTGGTCTTTGTGTCAAAGTGGAGGACACATTTTAGACAGCACTCCGGCTTCGAACCCCTCCTATGGCATCTCAGGGAATAAGTCCGAAACTGAATCTGAATCAACTAATTCTGTGAGCGCTACCACCATCATCTCCACCACGCCTACCACCACCACTCCTACCACCACCACCACCCCTACCACCACCACTCCTACCACCACCACTCCTACCACCACCACCACCCCTACCATCACCACCCCTACCACCACCACTGCTAAAATGTGGAAATTTTATGATCTAATAGAGAACAAGACAATACTAACCTGCGCAGTGCTGATCTTAGCCTGCGCCATCCTCCTGATTTCTACCCTGGCACTTGCATGCAAGGTGTGCCAGCTGAGAAGACGCTTCAACTCTGAGTACTGGATGGGAATGGACAAGGCGAGTAAAGCCGAGTCACAACCAGAAGCTAAAGAAAACACTTTCCTGCTGACAGAGAACGGTCAAACGACTAAGGAGAGTGATAACGGCGCCACCGAGGAGGATGGAGGGAAGGTCGATGAGGTTAAGCAACAGGGAGACGAGAAGGAGGTGGGAGACTCTCAGAAGAGTGAGGGGGCCGCTACGCCTGCAGCCCCAGAGGAGAGCTCTCCTCCTTCAAAGCCGGCAGAGGAGACCACCAGCTCGGAGCCCACCAAAGATCCTCCGCCGCCTTCCTCCTCTGAAAACACAGAGGAACCTAAAAAAGAGCAGTAAGGTTTTTTTCACGAGTTTCCATTTTTCAACACAACTTAGCAGCCATTTTCAGCAGCTTCTTAGTTCCTTTAAGCTGAAGCATGTAATTTTAACCCATCAGATTGTATATTTGTGTCTTACTTTTTTTTTTGTTTTTGCTTTCATATTTTTTGTCATTTCCAAATTAAAATTTGACAAAATGTGTTTACTTGGTCTTTTTTTGTTCATTTAATTCAAAAGCAGAAGGTGTCAAAGAAAACATGCTTCTTGAATGGAGTTCTACGCGGGACGATTGCTGTTTATTTTCAGTTCCCAGTTGGTTGCACAACATGTGTCTGTGTCCATGAAGTTCCTTGCTAAAATATTCCTTCATCTTGAGCTGTTTCACAATTTGTCGTGTGACTTTATGGGACAGAGCAACATAAAGTCAACTCCATGTTTATTGACTTTGCACATATACAACAACTTCAGTTGTACAAAGTGCTCCACAACAATCACAACCTCAAAGATAGGTAAATGAATGAACAAAAACTTATTTTTTGTTGTTGTTGTTGCTTGATTCTAAAACATCTGCTGGGCGTGTGAGTAACTGGCTTGTGGTGTCTATGAGACTGACTGACTGATCGCTGTAAATGATTAAACAAAAAGTAAAATTAAGCTTGGTAAAAAATAATTAAATGAACTGGCAGAAAATCCCCCATTCCCCCCAAAAAAGTAATATAAATAAAAACCAAGATATTCTTAATTTCAGCTGCAGTGATTTCCCAATAATAGGAATCAATGAAGTCTTAATTTCCCCCCCTTTTTTTATTTCACTTGATGCAAAAGGTGCAATGAGTGAAAAAGAAAGGAACAATGTTTTGTTTTTTGTTTGTTTTTTTATTAAGAAGCATCAAGTTTTTCTTTAAGGTTTTGAATTCCAGAGTGTATAAATTAACCTTTGTTTGTGTGAACTGTTTGTTACCTTGTGGGTGTGTCTTTGTAGCTGCCACCTTGGGACCCTGCTAAGAAGGGGCCTACCTCAAACCCAACTCTTTTATAGAAGAAGCTGTGATAAGAGCTGGGGTTTGATTGGCCTGGGTAAATTGAGAAGGTGGGGTCAACCAGTATACAGGTGGACTACTGGATGTAGCAAGAAGACTGATGGGAGGGCTGCCATTTTGAACTCTGCTGTGTTGCAGCTTTGTTTGCTGTACAGCCTTGACATTTTCCTTCCACACCACTCTACACAGCATACATCTTTTTATTTATTTTTTTGCAAACAAAAATCTAAAAAGTGCAGCTTGCACGAGTCGACAGGACTGAGCAACGAGAACACAAATTGAGAAAACCGAGTCAAAATTAAAGGTCAGGCAAAAGCAAAAGGAGAACATTGATCAAGGAAGCAGCCAAGAGGTCCCCGGTAACTGGAGGAGCTGCAGAGATCCACAGCTCAGTTCTCAGTTGCGCGTTTCACAAAATTCAGTTTCTTACAAAACTAGGTAGCAACAGCCAGATCTTGTGGGGATGCTATTCTTCAGCAGAGATAAAGAAGCTGGTTAGTTGACAGGAAGAGGGATGGAGCTTACAATGGATGATTTCAACCCGCCCACACTAATATGCTAAAATGGCCTAGTCAAAGGCCAAACCTAGATCCAAACGAGGAAAATAAGAAGTCTGCCATTTTTGTCTAGCTGATAGAGAAAAACGCCAAACAAAAAAAATAAATAAATAAAAATAAATAAAAACACTTGCAGCTGCGGTTGCGATGAAAGGCGGTTGTGCAAAGTATGGAGTGCGTGGAGGCTGAAAAAAACATGCCTGCCACACATTTTAGGATTTAGAAAACGACAGCCATCCGTGCTTGTTCTCCCGCATGAAAGTGCGTGATTGTATGTCGTGGCAAAATGTGGAGAAGTTCACTGGTTGTTATTCTGAATACTTCGGGGAAGGCACAGTAGACTTGTGAAAAAAAGAAAGAGCAAAAAAAACAGAGAGAGAGAAAGAGAGCGAATAGGAGATGAGCTTGATTAGCAAGCGGAGAATGAGCTCCTTTTACTGCGCAACACAGGATCTTTTCATTTCAACCAGAGCTGTCGCAACCAAACAAAAAGAGACCTTTCAAAAACACAAATATGAGCCTTTTCTCAGCTGTCACGCGCAGATATTTTGTTCACCTATTTACTTGTGAAATAATAGTTGGATTTGCACCTTTGAGTAAAAGCTCTAAATTGCCAAATAACCCCAAAGTCATAAAAAAAAAAAAAGAGAGAGAGCAGCTTTTAAGGACTCGCTCTGTGCACGTCAACGGGTTCGGATGCGGATGTGGCGCGTGGCGCCGAGCCAATGGGACGCTGTTTTCCTCGCGAGGAGTCGTTTTCCTTTTCTGGAGGATCAGAGTCGCTATTTGGCAACACAGCCTCAAAAACTGACGACGTCGCGCGCCAGGTTGACGCGGAGAGTTTTGACGTTGAGGCTCGCAGGAGGGAGCAGTGACAAGATGCACGAGTTTCAATCTCAGTGGAGCAACTACTGCCGGGAGAGTTGAGGCGAGGCGGTTTGACTGGAAGCTCAGAGAGAAGTGGCGGAGGAAGTAGTGAGCGCGGTGCAAATGGGCGCTTTATTTAGCCTGGCCGTGTTTTCAAAGCGCGCGCGCAAGAGCAAATAAAACTTCCGCTTCTTAATTGATGAATTTGTGTGGATTCAGCATCCAAGCTATTTTTGAGACAGTTGAAATAGCCCTTTAAGTTTTTCCCTTTTTGATACATTAGACCCACAGAGCCCAATGCATTTACGGACTTTCCATGATATAATGATTCGAATTTCTCCATCGTTTTAGATGGGAGGTTGATTTAAATAGCTATAAATGGTCTTAGGCAACTTGAACTTTATAGTAGTGCATCACGCTGTGGAGGTTATTTTCTTCAGTGGGAATGAAATTGCTCTGAATTTGGATGGAGCAAAATGTGGCAAAGTACTTTTAGGTTCTTGTGCACCAATTAGGATTCCAAATTAGATTTTTTTTTTTTTTTTCTGAAAAGTCACCATATATCGCAATGAAATCATTACTTTGGCAAAAGTTGAATAACTACTGCTAACTGCGTATATCATCAATCATCAAATTGTTCACTCAAGTTGCCTGAACACAAACGCACGCCACAACTTTCTGATTTCGTCTCTGTAAAGAAGACAAAAAATCCATTTTGTTTTCCTCCCACTTCACAATTACCCCCTACTGCGTGTCTGTTGCATAAAATCACACCAAAACACACGCAGAGGTTTGACTGAAAAATGAGAAAATGTAAAACAAAAAAAAAAAAAATACTAATAAAAAAAAAAGTTAAGAGGGTGTGAAAACTTTCGCAAGGCGATGTGGCCGAGCCTGGTGTAACAGGGAGGCAGAAGTGCAGCAATGCAGTGCAAGATGGAGAGTTGGCTGTATTGCTGATGACAGGTGGGATGCTGCAGAGGAGGAGAGTCCTCTGTAATAAATCTTGAGGCTTTTTGTGGCAGCCTCTACATTTACAGCCAATTACAGCACTTCATCGACTTGTACAGGGGGTTGGGGGGAGTTCTTTAGAGAGGGGATGATTTATATTGAGCAGCTAACTGATAACAGTCTTTATTTTAAGTACAAACAGCCAGTTAAACCAAACTGAACAGTAGTTGTTCTTCGGAACACAGGAGTGGATCTTTAAAGCCGAGAGATTTAAAAGGGACTAAGGAGTTTCCCTAGTGGGGATCCGCAAATGCAGAGAGCCCCTCCATTATGCGCTCCATTTCTCCTTCCCAATACTTCTCCCTGCTAACACGCCACCCCTCCCCTCTCACTTCCACTGCACACAGTAAATCCAGAGCCTGCAGTGCCTGATCGAGCCAACCCAAAAGATCCATAAGATGCAGTAGTAAACTCTCAGCTTGCACAGGGAGGAGAAGAGGGACTGAACTGCACGCGGGTTTAGGACAGAACACCTGCACTGGACAAGTGAGAAGGGGTCAAATACCAAGATAGACATACAGAGGAGAGAAGGTGGGGGGGGGGAGAAAAAAAATTCACCTTCAGCAGAGCACCAGCTGGTCCCGAGCTTGAAAGCAGCAGAGAGGAGACAGAAGAGGTGCTGAGCGGCAAAAAGGAGCAGAGAAAAAGTGACTGGAATGATAAGATGAGGAGGTGAGTTCTAAACATATTTGAAGGCTCTTCTTCTTCTTGCACACACATTTAGCCACACCCTGGGCGAGAGAAAGAGCGAAAAAAACACACAAAAAAAACACTGCAGTATCTTGTCGGCTGTGTCTTTGCCTGCCTTTGGACCAGCTCATGCATGAGTCCTCTGTGGAGTCGTTACCAAAACCCATCTATTGGACTAGTTTTCCTCCTCTGAGAGCCTGGGACTGACTCCACTGACAACCACTGATGAGTGAACACAAACTGATGCCAGGGAAAATGACTGCAGGGATTTGTCCTCCTTTCTGATGGATGGTATTCTTCAATGTAGTTGAAAAATCCTCACTACAGTTCAGGTCTGGTGTTATTCGCTTGTATAACACAATGCAGGCACTATGCTGCATACATGACAGGTAGTTCAGTGTGTTTTTGCTCATTCAGCTTTCTTATACGCCGTCTTCTCATTTTTTCTTTTCTGTTTTTTTTTTTTTAACCCCCACTAGGCCCGTAATGTTGAAGCCGTTTCTTAATGAGGCCCTCCTGGAGCTGGTGCTTGTGCTGTGGCTCGGGCTCCGCGTCCTGGCCGTGTGCCCCTCCGTGTGCTCCTGCAGCCGCAGCCACAGAGAGGTGGACTGTTTCCGGAGGAGCCTGAGAGAGCTCCCCGACAGCTTGCAGCACAACATCCTCTCCCTCAACCTGTCCCACAACCAGCTCATCCATCTGGACAACAGACTCGCCTCGTACACCCACCTCCGCATCCTGGATTTGTCCCACAATAGGCTGAGCCGCCTTCCCAGAGGCCTACCTCGCTCCCTCTGGGAGCTCCACGCCTCGTCCAACCGCATCCAGCTGCTGGACAAGAACGACACAGTCTACCACTGGAACCTGAAGACCCTCGACCTCTCTAGCAACAAGGTAGAGAGGGCCGTCTTCATCAATAACACAATGCCTGAGCTGCAGATGCTCAACCTCAGCAAAAATCACTTCTATACTTTGCCCACCAACCTGCCTGCGCACCTGGATACCGTTGATCTGTCCCACAACATGCTTCTGAAGGTGCTGCCGGGCTCTCTTGACCGACTCCCAAAGGTAACCCACTTCTACCTGCACTCTAACCGCTTCTCCTCACTGCCCTTTGGAGTTTTGGACAAGATGGTTTCACTTAGAGTCGTCACTCTGGGTAGCAACCCTTGGGCCTGCCACCTTCATGAGGTCGACTACTTGCTGACTTGGACTCAGAGCACCTCGGCGCTTGTCCTCGGCTGCCCCTGCTACACCCAGCCTGTGTGTGGAGCGACGCACTCCAGCAGGACTGGAGGTTTGCACTTTGGCTCCTTTGTTCTGCCTCCTCTGGCAGTCGGTGCCTCAGATCTGAGCTCGGTGTCACCTGAAGACAGCGTCACGCGGTGGTACTGGGCCGTCTCCACTCAGCAAAGCACGCCCCAAACCCACAGAGAGTCTCTAAACACGGGGCACGATGCCTTCACGGAAACAGCCATCAGCATTTCCACCTTAACGATTAATCACCTGGCTAGAACCAGCAGCCGAGAGGATATAGATCATCTCATCTCAGGCACAAAGGAAGTTTCATACTCAGCCCCGCTCCACACCGCAGACTCATCCCATTTCTCTGACAAAAGTCTCATTACCGACACATCTAAAGGAAACGGCGTGGAGCTGGCCACCGATCGATTCTTTATAACAGAGGCCTCCTCCACCCAAACAAAGAGGACAGCCACTCTCCGCACCAGAAGCGTCAGGAGACAGAATCAGTTGCCTTCCGGAGGCGTCAGAAACAGCAGCCCAACCTTCTCTTGGTTTGGTTTCCTTCACAACTTGTGGCTTCTCCCTCTCGTTTTGCCTCAAGTCATCTGACGGACGGTGTGAAGAGTTTGCGGCAAAATGTGAATTTAAAGCAAAAAAGAAATCATAATAAAAATAAAGCACAAGAGAGATGATACTGGAACAGTTGTTGCACCCACAGAAGCCATGTTTCTAGAGAAAGTTTAGATGGTAAAAAAGAAAAAAGAAAGAAAATAGAAACTATGTCTAACCACTATTTTTGGATTACATAAAGTTCGCACTAATGCCAGCAAGATGGAGTTTTAAAAAATGTGAAAATGGGGTGTCCAGCTCTTTATGTTATTGCCTCAACATTTGACACCATCCTTCATGGAACTACAATGTGTGGAAACTAACATACAATGATTCAAACAAACATCAAGGTGCAGCGGCTTGTAAAACTCTTATCATCTGCTAAGTTACAACTGAAAAACTTCAATGTATTTCATTAGGCTTTTACATGGCTGAAAGGTAGAAAGAAAGAAGGATGCATGTTCTTTAGTTGTTTTCACAAGAAAAACCTGAGTAGATTTGCATGTGTTCACTGTTAAAATCTGGTATTTTTCCTTCCTCTTCCAAAAACAAAGAGCTTCTGTCTTGAAAACATCAACATTAGAAAGTGAAAAAATGTGAACCATTTAAAGATGTGTGAATAATTATACAGGGCGCTGCATAAGGTCACATTTACTGATTCAAAGCATGTCTTGTCAACAGGAACTGTGCCTTTACAGCAATGTACCATCCTTATGACGCCACCGATGTGTTCGAAACTGTTCTCTCACAAGAGGCTGACAGTCACATCCCATCATTCACTCTCAGAGTCTCACTTAGGAACTCTCTTGAAAAATGTTGAAATTCTTTCACATCTGTAACAATTTACAATTTAGATAATCGTCCACAAATCTCTGGAAGTCAATGTGAAACTGGTAATAGTTTGGAAGTGTTTTTTTTTGTTTGTTTTGTTTTGTTCTTGTTGTTTGTGTCTGGAGTAACTTTAATGATGGAAGTGTTTTTAAACCCAAGCGGAGTATCACAAGAAAATTAATGTGAGCGGGCTGAGAGTTCGCAGCCAATCTGCATCAGCTTTTCAGGCTCATTAGCTCTGTTTGTAATGAATGCTTCTTGGTCTTTGCAATTTTACACAGATAAAGCCCTGATCTCCTCTGACGACCCCTCCCCGTTCTTTGTTTTTTGTCTTCCAAAAGACTGGCCCTCTCTCAAACGTTCTTTTCTTCCACATTTTAAGCAGCATCCTCTCTTGACACTGTTCAGCTTTTACACCATGGACATTTTTTATTGAAATAAAAAAAACAAATGGTGCAATATTTGTAATGCTGCTTCTTTTAAAAGACTCTTCTTGAACATTTGTGAGAAAAAACAACAACGAATGTAATGAATGAAGCTAAGCACATGATGGCACTATACATTCAGCAAACAGCTTGTTGTGGAGCTGAATCCTTCTTTGACTTTCTGCCAGCGCTGTCTGAGAAGCTTTTCTGTTACACCTGCGGTCCACAATAGACGTTCAGTGTCATTTTTATTTTCTCACTCATTTCTTTTGGAATTGCAAGTTTTGTTTTGCCCTCTGAAACCCACATTTTCTTCTTAGCTTTTTAACAAATGCAGTGTTCTCCTTTAATTAAAAACAAATATGTGAGGACGTCCCCAATCCCTGTTTCATGTGATTCTGCTAACTCATTTTGAGCTTTCTGTGTAGGAGCCCACATCTCCCTGGACAGGATGTACACATCTGTAATGACACGAGGTTAACATGAAGCAACAGAGACTTTGACGAACAGAGGGTAAACAAATGGACAATATATTTAATGAACAGCGAGTGCAGAGTGCCTCTTGCGTATTTTGATCACATCTTAGACTTAAGTGTCCTTCATGATTCACTGGCGCTAGTGAAAATCATCTGCATGGCGACTGAACGTTTGGGGAATGCAAACTTCCTGGTGTTTTACTGCAGAGCGTTAAAGCGTAGAGTTTCTAATTTTTTTTTTTTTCTTTTCCTGTAGAATGCTAAGATATTCAAATCCTCCTGATTGCATTAACAGCTGTGATGCACTCCTCTGCAGCTTTTTTTTTTTTTTTTTTTTTTTTTTTTTTTACAATTTAGTGTTATTTGCATAAAGATGCATAAGTTGCCAAAATAATAAGGCATGCACCAGCGTACAGCGGGCTGCATTCGATAAACCGAAAAAGAACCGGTGCCAGAGAATTTAGAAGTTTGTTTTGGTAACTTCTTCAAGGTTCTGCAGTCTCTAATAAAACTTACGCTTAAAGCAATCAACACTCTCTGATTGTTGGATTTTGTCCATAACTGCTGACTAAATAGTGTAGGTTTTTTTTTCTTTCTAGAACGCTGCAAGACTTTTAAAATGAGCAATAAAGGAAGTCCGAGAAAAGGGATCTGACTTGAATTTATTTTTTTGCTTTTGACTCAGCAGCTGCAGAGGCTCTTCAGAGTATCTGCAGCACATTTAAAATGCCATTTATTTGCGATATCAAACAATGAGAGTGATTATTTTTGAAGACTTTTCTACATATAATCTGACATATATTGTGTAAAAAACAAAACAAAACAAAAACATGATGAATTGTTAGAGATTAAAATAACTCACTTAAACAGGATATTCTTTTCCTTTGGGATTTCATGCCTACAGTCAATTTATTGTCAATCGCTTCAATCTATAAGGATGTTTGTCTGGTCAAGCAGCATTTTCCTTACATTCTACCATTTGCATCCTTTTACAAGGGGTCTCTAGGATCTCATTGCACAAAGGTATCACCTGGAGAAGAGTGCAATAAGTAAACCATGATCAAGATTCAGACCGCACAATTAAAGCAGCTCGATAACTGGAGATAATTTGAAACAAAGCAAAATCTGGCCATTTCTCTAACACCGCCAAAGAACATCATCACATCTCACAGTGAAGGACTCTGGTGCCTCCCTCAAAAGTTTATATATATATAAATGCAGAATTACATGTGGAAAAAGCTTGTCATTGATTCATAGTGTCACAAACATCTATCATTTTATTAGGGGGGCCTATACATTGCAGTATTTTCTGTGAACCATAATAACAGTAGTCAGAACATGTTTTAAAGTTAATTTTAATGGAGAATTCTTATCAAGCAACATAAAGCACTAAGTTGAGACTTTCTTTATAGTTACCAAAAGCTGAAAACTTCTCAGAACAGCAGCTTTTATTCAATGTCTATTTGAATGATTTTTTGAAAAATGAGTCCGCAAGAAGAGGCACTCAGACCCTAAACAGAAGAAATGTGATAAAGTATATAAAAAAATAAAGCACCTTTTACAGTGGAAGGGGGAATCCTCCTCAAGGGCGAAGAAAGATGCGAGTCTGAAGAGCAGGTGACCAGTCAAAGAATGACATGGAGAACTTGTTAGTCATTTATCTTGTTTGATATTGCTGTATTTATTTCCTATCTAGTTACAGATCTGAAATCAAGCCTGAAAACATTGATTTCTATCAATACTTCTGGGAAATAAGACATAGAAGTTGCAGAACATGTGCAAAAGTGTTATATATTTACTACAGGGCAATAATGGAACAAAACAAATCTGTTATTCTGTACGAATAAGACAGTGTGTCGTGTTTTTTATTCTGTTAGCTTCCTCCCATCATCTCCCTGGGTCACCAAGAGCACAGCTTTGTTGAAGAAATTTTTTTAATGATGTGCAGGACAGGACACGGTGACATCTTCAGCTCACACCTCCAGATGGGCAACAATTGTGGGAATTGTAGTTGTAGTTGCTGGCTTTTAGTGTTTGCCGCTCTTTTTTTCCCCACTTCAGTCGGTGAAATGTCTCCTGTGAGTAAGACTGCAGCTCAAGTCCAAGTCGATCTGCTTTGTGCTTGTTGCAGAGGTATTTTTTTTTCTTTATTTCTCTCCATTCTATTTCCTTTCTTTTTGTTAAAATCTCTGTAACACTGTTTGCGTTCTCATTTCATTAAGTTTACTTAGATGTTCGTTTATGAGCCAGTCCCAAATTACATAGGACCTGAGCAGAATTTGACTTGTGGCCCAGTTCCTGTAAGGACCACACCCACCAGTCACCACCCCTAACCCCAAAATCTCTTTTAAATGGTTCCAGCTTGATTGCTCTGTGCGCTGCATTTTCAAACACATCTGTTTCCCCTTGTTTCAAAAATTACTATAAGCAATTAAAATGACCAGATCCCAGATTGGAATTTCCCTGACCATAAAATAAATTTTTTTCACATTGTTTTCTAAAAAACTGACTTACTTGTTTAGTCTGGTAGTCATGTCCAATGTCTGACTTTTCAGGACGCTTGAAGGACAAATGAAGCTTACTTAGCTATTCTTACAGCTACAACAAAAATTACAGAAATGTATTGCCCTTTGACAAACATTTTTGCAGTTGGTGTGAAATTAAATGAGACTTTGGCACAAACAAGGATAAATAACTGATTTAACTGAATAATGACAATTATATTTAGTATCTTTAAATGATTGTATTTGTAGAATGTTGTCAGTTCTTTTGACTGCAAAATATTTTTTGAATTCTTGAACAATATTCATCAAGTTTCAGAGCAAATTTAAAAGTAAGCACATCTATAATACATTTATAAAAAAAAAAGAACGCTTACTTTTTGAGATACGAATTTTTGTGGGAGGTTATTTGCTTTTGGCATTAAGGGACCTACTGATGCCTTGGGTCGACTTTGCTTCTGATACTAAGAATTTTGTTGAGAATGCAGAGAACGTTTTAATCGAATACACTGCTAAAACTCACCCTTTTAACAAAATAGGAAAACAGAGCGATGTGAGATTAACTGGTTTGTACTTCTTATTTTTATCTTTTTTTTTTTTTTACAGCCTACTTTTCCGATGTTATTTATTTTTAATTTTTATTGTGATCTGTAAATAAAACAGCAGAAATAGATTTTTAAAAAAACTTGGGAGGGGGAAACACGTTCATATTGGAAAGCTTTTAATGGCCTTGCTCAAATTGCCCACATTAAATGAATGTGAACCAACTGCAACCCTGGAAATCACAGTAAGGTCTGCAAATTCTTTAAGCTCAAACTTTTTGGAGGAGAGGGATCCAAACTTTTGCATTTGCTGTTTCCCCCCCCCCCTCTCTTCTTACTCCAAATTTGCATAAATAATAAAATAAATTTGTTATATCTTACTAGGCGTAGCTACATGCCAGTTAAAGGGCACGTCATTTTTTCATTACATTTTGAAATCAGCAGAAGCAGAGTTCAACAATACCCAAACTTTTGCATGGCACATAATACGCATGTGTTTTTTATTTTATTTTATTTTTTCCCGCCTGCCCTTTTTTATTTTTTTTTATTTTTTTTTTTTTTGTCTGGTGTGCAACTTTGCAACATCACTTCGAAATGCTTTAGGTGCCAGCAAGCTGGCCTGCAAGCCAATTATTTTTTCTGTAGACAGCACAAAGTAATGTCAGCTTTCTCCTCTGGCTTCTCCTAATAACTGACAAGGTGTAGAGGGCGAGCATCATTTACTGCTGCCATGCCTCCCCTCTTCATCTCACCACCCGAGCTTGTTTTCAGTGTGTTTCCCTCTCACTTCCAGCCACATCCAATAAGACTCACTCTCGGTGTACTTCTTTGTACTGCCTTCTTGTGTTCTTGAGCATTTAATTTCCCCCCCTCACTTTTTCTCTGACTATTGTGTACGGACAGGCTTTAAAAAGGCACGTATTACTCTGATAACACATGCAGTCATTGTGCGAGGGCACGGGGCGTTTTAAGCTTTGAACATCTTTGTTGCAGACAGGTCAATTCTCTGCTGTTTTTGTAAGATGCAAAGCTGTCTCCTCTGCAGAGTTTGTTGCTCCCCTGCAACTGTACATCTTCTCTGAGATGTAATACAAGAGAAACAAGACTAAAGACTCTTGAAAGAAAGAAAAAAAAAAAACTCCAGCAACTCGACTCGTCCTTCTGCAATCTGAAGAATGCACGTTGTCCTTACTGTGTGTGAGAGAGGCCACTCTGGACTCAGTGAACCTGGATTAGCTTCCAATCTGTGCACCAGTGAAAACACAACAGTAAAACAGGGCAAACATATGTAATTAGAGCTGCTGCTGCTGGTGCTGCTGCATACACATGCTCCAAGTGCCCTCTTGTGGTGACTGACGTTTAGCAATGAAGGTTGAAGTCAAATACACAGTCATACAGAGGTTTTTGAGTCTGAAGCACAAACAACCTTCCACTAACTAACCAAAACTGTCAACGTTAGGTCAGTTGCATCCGGAGGTAATTATGGGCTTAAAAACATTCTAAAGATAAAGAGCATTCATTAAAATCTTTGACGGTTTTCTTTTGGAAACATGTAGGCTTGTTATATTCAACATGAGAAATATTAGTAAAAAAAAGTCTAAAAGACTAGTACGAAGTAGCCAAGTATGCAATGGAAAATTGCAAGAGGAGTTTCAAGATTCTTCTGTTTTTCTACAATAAAATGTAAGATATTTACTTTAAAACTTAAGACAAACTTGGTTCAGTTTTAAATACTCCTTCAATTGTTTTTTTGTTGTTGTTTTTTTTTTTACAGTCTAGTAGCTCACATGACAGATTATTTGTAGATGAGACAAATTATGAAAGTTTTCACTAAACCGCCATGAACCTGCAGAGCCATGGCGCATCTCTTGTAATTCCTGTTATCACAGAGCAGAGCTATTGTGCTACATGCATAATGATACACAAAGTGACTTACCTTTGACAAGGCCACTGTGGTCCGCTCCTGGCAAGAACAATGGCCCGAATTTCGATCCGCTTTGATCCTCGGGTCACATTATCAATTGTGGCCCCGGAATTAAGCTGGTACCCAACCAAAGGACGCTCAAATGCTGCAGATAAACTTTATCTGATCAACCTAATCTGTATTGACAGCCTTGGTCTATATGCCAAAGCTCGATATCTCTTTGAGCCAAGAGCCGTGTTTTTCTGTCTGGCCACTGATCAGCCAAAAAGCAAAAAAAAAAAAAAAAAAAAAAAAAAAAAAAAAAGAAAGAAAGAAAAGAAAAGTGCTGGAATCTGAAAGAAAAAAAAAACAAACCATTCTCCAGCTGCAGGAAAGACTGATGAGACAGGCAAAATTCAACCCTGCAGCGTGGTGGTGTTGTGGGAGGGTGAGGTTGTGGTATCTCTCTCTCTCATCTCAATGGCACAGACAAGGGAAGGTCAGTGTTAAGGTCAGTGGTTGCAGAATGGGAAGTGGTTGGCAACTGAGAGAATGTATTGTGGCAGCTAGTTAGGGAAAAGAAGAGAGCAAAAATGAAACAAGGGAGGGGGGAGGTGGGAGACGACTGGTTAAAAACAAGGAATGAGGCAGGAGACAGAGAGCACCAATTTAGCTGGTTGACCTGAGAGGCTTGCTTACCATTCTTAGCCTCTGTGAGATGTTTAAAAATGTCTCAGCTGGAGCATATTCACTCCTATAAACAGAAAGTCAGACTGAGGGCTTTAGGCTTGAGAGTGTCCGGGTTCTGAAGTGCCCACTTGGAACAAATGCAGTAGAACACACATTTGGGAAACTTATAAAATAATCCTCCCTTTTGTAAAAAAAAAAATAAAAAAAATAAATCAAGTCAACTTGTCTGACTGGTCTGCTTTAGAAAAAAGAAAAAGATTTGCATATTTGAGTTGTACAGGTGACAGGACGGCTCCTTCGTTCATCATCATCTGCCACGCACGCCTCTCTCTGGAGTCGTGCGAGCAGCAGCCAGAACGTTCCAGGAAGCTGCAGGGGCACGAGCTTATCTCTCAGCCCAGTGGAGCAGGTAAACGATGTCGTCATCATCCACTTGTGCCGAAGCTTGATTGGCCCAAGAAAGAGCCGCGTGTGCGATTGAGAGCCATCGAGGTGGAGATGCAGATTTCCCTCTCGGTGTTGAAACAGCCATTTTCTGGGCAATTTGGAAAAACTTATGTTAGATCTTCTGTTCACGCGTACTTTTAAAAGGCGGCGAGGTTTCTTTGTGGTACTGTAAGCAATGATCCAGGGCCCTTCGGGGCACCACGGGCTAATTCATGCTACCTTGAGGTGCTTTTGAGCACTTAACTAGTGTTGAATATTTTCTGAAATCTCCATGCACAATTAGCAAGTACAGAGGAGCCTCCAGGACAGGGGTATCTCAAATCTCAGTATCGCCGTTTCTTTTTCCTCTTATGAAATGTGTAATAATGTGGATGTCTGAATATCACAGCAGTCCATCTACCTGTGTGTAGCCTCTGGCGCAGTTTAATTAACTCATCTGTGTGGTTACAGAAGGCATAATGGGAAGGGAAACCATTAATCAGAAGCAGATCCTTCCTACTGATCTCATTTGAAACAGTTTCTCCGTGTGCTAAGAAAGACACACAATCCTGGTAATCCTCCCAAATCATGATCGGTCGACAGGTTTGAAACACAACCGCCCTCGAGGAAACGCATCAATCGATGAGGAGAACAGAAATGTTATTTGCCAGATTCATCCGTCGTTAATCCCGGTTGGTCAAAATAGACTGAAAAGTGCAAAAAAGAATAAAAAGTTAAATGATTCTGGGCGAGATGATAGAGCAGGGGATGGTCCACAGTTAGGTAAGTGGCTAATTCCTGAAATAGGGCCTGTCAATTATGCATGTTTCTGGTTGGCCTCTCTCCCTGCAACTTGGGAGGTGCATTAGCTTGGAAGAAAAAGGAGAAGCATAAAGGGAAGGGACACTAGAGGGAGACAGTTTGTTCACATCTGCAGTCTTTACCGCAGGTGCACCTTGAGGGCTTCTGAGTTTTACCTGCTCGGGAGAAAATCACTCGGCCTAAAGTAAGCAATATCAAATCATTCACAAATTCCAAAAATGGTCTCAAGTGTCCAAGTAATCCTCATGACAAAACGGTTCAATGAGACAGAAGCGGTTTCCTCTGAGCTGTAGTAGATCATTTCACACAGGAGTACACTCTGAGAACATGTGGTTCTGTTGATATGCAAGATCCCAATTCAGCTTCAAATTTCACTTGAAAGAATGTTAGACATCATTTTCTGTTGAGAGGTTAGTGTATTTTATTTCTGATTTCATTCAGATAAAAAGTCCTGCAGAGAATTTTAGGAACTTCTTTTTTCTTGACAAGGTCAGGTAAAGATTATTAGGTCGGAAACAGAATGCCTCTCATAAAGTCGTTTCCCTTTTGTCCCCTCGTCTCTTTAGCTTCCACACACTATGAACTATCCTTCTTCCCCCGGTTCCCACAAATCCTCCATTTTTTATGCAACGAGTCAGTTAGCAACAAAGATTTTCTCCCCTGACCCCTCTCTCAATTGAGAAGCGCTTCACATTTCACCGCTGAATACAGCCTTGCACTAATACACCGACAGGCTCAGAGAAAATCTTTCCTTTTCCCTAAATGTTATGTAAATGACGACGAGCTCTGGGGATGCAGGACACAAAAAATGTCTTCCTTGAAACGCGTTGTCCCCCAATTAATCAAAACATTGTCAGACGCTGTCACCTTCATAAATGTGTCCAAGTAATGGTGATGGAACTGTACGCTCTGCATCACTTTCAAGGGGTAAAAAGAGAGGTTTGCACATAGTTTTGTATAAAGAAGCAAAAGAAGCCTGTCTGCTGTTCTTTTGTTTTGTATTTATTCAGTAGTAAACGCTCAGCTGCTCCAACCAGCATGGCTGTCAGACTGAAGTTGCTTAAAGAGGAATAAACATTTTAGGCACTTTCATCCGGCTGTGGGGGCAGCGCAGATTAAAGCGGAGCACAGCTTTATTTAAAAATCTATAAAGATTTCTCTTCCAGTCTGTGTTGCACACAGACCCAGAGACTGAAATCATGAACTCACATACAGTGGCCTGGAAAAGCGGTCATACCCTTTGAACTTGTTAGATTAGATTAGAGCCACACATTGCAGTGCTGATTGGAGAGCAGAATTGCTAAGTGGAAGAGAAATTTTGTATGGCTTCGAATTATTTTTACAATATAAAATCTGACAGGGACAGAGGGCATTTATAATGAGCCCTTTGTACTCTGATACCCCTCGACCAACTGGCTACAGAAGTCAACCCAAGTAGTTGTCAAAAAGCCTACCCTTGTGTTAGTTGTTCTGTAAAGGCATCATGGAGACCATGGAGCACAGCAGAGAGGACAGGGGTAAAGATGCAGAGAAATCTGAAGTACAGATAAGTTATAAAACAATATCCCAAAATTTGGAGATCTCACTGAGAGATATTCAGTCTGTCATCTGAAAATATGAATGTTGTAAAACCAGGACACGATGCATTGACTGGGAAACAAGATGTTTCTTAGTAAAGCAGTCACACTACAATACCTCACAATCTAAATGTTATGTGAGGTGGAGAACCAACACTACACTACCATGTACACGCCATCCCCATTGTAAAATATGGTGGTGGCAGTATTGTGCTGTGCGAAGACATTAAGCAAAAACATGGAAGCTGGTCAGAGGTGATGGAAGTTGGAGAGACCTAAATGTAGGACACCATTGGAAGAAAAGTGCTGGGACTCTGGTCTTCCAGCAGAACAATGCTGAACTTAATCCCAGAGTGAACACGGAACTGGTTAGATTGATGCAAATTTCTGAGTAGGAATCTGGAATTTGTGGTAATATTAGAAACTTGCTATTCATATATTCTCCTTCAAATTTGACTGAACTTAAGCAGGCATTTCACTTTGTTTTGTCTACATGTGGAAAGCTGGTGGAGACATACCAAAAAACACTAGCAGAAAGTCAATCTACAAAGTGTTGCCCGAGTGGGTCCTGTGTGCAAATGCTCACCACACTGACTAAATTTTATTTATATACATATGTCACATAATATACAACGAAAATATATTGAGTTATTTGATTGGAACATAAGAGATATGAGAAGTCGTGATTGTGTGAGGCGTCGGTGTTTACTTTGCCACAAACATGTCTTGATTTCAAATGTGCAACTCTTTGTAAAATATGATAAAATGTCACACCAACAGTACCTTCCCAAACATGTTTAACTTGACTCCCGTCATGGTACGGGAGTAATAACTATGATAAGAAAACTGAATAATTCACAAACCCACCGTGAAAGCAGAGCCTCCAGTGTTTTTATTTTGAGCGTAAAACAGAGGTTGCTCTTCATGTGTTAAATCCACAGTGATTTTCGTACACCTCGCAATGGGCTTTAGAGCTTGTTGTTCCTTAGAGCTCGCGTTCAACATCAATTTATAACCTCCCTCACTTCTTTGTGTCTGTGCAGCTGGATGAGAGCGTGCTTTTTTTTTTTTTGTTTTCTGGGGGAGATGTATAAAGAACCTGCCTCCCATCTGACAACAGTAATGTAATCATAAATGCATCACAAAATGGCATGGGACAAAACTACAGTGCAAAGACGGTGTAATAGTCTTTCTCACACGGCGTCATATTTCCATTTTCTATGACACTCCGATGCAGCGAGGAATTACCATTTGGTTGTGCACCTCTGTTTCAGAGCTGCAGACGGTTCCTGTGTGGAAAGTCCCAGAACTAATGACAGACTTTTAGCTGCTAAACTGACAAAAGTGTTGTTATTTGGGTTTTATCTTCAGCATTGTTTCAAAAACATGCTGCCTGGCCAGATAAGAAATTCCCTGTGGTGGAACCCTCAACAGTCAGGGAAGACAGGCCTATTCAAAAGGCTTCTCCGACTGTGAATAATAAAACAGGATCACGAGTCACATTTCACATGGAAAACTGGAAGACTCTTTATACGAGAATTAATGAGAACTGGATTTATGTGATATTTTTTTTTGACTCCTGACTCATTTTGAAAATATTGTCTTACACCGTAAACATTCCTTCCTATCCACCATACTCTGTTTGTTCATTCATTCTTAATATTTTACTAAGCTTTTTTTTTTTTCTGTACCTCCTCAAGGTTATTAAAAGGCAGAGCCAGCTTATCTCTGTGTACACTGTGCAGAGGGCAGGGCTGACAGCTCATTATAGGTCATCTACATGAAAAGATCCATAATTACACTACTGTATGTACGGATACCAGACTTTATTGATCCCCATGGGAAATTTCTTTTTGTTGGCTATTGTGATGAATAAGGCAGTTGAAGGTGAGACCTTTGGGTCAGCGGCTGAGATTCAGTATCTTGCTCAGGGACACGTGAACAGAGCTGAACATTGATTTTGTGCCTCAAAGAGCTTTCTTTAATTTATCTGTCCTAAAACCACTGCTCAATCTTTGCTGCATTTCATCACTTAGGGTGGGAGATGTTTTAATAATTCAGCAAGCTGAATGTATTGTTACCATTTCAGTTCTGATGGCACAGCTGCATCATGTTTAAAACTATGATTTAGCTGCAAGCAAACCTTTGGGTTTGTAAAATGTAAAATTGCAGTGCATCAATAATTGTAATGTGGAAGAAAGAAAATGTAGTATTGTTTTCTAAAGTTTTATTGAAAAAAAAATTTCTGAAAATTTGCTTGTGTAGAGAACATTAGTAAAACAACAGAGTCGTTAAGACTAATAAACACACTAAATGGGATGGCGATAAAGTGTCAAGAAGATGGTGGAAGGGTTAACTTATGAACAATGCAGAGGTTTGAACATCAGAGGATTCTTCTCTTCATTCAGCTTCTATACGTGTTTAATCAGTGAAAGGTTTATTGAGAACTGGTGTCAATCTCCAGTTGTTAATGGACAACACTTTTTGCCAGTCCATTCCATCCAAGTTATGAATGCTCACACAAATGTCACTACACATAATCCTGTACTGACATAACGATGGCTCCGCCCCCATGCAGAAACAGAGCAAACCTCTGGCAAACAAGCAATGTTATAGTGTCAGAGGTAGAGGAACTCATTGGATTACCTGATACATTTTTTTGAGTCATTTTTGCCTGAGCTAATGCTGAGGCACAATCCTACATCGGGTCTGTAAAGTTATTTGTGGGGAAACAAAGGACCAATAAATGTTAAATCCCAAGTCTTTCACAACCAGAATAAGAATGAGAGGAACAAAGTCTCATTGGATGTGAGTGTGAAAGATGTGTCGACCGCATTTTCGCACACACAAAACAGGTGAGTAATGACTTAAACAATACAGGCTTGTGAAAACATGCCTTCTGGAAAAAATGCTTAGATATAAATACCACAGTTACTTGAGCTACCATTAGCTCAAGTAACTGTGATCATACATAAAATCAAGTATCAAGTACAATCATACATAAAATCAAGTATGATTGTGATTGTGATGGTGAACTTCATATATAGTGACCAGGGAATAAGAAGAGGGTGAAGGAGGGAAGACATGCAGGTCCAAAGGTCAGGAATTGAACCCCACAAGGCTGCATCAGGAATCAATTGTATGGAGCTAATTTAGTTCCATCGAAGTTCACCTTCCACAGAGCAAGAGTCTTAAAAATATAGTCAGAGCTACAATGATATGATTAAGGACAATACATATTAATTTGTTTGAACAGCCCACTAAAAGTACAGTACCTAAATCCAAATGAGAATTTGTGGCTTGATCAACAAAAAAAAATCTCTTTATGCTCTTATTGTATTCCAGCACATAAAGTTTATATTACATACATAAAACCACGAACCAAAGTTTTAGCAACATAATACAATTCAAATGGTTTTGAATGTGTTTGCAGTTCACTGTAGCTGTGTCTCAGATAGTAAACGCTGCTGCTCTAATTAGATTAAATAATAAAAAACTTTTTTTTTCAGTTGTTACTGTTCCAATTATTGTTGAATTTTAAACAAGATGGACGCTTATGGTGCTGCACTGCATTCTTTGGTTCACACATCATGAAGCTTTCAGCTGAATTAAACTGTGAATATATTCAAAAACATAACAGTCAAGATGAATTAAATATGAAGGAGAAAATATGAAAAGTCATATATTATATATTCTTCCCCTGAGACAAGTTTATTGCAGAAGAATAAGACATAAATGTAAATTTCTACTGACGTCTGTGTCTTCTTTATTATACAGTAACTTGTAAACAATATCAATTAAAATACATATATTTGCTACAGACTGTGTCCACTGATTTAGAAGAGCAATAAGCCAGTAGTACCTCGAGTGGCTTATTGCTTAATTAAATGACAAATCGGAGGATTGGTTTGCAGATTGCCTGAATTGACGTCAATTGGATTGGTTAGGTGACAGAGCCAAGCTCCGCCCCCTGTGGGCCAAGGTAGAGCGTGCTGAGAGAGGGAGGAGGGAGCAGGGGCTGAGCTGATCCCACGTGTGACGCTTTCATTCCCGGCTCAGTAATATTCTCATAGCGGGGCTTTGCATATCTCCTGCCCTATCTGTGTGTGTCTGTCACTGTTACTGTAGTCCCAGCCTCTATAGTTTGGAATAGATATGGAAGGAGACGGGAGTCAAGCCACGTCCGGAAGCCTAAATGATTCACAACATGACCCGGGGTAAGAATCTTTTTCTAAATTTAAACCTAAGGTACGTTTTTTTTTTCATGTTACAACATCTTGTAGAGGACTTCGGCTGCCGTGCTGGATTCGTCCTCGCGCAGTACGCACTTAAACCCGTGCACGGGTCCGTTCCCAGATGCAGTTTTAAACACCACAGCTTTGTAGCGAGAGTGGCCTCCCCCTTTTATGTAGATAGAGAGTAATTACTAAGCGCGAATGTGCTTTCATAGTCTCCCTTTATCCTTTAAGGTCGCTTTTAGAAGTAGTTAGTCGTCAAAATGGCCGAACTGACATCTGGACTCACTTCTGTTGTGTTTTCCCCTTACAGTAAAATGTTTATCGGTGGCCTCAGCTGGCAAACCTCACCAGGTGAGACTGTTATTCTCTTTTGTCGCCGTGTCCAATATTTCTTGTTGTTTTTTTTTTTTTTTGTCGCTGTGACTGAGTGCTCGTTAGCTGCTGGCGGTGTATGTGCGAATGTGCCCTGTCTGTGCAGTAGTGTTCTGTATGGGATATCTCAGTAGTATGTGTGCGCACGATGTTATTTTTGATCTCCGTCCATCTGAAGTCCTCTATTCGACCCCTATGCGCATCGCGGGGTGTTCTATCCCCCCCTCTTTCCTTCCTTTTTATTTGAAATGCAGTGACAACAGCGTTCCCATATGTTTTCTGTCAAATAACCCGACATATTCTCTGTGTTCACAGACAGCCTTAGAGACTATTTTAGTAAATTCGGAGAAATAAGAGAATGTATGGTGATGAGAGACCCCACGACAAAACGTTCAAGGTAAATACAGGGCTTTTTCCCTACTTTTCCTTCCCACTGCACATGACGATATCGCTTACTTTGACCGTGTTTAGTATTAATCCCGCTTGTGTGTGCGTGCGCGCGCGCTTCACTGAGTGTCCCTGTCTGCGCGCGCGCCTGCGTGTGGTTTCACAGCGAGCCAGATAAGCTTAAATGCTCGCTGCTGTAAAGCTGCGGCCGATTGCAATTTGACATTGACTTTGTGACTGCACCACAATGTTGGTGGAGCGTCGTCTCACTGTGTAACACACCACATAATGTTCAGCGCTGTCCCCCCACGTGCCTGTTTTAAATTTCTGCTATGATATATTTACAAAAAATAAATAAATAAATAAAAATTGTAACAGTAATAAGGTCACATGAATGTTAGGACTTTTGTCTTTCACATTGTTTTAACTTTACATAAAATTTCTAATACTTATTTTGGGGGGAAAAAATGAAAAATGTTATTTTTGAGTGAATTTTCTATGTATAAAAATTCTAAACTTCTCTGTGTTTCTGTTTTGCAGAGGATTTGGGTTTGTTACGTTTACAGATGCTGCCAGTGTAGATAAAGTCTTAGCTCAACAGCACCACGAATTAGACTCAAAGACGGTGAGTTTATGCTTTTTGCACTTACATAAGAGTTTTATTCATGTTCTGTCTCTGATGTGTTTTGCCAACTGTGACGTTTTTTTCCGCTTTGCCCGGGGCTCTCCGGCCAAGCACCTATTAAGGTTAACAGGCTGCTTCAATCAAAGTCAGGTGCACTGGCTAAAATGTGCACAAGCTATAGGAAAAAAAACACACGGATGTATTCACTTTTACTTGGCTGGTTGAAAGATGGGGCTGACACACCCCCCTCTTTATGTGCTGCCACATGTGTACCGTGCACATATCTGCTGTGGACACAAAAGGGCGCGCTGTCTCAGGGTTCAGTTTGATCACTTTTGATGCACCGATCGTGTGCTTAAAAAGAACGAGCTTCATGTATAGTCCCCCTACACACAGCCACACTGAAAACAATGTTTTTGCATTTACAATCCATACTAATCGTTTTAAAACACCCAACATGCTGTTCAAACTATCTATTGAATTTAATAAAATATAATTACATCGGATAAATGTATTAGCGTGGTGGCAATCAATGAGCAGCGATGAGTTAGATGGTTGATGTTGCAAACATTTATAATGCTTGAAAAAGAGTTTGGCCATCTGACCTGTTTAAATAAGCAAATTGATTCACATACATTCAAATTTTGTGAGGCGTATTGGAGTTTCGAAATTTGTCATCAGATAAATAATAAAAGATTTTAGAGAGGTTTTTACAGTGATTGATTAGATGGGATTAAGCTGGAATTAAATTTGTCAGGGATTTCTTCTTCTTAATATCCAGATTTGGAGGCAGAGTGTATGTAATAGCAAATGCACAATCAAGAAACATGTTTGTGTGACAGATGTTTTACTATTATTATAATAATAATAATAATTATAATATATATTAAAAAAAAGAAAATAATTTTCACGTGGGGAAAATGTGGAGAATATTTTCAGTGGTAATTTATTCTTTTATTTTCTCCATTCTAAAAGGGTTGCTGCACAATCGACAGTAAACCCAGCATTTTTAGCAATTCTTTTAAATACAAAGCTTGTAGTCTAGCTGCTCCTTTTTTTATTGGGGACATTGACCTTTTTGGATGGCATTCAAAGTAGCTCTTTTCTCAAGGCTTCACTTCTTTAAATGATTTTGTGGTTTTGGTATTTGTGCTACTCTTAAATTGGGGAAAAGAAATATTTAAAAACATGCTTTTCTATTCTTTTTTTAAAAAATTATACATAAAATTTGTTCTCAAAAGGAAAAAAAAAAAAAAAAAAAAAAAATTGTCTTGTTTTAGGCTTTTTCTTCCCCCTTCAAGAAAAATCAGTTCCCCCCAATCTTTACTTGAAGGTTTATTTTAGCCTTCCTTCATAGAAACATTTTATTTATTGTGTCCTCTGGCCTATCGGCTCTATTACAGTGTTATGGGAAAATTGGCGATAAAGTCATCCAGTGCCTTCATGTAGAGTGAAGGCAAGGTGAAATTACCAATAAGTAACACTAACAGCGGCCATAGAGGGGACTCCATACAGGCACTTTAAGAGGCTGTTTTAAACGGGAATGGGGGAAAGCGATTCAAACATACTTTGAATCCTGAGCAGTTTGATAACTTCAAGTTTGACATTTTGAATGAACAGCTTTGTGACAGTTTGACAGCATATATACTTACAGCAAAGGTCGGTATTGGGGGAGGAGGGTTGCTCCTCCCCCAATATATATATATATATATATATATATAAAGGAAAAAAAATATACTAACACTTGAGAGCTGGCCAGCGCAGCTCCAGTCTTGTGCTGATGCTTGATAAATGAAGCCATTCTTGCTCTGTTGCCTTGCCCGAAGGCACCCTGTGAACAGTGGCAGGAGGAAACAGTTAAATTCCTCCAGTTGTTTTAATTAGTCCGTTAAGATATTCACCGGATTATAGCGATGACCTGCTAATATGTTATTCTCAAAGCACATTTTTATTTAGGACATGGTCATTGAAGACTTTCAGCCTTTTTTTTTTTTTTTTTTAAACTATGCTGTTAAAAGGGAAATAATGTCATTACTGATGACCTTTTTGTTTAATCAAGATAAAATGCACTATTGGTTATCTAAATTGCCATTTGTGATACTGGTAGAATCATTATACATTACACTAACTATAAAAGCATGCAAGTTCATTTTTCATCAACTAATGGAAATGAGTTGTCGTGTATGTATCACACCTATTCTAGGCTTGAGGTCATAGTTGGCAGACTTGTGCCATATATTTTATTTCTGATAGTTCCTTACCCTGAGAACCAAACGATGACATTTTAAGGTATTACACCAGATCATTATTGCTTATCAAACCAAACATTTCTGCTTCTCAACCCTCCTTCCCTTTTCTTGATACTCCGAGACGTTTCCCCATGTATTTATCTTAACTCTGCCAGTTTTCTCACACCTTCAAAATCAATGCATATTTATTTAGACATATTGAAGGTATTTTGTTTCTTTTATTATTCTGAAGGAAGCAAAAAAAGATAGACTTAAGCAGTGGACTTGTCTCTTAAAGGAAGAAAGGCAAATTCAAGATTGATATATTGTCACCTGGTTGGCACATGTTAATGACTGGTTCTGGAAAGCATAGTCTTTATGATCATAATTTAATTAATTGGCCTTTTTTATTTTATAGAATAAATAGCAAGTTGGCCAACAGTATTCTGAAATACTTACATTTCACAGATGGTTCTATGATTACAGGTGCAATAAGTGACCTTGAAATCATACGCAAATTATATTGATGTGCTTTTCTTTTATTATTGTTTTGTTACTTGCAGGTGTTGGTCAACTAATGGAAATTAGTTGACCAACTAATTTCATTATCACTGACGTGCATTGGTATATGCTGAAACTGTTCTTTTCTAGTTTCTAAAGTGCAGTTGTTCATCCGGGTGCAGCAAGAAAGCACAAGCTGTTTGCGTTGTCCTTGTTGCCATTTGTCACTTTGCTTTATCTTCTGTGCTGTTTTGTACTTTAACGTTCCCACTATCAAGATTGCATTGCGTTAGGATCTATCATATCTTTTATAAAGTTTCACAGCAGCAGCAGCAAGAATAATAAAAAAATATTCGGCCCAGCAAAAAATGGATAGTTCTTGATGTGTTTGCAGATGCTGATTTGATACAAGTCTCCCACTTTTATAGGGTCCAAAGAAATCCTTATAGGCCCCCTTTTGACCCTGGTAACCCTGAGGAGGAAAGACTGTGAACAAGTTTAGTCATGTCAGCAGAACACTGGAAAATTTCTTTTTTGCTATTTCCAACATTAAAAATTTTAACATTCTGTCAAGCCCATACAGATTGGTAAAGCTCAGTACTTTCTTACATATAGCTTTATTTAGTATCACTGTATTTAGTTTTAGTTACTTTACAAATGTATTTTTATTTTATACATACATAAGAAATATGTGTGGAACAAAATTAATTATCTACAATATTTAAGATTACATCAAGACATATATAAAATATTCTGAGTTGTATAAGCTGTTTTTCTACTTCTCCAGCTGCACCTAGTAACTCGTAGTCTCATAGAACAGATCTCCTTTGTGGAGGAAAAAAAAGGAGGACCAAAGCCAGCTGCCTGGAAGGGAAGAGATAACAAATAGTTAGTGCACCCCCACTATGGGAAAGGGATGAGATCCTCAACTTATCTTAGTGGCCTTGGACAGGGCTGTCTATTTGGTTCAGAGTACCCCTGTTTATGTTATGTATCCTAATTTGGTATTGGGCATTTGAAACGACTCCCACTTCCTGTGTGCCAAGGAATTGTATATAATTCTGTGATTGTTTCAGCCTCCCCAGAACACCCCTAGAGTTTGCTATGATTCTATCTGTCGTTCTCCACTTGCAAGTGATATTAAAAGTTTTTGTTCTTCGCACTTTTGCTGTCTTAGTCTCATCTCTGGAAATTCTGTGCATTTCAACATATACAGTGAAATAAAATTGTTTCTTTAGCACTTGCCTAAGAAATCAGCCTTTCTTGCTCATCAATGTCTGCCCAGAAGGTGTGTTCAGTCTTCATGGTAATCTAGCCAGTATTTTGCTACAGCAACATTTGATTCTGTGAACAAATGGATTGATTGTGGAAAGAAAAAAGTTAACTAAAAAGATATTACAGAATTATTGACTAGTGTTGAACTTGAAATGATAGACACAGATAAACAACTTACATTGACGATGGGGCAAACTTCAGGACTGAAAAGAGAAGTTAAGACAGCACTGCTGCTCTTTTTACCGTCTGTTATGGAAGTTATGTAGCTGACTCAAGCAAGCAAAATGTTTTCCACCTGTCTTGAAAGTGTTTCCGGTTCCTATGAAAAAGGTCTATTGCTTTCATAACCGCTTCAGGTGTTATCGCAGACATGCGTCATGGCATCCGGTTGGTTATAGGTTTCCGAACAGACTCACTGATATCTAATTTAAATGTAAAGATGATCGCTGCTCTCCCTGCCCGTTCATTCAAGTCGACTTAAAGTTGTTAATGTAAACAGTTGGGAAACAAAATTACAGCTGGCTTACTTTTGTGCATGCAGTGTGTGTACTTTAACCTCTAAGTAATTTTTTTTTTTTTTTGCTGCCAAGCCTCTGCCACATTCCATGCATCTTCTCCTGGTTTGCTCAGTTGGTTTGTTGCTTCCTCAGCAGTTAGTCACACAGCTGCTCCTCCACAAAGAGACATTTATTATCTCCAGTAGATTATCAAGGTTATTTGTATCTCAATCCAAGACAACAAAAAAGGACCTAGCATTGCATGCTGTCGAACCAGCAATAAACGTTTTTAGAGTCTGCTGCAGCCATTTCTAAACCACCACCAGAAAAGGTGAATTCTAGATTACTGGTTAAATGAACTTAGTTTACATTTTTATTCGCTGACTTTGATCATTTTTATATATTTCCTCGTAAAAGAAGTTTACGTCGCTTAAATTATTTATTTGTAGTTTGGTGGTGGTTTGCTATAATTTCTGTGCAGAACACACAGAAATGATGTTACTGAACAAAAACAACATCCTACAGAAAAGTATAAATTATTTTAAAGTCCTTTGTTAGAAAATTAGCTTTAAATGGTGTAAAGCTGAAAAGAAACAATTAAAGCTGCTGTAGAAATAATAAAAATATCTATGGCAGATTGGAGCGGATGTTTTATTGTACACTGAACTAAGTAAGCTATGGTCTAAAATAAGGCGAACATAGAAAACTAAAGCATCATTCCTAGAATTCATTGCATCAGTTTATACATCAGGCATAAAATAAAGCCAGGAATGTGTACACATAGCTAATAATACACAAAAAAGGTTGATGCTTATAAATGCCATGCAACTAACCACTTTAAAACTTAACAAAATTAATTTCTGTCATACAAACCTGCAAAGGTCATACAGTTCTGTCATATAGGTTGGGTTTTCTCTCTACCAAAATGCACACAGAATTTCCAGATGACTCCAGAAAGAATAATTGTTCCTGAAGCTGAAATTAAGGAACCAGTAGCTGTGTGACCTTTTAATAAAATATCCCAATCATCTGAGATTGGTTCATTTGCATTTGCTTCTTGAGGTATCTTGAATGATACAATTAAAATGCAGGGGTGTTCTGACCAATTCTAACCAGCAGTTTAAAATAATATTTCTTAAAATATTAGCCAAAAGATTTAGCAAAATGCTAGGACTGATTTTCCACCAGTTACAGATTTGAGTCACAGACTTAAGCTACTTTAAACAAACAACAGGCCTTTACTTCTCCACTCCTGTTTTTTTTCCATTGTTCATTCTCTGTATTTTGTCCGGTTATGAAAACACTTAGGGAAGGATGAATGCGAATGAGACATATGGGCATACACAGCCGGAGGGTTTTGAAACTCACATGCTGGTAATTCAGAACATATTTACCATTTTTCATGATGTTTGGTTCAATTCAGATTGAAGCAACCCATAGCATCTGTTCAAGAAGCAAGAAGATGTTTCAAGCCAGGGTGTTGTGAACCAGAGAGATCACAGTTGCATATTTTTTTCTGTTTCGCAAGGAACAGATGAAAAATGTGAGAAGGCAGCCGATTGATTGCTGGTTGGTTTACATTTTTTTTGTGTTATTTAAAGCAACTTTTATAATTGAGAACATACAAAAGATTGACCTCAGGCTGACGAGACTACAAATATTTCTAAATGGAAATTAAGTGATTGTTGTCTTGATTTTTCTTGTCTTACATTATTCCGACTTTCAACGCTCAGCTACATTGGTTTGCACTGTGATTTCTATTTTTCTTTAAATCCTGGAAAGTTCAGCTGTAACTGACCCCAAGTCAGTTTGTCCTGATGTTCTTGATGCTTCAGGCCTAAGCAGGAAAACAGCCGAAGAGGAAATCTGGAGCGTAGGGATGGATGAGCAGCGGCTCGATAGGATTTAGACATAAAGTCAAATTAGTGAGCCAAACCGACTTGTTCGTGTTTAAGTATAGCAGGTGCTCCATCTTCTGCAGTTAATTAAGGAAGATGGCAGTATTAGCACATGGAGGATCTGTCGCGCTTGTCAGGTACATATCGCTGGATGTTTGTCTAGGCAGTGATGTAACTTTGAAATATTAGTCAGGATCATAATCATTATGATAGTTTTTTTTTTTGTTTTTTTAGAATATGGAAGGGTAACAATTTGCTCACAGAGCATGACATCGAGTAAACCCTCATTGCAAATTTTGGGATCATAACAAACTGTTCCTTTTTAAAAGGTGTGTTATTCCACAGCAAAAAAAATCAGTACAGATCGACAGCCCAGATATGACATTTTAATTTTGTGTCTGTTCTGTTGCTATCGCGCATGCACACCTGTGGACCTGCTCTCTCTCCTATTAGGAAGAAGCTGTGAGCTTTGATAAGGCTTTTTCCTTTTAGCTTAAACACCACATCATCACAGTAGCTTCGATATGTCTTAAGAGAGGGAGAGAGTTTACCCAGGAGCTGCATTAATATATGAAATCCTTTTGTATGATGTGAACTTAAGATATATGCTGGTTCTCTGCCCTGATCTCCTACAGTTGCATGCAAAAGCAGCCCTTAGAGACCCTCTAGTAAAACGCAGAGCAGCGGAAGATAAAAGATGGTCTGTTTGGTGGGGGATTCCTTTTGGTCTGTTCTCATTTCTTATGTTGACATATCAGGTTGTATAATGTCTCGAGGAAATTCACTTTTGCTCTTTGAGAATTCATATAACAAAGCTGTATCAGAACTTAATTCGGGAAAGTCTTGCATTGATGTACCATATAGAGTTGGAGCAAATATATTAAAGTGCTTCACTGGAAAGCTCCGTTTTGCTTTCGGCTACAGCTACATAAGGTGCCTCAACAGCAGCACATCATTACCATGTCAGTAATCGTGCCTATGTGCGCCGTATGAACTGAACCGTGCAGACTGGTAGATAGTTAAGATTTATCTGAGGCACTCACATTGCAAAAAGGCACACATACTGTAATTGCAGAGCTCTTTGAAAATGGCATCACATTAGTGGATGCCAGTCAATTGTACATAACAGGTTCTGCTACCATGAGATTGCTAGAGTAATTGAATAAATGGGAAAAAAGGACCTCATACGTTGTATAGACAACTGTTGATAACAGCTGCTGGTAATAATAATACCCAAATCTATATAAGAGATAAAATATTTTCTCACCAAAAACATGTAATTTGCAAGGTGTTCAAGATTTTGCCCTGGGTAAAAACTGTCATTTTGTTGTGCATTATTGAACAACAGTGGGTGGAAACATGCCTGATGTTATTGTTTACATTTGTACCCTTTCTTCCTTCAGCTGCGTAATTCCTCTTAATAACTGTTTGATACTATCTTCCAGCCCGCCATGTTTTTGTTCCATTTAGGTCAAGGTAAATTGTTCACTTAACTTCAAGTCTGATTTCTTCTTGTGACATTCTTTTCAGGTGGAGGAATAGAGTATAGGGTTAATAAAATATTCTGTTGCTGTTACCCCAAGTAAATTTTTATTGAATTGACTTAGAAATGTCATCTTCCATTTAAGGAAAGGGTAAATATAGTTAAAAAGTGGTTGTTGAAATGAAGTCAAAATAGACTTGTTTCTTTGGTTGATCAGAGGAGCCAAAAGAGGCTGACTATTTGGGTTTTAAGTACAGTTTTC
Source organism: Poeciliopsis retropinna (assembly GCA_010277075.1). Lineage (NCBI taxonomy): Eukaryota > Metazoa > Chordata > Actinopteri > Cyprinodontiformes > Poeciliidae > Poeciliopsis > Poeciliopsis retropinna. The sequence goes on from VMRM01000024.1 coordinate 3,737,240, forward strand.
TGGCCTAACTACTAATGGGCACTAGCAAACCTTAATGAACCCTTTTTAGTAAAAAGAAAAAAAAAAGATACACTTTGGACATCCAGAGACGTATGCTTTCTTTTTTTATTCGTCTTCAAATTAAGTTACTATACTGCAAATGTTCAAACTTAACCAACTGACATTTGGTAGTATTTTTTCCTCTGTAATCCCTACTCTGCACTGTTATACAATACCTGATTTTAGGTTCATGAAGATTGACAACCAGTTAAATATGCAGCTTTTTAACTCTCTGTTTGTAACCTATTTGTGGCAACTGGTTGGAAACTCAAACATAAACATATATATTTTTTCTGATCAGTTAACATACGACACCTAAGAACGTCAGGTAATGCTGAAAACCACACTCTTCAGTGCAGAAGTTGCTACAGAACAGGGAAAACCCTAAAGGTCAATGAGGTTTTTAAAACTGAAACAAGACAAAAATATAAAGTTAAGTTCTCAAAAGCTCTCTAACGTAAATGACTAAGTGCATTTCCTTTTTAACAACTGTGCAGTTATCATAAGAAAAATATTATGGATGATGTAATGAGATTATCCAGTGGAGGGTTTCATACAGATATACAGCTTTGTGTGCAAAGAACAAGAGAAGAAACTAGTGTTTCTGTGTAGTGGACATCATGGTCACTGATGTAAGCAGGGCTGTAAGGAGACAGTAGAGGGTGAGAATAATTGTAAACAATGAGAGCTGTCACAAAGATCTGGGATCGAGGTTGATTTTTGGATTTAGTAAACATGCTGGAGGAGCGACTTTGGACTTATTTTGAGTTTGAAGGATTTTCATCCAGAAAAACAACTTTTTTCCTGAGCAGTACAATTGTTCCAATTGCAAGTCATTCAGACTCGTATTTTCGATCCTCTGATTCATAAGCGATGATTGACACTAATGTTATCTGGATGAGGGCAAGCGACTGTTGCCTCCTCACGCAATGTATAGGAAAAGAATGGAGAAATTAATGTTTATAGCAAAATTAATTTCTTCAGACATGAAAATATTTTCTTAAACAATTTTTTGAAAACATGCATACAGTTGCGTTTTTTTTTTTTTTTTTACATGGGCAGTTGCTCAGGGCAGCATCTGAAAGGGGTGGGTTATCCAAGTACTAGAAAATAAAATATATCTTATTTGTCAGTTGTCCCCTGAACAAGTTTGCTACTACTTCTATGCATGTGTAGTGGAGTAAGTTTTCCTTAGATTCTGTTGAGCACTGGGAGACTACATTGCCTGCTTTCTCCTACAAAAAAAATCAAATAATTGCTTGCATTTTAATTGCACATTTAGTTTAAATGTGTGCATAGTTATATTTGAAGGTTACGAAGTTAGACATAGTGATTAATTGTGATTAAACACAACGCCAAAGTGTAATTAATTTGATTAGAATTTGTAATCGATTGACAGCACTAGTTTTAATATTGGCATTTTCAGTGTTTAGTGACTAATGGTAACCACTTTTGCTCTTATAGAATGCTAAGGACATCATAAAAAGTCATTTCTGTAGTCATGTTGTCTTTTTTTTAATAACAGTAAACTCCTGCTATACAGAAAACACTCTATCTCCGATAGATTGTGATATCGCCTCTTCTTCTAATATAAATAACTAATGACCACCCATAGCTGAAATATATTTAATGCTGCTAATTGGTAGTGGAGGTCAACACTTGACAAAACCACTTAGATAACTCTGATCGGTGCATGTCTAGGCACAATTTGCTGGACTCATGAGTTTTAAAGCCCTTAAGATATTCTTTAGATATTCTATTCACTTTTCAGAAACATGTTTTCTGATGATCATCCTTGATACACGCCTATTTCACCTTCAAATAAACTGCTAACCTCAGAGATTTAAATGCGTATCTTTTTCTCTTCGAAATATTTTTGAGAGATCTGTGTTATAGAGTGTATCCCAGCATACATTTAAAGTTACACAATATACCAAAACTATTTGCATAAATTTAATGGAAAACCATTTAATACCCGGACATAAAAAAGATCCCCTATCCTGAGAAGAAAAAAAATATACTGATCTAGACAACAGCAAGTACAGAAAATATGCTAATCATGCCTTATTAATATTAGGCTCAAGATGTTTAATGGAAAAATATATAGTACTGCACAAACATGAGTGCAAGAACACTAGGAAGTATACTCAAGTGCATGTAATACCACTGAAACAAATGCACTGCAGGTCCACTTAGCTGTTCCTAAACCTAAGTGTCTTACATAACAAAAAAAAAAGCTCCAGGAAGAAAGTATCAGGTGAAACTGACACATTTCAGTTTTGATGCTTACATTATCCAGTGCAAATCAGAATGCATGTACTTGCTCTGCCTCTGATGAAGCCACTTTGTATATAAATATTATCATATAAATGTACAGCCTTGGAAAAATAGATTGCCTGCAAATATTTCATAGGGTGTTCTCATGGGCTAATTTTTATTTCCTTCTTCTTAAGTGTGATTTAAATAATTGAAGTATCATTTTACTAGATTTCTGTGCATTTGTTGCTTCAGCGAAAACTAACCTTAATCATCCATTGTGTTTAAGTGCTGGCTTGTGCATGTAGAAAACAGACATAATTTCAGCAAGTTCAAAAACAATCAGTTTAGTCTCCATGATTATCAAAGGCTTGTTATAAATATATGTGTATTTTGTCTGAACGTAAACCTAAAATGTAAGATATATTACCAGGTATAGGACTTTGGTATTCAGAACATAATCGTTGTCTTTGCTCAAACGGGGTGCAAGAAAAAAATAATTGAGTTTGAATTGGTTATGCCTGGGGCTAAGTGCTAAAACAAATCTTTAAATGAAATTTATTACAAGCGGGGTTACTGTGCTCAGGTGTTATTGAATTCATTTCTCATTCTGACCTGATTTACAACGATAACGGTAATAAGTGAGACTGGCAGAAAAGATGACAGTGACATTGCACATCATGGATTCCCTTCAAGCAGATTGAAATGCAGTCAATGTCAATGGCTTAATTGATCCGTGCAGATGGTGTCTTTCGTTTCAATTGTTTTCCTCAGCAGGGTGAATTATTGTTTTCTTAAATGAATCCATCTGTGCCAATGGAGTCATTTTCACAAATGCAAAAAATTTCTCACTCATTTATATATAGCTAAGTTCATTCATGGGGAACCATAGTACCTTGTTAAAAGGGTACTATGAAACAAACAGGGGGATGTTCATCCTTCAAGTAATTTGTATTCAGCCAAGGACAATTTAGGCAGACATTGTGGTTTGAGGCAGTTCACTGCTCTTCATTGTAAGTGCAAGGTTGATGAGACCCACCCCACCCCCCAACCATCGCCACCCCCACAACATACCTTCATACCACAGAAATTAATGAGGAAAATGAAGCTAATGAGATAACAAGCACAAGATGGAGAAACAGGCTGATCTGACGCATCCTCCCGGTTATTTGGCAATATCTGGAGGCGTCACCGGCCTCAGACTCTCATTTTCTTCCTGTCATATTCAATCAGTGATTCCTGCCTAAAATAAAAATGTGTGACCATGACCAGCAGAACACTTGGTATGGCTGGTCTGCTCACTTTTCCTCCCTTTTGTTTTGGTTTTGGGGGGTGTTATTAATAAAAGGTTTCATGACTACGAGATAATTTGGTAGCATGAATGTTTTGGTCTAAAGACGCACACAGTAATTATTAATAATGAATGTGAGGTTTCACAAAGTACGTTGCTCAACAGAATAAATGCTGCGCCTGAAATGTTTCTGTGAGCTCCTTCCGTTGTAGATAATTAGCAGCGTAAAGTAATGAGGTCACTGGTAATGGTCATTTCTCTTTACATGCTTTGTCCTGATGAGTGACAAGCCTAACTTCTCCTAATTAAACCAGTATTTCTGCAAATCTGTATACCTGGACCATTTATAAGGAGGCCAGGTAAGGTAGTAGGTCATCTGTGAATTTAAATACCATGCTGTTATATAGTCGGCATTAATGTACTGAGTGATAAAGCCTTTTGCACGGGGCATTACATAGCAGTTTGCAAATGAACTTGTGACTAAAACTGTACACAGAATTAGCAAGTGATTTAATATACTGCAACATTTAAATGCTGTTTGCCATTTGTTTTGCTGAATTGTTTGACTGCAGCATGGCTCTGTGAAAGCTGCGGAGAATCCTGAATCAATCTGTTCTTTGAGAAAACAAACTACAACTTTAATTAGGTTGTGGATGTTCAGAAAGCACACTATGTGAAATTGGACTAAATTGCACATAAAAACTTCTTGTTGTCTTATCACATGGCAGGGAATGTGAAAAAGCAAAAACGTATTCCTGGTTTACATTTAAAACATGGCTGTATTAAACATGGCAGACAGCAAAGAAAACTGTGCAACCGCCGGTTTGTCTCAATAAATGATCATCATGCTGACTTCATTATAAATATTTGACATAGTTAAGTGCCAATTAACTATGGTGGTTTAATGTTTTTTTGAACCTATGGGATTTTCTGTATTTCTGCAAACATACAGATTTATCCAGAGCTAAATCTTTACATAGTGTAAAGGACTGAAAGTAAATCTAATCTGTTTCATTTAGGAATGAAAAATTAAATATGGATGACAACACTTTTTAATTTATGATTATTGTTTTACATTAGTTTGAAGAAACTTTACACCTTCAGTTCTGAAGATTTTGTTCGTTTCTTGTTATGAAATTCTCTGTTTAGTTGGTGGGCAAGATGCTTGTTGGAACTAGATCAAGGGGGTCTAGGTGTTTATTAGTTTCCAAAGACACGCATAAAAAGCGCACACGGGGCCAATTCAAACCCACCGGAGTGTGCACAGAGTGAAAAACGTGTGGGGTCTAAGTGACCGCGGGAAAGTTAAATAAAATAAATTGGTGTCGGTATCATCTTCTCATTACCTGTTTTTTTTTTTTTTTTTTTAAATAGCATAAAATCATGACACTACTACGATCGTGTTTTACCATTAGAATATCATTGGTACGTTGGAAAATGGTATTTTCCATTTTACTATCTGTGTACTGAAATCAAAGCATGTATTTTGAGGTCATCTCAAAATGTTTTTAAAAACCCATAAGCCTTTTGTTCACTGTTCTATTTGGCTGAGCACCAATGTCACTTCTCAGAATTGCAGAAAAATAGAGCGACGTTGCTCTATTTTCCTCTATTTTTTAAACCCCTATTAAATTTAATGAAATTTTATTCTCGATCACAAAGATTGTGGCTTTTGTGAGCAGCTGTACTTGTGGTCCTGTTGCAGACGTGTCTCTTCCATCCACAACAAACGTGTCGTTTTCTTCTCATTTTCAGATTGATCCTAAGGTTGCCTTTCCCCGTCGCGCCCAGCCTAAGGTAAGAATGAATTTCTCACTTAGCAGTGCTTCGAGAAAGTGATCATGCGTCATGTTGTTTGCTAAGTTTTATTGTGCTCACACAACCTTCACAAGGAGAAACAAAGATTGAGTTTGGATTTGTTGTTCTCAGCTTGGCCATAATGTTTTACTGAAGCGATTACCCCTACAGATGATTAAGGGGTAATGAAAGAATACATTATTTTTCTTTATTTCTGTAGTGTTTTAAATCTGGCAGTTTTCCTGTGATATTACTCTTTCCTGATGCGGTTTTCAGTTCCATTGCTGCAGTGGTATGAAGTCAAGCTCTACTGCCTCTTTAAGGCAGCAGTGCATTGCTGTTTGAAAGAAGTTTAAATTCTTTTAGCTGGGATGAAAATAATCAAGATGCTCCTGTCTTTTGTTAGCTGTTAAAATGTCTTTGGTGGCACACATTTAAAATTAAAGGGCAAGTTTTATTTTTAACTGATTAGGCTGATAGTTCCTTGAATAAATTTTTCTGAACTGAATGGTGACTCCCCAGCTGACAGTGATGAATTACACTTACTGGCTGAATTACAAGTCGGAGTTCTTTTGTCACATCCGGAGTTGAATGAGACTGAATGACATGAGTGATTTAGAAATATCTTTATTGTGTGGCATGCATGCAGAAATTGTCACAATTAGCACTGAAACAATGGGTGATTGAAGAAATAAGCCATATTCCAATCATGCAGGAACTGTCACACAGGCTCTTCATGATGCGTATTATCTTTTCTTTTCTTGATTGCTGGTCTTGAGCGCTTCCATCGACAATTAAATATTCAGCATGTGCAGATGGCGCAGTGGAGTAGTCAGGGGCTTTGTTGATATGCCCCCTCACACCATCCACCAGCCATTAATGTGCAAGCTATAGCGCAGTGCACTGTAGCGCCATTCAGCATCGCTTTCAGGGGCTTTTTCCCCCCACCTAAACCAGGTGGAAATCGATAATAGATTTTCTCCTTTTCCCTGGATCACAAAGAGGGGCATTGTTAAAGACTTGTTCACGTTTCAAATAAGGAATTGGCAGTGGAAGCTTTTAGAGCCAGAGCACAGTGTGACTTAAGGATATCGGCGTGCGGCTGAGAAACAACTTGTGTTTTTCCACTTTTTTTTTTACATGGCAAGCCTATCGACTTAACTTCATCTCATCCGAGCTTTGCTAATAAAAGTTGAAAGTGCAATACAACAACTCGGATGTTTGATGATGCATCCAATTATTAGGCGAACAAGTGAGTCAGCTTGCTGTGTGGGTTTCTGCTTATATTTTTCTTCCAAACCATCATGCTAACTTTCGCAACAACTTAAAAGGAAAGTACACTACTGTTTTCTAAAGCATACTTTCCATAACTTGCACTTTAATGACACTGTGAAAACACTATTACGAAGAATTGTTGAATACCCATAAAGCAATCTTATGAGAATAGCAAAATGGTTTTACTGAAAATCGATTTAAAAAGGTTCTTAAAACAATTGAATCAAACCCAATAGATTAACATTGCAGTGGTTTGTATTTTAGGTTCAGCTGGTTTAAGACTTTTGAAAGAATACCCATTCAGATGTTCCTATTTTTACATTCCTCTCTGTCTAGAATGAGCTTTCTTTTGTCCTTTCTTTTGCCTCTGCTGTCTGCCTGTTTGGCTGCTTGAATAGGTTGCCTTTTTGTTTTAAAGAAGCTCTGCTTGGCAGATACCTCAGTAGCTTTGGCTTCGGAGAGCAAATCAGCGTTTTCATGAGTTAGCGACGGCTTTGGCGCCAACCTCGCCGGTGACCTCCCACTGCTCGGTGCTGCAATATGGTAAAACTATACAGTATGTACATCACGTAGCGTAATGCTGAAAAACAGGCAGAAGGTGAAGGTGAACAAGGAGGACATTTCACTGTAAACAAGCGCGGGTGTTTGTGCCGGGATGACAGGATCAGAGGGGAAAAAAAAGCCAACTTGTATCAGCAGACATTCCTGACACTGCCCCAAAACATGGACTGCTGAGAACAGAAAACAGACTCAAGGGTGTTCGACATCAGTCATTAGGATATATTAAAACTCACACATCTGCTGAAGTGTAGTTAAGTACAGTCTAACATTTAAGACAAAATCAATTTCTGTAGCTACACAAACCTGTAAAAAGTGAACCAAACGATTGCTGTGGGAATACGTTACAGAGTAGATTATTATTTACGGTGCCTTGCAAAAGTATTCGACTTTTGAACGTTTTGAACTTATTACCACAGTAGCTTCAAGCTTAAGTTTGTGTTATTATAATTTAATGTGATTGACTAACACAATTAATATCAACTGACTGTAGTTCAAGGCTTTGACTAGGTCATAGCATAGGAATATGTCTTGGCCTAAACCATCCCACATCAGTTTTAGAGTGTTGCCCTGATAACAGATTGACTTCCACCTTCATCTTCCCGTCAACTCTGACTGACATCGGTGTCAATGCTGAAGAGAAGTATTTCCATGGCATGATGCTACCACCATTTATGTAGCAGGAATGGTGTGTTCATGTTCAGATTGTTTTTTTTTTTTTAGGATTTTCTTTTATAACCTTGCCCTGCTTTAAGTCTTTCCCCAACTTTATCCCTCCCTGGTCTTCCTGCTGCCTGTTCACTAATCTTCTCCAACAAACCTCCGAGGCATTCACGGTACAGAGTATTTATACTGAGATAGAAGTTCATATAGGTGGACTCCAGTAATTGTACTGAATTTTATTGAAGGGCATCAGAACACAAGTGATTAAATGCCACACTTCAAAATTCTTTTATACTCATATTTCCCAATCACCATTTACCTCCCATTTCACAGCCATGCACCATTTTGTTCAGGATTATCATGTGAAATATAGAAAGATATATGAAAAAAGAGGAGGAATAAAAATTCTTTTGCGAGGTACAGTAAAGATCACACACATGGTAGATTTTCCTCCTAACATTTAAACTTGCCTTTAGGGAATCATATGTTTGCATGATTTAAGGAATCTTATGGTTTTAAATCCATTTGCAACACAATATTGGTAAAGGGCACAAAGTGGAGATAACCAGCGGCCCCGTCAATCAAAGAAAAACAGACTTAGGAAATGCAGATCATGCCATACATTACAAATGAATAATGCTCTCCTACACTACCTAATCTTAGATTTTTTTAGAGGTTGTGCTTACAAGTACAAAAAAAGTGAAAAGATATCAACATAGACTGGCCCGCAAATATTCAGGGATTAGTTTGCATCTGAGGATGACTGACAGGTGCGAATGAAAGGATTAAACAATCATAATGTGATGCAAAGTGCTTTATGCACATTCATTTATGCCTCGTGTCCTCTTCGCCTCTCTGGGGATAGCCAAGGCTTTGTTAGATAGGCAGCTGGACGTGGCTTCAGAATGCCAGGATTCCTCTGTAAAGGTTTCAGCATCTTAGCATTTACTTCCACACCAAATAAACAATTCTTTATCCGCCGGCTTACTGGCTAAAAACCGATCATATTGGATGCTGGTCCCTGCAGTGGTTGTTGTTCAACGTGGATACAAACACAGGAAGGATGAACCGAATTCAGCCATCATTATGCATTGCTTTGCTCTCCAAAGCATTGTTCGAAGTTCTACCCTCAGTTCACACCTGGAAATTGCTTAGCAGATGTGATAAGTGTCTGGCAAGTGTAAAAACAGGGGATTATGGTTTTCATAAAATGCTTGGATTAATAGCTGTGAAGTAATTGTAAGGTGTGATGATCAATCACTTTTTCAGCCGAATTGGACAGATCTTTATTCGCATCATCTTGTGATCAAAGTGGATGCTTGAAGCTAATTTAAAACAAAATAAATAAGTAATTTTCCATTCCAATATATACATTTTATTTTGGTTTAGTGAATTAAAACATTATTAGCAGATGTTTTCATTTTGTCAGGTGTAATTATTTATCCAGCTTTCTACAAACAAGTATGTTATTAAGATCCTATTTCCCAAAAATACATGCTGCGCGCACACACCAAAACAACCCACCCTCTCGTTTTAGTTTTGCAACTGTGTACAAAACGTGGTAAAAGAGACAGAGTTGAGATAATTCAGTCTCTGAGCCTCCTTGTTTGATATTTCCCAGTAAGACCTGAACTGAAATATGTAAAAGAGGACACAGTTTTTGTTTTCTTTCTTTTCCTTTTTCAATTTTATTTTAAGAGGAATCAAAGACGGTTTCTGCCGACATCGCTCGAGATTTACCACTCAGCTGCCGGCGTCATTACCGCTGCTGCCGCCGCTGGTTTTGTTTCTCGCAGTGCAGTCACACACAAGCATAACATGTCCCAGCATGATTTTAATTGCCAGTGGGACTGTGGCCACTTCAGTGGGAGATGAGTTCTGATGGCTTGTTATGGAAATGAAAGGAGGGAGCAGCTTTGATTTACTGAGCACCGGTCGTAACCCTTTCGATGCACCTTTCAAAGGGATTTTGCCATGCAGGCCGAGTCGGGCGAGTCACCTCTGTGACCTGCTGAGTGGCTTTGGGATGCAGAAAGAAGTCTCTGTTGTTTCATAAATCGATGTGTGCTGCAGAAGAGCAGCTGGAACAGCAGTTGAAGGAAGATGCTTGTTTTGTTTGCATTGACACTTCTTCCCTAAAATTCTCATTCAGCTCCAAGAAAGAAAACTTGAGTTAGTACAGTATTGGCAATAACAATTAGGGTTAAGGTGGATGACAATCCAGAAATAACATTAAGGCACTCTCTAAATTTTACTTTTTATATGCCTCAACTGTTTTGTCTTCGCCCTCTTATTGTCTCACTCGTCTCTGGTTGTCACTTTCTGTTTATCCCTTTGCTTCCCCCTCCCCCTTTTTTTCTTCTGTCTACTCTTCTCTCAATGGCAAACTGACCAGTACCACCTCCTCCACCTGTCTGCATACCACACATTTCTGTCAGGAACTTGGTGTGCTTTATGTTCAAGTTTGTTGGGACATAAAAATGCCAGATGTTTTGAAATTATATGGAATAAGAAATTTGTGATGGATCCAAGTTTGATTTAGATCTACTGTTCTTTTCTATTGTGTTAAAAAAAATCACAGTATCACGCAGTTGTACTTCCACCTATACGACCTCAACCTTTATTATATTATAATGGGATTTTATGTGATAGCAAATAGAAAATGTTAAGAAGTTTCAGGTTTGCTTTTTATACAAATATAAATCTTAAAAGTGTGACATGCATTTGTTCCAGTCCCTGATAAGTAAAGTTTAGTCGATTACCTTCAGAAGCCACCTAATTTAAGTATTTAAGCATTTATTTCAGACAGAAGAAAAACAACAGAATCCAACAAATACAAATACATTTATAAATTGATTCTTATTAGGCTGTCAGGCTGTTCACTATTGGAAATTTATGGGTGCCAATATCACAGGTGAAGACTATAATAACAAAGTCAGTTAAGCTAAATTCAACATATATTTTTGCTCTCCTCCTATTTAGCTATGTTTCCATATCTGTGACCTTTCACCTGTTAACCACTGGCATGAATGTCAGAAGTGGAAATCTGCTGGAGTTAGACTTTATTTGACAGCTGAATGTTTATAGACATGCAATGTGTGAACAGTTATATTAAGAAAACATGTGACATCATATAGAAATTGTCTATGTCAAGATGGTAATCACAACTACATGGTTTTATTGACAACAGGGCATCTGACTGCAACTTCTGTTTTAATGAAACAGTGGAGCTTTGGCTAATAACTTTACCAGGACATCCTTATCATCCCTCCTTGCATCACCAATTACATTATTAGCTCAGAAAGCCAGGAAGTTACGTGTCTAATTAGCTAATATTTTTCAAGAATTTTTTTTTTTTTTTTGCACTTGTAATATATCATGCAGCCCTAATTCATAACAGCTGGCATTTTTTCAGAGTGGTGGGAAAATTGCTGTTTGCCAGTTTCCATTTGTCAGGTTGTCTGGTCAGATGAGGTCAAACCTATATTCATATTGTTGTTTTTGAATGGTCCAGTCAAATTCCATAGCTAAATTTAACTGAGATCTTGACTGACACTGTCCATTCAACCTGACTAGAATTTGTGGAGTTTTGTAAAATATTTCTACATGAGTTCATCTCCTAAAATTCAGATAAAGTTTATTGAAGCTTGAAGTTGTGATGTGACAAAACATAGAGAGGTTCACTTTTACAAGACACCTGATGTTGTCTCCATTCAAACATTTCTTTTTTATTTTTTGCTTTGTCTGTCATTGTCATTCTTCTTCACTGCGTCTCATGTCGTACCCTCGCTCTTCAATTTTCTGCACTTTGTTCTTAGTCTTTAAAGATTACAAGGCCTTGTAAATCCAGCCTTGCGCCTTCCTCAGTTATTTGATCTAGATTTAGCAATATGATATTCCCCTCCTCAAAATGATCCTTATTTTAAATGACACAGCTCACTGCTGGGAAAATGAAACCGCTGTAGCTGCCAGTCCCTTTGAATGTCCCTGCGAGTTTATTAAAAGCACCAGCTTCCCGTTCCAACTCAGATCCGCGCAGCTGCACGAGTCCGAGGGAATATTCAAGGACAAAAGTCTACAGTGTAATACATCAGAATGCTGCGTCGTTATCTTTGATGAGCATCACAGTTCATGACAATGAGCCCTCCCTAACATTTCAGCTATGATAGAAGGCTCTTTCTATATTACACATTCCTCTCTCTCTTTTTTCTTTTTCCTCGAGGTATTTTTGGTGTGCAGATAGCTCACAGTTTTGGAGAATGTTATGTTGTGCAGACTATTATCCAAAGCCGACTTTCAAGGTGCGTAGCACAGGTCTTATTCCGGTGAGTGACCAAGATGTCCAGCTGAAGGAATATTTTCTCCTTTTTTTTTCTCTTTTCTCTGTGAATGCACTTTTGAAAATGGATTTTACAACTGACACTAAATGCGTCAAGACAGGGAGAGAGACCAAGAGGCAGTCAGAATGTAACCAAAGAAAACTTTGACTAAGATGTCAGAAAAGTGACAAGCAAGTTGATGGGAATTCTTCACTGTCACACTCCTCTCGAACCTGAAGGAGGAAAAGAAAAAAAAAAAAAAAAACAGAGCCATGGAGGCAACATAAACAAACCCGCCCTCAGATAGAGAATGACACAAGGAGTTTTTCTCCCTCCGTGGTAATGGCTGCTGTGTCGAAGCTGGAGATGGGTTTAAATCCCTGACCCGTCAGCTCCTTCGCTTTCAGCGGCCTCGGTGGAACTGCTCCAGATGAAAACGGGGCCAGAGCAGAGACATATGAATGACTGTTTGTTTGGTGGTCAGACACAATCACCAACTGAGTGACCCAGTTAACTGGTAGTCAAAGCGATGCTCAGTTTGATTCATGCATGTTTTTTTTTTTTTTTTCATTTTACACTTCCTAAATGTATCTTGTGTTCTCTCTTTATTTTTTCTCACAGTGCTTTCAGCCAATATTTATGCTTCAATGGAAAGATAAATGATTTGTAAAAGTGAATGCTGGTGTAATTATTTTTTGCCGCAGATATAGTATGAACACACATTTCTTTTGTTTGAATAATTGCCAGAGCGCTTATAAATGGAGGGGATGTGTGTGTGATTCTTCTTTCCTCTTCCTCTCGTCTTTTCTGCTCTGGTCTCCTTGGTTGCGGGTGGAGAGTAATTAGGTTTTCTAGGGGATTGAGGGGGCTCTTACAATGCTTACCAATGGCAGCAGTCAGGCAGGCTAGTGCTGGCAGGGCAGAAAGGACAGAGGGCTGTGCAGGAGCCTGGCACTGCTAAACCTGATGCTGACTGACAGTAATGAGGACAGCCTGCTAGCCAGGATAGAGAGGAGAGAGCACAGGAGAGGAGGGCATGGCCCTTCACTGTGCCTCTCAAGACTTCTTATCAATGGATGTGCATACACAGACACATGTACAAGACAAACAAACACAAACAAACACGAGTTCAGCATTTACATGAATGTAAAGCACAGTGAGCGCGTCACAGGGATTTTGCCGTTTGCCTTCAGTTATTAACCTCATAAAAGAAATGGAAAAACAACACCCAGCGTGACTCAATCCAGAGAAATAACCGCTGCACAGCAAAGGTTATTCAGCTTAAAAACATTATGGTTTCAGATGGAACAGCAACTTCTGTCTTCCGGGAGAAAGCTTTTGACTTACACAAAGGAAGCATGCTATAATATTACCACCTTCGAGGTGGAAATTACACTGTTTACACCAGGGGTTGTACCTGATATTGATCATTTAAGACCAAGCATCCGTCGATACGGAGTCTCAATCCAATATTTGTACTTTCCCAAACTACACACTATAAGGAGCCATTAAAATCAGTGCCAGTGTCTCGGGGTTTTACTTTAGTTCTAAGTTGATGCTCTAAAGAACCAGCTGACAACTGGTTTGATGTTCCAAAGCGAGGGAGCTTCCCCTGAGCCACGTCATTACGTCCTTTTAAAGGTGTCTTCAAACAGATTAGGTGAATTTCTCAGCGGTGTTCAGAATTATTTGCTGTGAATCACACTGCAAAAAGATATCCAATAGAATTAGATTGTTCTCTGTTTAATCACTGTTTGACTGTTTATCAAAGCTGTTAAATAACACAAATTAGAAATGATGAACCTTGTAGATTTTGTGCAAATTATCCAGACAAGAACTTTAGACAGCAGTTGGTAGTTGCACTTAATTGTCTTAAATGTGCATTTTATCACATAAATCCTTCATGTAATAAAAGAAAATTATTTTCTGAAAATTGGGATTCTGATCCCCATCATGATCAAGTGTGTAATAAAAATATGACAGATGAAGATTGCCCCTGAACAATCGATAATATCGGTAGGTGACCTCTTGCTGATGAATATTATTTATCAAATTTACATTTGCCGATGCAATACACCCAATTACATATCGAAAAAAGAGTCTTGCACAGAAAACCACAGAAGTACAAAATTGTGTGTGGAACCCTTTTGAGCTATTGTTGGTAAGTTCAAGTTGGTAGTTCAGTCTTTTTCTTCTGTGATGCTTAAAGCTCCTTTTGTGAGGCAAGGAGACGATAGATGTCTTTACTGGTAGTTAAAATTGATATTTGATCATAATTGAATGGCCATCCTTTTCATCATACATTATTAGTGCTGAGAAGAGTCTCTCAGGATATAAAAATAACAAAAAACGCTTTGCAACGTTTTCATAAATACTACAATACAGCATTTGTATTTTTTTTTGCTCTTACAGCATAAATGAGAAAAAGATTGTCTCCATTTGGTTGTTAGTATTTGATTTTTAGTGCTCTCTCATCACAGCAGTGTCACGAACTAAGTGGCTCTGGTCATCACAAACTAGCAGTGACACTGACCTTGGGCCCTCTTCAGCTGTAGCACTCTTCTAAATTAGCCGCTGCAATAATGTGATAGGTGGATTCCCCAGTCTGATCTGTTTTTTTTTTTTTCTTCCAATCTCTTCAAGTCTGCACCAATCCAGGGTGAAAAACAAAGATTGTCAGAGAGGCGGAGGAGCACTTAACTTTGAAAGTCATCACTTCAGGGAGCTGTTTTGGCAGCTCGAGAGGCTGATGAGGAATGCATTTCTAATTTTTCAACATTGACCTTTTTTCAGTCTGTGTTTGATTGGAATGTAGGAAATAAATAAAAAGATATGCCTTGTTCAGTTAGGATGATGAGCTCCATGGTGCGGTCAAAGACGTCCTGCAGTCAAGTTTTTCTTTTGCATTGTTTCCTTATATTACTCTTCTACTCTGTTCTCAAATATGCCGTTTGAAACTGACACAACAAAGAGTGAGAAATATCCATCGGCACATCAAATGACTTTGGATGCATTCAAATGTGTAGTTAGCTGCACAGAAAATACTGCTACTTCTCCAATAGCACCAAATCAATATTAATTAGATTCATTTTTCCATCATATTTCATGCACCCTCATAGAAGTAAAAGAAGAAAGAAAAATCTCTTTTCTTTTTCTTTTTTTTTTTTTTTTACCTTTTTGAGCAAAACATTTTTAAAACACTTAAACAATTTTGCGTAAAAATGTTTTAGATGTCCTTCATTTTAGCGCGTATGCCTCAATTTTATTATTTCTCTTTATTACAACTCAAATAAGCCCTCTTTAGTTTGTCAAATATCAGCATAATTTGATATTTTGTTATATGCAGTATGACTATCCTTTAAATGTTTAGATATGTAAACAAGCTAGCTTCTACAAACTGCATGAAATTCAGAGTTTGACTTTCCCGTCCAAACTCTTGAAGGAGGCAGAGTGATGTGTAACATTATTGTGGTCAAACGACTCAAACCTCAGTGCTTTGTTATACAGCACCTAACCTGGATTACTGGGTAGACATAGATTTTGCTTTTAAATGAAATTTTTGGGGATTTGAAATGGGGCATCGTATGGCTTCAGGTGGACAATTGGTGCAGGGCTACGTATCAGTTTTCCAAACCATACATGATGGCGGAAGAGTCATAGCAGACTGATGGGAGTCTGGGACTGTAAAGTCTGGAAGGCACCAAAAAGACAAAGGTTGAACAACGTAACTACAGTTTTGTACCCCAAAAAAAAACTACCTGAAGGATTATTGATGCATCTGCATCAATATTTTGCTGTTCCGATAGCAAAAACACAGCAACTACAGCAGGACTATCTGCAGCTGCCATAACGGGACCTTTTTCCGCAACTTCACGAACCAAAAGAATGTGCAGAAAATGAAACAAACTGCTACCCACCATATTGCATTTTCTATCCTCTCAGCATTCCTGTCTGGGTCGCTTTCTTCCTCATT
This sequence comes from Poeciliopsis retropinna, assembly GCA_010277075.1. Taxonomy (NCBI): domain Eukaryota; kingdom Metazoa; phylum Chordata; class Actinopteri; order Cyprinodontiformes; family Poeciliidae; genus Poeciliopsis; species Poeciliopsis retropinna. Next base: position 3,753,411 of record VMRM01000024.1, read on the forward strand.
TTCTTCCTCAGATCTTCTTCAGCAGATTCTGCACTCTGTATTACGGGTTCAAAGTGGTACAGCTGGATGGGTTTTATATTTAGTTCTGTAGCGAAATCCGATTCAGTGTCAGACACGGACGTGCTAGCAGCCAGATAGTTTGTCCACAGTGATGTCACATAGCAACAGCTGTCTGTCTTAGATAAAAAAAATTCTAATTTTCAGCTCTGCTTCATAGCACCGTTTAGTAAGTGGAAAGTTGTGGTTGGTACTATTTTTTTTCTTTACAATTGTAAATAATTTGAATCTGAATTTTGCTGTATGAATGCAAAATACATAAAATACCAGTTTTTAAAAAAGCTTTTTTCTGTTCCTTTAACCTTTAAAAAGATGCATTGAAGCTTGTAGCTGTAACATTTTTTAGCAGTGACAATATGTAGAAAGCATTAAGGCATATTTTTCCAGGTCTTCTCTATTTTAATATCAAACTGCAGCTCCAAGTGTTACAGAGCTGATTTAAATTGTGTTGTTTCTAAATCGGCTTGGTCTTTTACTAGTTCAAGATTAGCATTTAAACAGCCAATAAATACAGCATCTCTTTAGTTTGTTTCTAAGTGTAAAATTACAGCCTGACTGTAATCATTAATGTGATGGATGTGTCTGTCTGATTGGAAGATTGCCTGACCAACTCACCCAAGTGTTTTCACCATGATTGGAACCAGTTGTCATTTGCAGGGTTAGATATTGGAATCCCACCTGCCAGACTGCTCTTTCTTACTTTGACGACGTGTGACAGTTTATATCTGTGTTTTTCGTGTGCTGTCCTGAATCTTTTGTTTTTTAGTTTTCTGGGGCACCAGCCCCTCTGATTACGATATTCTTTCAGCTCGACAAACCTGTCAGGTTGATAGTTGTGCCTGTGTCGGCAGCGTGTTTAGTGGTAATGGTACAAAAAGCTTTTTGTTGCCCTGGTCTTATAGAATATCTCTTTCCTGGATCATCCATACTATAAATCTCAATCGCTTGATGATTAGTTTTGCAATTACCTGTTTCAGAATTTGCACTATTGTCAAACTAACAATGCCCTATAAAAATGCCAAAGCTGGAATCAAGGAATACAACAATTTTTTTTTCCTCATAATTTGAAATGTGCTCAAATTTAGCAGTATAATAAGATCTTGTGATGTTTCAACACCATCAAAGTAAAAACTGTAATGCAAAGTGCTATCCAGTTGTTGTCAGCATCTAACTTTCTCTGGTGAAGGAAGTGTAAGCTATTAGTATGAGCCTGGGATATAAATATGACACCCTGTATTTTTAGTTTGAATTAAAAGGAGAGATAGTTCTCAAGTTGGTATTCTTTTGGTGACAGAATTTATTTAAAAAAAAAGAAAACAACTTCTTGCTCGGCAGGCCAATAACACTTTGTCACAAAAGGCTGAAAGAGTTTTCAGTTTTTTAGTTCACTTATTTGGCAGTGTTTTGTTTAAAAGAGAAATATAAAATAAGGATAGAGTTACAGACAAGACACACACCTGTTGTCAACACTTTGGGAATACAGTAATCATACAAATACTTTTAAAAATGCATGCAGCTGCCTATTTTAGTAGTTCAATTTTCAAATACACCCTAATATGAACCAATACACACAGTGGAAATTGTCTTGGCATTACCACAGAAACTGATATCTACAGTCTTGTCTATTCTCTTGGTGCTACAGCCAGTCATTTTAAAATATTTCATTAAGATCTTACTTGGTTCTTTTTCAAACTGTCATCTCAGTTTTAATGTTGCCTTTAAAGTCCTGCATCGATGTTCCGCTGTCGATGTCGACTCTCACCAGCTTCAGCCAACGTCACTACAAGGTCTTCTAGGTTTGATAAACACATTTCGCACCAAAATATTCATATCTCAGGCACAGAGTACGTTTATCACAGTTTCATTGCAATCTGGATTTTAGATACTTAAAAAATGTTATAAAAAAACTTTTTTTCATGATAAGCGTTTAAAAGCATTCATAATTTCTGCCGTTTTTCTTCGCGAAGCAAAATTGACTTTAGGAATCACAGATTGATTTCTATCCTTGTGCATATTTGTGATTTCCACCTGATCCGGGAGCTGTTGAAAGGCTACTGCTATATTCGTGCTTTGCCAAGGCAGTGCTTAATAGCTCCCAAATGGCCCCAGTGGCAGAAAATCTGCATGGTATTGCTGGGTGGTAGAGGAGCCGGATAGATTCAGTGGGCTGATTTATAACAAAGCAAAAGCAGGAAGAATATGCAGCAGCACATGCTGTTAGGCATGCAGCTGCACATTTATGGTGAAGACCCTCACCTGCCTTATTCTATGCAATCACACGCAATGAGTGACAATGGGGTCTTGTCACTCACTGCTGCAACAATGAACTATTTATAACATTCTAGAACTTTTTGCTATTTGCGCCGAGCTTAAGTCATGTGTTTATTTTCATATGATGATATGACATCTGTAACATCTTGTCACATTTCGCTGCTAAAAAGTAAATGTGCTTGTGTTGGACACGACTCTGCAATTCTGAATTACTGCATCTAAGTCAGAGTGCTAAAGAGCTTAGCTGTTCCTCTACATAATGCCTCAGTCCTCAGCTGTGACCTTTCTCTTCCGCACATCATTCACGATTATACTGCTGACATGTTGGCTCATGCCAATAATTTTTCATTGGACGCACTGTCAGCCACATCATATTTTATCATCTGGATAAATTTGTGTTGTGTTTTTCATGTGGGCTCGCCATAATTTGTATTTGTCTGTTTATGTGTCTGTCCTAGAGATTAGATGTTTTTTTTTTGCATTCAATTCGGCTCGGAAAAGAATTCACAAGCAAACACAATCTGGCACCAGTGGGGGGGAAAAAAAATACTGGCACGTGGTGGCAAAGTAAACAATATCAAACAATGACAAGAAAAGAAACAACTGTTAAAATAGAGCTGGTGTCTGTGAGTGTGTAAAACTACTCATTAAAGAGTGAGTTGGAAAAAAAGCAACACATCTTTTTGTACTATATAAGCGCCGGATCACAAAGCAACAATAAAATGCTACAATAAGGCCACGCATTTACATTCAAACTATTCTGCCTCTTAATTATAGGTATTACTCAATTTGGATCAACAGCTTTTCAGTTCTGATTTTACCAGTGGCGAATTATGACTCAAAATTAGCACCTTTCATGCTTAACATAGCAGCAGTGGCTTAACACAAAGCTCACAAAACAGAGATGTTCACGTTTGAGTGCTTTGGTGGCGTTAGCACTGAGGAATAAGATGTGATGTGTAATAAACTTGGCTTTTTAAAAACACAGAAAGTCATTGTTCTGGGGAAGACACCAGGGATGTGTCTGAGCTATCATTGAAGAGGCGAGAATTAGGCATCGAACTGTTACCAAGTTCACGGTTTTAAACAGTTTTTTCCTTAGAAAGGGAGGCAGTGACAAGAGGTTTGTTTGAATGCATGGAGCGTATATTCCCTTCTCTTGTCATTTTGTCCACACTGCTGGTCAGCTGGCTGAAAGAATGCCACACTTCTTCATTTGGTTAAAGAAGCAGAGATGGGTATTTTCTTTAAATTAAAGCAATTAGATTCTGTTATGCATTTTTGATATACACTGTGATCAAAAATCAAATCAAATTTTATTTGTATAGCACATTTCAGTAGCAAGGCATTTCAAAGTGCTTATATATTGTAATTTTGTATATATTGAGTCATTTTTGCTCAAAGAATCTCATAGTGGTCCATGCTGGGTTACGGTAGACCTACAACATGTAATTGTAGATCATATTGCCAATATTAGGCAATACTTTTTTTTTTGTTTTGTTTTGTTTTGTTTTTTTTTGCAAAATGCCATTTAGCAGCTCATGTAACATTTCTCACTATTTTCACAGAGGACTAAACAATAACATAATTATCTTTCACATATACTCATAAATCACACATTGACAAAAGTCTGAGTCCCTTCGAATAAGTGACCTTGTTATTTAACTCACTTTCATCTACTCTGACAGTACCACCCACTCGAGTCAGCGCAAAGGCTAGCCGCTGATTTTTAATTAAAATGTTTTAGGTAGCATTTGAATGTTTTATTTTTTTCTCCATGGTTAATTGATGCCGTGACATAACCAAGGCAATTACTGCTCATTTTCCATTCTCGTAAAAGAATTTGAGGTAACAGACTTGATTTATTGTGCCAACTGTTGGATTAAGGTAAAACAAATTCCTCATTAAACTTGGTAAACTTCCCAGCAGCACCTTTTCTTTTTTAGGTTTCTGTTTTTGTGGCTTACAGCTCCACTGTTTTTCACTGTTCAGGTGGTTTTTTACAGGGCATTGTTTTCTGCCCTTCATTTAGACTGAAACTGCCTGTGCCTCACGGTGGGCAACGTTTTGCTTCCAAATGGAACTGGAGATTCTAATTTGATTGAGTGTGATTGACGCCGGCTCCAACCGCATCAGCTGGTAATTTATTCCTTCTTATCCAGCTTCTTTTGCAGCTGCGCTGCAGGTGTGCCACCACTCCGCCGACGTCCTCGGTCGCAAAACAACCAGAAAATGTGTTTCTCGCACCTAGTCGGCTCTACATGTGGTATACACAGCAGTGCCATGACTGTGGACCGTAGTCGCTGCTTTTTTACCTTGACTCATTAAAAGAAGATCCCCTGTGACACCCTGCTGGAAAAGGCAAAAATAAATAAATAAATAAATAAAAATAAAAAAACAAACGAACAATTCCCCACATATGAAAAATTGTGTATTTCTTCTAGCTGTGCTGCTAGCTGAGGGTGTGAAATAATCAGAAGTCGGACACAAGCAGGTCAAGTCCAGCTTGTAGCAGTTATGCTGTGACTTGATTTCCTCTCGTGTTATCATACAATAATGAAAAGTGTTGACAGATTAATTTCCTTGCTGCTACTGCCTAAGAACATTTTGTGATTTCTAATTGATAGCTACATGCAGCAATTTTACAGCACTCGGAGATTTTATTGCATTTTTAATTAGGCCAACTTTGACCTTCTGTTCTCTTTGCATTTATATTGCTCCAAATTATTTCCCCCTTCTTTCCTCATTAACTTGTGCTAAATGAATACCAGCATTTGCAACACATTAATCCATATATGCACTACATGAGTTATTGTGACATTTTGAGGGTTAGCGTGTTTGATCACACACAATTAAATAATCTTTGAAAGGGATATCCCTTGCACTTGCAAGCAAAAAAACCCCCAAAACAAAACAAAAAAAACAACAACAAATATTAGCAAGTAGCCCAAGGAAAGGCAGTTTGTAACAACCACTTAGTTGACTAATTGACTAAGGGAGATACTCTTACATACGTCATTAGGGAATACAGGTGTGTGATGACTCTCCACTTGGATAAATCCCTTTAAATAGAACTAGTTAATCTCCCATGTAATACTGAGCAGATGTGTGAATTGGTAAATGAATAAGCACTGATGAATCTACATTCGCAAGGTGTTCGTCTTTCGGTGGACGTCATCCACCGAATGTTAGCGTTGTTTGCCAACACGCTGCCCTGTGCTGTCCTCACCAGCCAAAGAAAGCTTCAACCTTTGATTCTCCACCAAATAATTGCAATATTTGTGTGATTTCAAGCTGAAACAATGTTCAAGATAGTGGTAGTGTTTTTTTCTTTTGTTCTTTTTTTTTTTTTTTTTTTTTGAGTGCTGCTGTGGGCTGCTTTGTGCTTTAAAGAATTTGCATCCTATGAAAATCTTCCATCCTAACAAGGACAATGTCTTTGCAATCATTTTAGGAGAAGTGGGTGAGGGAGCTGAGTTGGCGAGTGTCAAGATTCCATTGATTGCAAATAAAAGATGGCAAAAAAAAAAAAAAAAGCAGATAAAGGAGGCAAAGCGGCTCTCTCCGTAAAACACTTTATATTTGATAAAAAATAAATAAATTAAAGAAATTCTCTCCTGCTAGAATTTCACCTGTGGTTTGCATTTGAATATCAGACCACAGTCAGTAAACCTATGTTGGCCCTTCTGTTTTCAAGCTAAACAAAGTGTCGACCTCAAGATGTTTCTCTTTTGACCTCAACTGTCAGAGGAAAACGGTGTACATCTGCGAATAATTCGGGCAGAAAATAAGTAATACTGCGTGTGCTCCCTGAATAATTTTTAAAGCAAGCAGGGAGGTAGTTTTAAAGTTTGTTCACGGGGAATGCAGAGATTTGAAAAGCTGCAAGCCGTGAAGTAATTAATTTGCATAACGTTGACAGGACCTCTGGAAGAAAAAACAAGAAAACACCTACAATACCAAACATCTATGAATGCATTAAAAATCACTTGTGGAGTAGAACTCATTAAAATCATTGGTAATAATAATATCAATGTTTGCACTTATTGAGTCCAAAGTGGACTGTTATTAGACGTGAAGTGGAAATTCATAAAATGAAAAGCTTCTTTTGACCTTAATTCTGCTTTTCTGTTGGGGGAAGCCTGTTTGTGCTTTCCTCTCTGCATGTGTATGTGAATGAATTTGTCTTTTTGTTTCATTTTTCAAGCTTTTTCCAATATTAAGCTCTTTATCTGCTTGGGTGCATTTATAACTGTAACACTATTTAATTTCCTTACCTCCTTAATTGAAATTCACATCTCTTTCTCCTCATGTCTCTTCCTGCGTTGGACGTTTCGTGCGTGTATTTTGCGAGAGTGTGTGTGGGAAGTGTGTGTGTGGATATTAACGAAAATGTATTTTCATCCTGAAAGTGGCAAGTGATGGACAGGATCTCCCAGACAATGCCCCCTCTCTCCACCCCCAGTCTTTTTGCTGCTGCACCTGTCTTTTAGATACCGTTCAACCTTGTCTCTGTCTTTTGCACTCTCTATTCCCAAGTCCCTCTTTTCCCTGGATTGCCTCAGCTTGATAAATCTGATGCTAAATTTAGAGACATATTTTTCAAAGTCAAAGGGACTAGAAAGAGAGAGGTCCGCAGACAAAAAAATGGCCTCCCTAATTCATGTTTATCATCTTTTATTTATCTCCTTGATGAACGGGAAGTCGTCACAGAAATTTCCTTCTGCCTTTTGTCTCCCTGCTGCCACCGTAACTTTTTCCTGTTCTCCAATTAAATGTCACTGGCCATATTCTCGTCTCAAGAGGGCCGCATTTAAACCGACTGTGTGAACAGCTGACATCGTTCAGCTCAGAGGGGTTATGCTTTATAAAATTAAGGCTTGTTGAGATTCAAATGGAATATCATTGCCATTGAAATTACAGCTGCAAATGTGCTGTCATTGAGTGCGGCCTTCATTACTTTCCCCTTATTTCCTGGAATTCTTTGTTAGACCTAACATCGTTTGATTACAATATGGCACCCACAAGACAGAAATTATGCGTGCTCGTGCTGGAGTGGTTTCAGCTGCACCTTACAAGCTTGGCTCATCTCATTTTTATGAAGCCTTATTAGCCACAGGCTAACACATTAGCAAATAAAAGCAATAAAGCATAGCAATGAACAAATAAAGCCTGTAATCCGAAGCACTCTAACACTACAACACACACATATCTATTCATCCACGCTTTAAAGGAGCATTTTTTAAGCTCTGGAGATGAGGCAGGAATCTTTGCTGAACTGGAGAAGTGTCAAAACAGGGTTGCCTTGCAAAAGGAAAGCACAGCAGAGAATGCAATAGGAGTGAGAAATGTTTGTAAAATATTTCACATTGGTCACATTGTGTTTGGTCAATAAATGACAATTTTGTGGCGAGATGAACAAAGAACAAAGCACACTGTAGAAACTGCTGGGTTAGAAGCAACACATTTTGGTTCATATTTTACCAATAGCCCTGTCGCACTAGGTGTCTACCTTTCTTTGTAGTAAAGCATGATGGGATAGGAAAATATTTCTCTCGCCGTGCCTTACTATGCAGTTGACACTGTAGTGCATGCAATTAGATCAACAGATAGGCTACGGTGCCTTTGATTTGTTTGGACACGTCAGAAAATCGGCATTAGCACTGCAGCTCTCACATGTATGTTGTGCACCATGTCATGTGTCTCTCAAATATCACAACACTGACAAAATAACACCACTACTTAATCTGACACTCTGCTATACGGTCTGTCCAGGTTCATTCACCTTGGCTTGCTGGATATTTGGAACTGAAAATGAGGCTGACCACTTGATCTAGTTTCTAATTAATTTGGCTAATATCTGATCAATTGGGGACACTCATCAAGCATTGAAATGTAATTCCCAGACAGCCTCTTGATCACTAAATGTGACAAAAACAGAACTAAACTCTGGTGTTACGGCTAAAGTGACGTCCTCCATCCGGAGACAGCAGAATACTGTAATTTCCACACCATTGATTTCAATATACTTATACTTAGATTAAAGCAAATCAAGAGTTGAGCATCCTTCAAAGATGTGACAGGACAGGATGTTAAAAAAAAAATCTATTTCCTTATACATGTAAAATAGAAAACAGTCACAAACAACTTCACTTAAAAAAGTCTAGACCAATCCAGAACCAACAGTGTTGTGTTAAAACTGCATTAAAAACAAATAAAAAATAACAACACATAACTGTTATTAGTAAGCAAGATTATTTGACTTAGTTTTCTTTTTCAGTTTAGTTCTATGAAAAATACGAGGTTAGAAAATGAGAACATTATAATGTTTAATAAGGATTTTAAAATCTTTTTGGTTTAATTCTGGAAAAACTAATGCTCAAGGTACTACACTACATAGCAATCAATGATTTTTTTTTCTCATTCTTCATTCTTAATTGATTTTATTGAATTGATACAGCTAAACAGTTTTGGAGTTTTGTATGTTGCTTCTACCATTTAACATGTTGAACTATTAACCCACATGTATTCTACCCTATTATATGAAATAATAGGTTCCTGAATGGACCTTTGTACAATAAATGTTTGTTTTGTTGCTCAGACTTATGAAATAAAGACACCAGCTTTGCCTGATCCCGAACTGCATATTTAGCAAGGATCAAAGTATTAAACGGCACAGTTGAACTACTTATGTTGGGCTAAATTATCAGTGTAAAACAAAAAACACTGCCCCACCATTGTGTGTTAATCTCCTAGATTTCCTTTAAACTCCCTGATTTAATAATGCTCTTGTGAGGAATGCCACAAATAGCGAAGAGCTTACAAAGCACACATCATCAATATTCACAAGATAGAATGGGCCTTCCTGGATATTGGAAAGGCTGTAATTGAAATGTAATTTTTCTACCTGGGTTTGTAGATATACACGACTACATAAAAGAATACACATCTTCTTCATTGTAGTCGAGGTAATGCCTTGGGCTGACGACCACTTGTTCTTTCTCATTCTTCTTGTCCTTTGTGTTTTCTCACTGTTTCACTGCTTTTCTAACTTTCTTATCTGCCTTTCTCCAGCATCATTCCTCCTTTATCCTCCTCTGTGTATCTGCACCTAGCCCTCTTGTTTATATTGAAAATGAAGGGTGGAATATTGTCCTCCTGTGCAACACAAGTGGTGTCCTGCCGTGGCTCTCCATCAAACTGTACAGCACTTTTATTTTTTTTAAAAGGACAGAGTGTAATTAGTTTGCCATTTGGATTCACTCTGCAATTATCTACTAGATTGTGGAACATTCAGGTGCCTTTAAGTAAACAGTGTCAGTGCTTAGTGGAATTAAGCCCCGTAAGTACAGTAAAATACAGAAAAAACATTTCCTAGGACCTAAAACATGTCTCAATGTTGTGTAATATAATTTTCTGCACTGGCTCTAATTGTGTACAATGTGTATAGCTCATCCATACAAGTATAGGCAGTATAGCTACTGATGTATAAAAAAACAAAAAATTATTTTATCATCTTCATATTGTAAATGTTGCTTACACCAGATGATTAACCAGGGGGATCAAAAAGTAAATATCACACATCCAAACAAAATCTTACAGAATTAGTCAAAGACTTGGATACGGCTCATGTTCTCAAGTGTTTTGTAACAAAGAACGCATCCATAGTCATGGTAACTCGGTGTGAGGTACACCTCTAGCAAGACTGCTTAAAAACTCTGCCTTGTACTTGCCGCCTGACATTTCCCAGTCTTTGATCGATGAGCTTGCCAGTAGCTCCTTCACTCTTTCTCTCTCTGTCGCCGAGAACTCTACAAGATGGTGAAGTTGGCGCCTCCTCAAGCGGGATTATGAGCACAACTCCTCTCCTTTTGTGAGGATACTGAATTGTACCGAGCAGTGGTGGAATCTCAAGGAGAAGCAATTCAAACCAGAATAACTATAAATCATCACTCGGAGAAGAAATTTACATCGGATTACAGTACACCACAACACTGCATTACAGCAACAGGTGTGTTCACACTTAGGCTATCACTGATTACATTGAATATGCAAATCCAGAGCTGATGCATGATTGTAGAGCAGCAAACGCAAGTTTCTGTTTAATGGTATCAAGATGCCGTTGTCTCTGATTTGCATTCTTGCCATCTTGTGCTGCACTAATGAAACATAGACAACTGTGTAGCACAGTCTTTTTCACTTCATGATAATGTACCATTTTATGTTGTCTTTTTTTTAATAAAAGCAGTTGGCTCATGTTAAATGTTTGTTTTTTTTTGTAAATATTGTGATACTGTGGTATTTTTACGCAAGGTTATTAAAACATGGAAATCTCATAGGGCCCTGTGCCTTGTTAATATAACAATGTTGTTTGTGATGCTTGTGATTGGTCAGAGGACGTTAAACTGGCATTAAATTGTTCATGCCGTCCTTCCAGGGTTTAAAACCACAGCCCTCTCACTGAATTCCAATGCTGAGAACAAACTGCACTCAGCTCTAAATAACTTTATTGCATTTTACAATATTTACGCTCAATTATCCAACATCAACCAACTAATTAAGCCCAGATGCAAATACAATAGACCAAACGCACTTTGAGTCTGTCTCTCACAACTTCTCCTACGCACAAGTCCCAAAAGCGCTGCGCTCAAGATTTGGATCCTATTGAAATAGACAAAATCATAACTGGGTTAAATTTTCTATCTTTTTTTAAAATCAAAATTTTCTTTCTAACAATTGGCTGTTTTCCCATCTGTTACGGCGGTTGAAGCAGGACATTTGTGTGTGTGTAGCGGGCGGGGGGTCACCCTTTTTAAAATCTTTTTTAGAAAATGAGCAAGTACTGCCCTGCTTGCTTAAAATCTTGCCTTGCTTGTAAAGTTTTCCTAAGACAAGATTTATTAAAACTTAAGCAATTTCTAAGCTCAAATCAGGGCACCAGCACACTCAACAGCTGCATCGGCCATTTTAGTCTCTCTTCTGTGGAAGAAAGACTAAAAGAGAGACTAAAATGGATGTCACATTGTTCAAGAAAATACACACTTATGTGAAAATAAGTAATGTGCATGGTCTATGGTGCTACTTTGCAAGTTGTGCAACTCACATCTGGAGGGCTGTCTGGGACACAGGTGAAACAAGACAACTGTACAACAACCTGTGTACAACAACACAAGTGTACAGGTACAACAGGTACAACAAAATGTCACTAGACATTTTTACCACTCATGGTAAAAATGAGTGATTTAATTTCTACTAATTAAATTTAGTAAAAATAGATTGACAGTTGCAAAAAAAAAAAAAAAAGAATAAGAAATAAAGTTTAACATTTTCGGTTGATATTCGATAAGGTTCTCTGTGAACATAAAAACTGGGAGTGTCGTATTTACAGGTGCAAAGAATTAGCATTTCCTGGTGATGACATAAAATGATAATTGCAGCATCGTAAGTAGTTCGCTTTATGTATTTCTGTACGTGCAATATCTGACATCTTTAGCCAGAATGTGACCCAATTAAAACCTTGGAGGAAATTATGCCCACATACTGTGAAGCAGAAAGCAGCAGGTGGAAGACAGAGTGCATTATGGAAATTTACCCAGAATAAAACCATGACCTAAATTTAAACGTCATCCCCGGAAATGTAGTTCAATCTTTCTGTGAAAGAAATAAATAAGAATTGGCAACACTATTATGGCAAGTTGGTTTAACGAAAAACAAAGGACTTCTTTCTCTGAAATGGTCAGAGAATCAAAATGAGAAACCAGCTTTGGAATGCAGTAAACAGCACCTTTGGCCTGCACTACAGACAAAAGGACAGAAAGTTTCCTTTTCTTTTTTTCCCCCCTTGTTTGTGAAATATTGTTTTTGAAACTCGGGAAGAGGGAAGCAGCTGAGAAAGCAAGGACAGCGCATTTCTTTTAAGGTCCTGGGTGGGGCTTGGGGCCTCAGGGTTGAAATGGGAGGGCAAATAGGGGAAGTAAATGCCAGCACCCTGCCGAGTAACAGCCACTGAGGCCTTTTGACTCGGTTGCCATGTTACTGACCCTTTGGTTGCAGGTATCCTTTCCCTCAGACTGTTAGATAGATGGGGGGATTCTTGTGATATGAGGAGGAGGAAAGCAATAGAAGCAAAGTTCCTTTTTTTATCTCAGCACTGAGGGTGTACAGAGGTGGAGAATAGGCTGGTGTGTGGACGGCAGGTGGTGGTCAGAATTGCAGCCGTGTACCTGTCTTTCCATTATGTGCCTGAAGGGATAACAAGATTGCAGGAACTGAAACCAAGCACAGCTCTCCCTGGAGGGCCTTTTCCTGCATGAACAAACATCCCGTTGGGGGACTGAATGTCATATTTATATCAAGTGCATTGACTTCAAAAGATAAGATTATGACATTAATTTTTAATTTTTTTTTTATCAGTTCTTAATTCTAAGAACTTACTTCTAAGAAATCTTCTTTTGGTTTGAGTCCAGTCTCGAAGACCAAGGTGAGCTGTACGCAATTTTCTGAATGATGGATGAAAGAACCCCAAAGGGAATTGTGGGAAGGCACCCATGGGTATTTCTTGACTGATTTGTGAAGACACATGGGTAAATGGTGACCCCATGGGCAGATTTCAAGAGATTTAGTCTTAAAGGTTCGGTTAACATGACCAGATAGCAACACTGAGTTAAATAAATATCAGCTTTTGAACTGGGTTCTTAGACTGTCTAGAAAAGTCTGAAAATTCTCTGTATTTCCAAGCCTAGACATACTTTATTCTCTGTCTAAAAGTTGTATCTTTTTCTTTCTTTTGCCCTTCCTTGAGTTCTTCCTCCTTACCTCTTTTGTTCTCTTTTTATTTCTAATTTCTTTCTCCATTGTGTCCTGACCTTTTCCCTTTCCTCCTTTGTTCTTTCCATTTTCTTTTCTTACATCTTTTCTTCCTGCTTTCCTTTCTTCTGTTCCTCTTTTCATCCATGTGTCCTTGTTGTTAAAGTGTAGTTACTCTTTTCAGCTGCGTCAAAAATCTTTTAGCTCCTTTAATATTTCAGTGTGCCTATCCACTAAATGTCAAGCAGCAAGGGGACACTTGGCTATTTAAAATGTTTAAGCTGCAAGTGTTATTTACACTAGTGTTGACAAACGGTATAAGAGCAAATGTTGTAGATGAATATTGATGGGAACAGAGCAAATATGTTTGGGATCGGCTGTCACATCCTTAAAAAATGGGCCAAGTCTTTCATCACTTCCTGAAAGCAAATACTAATTTCAGCTTCTTTCTGTGTGTAGGTTACCCCATCACTAAAGTAACCTCTTAGTTTTGTTGTGTTTGTCCACCGGTTGGAGGCAAATAACAAAATATTTAGATAAAACTTCACAAACGCAATGAAGAAATAGAGGCCCTCAGGGGTACACATCTTACCTCAATTCCACTCCTGTCAGGTAGACACAGAGCTGAGGGCTATGTGCTGCAACCGAAAAGGAAAGCTATAAAAACAGGCAGAGAAACAACAAACAAAAAGAAATGAACGAGTGAGGGGAAAAAATAGAAAGACGTGTATTTTAGTAGTGTTCAGAAAAGGTAATTTATTTTGCTTTCAACCTGAGCATTCTGTGGAAAATGTCATATATATCAAAAAATGAATGTATCTTCATAATACAAAGGCAATAAAATGTTTTTAGATGCCTCAATCAGGAGTTTTTGTTCCTAACAATAGTGATCTGAATCATTTGAGAACAGGCATTTTCAGAGACCACAACAAAGTTGGATATATCATTAAAATCAAAGCTATCTCTTTAAAAACTCGGCAGCCTTTAAATGGAACAAAATGACAAAATGAAATGCTACGTTATTTTGGTAATAGATGCCCTACATAACCGGAATGAGACAGCTTCCTATTTACTCACCAATGAATTTCCAGATGGTGGGTAGCCTTATGTTTCTAAACATCATCTTTAGATACAGCTACAGTCTTCAAAAAACCCGAGTGTTGCACCTACATCGAGGTGTTTACTTAAGTGCTAATGCTAATGCTAGTATGTTGACACCTCAATTTGATATGAGTAATTGATAGTTGTGGTTCACAAATTACATATAGAGGTGAAGGAATAATAAGGGCTTGTATAACAACACCTCGACACTTGGTGGTTACCAAAAGCTCCTATGTTTATCAAAGTGTTCCACATTTTGATTGTTAACCAATATTGGATCAAATTATGAACGGGCTGTTGACCCAAATCAAGCCTGTAAATCTGCAATAGAATGATTTAAAGAAAAACAAAACAAAACAAAAATCAGTGTTGAAATGGCCCTGGCAATGCTCTTATCTCAACCTTAAGTGAGCTTTGCATAAACAAATATCTGCTAGCCTCAGTAAACACAACCAACAGCATAAAAAGGCATGGGGCAACATTTCTCTCCAGCATACACATTTATCCTTGATTGTTATACTGAAGATTCCTGTTTCAAGGTCATTGTTGCTAAAAGTTGCTCTTAAATATTTGACTGTACACACCTCTGCATCTAGTTTTAATTTAACGTGATATTCTGTTGTTCATTAGACCTGTTTGAGAACTGATATTTTATGGTATATCTGTTCTATGATCTACAGATATCATAAAGGCATACTTTTTTTTTTTTTTCTTTTTCTTGACAGCTCACTTACTTTCTCTTGAAATTGTGCTCATGTTCCTAACCTTTCACCTTCCTTTCTGGTCACGCTTTTTGCTATTTTTTTTTTTTTTTTTTAAGTCTGTGAGTTTATGTGTGTACAGCCATCAAGGCATTCCGAAATTTTACTTATGAATAATACATATGAAAGAGAGGGGGAAAAAATGATTTGCACAGCAGAGGTTACACAGCGATTCTTCCCAGGTCCATTGAGGAGAATAATGTAGACTGCTGATAGCAGGGCTTTGATCCGTGACCTATTGTTAGTATAAAATCAGAAGTGCCCTGCATTTTTGTTTGAAAGTGCTGTGCTAAATACATTCCACATCTCGACTGCTTATCATTTTGTATGAAAGTGTGGCCGTAAAGGTGCTGGTTAAGGCTGAACTACTAGGGATTTCAAAGAGCTTTGGGTAAAGATTTTTCATGGTGGATTATTGCAATGGACAGAGATCCATATTTCCTGGCCTTCTGCCTGTACTTTATTTACCGGTAATAACACACTGTCTTGCCTTGATTTCAGGTTGTTCAGTTAAATGCTCATGATGGTTTTCTGGTATTATTGGGTTGATAAGTCGAAGTTAAACGAGTCAGGATGTTTTTACCGCATATTGTCCATGGGACTACACTGAGGCGCTCTGGGAGTATTTAGTGCCGCGCCGAGCTTGTAGGAATTATTACAGAGGCTCAATATTCTGTATTTCCCCTGCCAGTGAGCAGGAGCGAAAACGGCACAGAGTGCGAGCAAATTAAGGAAAAGGGTGAGAGGTAGAGGGAGTCCTGTGTTGTTGGCAACCATTGGCTATATCCGGGCAGTCTACCGAGACAGGCGCGCTTTGTCTCAAGCGTCATTTGCAGCTTAAACAAACAGGTGTGATGCAAGAGTCTCTCAAACAAACACAGCGCCGCGCTTCAAAGCAGAGACAGGAAGAGACACAGAGTAGAGGAAAGTGGAGAAATAATGGGCAAGGCATGGGCAGTCAAGGGGAGAAAACGCAAATACTCTTTTTATGCTGAATATGTGTTTAAAAAACGGGCACTCATTTTCAGTCTTTCTCTCATGTTTGAAGCTGTTTGTTCTATTATTTCAATACTTTGGAATTCCTACTTTTGAGGTGAATGAGGTAAAACTGTTTGTTTTACTTCAGTCACTGCAGCAGTGACACCCTTTCACTATCTTTTCTCCTTCACCACACTTCTCACTCTATCTCTTTCTCATTGCCCAGGCCCAGTGCTCACCCCATGAGCTGCTCCTCTAAAGCGGTATGGGCATGTTCATCTCCGAGCGTCTGTTCCTCAAGACTCTGCCGCATTCAAACACTTTTGCCTAACTTAATGACATCTCATTTTCCTCGCGCTGCAGTTTCCAGTTTTAGATTTGAAAACTTAGACTCATAACGCATTTCTTCTGGAGGCTCAGGCAGAACCCGCCATCAGCTTTACACTTCAGCTATCATAACGATTACAGTTCCTCCTCATTTTGCAGATACTCCTGCTGTGAAATACAGTATAAACATATTACCGGTGCAAGATGAGAGTTTCTGTTACAGTGCCTTGCACAACTATCCAGATCCCTCGAACTTATTCACATTTTGGCATGTTGCAATCACTAACTCCTGTACAGCTTATTGAGATTTTGTCTAATGGACCAATATAAAGTAGAAGAAAAGGGGATATACATTTTTCTAACCCATTTGTATTCACTTCCCTTTACTCCAACACTCCTAAATGAAATCAAGTGCTGCCAGTTGTCTTCAATAGTTAATTCTGAATAGTTTGCTTATAATTTAATCTCACTCTAAGTAGAAAACAGGATGATAAATACTAGGGGGTGAGCATTTATCATTCATCATGAAAAATTTCTTAAGATATACATTCTGATTTGTTGTTATCTTGAAAAAAATCAGTTAATGTTAAAAAAAAAAACAAAAAACTAAGATGTTAATTTTATTGTTTTTTTCATCAACAAATATCAGTAAATTCAAAAATATGATTAAATTGACGTCTATATTTGCCAATTAATGATATAAGTCATTCTTATTTAAGTAAGTGTCATCCTGAAGAGGTTTGTTTCAAATGGGTATGTCTTTCAAAAGCAGTATTTGTTTGTGGCACTATGAATGCTGTACCAAGGCTGCGTAAGACCTTGAACATACTTCCAGAACTATAAGAGAATGATTGAAATCATAAGACTATTGACATCTGACCACAGATTCTCTCTATCCAATCTGACTGAGATTGAGCTGAGACGTTGGAACAAAATGCCTCATATTTTTATCTGAATAACACATAATATTAAAAAACACCATTAGAAGACTATAAATCACAAGTCTAATTGATACACTCTTAAGAAACAACTGCCAAGACAGAGAAGGTCCAACTTGTTCGTTCTCGTCATGTTGGGCTTTTGGCCATGGTGGAGGTTATTTTGGTGGAAGTATATGAGATCTAATGATACATCAGTGAGATCTACTGGGACAAGGGAAGCAGGTAGTGCAGTAGAGCAGAGGGCTGATTTATGGGCAGGATAAATGATGCGGTGGGTGTCTGCCTCTGTAATAGCACTGTGCTCCGTGCAGCACACTTTCACTCAGCTGTAGTTTATAGCGTGATCTGTGATGGGGATAAATGTCAGCCCGGCTTATCTAAGAAGCTATGATATGACTTTAAACTGACTCCTCTCAAGCACTTTGACATGTGTTCAAAGCAAAAAAAAAAAGAAAAAAAACACGGTTAATGCCACTTTGACAAAATTGGACCTCATCAGGTAGTGCACAGCATAACAAGGCTTCTTAATGGGTCTACTTCTAACTCGCCATTAGGCTTTTTTCTTATCTCTCAACAGGCTATGCGATTATAAGCAAAAGTTTCAAAAGCGAGATTTATTCCTTTGATATTCATGCAGTTAAACTTATAGGGCTGGTTTGAAAAATGCAACCAGCTACAACCAGAGGCTTCCAGGCTGTGTTGTTCAATAGTTAAAGCAATTATCATGCGGGGAGTTGCTGTATTCTGTTTTTTAAAAGAGAATCTCCGTGCCACGTTGGAAGTGGAGCCAGAGAATCCTATTCGGTGCCGTGTCTTTGGGGCAATATTGAATCAGCAAGGGGTGAGAAGTAGAATCCCGTTGCTTGCTCTGAGCACGATGGTAGATGAGTGCATATTATCCCTGTATTCCTCGCGCTGTGCTTAGCAGTTAATCTCAGTCAGGTATAGCCCAGCTGTATCTACAACATTGCTATGCAGAGACGCTTGGCAGGTTATTAACAACGGCATCAAGTGAAAATAGACTTTGAGAATGAAAGGGTGGGTTTGTTTCTTTCTCACTTTAAAAACCCCATTTATTATATAGCCTGGGTTTGAAGGGGAGGATATCTTTGCTGTTTAGAGCTGTAACTGTAGCCTGTGTCCTTTTGCACATTATTGCAATCAACAAAAGGAAACTAGACGGGGAAAAAAAGAAAAATGTAAGTGTGTCATTGCGGCATCGACACTATCTGAGTAAAGGTTTGTGGGTTTTCCAAGGGGGTATGCGAGGATAAGCAGGTGCGACAATGAGGATTGCCGTTTTCCTTTCTTGAGGCCTTGCCCCTTCGCATTGTGGATTGCCCTGCCTCTAACAATCGGCAAACAATAGCGTATGGATTTATTGTACAACAGCACGCCTCACCAAGAACACAGTTTTCACAGGTAGCCATGCCTGTCCCAAGTGCACACAGCGCTATCTGTTGCCAGTGGGGAGAGAGAAGTATGAGTTTATCATATAATCCACCCGCTGCCCCCCCCGCCTCTTGTTTGCACTGTAATATTGAAATTAAAATCAGTGGGTGCCAAACACTGCAGATGACCTGGTTGCTTTGCTTTCCTTGCAGTTTTGCTTGCTAATTTCTATGCCTTGGCCTCCCTCACGCATCCTGGTAATGAGAAAATGTGCTGTTGTCTTTGTTTACTGAGCCAGTCTGTCTGGCTGGGGCTCTTCACATTGTTTGAATATAAACAGGAGCAAAATTATTAGCTCACTTGGAGTGTTACTCTAAGTTACATGAGCACACAACACTTTAGGGTGACCCAGAATTTGGTGAACAATGTACATGTAGTGGAGTATAAACACTATGCAGTGTTTGATTGCAGGGGGGGATGAAGAAATGTATGCAGCTCTTAATTGCTGTAATCAGACAGTCTGATTGCAAAACATGTAACCATACTAAACTAATCTTTATTATGATCCCTATGGTAAAATGTTCAGCATTTGATTTACTGTGGTGAGACATTGCCAGTAAAACCCAGCTGCACACGCAGTGCCTTGTAAAAGTATTACTACCCTCTTTTCCACATGTTGATCCAGTGTAGCCACAAACTACAATATATTTTATATGACAGAGCAACACAATGTAATTCGTCATTGCGACATGGAAAGAGAATCATACATGGCTTTCCAAAATTTTTACACATAAAACTGGGTCTGCAACAAGTTGCTGCGATATCTTTCACTGCAAGACTCTATATGCAAGTCTTTCTGGGATGCGTGGTATTAGTAAAACATGACATTGCGACATTGTTGATGATGTTGCAATGTGGCAATTAATCCACATTTTCCTTTTTTTTTTCTTTTTCTTTTGTGTCATTATGAATTACCCCATCTCCCTCCCTGAGCTTTAGCATCCTGGCCATTAAGACCTGTGGCCAGGAAGCACAGGGCATAAAGCAGTAAAATTCAATATATATGACAAAATTTTCATTGCAAAAAAAATGTTTGACTGAAACAACATTTGAGATACTATAGCCTAGCATATATTGCCTCTAAGCAGTATTTTATCATTGCAACATAAAGTGCTGCTGTAGGTAAGTGTCTGCCAGCTCTGAACATCTAGGGACTGACACGGTTTACCTTTCTTGTTTAAAATATAGCTCATGCCAAGTCAAATTGTAGTTCATTCTGAATTGGATATTACATCTGGGCTGTATGAGGGATATTCTAACACCTGAATATGTCGGCTGTATGTTTAGTGTCAATATCTTACCAGACGTCGAAACTCTGCGTCAGGATCAAGTCTCAAACAGGTTTTCTTGCAGGATTCCCCTGCATTCCGCTCCGTTCATTCAGAATGAAGTGTGACATTTAACTTTCTCTAAATGTAAAAACTGTAAATTCATAGTCACCTCACACCAGACAGACTGCACTGCTTAAATGAAGTGTGTCGCCAGCCATTTCGAGAAAACTGTGCGAAGCCGACTTCGGAGGCTTCATAATTTCTTTCTTTTGCATTTTGTTTTTTGCATGGAGATGCCTCACTTTGAATGCAGTTGACTTATTGGAGAGGAAATTTGCCTGTCAAGATCGTATCAGTTTTCTTTTAATATAAATGCACAGCTGTTTCTTCAGGAAATTGCTATTTTATTTATATATTATTTATTTATTGCGTTATTAGATTTAACAGACTTTCAAAATGAAAAGCCTTTTCTACTGTGGGACTAACTCTTCTTGATTTCTTTCTCCTCTCCTTTTTATTTTTTTGTGCTGAATGGGAGATTAGCCGCAGATAATGGTCAAAAATTGGATCGGCAGATTTGGAGCCTGTGACTGGTGTGCAGCATTATTCTGAGGCTAAAGACCACAAGATAAGAAATGCCAGCTTTTGGCTCTGACCCTTATGTCTGCTAAGTCAGCAGTCCTAAATCTGAGCTTGAAAATTTAATCAGAATGGCACAACGAGGCCTGAATTCCCAGCTTAAAAGTTTGCTTTAGTTGGAGTGTTTTACTTTTTGTGTGTGAGAAAGCAGAAGGAGTAAACAAATCTTTCACTTGGACTCATTTCGAAGCTAAAATATAATAATTTATGCACCGGAGCATCATAATTTTAGCTTTCCTTCTTTGTTGCCTCACCCTTCTAATCATTGTCATAAATACCACAAAGGAGTCATGAGGTGGTGGTGCTGCGAGCCAAAACATACAGCAAGATGTTCAATGTGCGAAAATCCATTTACAGGACTCTGTGTTTGATAAAAAATATTGATACTCTGTGCAAATGCATCAATAATATTAAGCCAGGGGAAATATTGTAATATAGCACCATATTGATATTTGTCCGAGCCCTGTTGAACGCCATAATTTGGAAGACAAATAGAAAAGTAAGCAAATGGCTCAAGAGTACTTAAAAAGCCATTTTAGTGATTTTTAATCTGAAGCTCATTAATTGAATCTGTCATTTAAAGTGCTTCTCTGAGCACATTTATGATCCAAACCCACCTCTCTAGGCTTTACTCATTACCTGCATTTGTTACTGGTTGGGTGTTTGGCGAACAATAGCATGTCACAGTGATGAAGTGTAAATACCAGCCGTTCTTGTTCATTTACCACAGTGATTGTGGTATCATTTTTATGCTCTTTGTAGTCTTTTAATGCCACCAGGCTTTTCGTACAACCCCTTATACCAGGACAATTAGCAGACAAAAGGAAAAGTGATGCATTTTTATTTTTTAACATTTTATATAAATACAAAAACCATGACTCTTCAATATATTATGGTTTTTCTCTTGTAAACCTCAGTTATTTTGTTTTATAGGTCCATTACGTCTTCATCGGGCTTGTAAAATGCTTTTATAAAAGTTTAAAAATGCTAATAGGTGGGGAAAATATGGAATGGAACAATGTGATAATATGTTCAACAATTATTCTATTTAAAAAAAAAAAAAAACAATAAATGTGTTTTCAACTAACTTAACAGTACAGAGTTATGGGAACCACATTTATTGCTGTCACATTATTTTATTGAAGAACCCGACTCTTCTACCAGCCCTCCTTCCTTTGATGGCTATACGTTGGCTTGCTGAAATATGCATGAATGTTCTAAGCTTGGGTAAAGTGTGCAAGCCATTTTTTAGCCATCTTATCAGTGTTGCGCAGCAAGGTGCGGGCGAGGGAAGGCTTTGTTGCTCTACGCTTTATAAAGCTGCAGGTCACTGTTGCATTTTCCCTGGCATCCAACTAAGAGGAGTTTAAACCGTAGGAAGACTACAACTGAAACTTTCGTAGGTTTTTGAAGCAAACTTTTTAAAATCACATAATTTTCTGTATACAGTAAACCCCAGTATTTGTGGGGGTAAGAGGTTAAAACCACCTGTGAATGGTTCTAATCCCTGAATATTTCAGACCTCTTTTAGATGCACTTTAGTTACCCATTTTTATAGTGCAAGCACCAAATGTACCATGAAGGTGTGGTGTTATGTATTTTCAAGACACATAGTGCCATTTTTTAGCATAATCAATTTGACATGGTTATAATAAGCCAGTGTTATCATTCTTTTATTGTCTTTATCCATAAAGTGCTTCATCTGAACAATGTTAAGAATTTTTTGCAAGCTATCCTCCTTAATGTCCTGACATGTAAAATCTCTGGCTGATACTATGAATTTGACGTCACAATGCAAGCTGTTTTTTAAATCGTTTTGCATTTTTTGTTAAGCCACACTAATCTGACTTAAAATAATTTATGTAACATGGTATTTTTCACTTTACTTACGTCTACCTGCTTTACAGTAAAATATCTTTGATAGCAAAATCTGTGCAGTGCAGTAGAGATTTATGATCATCTTTTTGCTGCTTGATTTACATGTGATGATGTCCTCGTGCGTGCTGCAGGCAGCCCGGAGGTGCTCTGCAGCTGAACGCCACCTGCAATGGGTGTTTGTTATTTGAACCCGTGGTCTAAAGTTCCCTCTGTGGCCTTCTCAAGAACACTCACTGCTGACCCTGGCTGGTCTTTTTCTCATGCAGAGGCTAAATGCAGTCAAATGTCTGAATCCTCTCAAATTCTCCCAACATGCTTTTACATCATGCAAGCTTAATGTTCTGTAAAGATTTAGGTTGCCATTCTTGAAGGGACGTGCTTCATGAATCTAAAGCTCAGGGTCAGTTTTAGCTTGTAAATATAGTCAAACACCAATGCAAAGTTACACCACCTCATTGCTGATTGGGGTTAAGAAAAGGCTGCAATCATTTTCATGCTTCTCTTCCTGGTAGATGGGGTATAAATAAGACTGATTCTGGCATTATGTGCAGCAAACATATAATCTGGCTGCATGATGATTTTAGAAAGGGCTTTAGACTGCAGCAAACTTAAAAAAAAAAAAACTGAAACAAAAACAAGATGTGAAGCCCTTCCATAAGTGGGTGCAGCTTACTCTGAAAATGTGATGTCTTTAGCTGTTTTTCACGCGTGCTGCGCGTCCATGAAATTTGCGGGGCATTTTTCAGAGAGGCTGCACTCGAGAATGCAAATGTCCGCATAACATTCGGTCTTGACTTATGAAGGAGTTTACCCAGTTATCTGGCCAGAAAGAAATATGAAAAATGACAGAGTGAGACCATGTGTGAATTGAGCAGGTAATCCTCCAGGGATATCACCGGGATCAAGTCTGCACGCTGGTTTCAGCTGCTGATTCAAACTCTTTTCTGCTGGCCTGCCTGTAGTAGATATTGGATGTGTCCAGATGCACATATTATTGACATCAGAACATTTATCGTTAGGGATGCAAAAGAAGCCTCATTCCAAACATACTATATTAAAAAAAATAGATTGACTCTGCCATCCATTTGCTTCTTGTGTGCTACACTACTGCAAAGTATTTCTTATTTGCACTTGAAAATGCATGTGAGAATGGGCTATAATTCAAGCCCTGATTTCTAAAATATTATCTGACATACATTTCTCTGGCTTCTAATAGTCCAATTCCTGACTCTGACTAGAGGTCTTGTATAGTAATGCTTCTGGACCATTAATATGCAGTAGGAACAGTAGATATGCCACTTACACTTGGTGCATGCAAGCAGTAAAAATAACCAATCCAGCAGAGCTATAAAAAGCATCAAAGTGACCTAGGAACAGTATGTGTGGCATGATGGTTTTATATTGTAACCTCCAGTTCTGTGATCACAGGCAGACATGCTTTGCTTATAAGGTTGTTAACTCATACCAACCGTATAAATTTTGCATTTATTTTGGCTTCTAGCCTTTAAAAGGGAAAGTAGGAACTTATCTTTTGTTTTTATGACCTTTCCATGCTGTTAGAAGGGAGTTAAAACTCTTCTACTGTGTTTTCCTCTGTTGGTTCACAGGAGTGGAGCAGTATCCGGAGTTTATACGTAATTAATTCAGAGCTTGTCATTTTGTTGAGGCAAATATAAGCAGACATTATGTCTGTATCACTTTACCTCATTTTAGACATTTTTGTTTGGTTTTGTGCTACCTTTTTCAGACTTGGAGTCAGTTGCAGTTGTTGGTGTTCTGTATCACCAACAATTGCTCAGGCAGCTTTTGCCGCACTAATAAATTAGGAATCAAATTTGGAGGTCACAAAACTATTACTCAAAACGAATGAAACTATTAGATTTGAACAATGTAATATACAATGAATGAGAGGCTTCTTGTTTTTTCACAAATGATACTATGCATATAGTGAACATAGAGATGGACAGATCAGGATTTTGTCTCCAATGTTGTAATAATGTAATAAGGTTTGGACTGATATAAGGTTTTGGCAGAAATCTGCCAATTCATATCGTTCTTAAAAAAACAATATTTTAAGCCTTCTTAGTATTATTAATTATGAACAAAGGCAAATTTACAAATCACATGGTTTTAAAGAGAAAATAGTGATATTTTAGTTCTACTGCCTTTGGTATTAACTATTAACATAGTCAGTGTGGTTAGCATTGCTAAAACAGTAGTCTGTAGAAATGTAAAGCCTTACTTTCAAGTTAAAAGCTAAAATAAAATAAAATAAACAGAGCAACACAGCTATCATTTCTGTTACCTACTTTAAGTCTCACTGCCTCTCTCTGCCAGAATGATTTAGCAACATTTTTGGATATGTCCAAGCAAATAGTTTCCTCTTTAAAATAAATTTTTGGCTTTTTCTGATCTGTTTTATTTTTATTTTTTTATGAACACATCTATGAAGACTACAGTGATGCAGAAAAATGTGATGACCTGGCAACCCGGTGTTCAACCTGAATCAAACACAACTGGATATTTGTGTGTTCCTGCAGAACTTGTGGACATGTGGAAGTCATTCAGCCATGTGAATCAGCTATGGTGGAGCAGGAATAGATCTAAATCATACAATAAAGTTGCCCTTCAGGTCCAGAGTAGGACCCAACTGCATTACGGATAAAACTTATGTCCACAAATAATCTTTATGTTTGTCAAAGGCTTGTGGTCGGCTCTAAGTGAACATTTTCTTCATTGATTGATTCATATGCAAGGAAACGAGAACACCTCTCAGGTGCTGCATGGAAACCAGATGTTCCCCTAATTTTAGTTTTAGCAGCAGGATCTACTGAGGTACATCTAACATATCCTCTGCTGCACATCAGAATATGCCGTGGTCCTCGTTACTCTTCTCCTTCTTTTAAGGATCCTTATAAGTGAACCATTAATGAGCAGTTTGAGATGCAAGCATATGTTCTTTGAAGTATGCTTAATTACATCGCATACTTTTTTTTTTTTTAACTAAAGCAATTACTTTATTTTATCTGATAATACATTCCAAAGAAGGACACGGGCAGCGATTTCACAATGACAGACGGCCACTGAATGGAGGGTGTAGACTCAAGACTGGGGATGAACTTGCACTGGAACAAAGACGCCGGCCTGTCTCTCTGCCCACTAGGTGAGCGGTGTGACCGTAATGGCTGCAGCACTCCAGGGGATTGATGAAGCTGTGTCCTACATGTATTTCCAGAAGAGTGAATACCAGAGCCTGGGCGCACAGCACAGTGTGTGCTACATTACCGTCTCAATACACAGCCTCCTCGGTTTGCCCCATCAGCACTGTAATCTCAGAGCTTCAAAGCTCCTTATTGTCCTTCCTCAAATCATTTCAGTCACTTATTTTCATGAGTCATCCCACCCTGCCTCTTGATAAATTTTCTAGTTTGGATGTTAGCTTCCCCCCACACACCCTCTGTCTTCCTCCCTCTTTCACTGTTTACACACAACTGAAGCTGCTCTTTTCTCAAGTGTTCCCAATGATAACGACTGCTCCAAGATAAGTTATTTTTAGGACATTGTGTTTGGGTGTTGCAGACCACCAGGCCATTATTTTGGAGTTGGTTCATGCTCGCCACATTCCATTCCGGTTTTCTGTGATTTATATATGTGTCTTTTAAAGTTAGTTTAAAAGACTATAAATGATTTATCTTACTTTTAAAAATATATATATAAAAAATCCAGCCATTCAGTTGAGAGCCATAATTCAGTGGATAAATAAATCTCACTGGTGGGACAAAAGTTAGAATCCTGAATGGTCCCTTCAGAATAATTGTAACTTGACCTTTTTATGTTTTAAAATGCTATATTTTGAAGTTGGTTGCTATTTTAAAAACTTACTAACTAGTAGCCCATTACCTTGTGTTTTCCTGCAGTCTAAATATAACATGACTCACAGCCACTGACCACTTGGCTGGACACGGACTCAGATTTTTCTCGCAACCACAGCAGAGAGCAGGAAGGTAAGGGAGACTAAAAAAAATAACCTCCCAAATTAACTGATAAGACTTCTTAACAATTGGTTGTACTGAAGTAATGTTAGAAAAATGTCCCTACCATCACAAACATAAATAACGGGAGTTTGCTAAGGTCTCCTATCAAAGTGCTCAAACTCGGATAAGTCTAAGTTTGAGCACTTTGACAATAAACACTCCAGTTGAGCCAGATAATTATGTAAGGTGGCGGAATTGGAGTACATATCATCACTGACTTTCAAGAAAATTTCAAGAGGTCTGTTGGGCTTTGGTAGAAAGCCGCAATAGGCCAAAAAACTTAGAAGACCTCCAACCTCCTTTTTTTAAAAAGTTGTCTAGCCTTAACGTAATTTAGCAGCAGCTTCCTTTGTGTCAAAGATGTTTGCAATTAATCTGATTTAGAACCACAGCAAAAAAGTCTTTGTTGTCCAGGAAGACAGTGAATAGTATTCCATTCTCTTACCGAAAGTTTTCCCTAAAAGTGATCCTAAATGCGGGAAATCTAAAAAAAAACAAACCAACAAAAAAAAACAAACAGGGTGGGTCGACAGCATCAGCAGGACGGTACATCATGATGCAGGCAGCCACCAAGACAACCTAATGGTGCCAACCCAGCTGAGTTAGTCTGGGACACAACTGAGGGGAAAGTACAAAAAATGGTTGTGTTAATCGAGTGTGTAGGCTGCATGAGTGTTTTTTCAGTTTTTTTGTTTTAAATGGCCCTGTTAATTATTCTTAAAGGAATGCGTCCCCAAGTAGTGCAGTCGGATATGGCTTGATGTGCCACCCAGGGCACGGCTGGCAGTGGTTATTAAGCAGGCTATGAGTGCAGCTTTCATGTAAATGTCATCAGCGAGGTTCTGTATTTATTGATGCGCTGAATTTAATCAGTCATTCCAGCCAGAGAGCATGCTCACTGATAATGTTTTTTTCCCTCTCCCTTTATCGTTATTTTGTGGAAACATGAAAGCTTTGCCTCTATCAATAACATACAATTACACTGTGGCTCAGTGACTGGATGAGTGAAAATGTTTGGCTAAAGCACCTTTCTGAAATGTGGCCCCTTTTTCCATTAATCTCATGGCAACGGAATGTGTTGGCTTCAGGACTGACTGAACAACCTGTTCACTTCGCTGAAAATCCATCGCGGCACTTTATAAATACCTTTTTTCATCTTTTTCAACAGAAACTTTGCTGGACATTCTCTGCTTCACTTTTAAGTTTTTTTTTAGTTTATTCCACACTGTTGCCCCTGCCATCAGACTGAATCAAACAGAAAGCAGAAACTGCATCATGACAATGAATGTAGAACGTCTGACTTTGTTGGGCCAGGTTTTGCTACAAGTCACCTTTGGGTTTGTCTAAGCCAGCTTTGCATAGAATGACATTTTTGCCATTATTCTTTGCAAAAATAGGTTATGGTCAACCACATTAAATAGAATGGATTTTCAATCCTTCCCAAAAATTCATAATTGGATTTGGTTCTCAGTTTCCAATAGTTCACATTTGGTCTTTTCTGTATTTTTTGTCTTGCATTGCAAAACTCCCTATGACTTTCTTGCTACTCTTCCCTCCTCTTTGCCACTGTGTATTAGTACTTTGCTTTGCTTTAGTTCCTGAAGTTTGCAATTGCAATGTGACAAGATGTGCACATTATAAGGGGTGTGAATATTTTCACAGGGTACCGTATTGCTCACTACAAACATTGCACAAATTTGTGGGAGTAAATCTCATAAAAGAGATCTGTGTCTGATTGACAGAATGTTGCTTTAATGGACTGATGATGCCAGCAGAGCCACGTTTGAAAAAGGCTTAAATTTTCATCTCTAAACACACCACAACTAATGGATGTATTACTGGCTGTGTTTCTCCCAAATGACAAGGATGTGTGCATTGTGTTTTTTGCTTTTAACTTGAGCCAGTTATGACTGGTGCTGTGACTTATAGTCCTCCACATCTCTCCCGTAGCATTCTTTGCACTTAGGCTATATTTGACTATTATTTCTAAGCACAATCTCATAAGAGCTGGATTTTTTTTTTGTTGTTGTACCCAGGAAGCTTTTGGCAATATTTTCTTTTCTTTAACTCTATAACACTTAATGTAAAGCAGTGGGATTTATAACGGTATTCTAAATAATTGCCAGGATGTATGCCCGGAAGAAACAGTGACAAATAGTTCTTATGATAATAGCTCTACCTATTACAGACTGCTTTGTATTACATGGATGCACCGGAGGAGGGGGAAAAAAGTGAGGGATTTAATTTGACGTTCATGTTGCTCCTTCAGGGCAGCATAATGCCGTGTTGGTTAGCGCTGTCGCCTTGCAGCAAGAACGACCCGAGCTGAAATATCAGATGTTCAGTTCTTTTTTGGGGGGAGAAGTCTGCATTTTCTCCCCATATCTAACAGGATTGCAATCCCAGGTACTACATTTTCCTCCCACAATCCTAAAACACATAAGACACAGCATGATAAGCTAATTGGTGGGTATAAGCTGAACTCTGGAGAGGGTGTTTGCATGACTATTTATCTCATTGCCCTGCGATACTCTGGCAGCTTGTCCAGATACAACTTGAATAAAATCATAGTGAGTTAATTTCTGCATTCATGTCTGTAAGTTTTAGGATGAAATATGCCTTTTTACAATTAATTAAGTAAAACCATAATATCTTAGTTTTCATGGGAGTGTAACAAATAACCAGATGTTCCTTTCTTGATGTCTGACATGGTTACATGTCAGGAATTGGTGAGAGTTTTATTTGTCCTTAATAAAACATTTCTGTGAGTCTGGTCATGTGGCCACTAAAGTGTATAAAGGCTTGATAACAACATTATTTTTTATGAAAGAAGGTGTTGACTGTCATGTTCCTCGGGTCTACCTAACAATGTTATTGTAGACACCTCCCCGGGCAAATGCCCTTCTGAACTCTGTCCCACAAATGGTCGAGCCATGGAAAAAGAGTTATATTTAGAGAGTGTGGGTGATGCTGGTAGCCTCGGTGCCAGTAAGAGTTGCATTTGTGTCTTAAAGCCACCCCTCTACCTACGACTGACTGACTCCTGTAGAGCTGGCTTCAAAAATAATACAGGGGAGAAAAAAAAAAAGGAGGAAATGCTTTTAAACGGCAATAATACATCTCGCATTGATCTATTTATTTAACAGCTAAGCACTGTTAGCATACTGGGGAGACTCCTGTTTTTTGCCTTAAAGGGTTTAAACACAGCTCTGGTGAGGCTCTCTGTGTCAGGAGGCCTAATTATACCTACCAAGTCTCTTCCTTTTAGATTAATGAATCTTTCTGG
Organism: Poeciliopsis retropinna; assembly: GCA_010277075.1. Lineage (NCBI taxonomy): Eukaryota > Metazoa > Chordata > Actinopteri > Cyprinodontiformes > Poeciliidae > Poeciliopsis > Poeciliopsis retropinna. The sequence continues at coordinate 3,783,213 of VMRM01000024.1, forward strand.
CCACTGCAGCCAGCCCATGCTCTTTATGTTGCCAGGGAGTTCACCGTTTTCTCTGACCCTTTCTCTGTAGTTACAGGCTAATGGAGCTATAAGCTATCATTGCTAAAGAATGCTGGGTACCAAATCATTCATCACCTACCAATGGACACAATCTTTTAACAGCCTATATGTCTAGTAGGCCCAGTGGAATTTGAACCTCATTGTTCAGCACTTAATTCTGTCTCATTGTCTACTTTGGAGCCTTTAGAGGTCTTGCAAACTTGTGGGCTCAGGCGTTGAGTCAATCTGTTTCGTGGTAGCGTGGGTTGACAGCCACTTGTGCTCTAAACGACTTGTTATCATCCCTCTTCCTACTTTGGAAAATGGAGATCTGTTGTGGATCCTTCCCGTCTATAAATAACTTGGGTATAGTCAAAAGGGCTTTAGCGGTGTCTTTCACAGTGAAAGAAATAACTCTATACAAGGAGAGGATAAAAAACGGCGAAGCCTGAGGGAAAGGGGCTCTGTGCTTGTGCAGGTGAAGATGAAGTTGTGCCGGGCATCATTATTACTCTTTCTGTAGTCATATCTGTGTCACTGGATCTCATCTACCCTAAGTGCTGATTGATTCTCCCCTACCTCCTATGAGGTATTGCTGCTACTTTTCAACACAATCTCTTTTTTTTTTCCTAGATGGCCCTGTTAACCTTTGCTTCATTTCTACCATAACACAAAGCAAGTCTTCCTTTGGCTATTAAGGATAAATCATGTATTTCTTTTTCATAAAAACCCAACCCCTCAGGCGTATGTGTTTGGTACGAGAAAAAAAAGAGGACAGAGAAAAAGAGAGGTAGACAGAGGTGGTCAGATAAAAGAGATAGTCTTTCTGGGCTCCGTGTGAGATGGTCAGATAAAACATGACACTGCTCTTTGAGGTGGAGTGTGAAAAAGGAAAGTGGAAAAAAAAAAAAAGAAAGAACATAGGTGCCAGGCCAAAGCTTTGTTAAAACAATGATAACACTTGAAGTGTGTTTCTGTGTCTGGTGAGTGTTTCATCATCAAACAGACAGAAATAGGGAAACACTGGATGGGGTGTCAAGAAGATAAAATGGGGAATATTGCACTCATTCCTTGTGCCTTTATAGTGTAATTTTAGTTCATCACCTATTAGAAATAGCAGTTAAATCTCTGTTTGCTTATAGTAGGGTGAAATGCAACACTCATAAAAACAGCAGCTAGTGCAAAAAGTAATATCAGACAAAAACAGACACATTTGCTAGTTTCAGGCCAAAAATGTTTCAGTTTTATTGTTGAGCTTTTATCCAGGTCAGAAATAAAACTACTAGTAGTTTCAATTTTAAGGCTTTGGAGAAATTTCTTATGTAAGCAGAATGTAGATTCATAGTAGAATTAAATTTTTATATAATATTTTGTAGGATTTAAATTTTAGCGTTGCCCTGCTGGAGTGCTGACTTAAATCTGCTTCAGAATCTGTGGTGAGAGCTAAAGATTAATACGATTCTAATAAAGATTCACCTTAACTTTATGCTAATTTTGATAGATGAATAACTACAGTAGCAGAGGAAATATATAAAAAGCAAGCCGATAATTATAAGAAATGTTTGATTCCAGTAATACCATTACAAATTTCCCTATTGATTGTGGAAAACAAATATATTTGGTAAACAAGTCCGATATCTCTCATTTCTCATCAGAAATAAAAGTTTTGCCTTAAATTCAAACAAGTTTAAATATAAATCTTTCAGGGGTATGAATGGTTTTTGAATTAATTGCATTTTTTTTTAAATTGTAGATATCTCTTTTGTACATTAGGAACAGTAACAATAGTTTCATTTAGCTATTAGAATAATATATTAAGTAAATAGCAAGAAAATACTGACTCAAAACTTTTGTCTGTTCAAATCTAGAGCACTAAACAAAGAGAATAAGCTGCACTTGTCTATGATATATAACCTTTGAGGAAATCACCCTCACTCTGGAACTGCCCTTCACAGCAAATTTGGTTTACATGCTCATTAGCAGCATTAGTGGTTACAGCTGTATGAGCTCTAATTAAAGTCAAAAAGATTTTAAGCTTGCAAATTAATTTTCGCAATTGATTCAATAGTTGTTGGAGATCAAGTGTTTCCACCTTTTAAAATAATAATAAAAAAATCAAGAATAAGAAATATTGTTTTTAGTAGAAGGGTTTGAGTTAGCCTTGGTATGGCTATTTGTCGTTTCAAGCAAAAAAAGTCAATACTACTCACTCAGTGTTCTTTATCAAAGTATATTCATATACTCATACTTGTATGTTGGGAAAATCTGATCAATAAATAATTTTGGATTCGGTGACTTGTACAGGACTACATTGACACGTGTCAAAACAGGAAGCTGCACCACAAGTTTCCGGCTGCCAGAGGACTACTATTCCCATTTGTCACAGTCTTTTTATAGCATTTTGTTTGAGTACAATGGCTATAACTGTTTTTGCAGAGAGGTGCTACGTCAAATATGTGATTAAATCATGAGTCAGCTGCACTGCAAATACTGGAAAGGCTTTACTTATAGTCGATAAGATTTTGAGCTTGTAAATTGCTGTACACTTTTGATTTCAGAGTTTGTTGTCGGGAATAAAGTTTGCCACCTTGTGAAATTTAAGAAGCAAACATTTTCTCCATAGGTATAAATATATCTAATTGTGTGAAAAACATTTAGTTGTAATATGAGTGAGAATCCTTATTAGTCTAGTGAAGTATTAGGATGAACTACGTACAGTCTTAAGCTAACAACTTTTTTCCCGTCAGTTCAGCTGCAATGCCTCCTAACTGCTTCCATTTAATGTAAAATTCTTTATGGGCTCCACCTACAGGTAGAACCAGGTGTTACATCAAATCTGTGATCAGTTACTTCATAAATCACTCTTGTCATCCTTAGTGAAAATTTCTATTAAGTTAATGAAGTCTTTTAAAATCATGCTGAGTCGGCCACAGCCAGTGTGTGAGAACATTTAACTATAAACTGTCATTGGACTTTATTTCCAGTGCGAGAAACATCTACTTAACTATTGCTGTTTCTGTTGAAACTTGAAACGAGAATAAAATATGTAAATGAGTCATGTAAATGTATAAACGTCAAATAGATATGTGTAAAATGAAATGTATATAAATATTAATGGGAAAAAGTAGACTACTGCCCAGGACTGTCACATGCACATTAAAGTCCATTACATTTAAACCTGCCAAATGAGTTCACACATGCTGATTAAGCTTTTTAGTAGCAAGGAAATTTACCTGTGATAAGCAGTTGGGTGCTCAGACTCTGCAGCAGCAGTCCTGCACTAGTACCGATAGTTGTGTGTACATTAGCTGAAAGTGATTGACAGAGCTGAAGAGGTTGGAGCAACCACAGCGACTGAATCCAAGCTGCAAGTTTATAGCAAAACGTGTTACAGAAAATGTTAGGAAATGAGTTTTGGATTCACTAGACTGAAACAATATTTTAAAGTAAGGTTTTCAGTCTAGAGTCGAAGACAAAAGAAATAGAGAAATGTTAAATGTTTTAGAAGTACGTCTGCCTAACTCAACATAAATAAGCTAGAATTTTCTCCCTTTTTTTGTCTTAAACATCTACTGATTATCTGTGCTTTTGCAAATTAGGATGTTTCCATCCTGAAATAGGCCACTCTAACCACTCTGATTATACCTCACTAAATAGCAGGCACAGCCAAAAAGAATGGCCTTTGAATTCACCATAACTGAACTTTGCCTCTGAAAAGATGACTGTTCCAGAAAATTGCATCCACCATCCTTGAAGAATCACTAGGAACCCGGTCTCAAAATATTTTGTACGCCTTCATGCTAAGTGAGGCAAAAATGCAAAACAAGTAGGGATAAAAGTGCAGAGTGAAGAAAAAATAGGTTGGGGCTGCAGGGGAGGCTATGCAGCTGAAAGCTCTCTGACATGATGATGCTATTTATTAAGAGTTATTTATGCAAGACTGAAGAGGTGATGGATAACAAGAGCATTGCCAAGGCTGTCCTTTGTTTTCAGGGTTGGTAAGTGCTCCATTGAAGCTGCTTTGGGTGGTCAGCCTCATATACTCGAAGGGGAAAAATGAAAGCGTAAACACACTCATGTTCACATCACAGCTGTGTATGTCTTGCACACACGCACGCACATCAGTGTAATTTTGTCCTTACCTGGAAGCCTAAGGTTTTAGCAAGGCAACGTGTGCCTTTCAGTACATGTGTTTGTTTGCATGTTTGCACTAAGGAGGTCTGAAGACTGACAGGATCTCAAGGGAAGGCCTGAAATCTTTGACCTGAATACATATTTTCACATATTAGTGATGAGTGAGGGAGCTCCAGTGAGACGTGACAAGGCCTGTTTTCCTGCTTGTTTGCAGGTAATAAATACTCTGCACTCTGAAGTAGGAAACCAGGCCAGGAGATCATATAATATGGTCCAGGTAAAAAATTGAGGAATACTCTTTGACATTTAGCATAATTAACTGTAAAGACTTAGTGCTTTCATATTTGCAGCTTATATGACAACTATGTTTTCTTTGGTTGTTGCTTGGAAAGCCAACTATCAGATGCTCTCCATTTTGTACACATAAGTCTCAGTTGTGAATAAAGCCTTTATGAAAGGGCAGAAAAACATTGTTGCAGGAATTCCATGTAAACCTTTACATGCAAAGCACTATGTGTGGCAGGAAATTGTCAATACCCCTACTGCGAAACATGGTGGTGGCAGCATCATGCTGTGATTGTGCTTTTCTCCGTTATGGTCAGGAAAGCTGGTTAGACTTGATGGGAGGATGGACTGAGCTAAATACAGGGAAATACCTGAAAAGGAAATCTTAGAGATTGGAGATGAATTTCAGCAGAACATCTCTAAATACAAAATACAAATATTATATTTTCCTGCTTCACAAATCCTTATAATTTTAGACTATATAGAACTTCTAAGTTACTGAGTTAAAATTGGATTTAACTCTGTAACTTAGGCTCTATATGTGGATGATTGTTCTTGTGCTTGATTGCAGTTTTATATTCCACCAAATTGTGAGCTTTTTAACTAAAACACAATTAGACAATTAAAATGTATCTTTTACAAAATTTTCACATTTATTGAAAATTGGAACAGCTATAGATCTAAACAGTTTTTTTTATTTTTTATTATTATAATTTTTTATTATTTATTTATAATTATAATTGTTTGCATGTTTCCTTGGTGCCAACATGCAAACAAACACATGCAGTGAAAGCTTAAGGTTTTGTTGTTTAGAAAACCCCCCCAAATAATCCAGAATAAAACAAAAATAGTAAATGATACTTTTTTATGGGATGTTTCACTCTTGTTTTTTTGTTGATTTTTTTTTTTTTTGAGATGATACATCCCCAAAAGTTTTTACTTGAGAAATGTATAAAACGGTATAAAAAATAATTAACAAGGCATGTTGAGCTACTTGTTTTGCTCCAGATAAAATTGTTTTCAGAAAAAAGCTTTCTCTGTGCTTCTAAAAGTACAAATTACTACCTAAATATCTGTCCTACTTTCGTTTCTCTCTTTGTCTGCAAAAAGCGGTTTTGTCTTCTTTTTTTTTTCTTTCGTTTGGAGCTGCAGGTGTGTTCAGTTGTGGTCGTCAGCAATTGGATATGAAGGGGACTGCCAACTCCAAGTATGACCTCATTAATTACATCTGTCAGTGATTCCCCGCAGATCTGTCTCCTGCTCTTCACATACTGCCACTCAGCCAGCCAGCCAGTCAACCAGTCAACCAGTCAGTCAGGAAATTTTCTGCTGGGGGTTAAACAACCTACCGGGCTCTCGCTCATAACGCTGGCAGGTGGGACCGCGGAAGGGAAAGGAAGAGGAAGCATTAAGAGTGGGGAGGGGCGGCAAGTAAAACAGATGAACACATTCATGCAGACTCACTTCCCTTTGAGTGCATGAAAATGCAGGCACACACACACATGCACACGCACACACACAGGCATAGAGGCAGGCAGCTCTTCCCAATGCAGCCGGAAAGAATTTGATCTTTATTTAAATCCTTAAATTATAGCTGATTAAAAATTCATGGGGAGCCGTTTATATGAAAGCTGGGTGCTGTGCAGACTGCCCTGTGATGTCTAATTGGTCTGAAGGTTGCCAACTCTTTGAACAAGTCGGGACGGAGAGTTGTGGGGCCCTGTGTGCTTTGAATGAGGATTTGAAAGTTTACCACCCACCTGCCCTTCATCTACCTTTTTTTTTTTACGAAAAAAGGTTTTTGTACAGTGACTCTTTAAGAGTTGAAGATTCAACAAATAAGCAATTTCCCCTTGGGATCAATAAAGTATATTCTATTCTATTCAGCAGGACTATGATGGATGCTCAGGATGACAGGATAGAGTAAGTCAGTGAACAGACTGGAGTTGCACTGAAATTTCAAAAACAAAGATATCACGGTTATACTTTTGCTTTTGACTTGGCTTGTCTGTGACAAAAGTCTTGCAAACATTTTTTTCTGATTAGTAAAAAGCAGGTTGATAAGTGTAGTTAAATATTAATAAATTTGAGTTAAGTATTAATTTTGTCTCTGATCAATCCGTATAAACAACTGATTGGTTGTCTTGGTAATGTTACCAATTCTCTGTGATCTTTTTCAAAAGATAGGCTAGTAAAATAAGTTTTCAGCATCGGGCCTCATTTATTTTTATTTAATGCTAACATCAAGATTACATTTAGTGAGACACACACCCATCTCTGACTGAGCTCCTGCTAAATGGCGTATTAAATTTAATAACCACAGATGTGGGCTATTTGAGGCACTTGACAACACCAGCCTGTTTATTTACTACATAGGTGTATCTCAAACTGAGTTTTAAATTAAAGAAGTCTATATCATTTCAAAACAAAGTAAACTGAACTAACTTATGAAATCTTATCTTGCAAGGACACTTTTAGTTCTTCAAAAATAAAAGCATTTCCTGTTACATAAATTCAATGCTCCTTTTCATTCAATCTCATGTGTCCTTTTCCGTTTTGACAGCAAAGCTTTTAAATGCCAATTTAGAACACGGTTTTATAACATTCCATTAAATTGTCAGATTTAAAGAAAAGAGTAATGCACTATATAGTGAACTATAGACACATTGACCGCAGAGACTGACAAGTGATAACATCGTCATCGTTGTATGGACGACAATAGGGGTCGTCCATACATGACCCCCATCGTTCTTGAAAATACAAATACTTTGTGTTTGATTTGTTAAAAACATTTGGCAGTAGTTGGTGTGCTTAAATAATTTTGTATACGCGACTTGAAGTAGTTTTGTGATGAAAGAGTTGACATTGTGACTTGAAATTGCCCCTTTTTGAAGACTTTGACTTAAGCTTAACTTTAACTTACCATTACACATGAGATTTTACTTGGAAAAATGACTTGTATACATCTCTGGAACACGTTTTGGCTTTGGTTGCAGTTCATGACACCTTCAGCGACTGATTATTACACCTTTTTGATTCTTCCAACCCAAGCAGCCCCTTTTCTTTGTTTTTTTTCTTTTCTTTTTTGTAAAATGATCCGCTTGTCTTATGGTAGAGTTTTCAGGGGGAAGGTGGTGGGTGGCTCCACTGTTGGAGACACCATAGCCTCAGCTCACACTGAGTATGTAAGAAGCCCCATCTTCATTTTCTCTCTTCTCGTCATCCCTGTAGCACATGCATACACAAACACATACTGCTCAATGGCAGGGCCCTCCTGCTGCCCCAAAGCATGGAATACCACATTTGTTTGTTTACGCCTCGTTTTCTTTCCCTGAACTCTATTAACATTTATATTGCAGCTGAAGGTGTTGGAAGTCCCTCCTGCAGTGGGGGGGAAACTGAGCTTAGATGAGAATGAGCTTCAGTCGAGCCTTCCTAGGCACAGACTTGTGTGTTTATACCTACATTATCCAGCTATTCCCCAACTGCCTCTTTTCCCGTCTTGGTATTTTTTTTTTTTTTTTTTACTGTTCTTTTTTCAGTTCATATCACCATTTGCTCCAGCTCGCCTCTTATGTGACTCCTTAAGCTTTTATCTCTCTCCAAGGTAAATTGATTGCTTGGGGAAAAAAAAGTGTCTGGAAAAGCTTCCGGATTGGGCAGCCTGATTGAGCATTAGCATATGAATAGAAGAGAGACAGCTCACCATGTCAGAGGAGGAGGAAGTGTTACGGGAAACATCCGTTAGACATCTGTGTTTCAGATGTTTCTTGCCAATTTTAACACATTTCTCTGCCGATCCGCGGGGGTATTCCAAGCAGACATTTCTAATTCGCACTGCTGTGACTTCGCTATTCATGCAGGATTTGGTACCACAATCTGTACTGTCATTTTCTGCAGGCTCCGCCTTCCTTGGGGCTTAGCAAACAGGAAAGAACTCCACAACAATTTCATACACTGTTAAACAAAGACATGTGAAAAAATGGAGTGTAAATGAGCTGTGCATCGTGTATATTTCCTGACATCACTTTCAGTGCTTCTCCTCCTTGCCTGAAGACACAGACAGACTGATATAGCTTGTCACACGCGGCTGATGGGTGTCACGTCAATCTTCCCTACGTGCTAGACCTGCTTCAATTAAATATGGTTGGTTATAGATCTGTACTTGTCTACATCTGTATCTGACCTTGTGACCCAACAGTCTGGTAGGCAGCGGTGGCACACTGCTCTTTTGAACAGATTTACACAGGAGGACATAAGTACAAATTCTGGAGACAAATGAACCTCATTGGAAGGCATATTTTATTTTACTGAATTAGGGAGCTAATGCATCCTTAAAAAGTCATAGTCATGTATCTAAAATTAAGACCTTAAGATGTCTTAAATTCTTAAAAATGTAAGTTGACCTTAAAAATGGTAATTCATAAGTCTTACATTTTGTGATCATATAATTATGTGATCTTGAATTTTCTATGTAGCTTTTTTGTCCTTGCGGTAGCCTCAAGACGGTTGAGGCTTGACTTCTAATATAATCTTGCTAGCTATCTAGGTGGCTTTTTTGCGTCCATTGGACAACATTCATTTTTGCCACTGACACTTCTTTTGCCACCCATGCAAGGTTAGATGCATTCTGAGCAGATACACGTTTAAACTTGGCACTGCAGGGGTTAACAGATCTCAGAAGTTTCACTGCTTTGGCTATGCTTTGGCTATGCTTTACTGTGACACAGTAGGATTCCACAACCATCCCCACGACTGATTTTTTTTGTTTTGTCAATTTGGCATGAAAAAAAGGATCTTAAAAAGTGAAATTTGATTTTCTGAAACTCACTGATTACCTGTGAATATTAGTCTACATGTTTGTACTTTGAATTTTAATTCTGATGTTTTCTGAAGGGCTTAGGTAAGGCCAAATTAAAAAGAAAATGCCACTGTTATCCAGAATGCTATGTTGCACAAGGAGGAACAAGTTGGTGATGGCATCATGCTCTTTTAGTTAATTTGTTTCTACACTGGTAGAGGCATAACCCAAAAGACTACAGTATTGACACTGAATATAAAGGCGTGCCACAGTATTCAGATTTTTGTCTGTATGAAATTCTGAGAACTGTGTGTTTTTTTTCTCTTTCGCTTCACAATTACACTTTGTACTTTGCTGCTACTATATCACATAAAATCCCAGTAAAATGAAGCCGAGGCGCAAATTCAAACTGGAAGAATCTTTTTAGCCCCACCTGCTTCATCCAACCGGTGCATCCTGCTCATCACCGACGACCAATCAACGCTGATCCAAGATATTCCACGACCAATGGCATATCTTGGCCAATCACCGTCCAAGTCCCAGCTGATAAGGGCCTCCGTCCATGGCGTCTTCCGCTTTCCAGCAGAGCTCAACCCACCATCACCCCTTCACCTCCACTCGCCAGGTCATTCGGTCGCATTCTTCGCCACCTCCACCACCAGTGCTGGGCCCCTGGGGGATGATGTTCCTACCAGCTTCGGGAATGCTCATCCGAGCTTATCGCAAAAAGTTTTGTGATAATCGATGTCCTCAGCCAGGGCCCGAGCGCCAAAGACTTTAATTTTGCATGTCAATAACCTCTTCTAATTGTTTTCCCCTCTCTGTGTCTGAGTCTCTCCAGATTGAAATACAGTGGCAACAACAAAACAACATGACGACATACCGGGCCTGAAATTCACTCTGGGATTGTGGGAATTGTGTGATATATAATTGATTCCTTCAATCCAGCGTTTCATAATGTGGGAAATTCCCTCTTAGAATTACAGCAAAGCATGAACTCCAACAGAGTCCACTGTCTGCTCTCTGAGTCATCCTCACCTGTGATGATGCCGACTATAGCAGTCATCAGAGAGCTTCTGTAGATGGCAGCGAAGGGAGTTGACGGAAAAGTCTGCAATGTGGAGGGTGAAGAAGAAAGAATCCGGCACAGTTCCCTGAAACAATGAGAATGGGAAGAGAAGTAGATCATGGAACTAAAAGAGAATGGACAGATAAGCAATAGGAAAGACCATAAAGAAGAGCAGCAATTAATGCCTTTAACTAAAGAATGTGTCAAGATCTAATCTCAAAAGACGTGCCATTTCTTCCCAAAGTAGTTTTCCATGCTTACAAATATGTTATTCCGTTAAGCCCTGAGTTATTAGGTAGAAGAGGATAAAGAAGAGGAAACCAAAAGTGTAAAGAGACAAGAAAGAGAAGCTTAAATAACAACTAGGAAGGTAGAGAGAGACAACAAATTAAAGCTGTGTGTTAGACGATATAAGACCCACAATCAAGCTCATACGAAATCCCTCCCTCTAACCCTGAGTGTATTCATTTCCCCAGTGGGAGGGAATCCCCCCATTTCCCATTTCAAAAAGTGAATTTCAGGCTTAGACATTAAAAAAAATACTTTTTCTCTATGATTCTGTTGCACTTTAATTAAAAAAAGCACATATTTTTCAGTAAATGGGGGGAAAAGCCCAATTGCATCATGGGATTCTAAGCACAAAATGACAGTTTTAAAGAGCTATCCTTTTCATACAAATAGCATTTAGTGTCTTAAATAAAAAAATTACAGTGATGATGAAGGATTGCATTATTAAAAATGGAAATTCTTTGCCTGTAGATAGAAACAGGAACCTCTGAGAGTCATTTTCTTTGCTATATATTTATAGCACTCTTGTGTGCTAAATGGAATAACAAGTTAATGTCACTGGTCTTGCGTGTCCTTCATATTACCGTTATGGAAAAGGAGCCTGGAGGGATATAGTACTAGGACGGCGAATGTAAAGCAAAGTACATTGCGGGGCTCCCTGTTTGCTTAACACATCTAATCTTAGATACAGACATTTACTCTTATTGAAATCTATACTGCAGTACTTAATCATATGTGTGTGTTTTACATTTAAACTACATGCAGAGATGCCATCCTTACATGAGCTCATCTTAGCAACACAAGTTGTCTTTTCCTGGCTTTGCTTCCTGCCTCTCTTTCTCTCTTCTCCAGCAGCTGTCCATGCCGCCTCAAAGTTCACATTGGTTTGGCAACTTCTGGTTTGTTCTGCTCTTACCTTCCCTGAACTGACACACACACACACGCACGCACATGTGTGTGTCAGCAGGGAGAAATACATACCTATGCCCTTGCCAATGCTTTCACCAAGTTTTAGAAAGAGAAAAAAAAGGGGAGAGTGAGGTGCCTTTTGTGAGTTTCTTGACTCGAATGTGTGCTGCCGCACCATTTTACTGATGACTTCCTATAGCCAACAGCAAAGTGTCACTTTCCTTCGATTCACTAATTTGCATTGGTTCCCTTTCCCAGCGTGATGCTGTGTATCAGTACCCACAAGCTGAATGTCAGCGTCTCCTCTCAGCATACAAATATCCTGCTGATACAGTATGTCATGTATACTCCTGGACATCTCTAACATTTGATAATACCCTTGATATTTCACATCAAAATTTCACGTTGCTATTTTTATAACCAAATACCATTATGCTACGGCCGACCGCGTCCTTTCACACCCTTGTTGAAATGTATTTCATTACGCACATGGCAATGAGTTTTTTTCTTACAATAGCTACTGTATTTAATCTATTTTATCTTGTGTGAAAATGACAAGTCCCGAAATGTTCTATTCTTGCGGATTTGAAGGCATGACTAGACCGAGCAGTATAGGTGATCTGCCATGGCCTCATCTAATCTGATTTGCATGCCAGAGAGAATTATGTAATTGGCATTTATGCAGAACAAAGAAGGATCAGCTCACGGAAAAGAAGGGTTTTTCATGTAGAACTGTGTATCTAAGCCTGTTTTCTGCAGCTCTGTGCTGCCTACGGTTGGCTACTGTGGAGACAGACAAGAGGCGACTGTTGTGTGGGACTGTTTGTGTTGTGTTCGTAGCATACACACGCATGATGTGTTGTATTAGAGCATGATGAGCTGGCACATGGCTTGCGACAAGGGGGAATACACTGGAAGCTTACCAGATCTTTCACATATGCTACCTCAAATTTGTAAAGCTTTTAGCTCTCCTGTAATTATTATGTACGAGTCTCAAGACTCGGCACTGTGAATAGAAATGGCAAGCGCTCAAGCTCAGCAACATTTAAATTAGATTTGGACAACATGTTATAGTTCTGGGACTGGATGTTGCGTTACAGGATCTGTAACAGGATCTGTAATACAGTTTTAAATAGTAAATAAAGGGCAACAATTCAGCTCTTTAAAGAAAAAATGTTATTCTGACCTCTTCCCATATTGATAAAATACATCTAAATGTGCTGGTTTGAAAGGGATTGTTCAGTATTTTTGAAGCAAGGTTCTATGAAATGGTTTAAAGCATTAAACATCCTACTTGTCGTAGATTACTTTGTTCATTTTTTTTTATAAATCCCGCTTATATGAGATAACTGGAACATTGACTAACATCTTTAAAATGTATTGACACTTGACAAAATGCCTGTTACTGGTTTCACAATTCATGACTGTATAAAATATTTGAGGTTTTTATGTTTTCATGACGTAAAGCACTTTGAACTGCTACGTTGCTGAAATGTAAACAAATAAACTTGGTTGATAATTATCTTTGAAGGATTATAATTTTTCATTCATCAGTTATTCTCAGATTAAGTTGATGGCTTCACAGGAAATGGAGGAAGGAGGTGGTGCGCCATCATTGATCATCCTGTGTAAAACTTGTAGAATGGAAAGCATTTTCAGTCACAGTGTTTGTCTGATGTAAACACTTGACACAATAGGTGAAAAACATTGGTGGTGGCAGCATCATGATGTGGGGTATAAACTTTCTTCAGCAGGAATAGGGATTTTGGTATGAATTGGTGAGAATATGGAGCTACAAAGAGAGCAGTGATGGAGGAAAACCTGTTACAGGCTGAGTAGAGGATGTTGAAATTTGCTTTAGTCTTGATCACTAAAACGGATTTATATTAAGATGTCAGATAAATTATTCTCTTTAAGCAGGGTATAACTATTTTATAACCTTTTTGAAAAAAAAAGATGACTTGAAAAAGTCAAAAGTCCCTTTGACTTATTTTCTGTCAAATTTTATGTTTTGAGGATTATACAGTAAGACCACATTAGAAACATGGTGCATAACATTCTCTACTCATCTTTTCTATTGGATATTGTCATTTATTTTCAAAGTTACTGTCTAAAATCTAATTTCTAGATGAAAAGGCCTCTCAATGTGTATACAGTTGAGATTTCCAGCCAGAAAATTTGGTAATGAGTGGGTTAACAAAACTATATATTTCCTGCCACAGTTACTTGACAGTAATGTTATGATCCGTGATGAATTTTTTATCACATTTCTAATGCACAAGGAAATTAAATTCATTAAACAGATCCCTTTGGAAATGAAGAGCTGCAAAAGAGGTAGTTTAACTTTAGTTAGAGACATGTGTTTAAATATGTTAAAACTTTTTCCCATTAGCAGTGATGCATTAAGCTTTTGGTGGGTGTTTGAAGCTAAAGGCTTTATATTCATTTACTAGGAATAGAATAAAGTTGAAGTGCCGACTTTGTGTTCGTGATCTTGTTCAAACAAGAAATATCTAACATTTTTCAGCTCAAATTGTAGATACATTCTGGCTTGTTCTATGCATTTCTTCACCGCTATGTTTTCGTTTATGCAAGACCTTCCTACTGAAGCAGGATTGATGTACTGAATGCTTGGCTGAGTAGTACCTGGAATTCCCCCAAAGTCTGGAGCATGGCTTTGGGCCAAATTTCTCACTGTGAGCATGAGATTCATGAAATGGACTATAATCTGACACGCGCCTCCTTATTCTCACGCTTTGAGTTGTCGACGTCGGTGTTGCCATACAGCTGACTGAGTCTGCGAGATGAGACTGATGCTACATTGCGGTCTTTTGGCCTGATGGACAGTATGCTGTTGAAATGACATTGGACTGGTATTCGCCTACCTGGTTTTCTGCTGCTCTGTTTTTAACCAGTAACGTTCACTTCATCTGAATGATCTTGCGCCACACTTGCATCCTTGGAGAATTGGTTTAATTTTAAAAAACTCAAAGCACTTGCAAAATAACAAAGAAATTACAAAAGAAATGAGATGTATAAAATCAAAGACACAATTTACATATGATTTAACTAATGCATTTTTACAAAAACTCATTGAGAGGAATAACGTCTTGAGCCTTGTCATTTCACCACAATAAGGATTACTTTCACTGTTGTTTGAAAAGGATAAGTTGTTAGTTACAAAGTCACCTACAGCATTGCATTTCTTTTAAGCCACTGCAGTGCTTGGACGAATATTGAAACCCCTGAAGGTACATTTTGTCATGTTATATAAACACCAGCTTCCTTGTAATTTAATGGAGTTGTACTTGATGGACAAATTGTCAACTGGATAATATGAAGTAAAAGGAAAAGGATTAATGGTTTTCATCTATTTTATTTATTTTTTTTTTTTACAAACTAAATACATAAGACAGTAGGGATGCATCAATATAAAATTGTGGACCAACAATTCAAATTTCTTTATTTTAGGTAAACACTCCAGTATCACTCTCACTGTCTCATGACCAATCATTTGTGTTGTGCACATTAAAGCTTATTGTTTTGAGATGACAAGATGTTGAAAAGCTTTAGCTGTAGGCATACTTTTGCAAGGTACTTTATTCAGCACTATGTGTATATTATGGCAATAGAAGTATAAATTTCTCAAAAATATTCCGTAAAACCAGAAAGTTTAAGTGTTAAAGTCCCACTAGACAAACACTTATTGTTGAAGTCGGTGCATTATTATTAGTTTCTCTCTGTCTGTGATTTTTTTTTTTTTTTTTTTAATCCGCGCTGCTAAAGAATCAAATCATTGTCTCAGTACTGAGTTTTGCTGCAGTGGACTCCTCAGGCCCGAGGCAAGCTGTGCGCTTGTGGACCTGTGTTGATTCGCTGCTGCTGCTGCTTAAAACGCCGAGCTGTCAGCAGGAGCCAGGTGAGGCAGTTTGT
The DNA here is from genome assembly GCA_010277075.1 of Poeciliopsis retropinna. Taxonomy (NCBI): domain Eukaryota; kingdom Metazoa; phylum Chordata; class Actinopteri; order Cyprinodontiformes; family Poeciliidae; genus Poeciliopsis; species Poeciliopsis retropinna. The sequence continues at coordinate 3,798,671 of VMRM01000024.1, forward strand.
TCGGCTCACCACTCAATGGACATGTTTCATTGGCGCCTCGCTGGAGGTCAGCAGTAACTGATGGCCAGAAGGGCGAGGGTCAGGCCCACAACCCGACTTCACCCAAAGACTGAATTATATCGCCGGTACGGCAGGTGGGCAGAACCGAAGCTTGGGGCCGAAGATTGCGGCCCAGCACCGTTTCAAAGGGCGTATCTGGACGGCGTGCTGAAATCCAATTGACCATAGTGTCACGCAGCTCCATTTATACGCCTGATGTGCACAAGCTGCTAGGGAGCCCAGGATTTCATTCCCCCCCACACACACATTTCTAAACCAATAACTATTCTGCGGGGTATCTCACTTGAGCGATGGTGTTGGTGAAGATGTATCGGATAGGGATTAGGACTTGGAGCTCATCAAAGAAAATAGCCTGGTCAGTGTGACGTGCCGCTTTAAAGTGGCTGAATATTTTAAGGGAGTCCTCTTCCTCAGAGGAAATGAAATCCATACAAAGAGCGGAGAGCAGGAGGTTTTTGTTTGCTTCTCCCACTGCTCAGGGGCATAGATGGGAGATTTGGAGATGTGGAGTAGATTGTTAGGGAGCGAGGCAGTCGGGGCCTATTTTCACCGCAGCTGAGGCCTCCACTAGCCACAAGCAGTTTATATAATTCCAGAGATGAGAGAACAAAATATCTTCCTCCACACAAAGTGAGGTTTTACACCCTTCCTCCTCCTTCTCCCTTTCTATATTTTATATCTCCTTTCCTCCCGCTTCCCTTCAGTCACCTCCAGACAGCTCTACCTAGGTGCATCAAGTACAGCTCGAGGAACTGCAGCATTGGCACACAAAGACGGACGCTGTGCAAAAAGTCCTCCTTTTACATGACATCTAGTCAGGATCATTGTGCCTGCTCCGCCATGCATCACCTGCTCCTAAATGACTGTGCATTGTGAGCTAAGTGGATGTGTGGCCACGTAACTTGACGCTGGCCGGACAGGATTGCCCGGAAGCTACACGCGCCATGGAGAACGACTTAGTCGAGCCGTGCCGCTCAGCTCTTCTGAGCGTGCTTAAGAGCGGAGAATTATTCCGCTCATTTCTGGGTTCCTGTGAAGCATGACAAAAAAGAAAAAAAAAAGAAACTCGAGTGGTTCATGCTCGCCCAATTCCCTTTCCTGAGAGGAGCCGAGAGGGCTGGGGGGGTGGGGGGGTTTAGAAGTCGTTCAACAAACACTCACCACGACAAACGTTAATTACAGCAATTAAGTGGTCCCTGCAACCGTTGTCTGGGGTGACTAAAACACGGCGTCAAAGAGGCAATGACAGATGCCAGCACTGGGAAACAGCGAAACAGAAGGTTGCTGTTAGGTATGACACGATGGTACGCTATCTGACAGAGAGTAAAATCACCATTTTCTGTCTTAGGTCGTTCTTGTACATAAGAAATTATTGGTAATATGTGCAAAGCTACTTATACCCATTAAACCTTTTCTGTTCTTATCATGCTGCAAACACGATCAGTGATTTATTGGAATCTAAATTGTTAGACCATCACAAAGTAGTGCAACATTGTAAAGAAGAAGGAAAATTAATTATGGTTTTCGCTTTTTTTCCTGAAATCTAAAATTGAGTTCAATCCTCCTGAGAGTCAGTACTTGAGTCTAACATAGGGGTAAGAATACAAATGCAGGCTAAACTGTCCAAATTTGGTTGTTTTGTAAATTCCCATTTGAAAACTTTACATTGTTTCCATTTAACGTACTTTGTGTCAGTTAGTGGCATAAAAGCATATAAAACAGTTTCTTATTGAAACGTGAAAACAAATTTCAAACATGTTCACAACATAAAAATGCAATACATTTGATGCCATTGAATAGACACACAAACGGCATACACCAAACCTTTTTCAATGCATGTTTATTATTAATGATAATTATAAAATGTGTGAACAAAATCTGACACAAGTAGCCTTTATTTTACTTTTAAAAAATTACACAAAAATTTCGATGTCATATGTATCGAACTATGTTAGATTTCTTGTCACAGTTGACAATCGACTAATAAAGACTTCTTGTCGAAACATAGAAATAAAATGCATTTGATGTCGTTGGATAGACACACAAAGACCACACTCCAAACATGTTTTATGCATGTGCTCATGTTTTTATTAACATTATTATTAATGATAATCACAAATTGTGTGAATTTATGTGTGACATAAATAGCCTTAGATTTACATTAATTATAAAAACATTCAGGAAGGAGCCCCAGTGCCACAAAATGAGCTGGATGCCCTCAGCAACAGAACGAAGAGCAGAGTTCTCCTTGGTGAGCTGACTTTTTACCAGGAAATCTACTTCCTGCGGGTTTTCTCCCGCTGGGAGAACTGGCGTTCTTGTTCTGGAGGTTGAGCAGAAGAAGGTCTAAATGTACAACATCCACTAATAGCAGGTAAACGTTATATTCCTGTCGATAACAGATGCTTGATGACCTTGGCAGCCATGCCAGATTATGTGCACTTACTGTTTATTTTTAGAATAAAGTGGACTACATAATTAGCTTTGTAGCTCAGTAGCCTGTGATTCTGTCAGGCATTTTGTTTTTACTTGTAAGCAATGATATTTTTATTCATTTATGTGCAGCTAAGTTTTGTAGAGACCAAAAGAAGGAAAAGCTCTTTACTTCTAAGAATGAGAAAATGAGGACAATGCATAATTTTTAATATCAAATCTAAGAAAATTCTCTGAAAAAAAACTTTTTGATAACTAAATTAACTTGCTAAACTTTTACGATAAAGTATTTATTAGAGAAGATGCTCTTTTCCCCTTGAATGCTCTGCTCTCGGTTCTGGCTGCATTTATTTAAAAAATGCAAGCAGCTGCATTTTCTAAGCCCACTACATTTAAACAGCTGAGGCTGTTCTATCACTAAAAGGTGTGTGATTTGTGTTGCAACAAATTTGGTAATATTGCAACTTTAGCACTAGTTCAGCACATTAGTATTACTGACTGATAGTAACGTCCCGACTTTGTAGTTCTGATGAAACTGAGGGAAATCTATAAAATTTTGATCATTTTTGTTTCACTGACATTTTATCCTGATCAGTTGTAATGTAAAGTGCAGTATGGTTCATCTCAAGATGTGATTTTTCAGAGTGTAAATAAATGAATGAGCTAAAGGTTGATGAACACAGAAAAAAGATGTTTTACATTACACCAGTTAGACTTTTTTATACATTTGACAACATATATGTTGATAATATAAAAACACTTGCAAAGATATGCTCGGTCTAAAAAAGCAAGGGATCCTAATAAATCTTACAAATAGCACAAAAATATGGAGAGTGTTGGAAGACAAAACCCTGATATTGCAGATTGTAATTTTTCATATGTCTGACATCTTTAAATTGACTAAAGCTGGAATACTTAGTTCAAAAAATGTTTATTTTAATCACAATTAAAAATTGGAACTAGATTTTAACATGTCACATACATCTTATTGTGATGGTGATTTCATGTCAAAGTTGAAGCTAAACATGGTTTTACCTACATTTGAAGCTATTATTTTGAAGTAAGAAAGGAAGTAGTTCTTGAGTTGCCATCTGGAAGTGATGGAAACTTCCAGATGGCAACTCAATAATAATAAAAACCTAGAATAATAAAGACCTGTCGATCTGGCTGACAAATCGTGATTATAGAAGCACTGAAGAAATTTCAACCGGCAGTGTTATTGTACCAAGTAGTATTGTACCAAGGAAATGTAGTATTGTACTGAGAAAATGACAGATTGACAAACCACACACAATTGGTCAGTTAGCATTATGCTAATACCAATACTAACTGTGGCTGCAGGGTAACTGATAGCTGCTAATGGACTGCTGTTTAGTAAAGAAGCTAAATGACTTCAGCGTCATGTATTACCTATTTTTGTGAGCTGGATGTATCACTACCTTCCTGTTAAAATGATGTTACTGAGTTAATTATAAGTGCGGTGCACAGATTCCAGTTTTATGGGTGATTGCTGGTTACCGATTTTGGCTGATACCAATTTTTCTTTTGTCTAACATGTTGCCTAATATATCAACAAAGTTGCTGAGTTGGCAACAGTACGGTGACTGCTGTTAACTGCAAATGTGCAGACATGACCTACTGGGCCGGAGTATCAGTCAAACTGCTGTCATGGCAGAGCAGAAGTGGTTGATATTTTTTAGACCTTTTCTGAGGTAGAGAAGATCAGTGGATAAGATCAGCTTTGTGTGTAAGTATTACCTGGTCACCAGTCTCCCAAAATTAAGGAAACCGATTTATCGGCCGGTTGATAAATTGATTCCCCCCTAATTATTAGACTTAACAGTTTAGCATTCAGAAGCCTCAGTGGATGAAGTATTATTCATGTAATAGTGTTTATATTAAATTGTAATCAAAACAAATCATGCCACGTATATATTTCTTGTGGGTTTTTTCCAATGAAATTGCTATTTGTTTAGGCAACAATTTCATCTGTTCGCCTGTATAGTTGAGTTGCATGGCATTGAGCTCCGATGGCCACTATTTGTGGCTAAAAGGATTATTTATACATTCTTTTGATCATTTATTCAGCAGCAAGCAGACGTTTGCTGTGCAAAGATAGTTTTATGTAGGAAGCAGGGGCGCGCTGAGAAGACACTGACTTTCAGCTTTTTGTAAGAAACTTATGTCTCCAACCAAACTGCATCATTGTAAGGATTGTCAATTTAATCAGCAGTGCAGTGTTTGATTAGTGTGAAAATGTCAATAGAATAAGTCGAGGATTCAGGAAGACATCGAGCTGGGCTGCAGAGATGATGCCTTTCAGGGCTGACCACTGCTGCTTTCACAGAATGGGAAGGCAGAGGACAAAAACAAAGATAGCCCTGTGTTTATGTGGCCATCCCATCCCCTGCTTATCGCCTCCTTGTTTTGTTATCTTGTCACTCAGGTGACCACATTTCAAGAGATGAAGGTTGCACAATGATTAGCTTCATTGTATTCCAACAGTGTGTGTTCTCTAGTGTGTGTTTGCGTGGGATGAAACGGGGCGATAGAGACGCAATGGCTGGGTGTTGGTGTAGCTGTGTGTGTGTGTTTATACGTGGAGGGGGGCTGAGGTTAAGGTTTGTGAAGGCCTATCACAAAAAGCCATTATTGTAATTGAAAGTTAAAATCCCATTTGTTTACCCCTCTAGTGCTTACCGTCAGCATCAAGACAGGGGTCCTGTTTCAAAAATTAACATTTGGTTTTGGTGTCAGGGTTCAGGCAGGGAAACATCAACTCACTGCCACTCAAAACAAACAGCTCAAGCAGAAGAGATTATTAACTATATAAACACCGTTTTTGTTGTCCAGCCACAGTGTGTTCCACTGAGCCCTGGCAAAGAAACAAATCCTGCTGTCTGAATATAATAAGTAAATTTGCTAGCCAAATTATCACAAATAACAAATGAGTCTCTGGTGACCTTAGACTGTGTACAGTATGAACTGCCTTTATTTGATGCATCAGCAGTATAAAGGACATACTGGAAATTGCGAAACCTTGAGAGGAGAAATCCTTCCCCTTTGCTGCAATAGCACGCAGAACATAATCCGGGCTGGTTAGCGGTATCAACGGATGCCGAAGTTTTAGACGGTAATAACTATTTCCTGTGGTTTTAAATTTCTTTTTAGAATCTCCAGCACTGCCTCTTACTTACCTGTTTCTGGATGCTACCTCTCCATTAAGTGAAAAAAATAGCACTCGTTTAAAGAAAAAAAAAAAGCTATTGGGCTAACATCGAGTGCAAATTAATGAAGTCCCATCCATCACTCTTAAAACAACTCTGTGTAAAAATTCCAGTTGGGAAGCAACAAGCAGGGTGTCAGTTCAGCAGCTGATTAAAGACTATGTGTCTTAGCAGATTACCCAACTAATTATAGGCTCACTAAATGTTAGCTTTTTATACCCCTTTACTAGTAAATTTTATGGCTGCACCAAGCTGCCATTTTCTTACAGATGCTAATTTCTAATCTTCTTTGAAGGCTAACATTCAGATCAAAAGTAGATCCTATTCTTTACCTACTAATTTGTGTAAACTTTGCTTTATTTCAAGAATTAACTGTGAAAAAAACGTGCAATTTTTTTCATAAAAAGATGTTTTTATTGATTATGGTGGGAGGATTTAATTTTTCAAATATTGAGTAGAAAATCTGTATTTTTAAACTGCTGATTAAGAGAAAAATTAGGTCGTCTGATTAATGAATACATTACTACTAAATATAGAGGCTGGCTGTTTTATGTTTTTAAATAACTGTATGTACCAAAATCAAAGTAATTTAAAGCAAATTTTACATGGACATGTGTAATTATCACAACTGAAATAATCAATATGCTCTGTTAATTTAGCTACTGTTAGAAAAATGCATGCTTTTTTGAGGCTTACAAAAACAATTACATCATGTTGTAGATTTTGGTTTAAAATGTTACTGGGAATACCCTGATAATATACAATCTTGATATTTTATGATATAAAAAGTATTTAAAAAATGTTGAATCCTGCTGGGTAAAAAAGTCAGAGAATTCTTTTACTACCGTCCTAATATGAAATAACAAAGTTTCTTTTTGAAATTGAAAATGAAATTGTTGCATTTTGAAAGAAAGTCATGTTTTTGTCAAAATGTTTCCACCTACAAAACAGCAGATTAAAAAGAAAAAAAAATCTTTGATCCAGATTTACATTTACTCAATAAGGTAGTAACAAGCTGAAGTTAGTCCATGTCCCACCTGTTGTAACACATTTATTTTCAATTATTAATTTATAATATTTGGATCTTTCTTCTAGGTAACTAGAAGGAAAATAGTCAGCCCCAGTGTCCCAGCTATCTCTCAGCTGGGTTCTCCAAATCAAACACACCTAACTTATTTAGCCTTGTGAAGTTCATAGTGTGAAGCATCAACATGGTGGATGTTCAGAGACAGGGAGGGGGCAGCAGAGACCCCAAAATAGCTCTAGAGGCACCATGGTGTTTCAACAAAAGAAAAGAAAAAAAAAAAAAAAAACCAGAAGCCCAGCTCTTAATGTGTTTTTTAATTTATTTTTAAAAGAAGCAGTAGGGTCCTGCCTCTGCCTCCTCTGTGTGCCCTGCAGGACAGGAGGGGAGCACAAACTATGTCAGTGAGTCAGTCGCTGCTTGAGAACTGCTCAGCCCTCTGCTGAGGGTTTAAAAGGTCAGGCGGATTAGTCCGTGTGAGGTCCGCGTTTTTCTACCCTGTCTGGCTCACATCATTGCATATTTGATGAAAAGGTTATGTGATTATAAAGATCAATTTCAAACAAGGTGCACAGTTAAAAGATAGAAATATGTGTTGCCTATGTGTATGGTATAGTAACTGTTGAACTAAAAAAAGAAATGTCTCTTTTTCTTTTGTTTTAGAAATGGATTAAATATGTTACAACTAAAACTTATTTAAGCTGTTTAAATCATTGTTTTATGAATCATTACAAAAGGTTTTAAGAACGATTTAAAGTGTTTAACATTAATTCTGTCATTGTATTTTTGCCACATTAAACCAATCTAATGCAGACCCAGTCTTATTTCTTAATGGTAACAGCCTGTGTGCTTTCTATTCTTGTTAAACACAAGAAGACCCATGACCCAGATTTCTTTTATTAATAATAAGTATTACAGATTTTCTATATTTTTTGTATTATTTATAATGTGTCTCAAAGCACGGCTGCTTCATTTGAAAACAAGATTAATTTCAGTGTTCTTGGTGCCAAATAGACCCCCGGCATGCCACGTCTCATAACCCCTGGAGTGAGTTTTAGATATCCAGCCTCGTTCACAATATATTGCCTTAGAAATTTGGTAAATGTTCAGAACGAGCTCGCTCAAATGTCCTAGATTTGGCCACAGGCAAGCATCTAATTAGCATAATATTCATATTTTTGGAAAGCTCTTAAGAGTACCTCTGGCATTGTCCATTTCTCTTATTTGCCTCTCATTGCCACAACACTTGCTTAATGCCTGCTCTGTGCCGAGTGATTGCATGTTTCGCTCATTGAGAATGCACTGTGAACGTGCTTGTTTGGGGTATGGGCCCGTGCATCTCCAGGGCCCCATAATCAGCTCTAAGCTGCTTCTATCAATCTTCATAACTGTAGCGCATTGAGGAGGGAAGTGCGGCTAATCAGCTCTAACCGGCCCCCGTGTTCAGCTCGACTGTCACTGTTATAGCGAGGCCATATGCAAACATTGTCCCCCCACTACATGTGCGCATCTTGGCCGCCTCTCGGGGCCACTCCACAGATGGCCGGCTCTGGCAGGAGTCAGGCTTCTGAAAAAGGGGGCCTGTGACTTTCACAGAATAGCTGTTAGTGTAGGTTAATATAGGAGTGGTGGCCCTGCAGAGGTGGCAATCACAGCTCTGATCAGAGCCGGGCTTCAAAGACGTCTGTGGAAGTTGAAGCCAGAGTTGTCATTAGCTTCTGCCCTGTGCTTGACAGCCCTTCTCCACCCCCAACTCCCTCTTCCTGTCCCCTCTCTCGCTCCCCCTCTCTCGGTTTTTTCTTTCTCCCTCTTTATCTTTTGCTTATTGCTCATGCTTTGCGTCTATGTGCAAACGGCTACTGTAATCCTGATTCTGGGCACTTGGGCCTGTCACTAGACATTTGCACTAAGCATCTTTCCTTCTCTCATCTTCTTTGCTCTAATTGTATTGTAATAAGCAATTACAGATCTATTTATGCACACTAGATCTGAGATTGGACCACTTTTTAAAAGGATACTACCTGGACCAGGACCAGCAGCTGCCCCTTGTACCTAACTCCTAGTCAGACTCAGACCTTGCTGCAGCTAACCGCCGAGCTTTTCAGCGACGATCTAGTCCCGCTTTCCCACCGCATGCTCCTCCTCTGTCTTCTACCTTGTGCTGAGTGCCCTCTAAAGCAAAAGTGATTGTGCTGTTGTTTGTTGTTTATTGGCTGTGTTTTCTCTCTGTGAGTCAGCTCTGGTGATGCAAATGAGCCAAGGCAGTGTTTACCTGGACTGGCCATGTTTTCCCTTCACATGTATGCGTATGCGAGTATTTGTGTGTGTGTGTGTGTGTGTGTTGATCGTGCCTACACAACATCGAGGCCTTTGATCATACTACAGTGCATTGACAGATGCTCTCTGGTGCTTTCTAGTTGCTTATGAACGAGACCACTGTCGGGATCTGAATGCCGGCAATTACATCCCCTTGCTAGAACAGAAACAATCGTGGCTCATGCAACAAGGCGCGAGACGTTTTTCTATCTGTCCCATTATTTTTAGCTGCGAGAAATGACACCGAAATCCCCCGTCTCCTTCCTTTCTTCTAGCCAGGGGGGGTGGTGAGGTTTGTGTTTACAGCTGTTTGTGAGTCTGTATGTGTGATGGGTAAGGGCTATTATAAAGGCTTACACCTTTTAATCGTAGCTGGACTTGTGAGCTCATGCGACCTGTCTGAGAATTGACTCGGCAAAGGGCATTCGCATGCTTTGGTGGGTGAAAGATCCTGCTGACAGCTTATTTGCACTTAGAAACGGTGAGTTATTCAGGAGCATGACGGGATCAAATCTGAGTGAGAATCGAAGGGAATAAAGTAAAATACAAACGTTCTGCACATTCAGCAGTTCTTAATCAAAAGATATTGACCGCTGAAATGTTTTTGTTTGGCTATCAGAGTAATGGGGGCTTTGTACAAAAGCATGCCACACTTTTCAGACTGTATTTTGTAAACGCTTTAGAAATGTGTTCTTCCTCTGACCTTCCAGCTAACAATCATGCACTACTTTGTCCTGGACTGTCACACAAAATCCCCAATGAACCACAAAGAATTTGGAGTATAAATATTGACAAAATGATACAAGTACTTCTGCAAGGCACAAATGTTATTAACATACATTCATTTTACGAGTTATAAATCAAGTACAAAAACACAATGTCACGTCCGTAACAAGAAAACACACAGCGCTTGGAAACCAGTAGAATGCTAGTCGCAAATCAAAATTACAAATAAAAGACAGCAACAGAATGGGAACGAAAACACACGCTGATGAGCACCCAATGAGCAGCCAATGATTGCCTTTCGGGGTAAATAAATCAAAATCTCCCAGAATTCCTGGTATTTGAATCAGGTCATTTGAGAAAAAGGCCTGCAATGACATGCAGGTAAAATAGAGAACAAACTGCAGGCTTCTCGTGTAATCTGTGTTGTATGGAGTCCCTGTTCATGGGCGATACATATGGGAGGACAGAATGGAAATTTATGCAAATAGCTGCCGCCCTTGATTCATCACCACAGACTGACCACGGCGGCAGAGGAAATTGTGTCTGAAATTTTACATCTGGGAAAAGAAAATCGGAGACGCTATTCTGCCGTGCAGACAAGGGTCTGAGAGTCTGAGCTAAAGCTCTAACTGAGAGAAGAACAGAGGTGTGCGCATTAAAAGATGCATTATGAAGTTACTTTGCTGAAGCTGTTCAGCAGCTCAAAAACAAAAGCAATGCTTTATTTCTCTGTTCCCTCTGTGACCTCCCATTACAATACCTGTTTTCCTTGACTCTTAATGGCTTGTACTGTAGCAGCTTCAGTCCAGTGGGAGAAGCATGAAGTGAGTGATAATAACAATCTATTAAGCAGATTGATATATTATGTTTGAAAAGCTTTTAAGGCTGAATTTTTGCAGATCCCCCCCTTCCCTCACTTTAGGCTACAAATCACCAGCCTCTTTTGTCAAAATCACATTATCACCAACTTCCAAAGGTGTTGTCGTCCTTTTATTTTATTTAAAGGTCCAAAACTAAAACACCTTTCAAAGGCATGTTAAGTCTTGCATGTAGCAAAAGAAGATGAAGAAGAAAAAAAAGGTGTTTAAACTTTAAAAATCCTAACAGATTGTCCAGGCTGCGATCAGTTGTTTAAGCTTGCCCTCACAAGGAGTTTGTATGGCTGCAGCTTTAAACTCAGTGGCAGCTGTTTTCAGGAAGGGTTCACAGAGAGGAGCAGCCAAGTGGGAGCAGATTAGGACATGGAGTTCACTGCAGGGCACCTCACACCGCCGGGGATGAGACACTTCCGTTAATTTTTAGAGGGGGAATAAAGTCAGTCAGTGTGGAGGTGTTGCTTTTAACTCATGTGGATAATGATTCTGTAGGTTAATGTTCAGCCTCTACAAGGTTTTCTTTCAGCTTGTTCCCTGTGGCAAGGCGACTGATCAGCTTCCTTTTCCTTGCTAATGAGTGCATGCCCAAAACATGACGCTGCCACCATCATGTTTCACAGTGGCGTTTAGTGTTGGTTTTCATTCCTCACACAGGGCCGTTGCAAGTAAGGTGATTTTATTTATGTAGCCTATTTTTAGCAACAAGGCATATAAATATGTTTTACATGAATTAGAAGGAAATACAAACAAAACAACAAAAGAAAGACGGAAAGGTAAAAGTATAAAACTACATATTGGTTCCCCATGTTGAATAAGAATAGTCCATAATTTATAAACTACTAGGGTTTTCTCTTTATTATTCTTCTGATAAAATAAAATGTTTTCCGTGTTTGATTCTTGTTCTGGGTTGTTGAGTAGATGGTACTTTTTAAGTTTGTTCTAGATTTGGAAACTGATAGGAGTTTCTAACTGTTACATTTTGGTCTCTAATGACCAAATTGCAAAAACACAAAATCTTACAAAGCATTTTTGTCTGGTTTCTTGTGCAAATATCTTGGTACACTTGACATAAGACAAAAACTAAATCACAACTCATTTTTGAACAAGCTATATTAGCTTGTTTTAAGTCAGCAATTCCTTAATATTGCTGAAAAAGTGGTAGTTATAATTGGAGTAATCTGGCAGTGGAACTTTTTCAACAACATTAAGGAACTGTTGACTTAAAAAAAAAACTCTTGCTTAAAAGTTACTTGTAAGTTAGTTTAGTGTACTATGATATTTGCACTGTAAACTAGTTCAAAAGTGAAAGATTTTGTTCTTTTCAGATTCTCTTCCATTTGTTTACAAACAGATTATTCTAACAATGGCTTTGTTTTTGCCACACTTTAAGAAAAGTCCAGATTCCTAGCATGCATATTAAATTATTCCTTAAGTTTATCCTCACACGGAGATGTTTGAATGTGGCTTTAAATCCCGCTGCAGTGGCTTTCAGGAATAGTTCAGTGATACACAGAAAGGAGCAGCTCAGGACACTGAGTTCATTGCGGTGCACCTGGTGCAGGCAAGGACGAGATGCCTGGTCTGAAATTTGTCAGGTAATGTTCTGCTAATAACGTAGGTGTTATGCTGTTCGAAGCAGCAGCTTGCAAAACCGATGCTGTCCCAGATGTGTAGTCTAGAACTGGTTGACTGCTTGCATCATTATTCTAGACCTTTTTGTGTTAAAAGCAATCTGGACAGAGAGAGGTGAAGACATTGATCTACGATCTAAGAATAAACATTTTCTTCCTCCCCTACACTCGTCAGAAGTGATATCAGCTTACCTGTCTTTGTCACCATCTGTCACTGCCTTCGCTCTTTGGAAACAATTTAGAAAGCACACACTTGCAGCACCACAACTGAAGTGTCAGGATTTGCATAAATGTGTTAAACATTCTTTCCCTCCACTCTGCCTGCTTTTTCTCCTACTTAAATATTGTTTCTCAGTATATTAATCTCCTCTTATATCCTGCTTGCCGAGTTAATAACATCCATGGCTCTGCATTCTTTGCTTTCTGCGCATGTTTTAAACACTATTGGCTGTTTGTCGGCACACAAAAGTGGCTCTCTGAATTTTGTTTGCTTCCACAATAATAATAACAATAATGCTGTATGTTGCAACTTCGCCTACATGATTTTTTTTTTTCTTCCAACTTGCTCGACTCGCAACTGCCTTCAGTTTTATAGTTCACCCTAGGAAGAAAGTTTTATACAGCAAAAGGCCAGAAGACATGTGGCTGTCTTTAAAAGGGCTTGGAAATGGAGGAAAGTCTGCCTATGAGCCATACAAGTGAAATCAGACTGGTCTGCGGTGACTTTACCAGGCATCACTTTCACACATTTGTTCCAAAGCTTGTTTGTCTGCTCTTTGACACAGACCAGTGAGTGGAGAGTAGCCAGACTGCTGGTGTTTGTGTTGCATTTATTTACTCAGCAGTTTTGCATGTGCTGTCACACATGTGTATGGCTCTACTGGGACGCTTTATAAGACAACTGCTTTTCAAGTAATGTGTGATTTGTATTCACATGTAACAAACAGTGGCTATTACCATCCGAGTCATTTACCTTTAAATGAAGGACAAAGTGTTGGCTCTGTCTAAGTTCTCTTGAGCTGGCTCCTCCTTTAGGCCATGCTGAAACAGTCAAGCTAATTCAAACATAATTTATTTAGGATAATAATTGGACTCAAGGATTGGATTGTACAGTTCTCAGGGTTAACATTTTCATTTCTTGCATATCGTTCCAGTCTGATAATAGAAGGAATTACAGGCAATTCATGTAATACATATATGTATTAACATTTTCATATTCACTTAGCAGGATTGCTTAGTAATAGCCAAGGGCTTCTTTTTATGCTAACTTCTGCATCCTCTCCAGCAGCCAGCGAAATACTTTTATGAGTTGGATACAGATTTTTAGGTTTATGTTTTTACTCTTTTTATAATTTTGTATTCGTGGGTATAAATTCAGATTTTGTTTTAGGACTTTTAAGGCTTTGATGTTTAACGCATTGGCTGCTAAACAATAAACTGATTATAATTCAATGCTTGGAGAATTTAGTGACTCTCCACTCCAGCCTCTCTGTATAGGAGAAAGTAGTTACTCTAAATACATAATAAATGGGAATAATTCCCATTAAGCGAAACTGGAAACAGTTTTGTTTTTTTTTGTTTGTTTTTTTACTTGAGAGTAAAGGAATTTTGACCTGCTCTTCTTTCCAGAATTGTTGTAATTCAGTCAATCTGTTTTAGGTCTTGCCAAATTCTCTCCACTCCAGACATTGATTTGGCTTTTACAAAATCTTCATTTAATGTTTTTCTTTTGTCTGCTTTTAAACTATTCAGGAAAAAATTTCTGCAGCTTTTTTATGATCTCAAATAAGTCATTTCTGGTCATTGCCAATTTGTTCTGTATGGCATTGTTAAAATCAGCTAACAAGTGTTGACAAAGCTACACCTGAAGCCTTTTAACTTTTTTTTTTTTCTTCTCTGTAGTCCTTACTACAGTAGGCCTTTTATGTTCATGACAAATTCACTGGGGCAGTAATTTGTGTAGCCATTCATATGCGCCAAGCTTAGAGCTCTGAGAGAATTAAAAACACATTCATGTGTCGACACTCACAAACTTCCTCATGCACACTGATAACCCTCCCTATTGTCTCCTAGGGCTGTGCAAAAATAACTACATGTTGAATTAGGTTAAAGGGAAAAAAAAAGTGGGTTGAGGAATGGTCCATTTTTAAAGCTGTCAGCTTGATTTGTTGCAAAGATGGATTCTTGAAAGAAGTGAAGCCAAATTATCAGAACTAATGTTGCTTTAAATGCTGTGTGAGGAATTCTCGGTTCCCCAGTGGCTTCAGTGAAAACTGCATTTGTTAAAATGTATAATGATCTGTGTCAAATTAAAGTAATTTCATCCAATCTTCTTGGTGTTATTGCATTTGCTACTTGTTTGAACAAATAACTGCTCTAATTTAAATTATGGGAAATATGTGATCCAGTTGTTAGTGTTAGTTAAAATGTATTAAAGGGACAGAAATATGAAGAAATCATTAGAAACCTTTGCTTTTTATTGAGAATAAAGAGTATGATAAAAGTTTGAAGAAAAAGTGAGTGGTCCCATTGTCAGTAATATTTTCATAATTGGTCATCAGTCATAACTGGTTGACAAAGGTCAAACAAATGCAGTATTTGTGTGGGGAGAAAAAGGTTGAGCAAAGTTTAAATCAAATCTCCATTAGCAACATTAGTCTCGAACAGGTGCTCAGTTTTGTGCTTTGAAAAATATTTGAATACTATTTCTAGAAGACTGCACAATAAAAGTCTTGAAATTCTTCTATGTCTTTCGGCTTTTGTCTGTGACCCTAAAATTATAAGCGGGCCTTCATCTGGCCTCCCCTTTCTGGTGGCACCTCTGCTCCTTTGGTCATTGACTTGGAAGGGATTGCCAAAAGTAGGTCAGTTATTTCTATTGAGTTTAATTCACTGTTCCACTCTACTATATAAGCCTTTTTTGGGTTAAACATACTCAAACAATCCTCAATGTATTCCCAAATTGATTTATATTCTTCCCCACACTGAAAACAAAATGTCTAGGCCCCATCATGGACCTAAAATCTGGAAGAATTTTTGGATGCTGGTGTGAATTGTCATGGATTTCTTCATGCCCTTTGAATTATTTATTTGTTTATTTAATTTTTTTACACTACGGGCTTTGGAGAAGCAAATAATTTCCATTAGATTGCCATAGTATAAGTTTGTGGTTGGAAAGCTTACATTGAGTCTCTTAAAGATGAAGCTCAGTTGTTGTTGTTGTAATTTATACATACAAACAGGTCACTGAAGAACTTTTTTTTTATTTTCATAAAACTGGCATAAATTTTTCTTATATTAATAGCCACCATTGAGAGAAAAATAAAGTCATTTTGTTGCCCCATGAGCCAAGGAATCCTATCAGCAGTTGAGCTCACATGTCAAAACAGTAATAAGACAAGGCTGAGAGCTTGACTGGTCGCACCTCGATGGAGAGAATCTGAAATATGACCAGAGAGGGACGGGTGGCCCCGGAAGGGAACCAGGACATGCAGCTGATCTGGAGAGGGAAGCAGAGATGAACACTGACTTGTTCATTTTCATTTATTTATTTCCCAAAGATTGGCAATGATAAAAGTGATTGATGTTGATAAATAGTCACACAGCCGCTTTATCAGCAGCTGTCTGGCGTGGGGTTGCCGGCGGCAGCATCCAGTGCTGATAACCCCCGAGGCCTGAGGGATGATGTCGGAAAGAGGAGGGGCGCTGGGGATTCTGCCGCTGCCGAGTCTTGGCCAGTGTTAATCTGCAAAAAAAAAGAAAAACACTGTCCACTTTATAAGACGATAATTTTGCACGTCTCGAAGTCAACCACTGCTGTGAAGGCAAAACAAAACATTATTGGAAGAGCACTTTTCTTTTCTTTTTTTCTCTTTCTTTACAGAGTAGAAATGGTTTCAGAAACAACTTGGTGTATTTTTCTGTTCATTGATCTGGTGACATATCAGCCCCAGCCTGTCAGGCTCAGGGTTTGTATCGTCAGTCTTGACTCAGCTTTCCTCGACCTAAACTGCCCTTGCACAGCCTCAGATTTGTTTGGGGATTATCACTGCCATGGCAACGGCGGAGAACACTGGAAGCTGGCATGTGTACTCCGGCTAACATTTACCATGTAGCTGACACGACCTTGTTAGAATGTGAGCTCCATTCTAGCACGCTAATGTGTGGAATTGATATGGCTCCGTGGAAACATTTACAAGTGTCGACTTATGGCTGAGGAAAAAGTCAAGTGATGGCAAAAGTCATTTGGATGTGATCATATTTAACTGGATCCCAAGAGCCACGTTGTGTGTCAGAAATATTTGTACACTCAGTCTGTGGTCTGTTTGCCTCGGCTGTATATTGATTTTCGGAGAAGGTCAAGCATATTTAGACACCTGTATGCCATTTCTAATTACTTCACAAGCAGCGTTTACATATTTAAGCCCTTTACTCTGTGCTCATTGGGATGAAACTGCTGTAGAGATCAGGGTAACATTTTGTGTTTAATCCTTTAACAGACAATTCCTTGCCTTAAAAATGTGTATTTTTTTCTGAATTGGGCATGGTACAATATGAGATTAACACAATATCTCCTTGAGCAAAAATACCCAAATCTCCCAGTATTCATTTTACCTTTATTTAAAACAGGAAGACAACAGTTATTCATTCAGTACGAATTACAAATTCATACATAGCACGAATAAACATAGCAAATTAAATTGCAATGCTGTTGTGTGTAATTCTATAATTTCGTTTGTTTAATTGATTAAAGCAAAAATAAATACATACAGGCTAAAATTAGCAGCCGTTTAAGTAAAATAGCTTATTATTATGAACCTTAAACACAATTCTTAACTCCAATTATGTTGGAGTTAAGAAAGTTACCATTCATAACTTTAATGAATGGTAGATCACTAACTTTGACCTAATTACACATGTATGTAGTTATATTTCTGTTCTGTTCAGTCTCATTGAATAAAATGTTATTTGATCAGTTTCAAATTCAATTAATTTGAAAGATAAACTCTGGTAGAGAGGCTAAGTTTCATATTTACTCCTTCACCTGGTTCCAAACAGTTCTCCTTCAAAATTGGGAATAAATCTAGGAGTTTTATTTCAGCCAGGTGCCAACAACCAACAACTCATTCGTTTGTTTATCAAGATCATTTGAACAATCCCAGTTTTTTTTTTACTAAACCTGTTTGTTTTGTAAAGTGAAATGTTCTTGTGAACTACAACATAAAACATTTTACTAAATTAAAATCCAATCATTCATTTTGAAACCTTTCATTCATAAAACCGGCCTGTGTCTACAGCATTTGTATCTTGCATCTCCATCCCATAGATCCATGTTGTGTGCTTTCATCCTTTACTCTTTTTACCTCTGAACACTGAGGTAGAAACAGCATAATACTGAGAATCCATGATTTTTTCAGAAGATCTTTTTGAAAAACACAATCCCTTCAAGTAAAATGCGTTTGTTTACTTGTCTTGCTTATTCATTTGCAGTTTTGTGATAAAACATTGTTTTTTTTGTTGTTTTTTTTATAACAAAAATAAAAGCAAAGGACTGTATGAGAAGCCCATGTGTGGGAGGCTGTGTGCATATGTGCAGGCTTATGCGCTGTGAGACTGCAAGCACCTGGAAAGCTCTTGACAGATGGTTACTTCAGCACTCGCTGAACGTTGCTTCTTTTTTCCTCCGTGTTAAGCCGCTTTCATATCGAAAGTGTTTCGGTCAGCATTTTGATCAAGGTAGGCTCTCCCTCAGCCGTCCTGATTGTTTGCTGGGCATCTCTTACGTATGTTTATCTTGCCCCCATCATTTATTTCTTTTTGATTCAGGCGAGCCAGGAGAGATCAGAGCTTTGACTTTCTCTGCTGCTTTTTTTTTTTGTGTGTGTGTGTAGAGCAGTGCATCAAACATCATTATACGCTTCATTGTATCAGTGAATTCTCAATCTCTAATATAGGCTTCAAAAGAGATGAGGAAAATATTTCATTGGGCAAAATGTCATTTGGAAGCAAAATACCGCGCAGTAATACATGCTTTTCTGTCTTTGTGTTTGTATTTGCCAAACAGGTGCAAGGAATAGAAGTTAGCCAGATAGACCATCAGTTTTGACAATTATTGTTCTGGAGGTTGTCATTTAGTCTCTCCTATCATTATTCCTGATTATACCAGCAGGCTGTGTGAAGTTTCTAGTGCCTTTCAAACTTTAATGAATTTTATGGGGACTTTATTTGATAAGCAACGGGGGGAAAAATGCATAATTGTGAAGTCGAAGATGAAACAAAAAACATCTTGGCTCATAGAAAAGGTGCAAAATGAAAGCCAAAGTCCTGTGGAGAAGGTGTGGCATGAAAATGAACACCTGTGCTGACCCGGGTTGAAGAGGTCGGATGTTGGGATAACATTGTGTGGTTGCCTTTAATAAAAAAGAATTCATAATATAACTGTAATTTCATGTGAAAATTTTTGACTGGTTTTTAATGCAGGCAGATCTGTGCACAACAAAAGAAAAAGTGCCCCCCCCCCCCCCTCCCTACAAGTTTTTCCACCCATACTGGTGTAGAGAAATTGCCCCCCTAATTTTAGCATGTGCTCTGCAGCAGATGTTTGTGCCCTTTCAGATGCTGTGGGTAATAATCCTTAATATTCTTCCCGTTTGAAGCTAAATGAGCCTTTAATGCACTCTGATTCCATCTCCTAGCACTCATTAATTGTTTTTTGAAAGTCCATAAATTATCCATGTTTTTTTTTTTTTTTCCATTTTTAATTATCACTATGTCTTTTTAAATTTTTCCAAAACATAAATGGAAACTTCAAAGATTAAACTGGAGATCTTTAGCTCAGCAAGAGGCCAGTTTTCTGTGGAGTAATTTCAAAACTTGAAACGTGGTCTGCATCGCATTCTGGTCAAGACAAATGTTATAGATTTTTATGCAGATTTATATTTAGACTTTACAGCAATTTTTTTTTTAATCATCTTTTTCTTCTGACTGGAAGCAATGTTGTTATTGTTGGACCCAAACTAGATCCCAATCCATCTGTATAGAGAACTAAAGATTCTCTACAGAGAGAGAAGGCACTCAATCCTTCAAAAATAGTTTATTGCACAAAATTAATTTAGCTAAATTATGTTTTCCAATATATATTTAAAAAATATCCCAAAGATTTTTTGTAAAAATCTGAAAAAGGGGAATGTCTGTCATGGCCTCTTTTGCATGAAGCTGTAACCTTCAATGTTCACAACCTGGCTAGATAAGCGGCACTACACCACCGAATTGTCTTTGAAACTTTGCAGTGTGAATCTCTGCGTTCTCACCATCCATCATCGCAGGTGCTGCTCACTCAGTGTGTTTTGGCGCCTCATTAAAGGTTGTGCAATGCATTTGAAGTCTCGTCACTCATCTTCTCCTCTCACCCTTTCTCCTTCCAGATGGTCACAAGAACAAAGAAAATATTTGTGGGTGGCTTGTCGGCCAACACGGTAGTGGAAGATGTGAAGCAGTATTTTGAACAGTTCGGGAAGGTAAGACGGCTTTTTGTTTCTAGCCTGCAAAAAACTGAACTTTCTTCCATTGCATATGCAGAAAATGATGGTTTTACTGATGGCTGTGAAGTTGTTAAGGCCTCTGTTTTTAAAAGGTTTTAGTATTTTTTTTTTTTTTTTTTCTCCAACAGAGAAATGAGTTAACAGTTATTAACAGTTGGCAGAGAATAGTTTAATGCGACTCCACCATAATAAATGGCTTCAGAATTTTTCCGAATAAATTTGGCGACAGCTCTGTGACATTCTGCTGTTTCTTCTTCTTTGTTTGCTGATGGATAATGGGTGTCTGAATTCAGCTGTCTGCTGAGAAGCTTTAGCTGCTGTGGGACTGACTCATGTCTGTGTGATTATTTAAGAGTATTAATTAGATATCCTTCAAATCGCTTCTATTTTTGCAATGATTACTGGTGTTGCTTTGATGTGACATTGGCAAAATCTCAGCAGCACTGAAGTTAGCAGACTGCACTGTAAAAAAAAAAAAAAAAAAAAAAAAGCAACAGCTGCATTTGTTGCTGCACATGGAGATTTTGTGTATTTAGCCTTAGAAAAATTTGGTCCAAAATGACATCAATGATTTCTGTCTGCCTGGAGATAACAGCAGTTTTGATTTTACTAGAGGAAACTCAGTTAAAAATTCCACATTAAGATTTTTTTCCCCATACAATTTCCAAGATTAAAACAAAAGCATAAAGCTATGTACCCATCCCCCACTTGTTGCTGTTTTCTGCCAGTGAACTGGCTGATAGAAGACCAGAACAAAACTGACGGTTTTGGAAATGTTTGCGGTCAGAAAATTAACAGACACCACTCATCACTTTTATTAAATGCTGTTTTTAAAACTATGGTTGGGTAGCAACATGTATCATGTTTCTGGCCAAAGGCTCTTCATGAGCAGATATTCAATACTCCAAAAGGTACAATAGTAACTGTTGTATCTGTAATAATCTATATGTTATTTAAGTGGCAGTATGACTACTTTTTTCATATATAGGAAGATAAAGTTATACATTTATCTTCTGAGATTTTTTCCCAATCTCCAATCAGCGAAAAAACAAATTTGCTCTAAAATGCACAAATTGTTATCGTAATAAGCAGCCTGTTGGAATTCATTAATGTCACAGAAATACATGCAGTCACAGTTTTTCCTGGAGGATATTATTACATTGTTACTCACCAGTAAGAAGTAGAGATTTATAACAGACTAACGTTGCCCGTCCCCTGTGGATAGTCAGTGTGGGAGCACCTTCTGTTAATCCAGCAGAATGCTCCATATCTCATACTTTACAGCAGCCAACGACATCAGTTTGGATGCTCTCCCACAATAAGACAAAAACAACAACAATGAAAAGACAAATTATGACAAGCAAACAGCTGAAGATGTGGCTGTATCTCTACACAGCCTGCCATGCCTGGTCAACAAAATGCATTGTGCTTACAGAGCAAACAAGCAATGACAACCAGCTGCCATGACCAACCCTCCCAGTAACTGTGCAAGCGTGACATCAGAATCAAACAAAGCTAAATACTGGAATCTCAGCTGAAGTTCTGACACGATGTACGTGAGACCTGGACCTGCTCGCTCGTTTGTGCGCGTGCGCCGCTCGCTGTTTCTACACACTCCATCTGACAAATGTACGAGACCTCGCCATGTGTGCACGCTCTCCGGCTTGTATGCAGACACAAACAGGCTTTGATACAGTGGCAGCATTTCACAGATAATTTCACCACACCGAGCAGAGATCCATTTCCCTCATGTCATATTCCACATCAGTCAAGGTCACCTTCAGCTGATCCACTCTGTGCAACATCAACACTTGACCTTGAGTTTTAGTAAGGATGGATTTTTCACAGGCACATAATGTACCATGTCCTGAAGGAGACAAAAGAGCTCTTATAAATTAATTGAACGGTTTTTTTTTTCTTTCCCCTTTTGTTCAGGCACTGTACACTTCTTGCTCTCTACCCTCCTCCCCCTTTTATAAATCCCAGGTATTTTCTTGACTGGAAAAGTGCAAGGTGAAGGACTTTGTTTTCGCTCTTCTCCTGCAAAAGCGAGTTCAGGACTTCGCCGCGTCCCCAGGTCCGCGACTTCAAGCGACGGCGGGGTTATTGTGACGACAGAATGGCGGCGAGCAAATATTCAGCATGACTTTGCAATCAATGGATGTTAGAAGGGACTCCAAATGATTTTCGACTTGATTGAATGACATAATTGACTTGATTATACAAAGTTTTATTCCTCCTTGAGGAATCCTCAAACGCTTAGGAGGAAACAAACAAATCAGACTGATTGAGCGAGATCTCAAGCGCGTTTCACAGCCCGCTCATGCACACTTGGAGTGTGCTAGCCGCGCTGCTCTCGCCGTGCGGGAGCGTGCCGGCGATTAACTGTATTTACGTGGGCGCGCAATTAGGGCTAAGCGTACGTGCGGGTGAGCGGATTTGAGTGCTGAAAGACAATCGGAGTAGGTTTGGAGGGCTGTGACAGACGAGATATGAAGCAGAAATAAAATATATTTTTAAAAAAGGAGCCTCTTCATGTTGAGTGTGTGTCCTTCCTTTCTGACTTTCACATCCCAGGATTTATTAAATAACCTGTCTGTCAGTGCAACCTACCATTATCGCCGCACACACACCGCTCGGAGAACTTACCCGCACACGGAGACACCAATTAATTGAGCTTGCCCTTCATAGAATCTTGGTGGCGGTCGGCATGTCGGTCTGTCACTCAGTCAGTCGGAGTGTTTTTCTGTTTGTTAGTACATATGCATGTCAGAGGGGGAAATTTGCCTGCATAGTGGCGGTGCAGCCGGCTTTCAATATTTCTAGAAAATATGTTTTAACGTACGAAGAGGCTTGCAAAAATACACCTTTAGGATTTTTGACGTTTTGCCTCTGCAAACTGCAATTTATCTTACTGGCATTGATGCAAAAGACAAATACAAAGTTACACATAATTGTGGAGTGAAAAACTGAAAATGCACATTTAACAAAAAGTTTTAGAACCACCTGTTGCTGTAACTACCGACGCAAGATCTTTTGGGTCTTAAACTTTTGCACAATAAGACCATGATTTTGGCTCAGTTTGATTAGAAGGAGGGTGTCTTACACCATATTCCCAATGGATTTCAAGTATGGACTTTGACTAGGTCATTATGACACATGAATATACCTGGGTACAAATCAATCCATTTGCAGTTTTGGCTAAATTGTCTATAGCTCTACATCTCCCTGTTGTGTACAACTCCCACAGCATGATGCTGCCACCTGCCTTTATCACTGTGGTGATGGTGGGTTTGGGGCGGTTAGTCTTTCTCCTTAGACGCTCAATACCAGAGCAGCTTTTTTTTTTTTTTTTCACATTTTCACCACATGAAAACATGTGGCAGGGCAACATTTTTCTTTCTCTAAACAATAACTGCCACTTTTGCTTAAAGGCTTTATTTTTTACCAATTGGCCTCAGAACATAACTTGCCACTTCATCTGCAGATGTTTTCAGCTCACAGACCAGCAAGGTTACATCACTTACACCAAACAAGTGAGAACTCTGGTTGTAGTGTGACAAATTGTGAGGAAGTTTGATGGGTTTCAGTACTTTTGCAAGGCACTGTAGATATCAATCATCACACAACTACAGAAACATTCTTTCTGACCAGGAACTAGCCTTTTCACGGTTCTTTAGCAGGTTCCACATAAAGCATTTGTCTGTGTGTGTATGTACACACAGTAGCATGGGCCAATTAGCAGGATGTGGTCTAGAGAGATAACGGTGGTTGGGAGGCAGTGGAGGAGAAACAGCTGGTGTGGCCACAACTGGGTCACAGGTTCTGTCTGTGACCTCTGCACCTTTCCCTCCTTTCTCCTCCCTCCCACTTCGCTCCTCTCTGTCTCCATTCGGGCGCATTTGTTGTGAGGAGAGGCTGACAGCTCTCACTCTCGCTGCCACTCTCACAGCCGTCACGATTAGGACAGAGCACATACCTGAGCCAGGCACAGCTTCTGGGTAACTGCCTGCACAGCCAGAGACAGTTTTCTCTTCTTCTTTTTTTTTTGTCACCTAAAGGTGTGCATCCGCAGTGATTGTGACAGTCATTTGAACAGAACCGAAGTGTGGTTGTGTTTGACTGATTCTAATGCATCTCGGATGGATCCCATTACCTGCTTAATAGTAGCCACATCCTGCCATCCATTTTTTTTTTCCTTTCTCAGGCAGCACACGTCACTTTAGCCCTGCAAGCCAGATGAGACAATCTTATCAGTACTGCCTGAGTTCCCTCTATATTCAAGGACTCTTAACTGGAGCCCACTGCTATTTCAGCTTGGTAATAAAGTCAAATTAATCAAAGAGCTTTTTGACCTACTCGTTGCCTTTGTGACTTATATATTGTGGATTTAAAAACTATATAAGAAAATGTAAATGTTGATATGCTATTGGGTTACAGCAGCATACATTGTATGGAGTGGGAGGGGAAAATTACACGTCAAGAATGAATATGTTTACAAAATCGCCTGTGCCTTACAGTTAAAACGAGAAATATACAAACACTGTATAAAACGAGACATATAGCCCTTTTTTCCACACTGATCTTTAAATAGGACAAAGCTTTTCCTCCTTCAGGTTATTTAGGATAGAGCATACCTTTTCATCTCTGCTCACAGTGAGATTGATTTCAGGGTTTTTGTGATGGTCACGCCAAATGACTTTGTTGTACTTAAGCTTATTTGTAACTAATTTGGCCAAACTTTACCTTCTTGACTTAATTCTTGAGTTGCTGTCTTATTATTTTTTAAAAATAGCACACTCTCCTTATGATGCCATTTGTGAAGTGCACCAATTCCTCCTGCATCAAAATAGCCACTTGACATGATGCTGCCACTAAGACACTTTACTGGCCTGAACTCCTCCACTCCCCCTATATTAAGGTATAGGTCCAGGGATTCAGACAAGAATGTTGGTTTTTGTGTGTCCTGAACTGTGTTTGTTTCATTTCATCATATATTTTGGTTTATATTTGTTAGTTAAACATAAATTTATTTTTTCTTCCTTGCCTCTCAAACAACCTTTTGGTGAATCTATGGTGTCTTATGGTTGTCATGAAGACTATGCTCAAAAGATGCTTTTGTTTGCAGACGTTCTCTGATAATGATTATTAGAGATTTTTAAATTTAATTTTTTTTTTTTTACTTCCCATTAGATATGTGACTTAGTTGAATTGCATTCTCTCTTGTGTTTTTCGGTTTGAAATGAAGCATCTGTTCATTTCAAGGCTTTTCAGGCGTCTTTATCTGGATTGCCGATAAGTGTGCAGGAAATATATTACATCATTGCATTCCAATATATAAGTTATTGGTAATATTTTGTTGTAACAGTCAAGTGACTCAGTAGCGTATTGGGATTCTATTTGCATAAGCAGCTGTCCCATCCCACTCTAGTGTGATTCCTTGCTGTAGTCAAAAGTTCACAAGCAGTTCAAAAATCTCCCACTTAAAATCACAGAGTTTATATAAGTCTTCTTAATGATGAATGTAGTGCCAAAAACTTTGTGTTTTGGCACTAGTATATTCTATGGAATGCTTAAATTGCATTTGTGATTTTGCATTAAATCACACGTGAAATCACAAATTGTTACACTGACGATTTGCTCTGTCGAAAAAGGGTTGTAGTGTGTATCCACCTTAAAAATGTGGATGTGCAGCACCAGCAGAGTCCCTTCCCGGGAATGAAAACAGTTCTCTCTACAGTTAAAGGCATAATTAGCTGCGTTGCTTAATTCTTCCTCATTGGTTTATTGTAATCGGCTTTGAGCCCTCTCATATTGCCCTTACTTGCCTAAGCTGAAGCAGCTCGAGCTCACCGACTCAGTTTCTGCTCTCCTTTTTTTTTTTTTTCTCAGATGCGCACAGGGCCTGAAACTGACTTTTTAGTTTCATCAGAACTACTTGCTTCCATGTCACTGGGTAGCTACAATCATCCCTTTATGTCCAAGCAGTGCTGGTTCTCTCGCTCCACTGGTCTAAAGCCAGATCCTGGAGGCGGAGCACGGAGGGGAGGAGAAGGAGGAGCTTAACCAGTTCACTGCCACTGCGCTCAGGACGAATAAAGGTAGAGAGGTCACTGCAGAGGAATACAATGAGGTTTGTAGAGGAATAAAAAGAAAAGTCACTCTTTGAGTGTAAGAATGATGACCTCTGTTAAAGGACACTGGAAGGATGAGCGATTTTTGTCAGGCTGGTGTGTGTCCTATCTCATACTACAGCTGCTGTGCAATATTCCTGCAGTGTTTCACCTCTGGAGAAACGAACTGGCTCTGTGCTTTGCTCAGACTTTCTGTAAGATGGAGAAGATAAAGGGAAGAATTGAAATTATAAAAGCATTAGAAAGAGAGTGCACGAAATTCGTTCTGGGTCTCCGGTAATCTAATACCACGGCTGACATTTTGTGAGCTCTTATATTTTGTAAATGGCAGAAAAATAACTCAGTGTGACCATTTGTAAAAAGCGCATGAATTCATTTTGCATACCTGCCCTGTCACCTTAGTGAAGGCTCTCAGATATTTCAAGAGAGGGGAAAAAAATTTCGCTGATGACAATTAATATGAGTGAAATATACTGTGGAATGTTGTCCTTAGAGAGTGCATTTGAATCACTGTGCAGAGATTACAAATCACCTCTAATCATTGATCTCATCATTCTTCTTTTATCTGTTTGATTGCACACCTAAATTTAACCTTGAGTTGCATTAAGCTTTTACAACAGCCCACAGAAAGCGCTTAAAATAGATCTCATGATGCAGAATATTAATTCCACTTTAGACTTCTTCTCAGGTTCTCTCTGCTTATTGGCTAAAATAGCAAACATGAATGATTAATGCACAAAAATACAGACAAAAAAGGAACCTAATCAAAAGGCCACAGTCCTTCTTTCCACTTCCTCGGCTGGTGCAGGTGCACATTTGCATGCAATTTACATGGTCGCTCGCAGTGACCACCGAGACTCCAACATCTCGGTGTCCATCATCAGCTGACATTCGGTGATTGTTTCCTCTGTGCCGTGACTCACCCAATCAGCTGAGGATATAGTCTGGTTCCAGTGATTAGAAGGAGTGATCAGAGCCGCAATGATGGAGCATGTGCCCCGTAGTGGAGATTTAGCCAGGGGCTTCAATCTCATTGCAGTCAC
The DNA here is from genome assembly GCA_010277075.1 of Poeciliopsis retropinna. Lineage (NCBI taxonomy): Eukaryota > Metazoa > Chordata > Actinopteri > Cyprinodontiformes > Poeciliidae > Poeciliopsis > Poeciliopsis retropinna. Next base: position 3,825,681 of record VMRM01000024.1, read on the forward strand.
TTGTAGTTAGTGACTGAGACTAGCCGCGAGGAGGGCAGTGCAATATAAATGAATGAGCTGTGAATGGGGATATGACTGCTGTGCTGCAGGGCCGTGCAACAAGGTGGGGGAGGGGAGACGCGGGTGTTAGACAAACTGTTTTGTATCCCCCTTGACCTTTTTGTGCCCAGTGGCCCAGCAACATTTCCAGTTGAGTGGCTTTTAAATGGTTGCTGAAAATTAGAGATCTATTTCAGAGCTCGGATCATTTTATTATGTTTGCCTCTGTTGAAGTGGAGGTGTTAACAGCTAGACATTGGTCAGTACAGATTCCCATGGTGGGATACCTTACGTAAAAAGCATATATATATATATATATATATATATATATTTTTTTCCTATAGAGCGCATCTACAAAGTTTTTTAAAAAACCTGGAAATGTACGTATATAATCCGCACTGGGCTATAAGCCGCTGATATCTCCGCCGCTCTCGGTTTTTCGCAAGAACGCTGGATTTATCTGGTATCGCATTAAAAGGACTGATATTGTTGGGGTATTTTTTAAAACTAACTTTTAAAAAAAGTCAGCATTCAGTGATACAGGGAACTCATACATGCCTCGTTACATCATATGACCTAACTGTAGTGGATCTAGAGTGTAAAGATCAGACGTGTAACAGAAAAAAGATTGATTTGTGACTCACTGATCATGCCTATCACGTAGTATTCCTCAACACCTCGGTGCTCTGCAGTATAGGTGGCTCACAAAGGGCCTTGGATCAAGGGAGATTGACACCTTTCTGAAGGCCTGCAGACTCATCTCCCAGCTGTCCCCACTGAAATGGCTCCCCCGGGATAAGCCGGGATTGGCTTGATTGTGTTATCGGCGACTGATCGGGTCATTGAATGATGGAATTTTGAGGTCCTGTTCTGCTTAAAGAATGAAATGTTTAAAGAAGATTGACTGTGATTGGATCAGATCCAGCACCTGCTCAGAGGGGTCAGTCAGGTGAAAGCAGGAGGCAGCAATCTTTGCTGTGCCATTGTGACACGACCAGACAGGGGGAATTAATGTGTGTGTTGGGTCTGATGGCGGTTGGTTGAGAATGGTAGTGGTGGGGAGAGGGGGATGGGGTGGAGATGCCATTCAACAGGGAAGCGGTTTTAAAAATGTCATCAGAGGAAGTGTCATGAGTAATTTGCAGCAGTCCTGACATCAGACTGGTGTGGAGGTGGACACCTCAGCTCTGCAAATTGCAGTCTAGTCCTGGGGGAATCTAATGTGGGAGAGTGCCACTGAGATTCCAAGAAGTGTTTATTTCTCAGATGGATATGAAATATGTTTTGAAATATGCTGTATGTTTGTTCTTAAGATTGGCATAGAGAGATAGAGCTTTGGATTGTTTTAATAGCCGATAGGCATATTTGAGTTTCGGCCCACAGATTTTGCAGTCTCCCCCTCTGAGTGACAGATCTCTTCTTCTACATGCTGCAGCTTATTTAGAGAAGAAAGACTGTCAAATTTTACTGATGGACTTTTAAAATGCAAACCTCTTAACGACTGCTATCCAGTTGTGTATTTGTGAATGAAAAGACAGCTGCGTAATGCATTTTCCCTGCAGGATTAAAGAAAATACCACAAATTTGCTTTTGCTTTTGTGCCGATGACATCACAAAAGGCAAAAGATTCAATTTGTTTTATTGTTGCCCAATCATTTTACAACTCAAACACCTGTTAGAGAGGAAATTAATTAGAAAACACCCAAATGGGCAATTTGATAAATCTTCTGATCAGTTACTTTGTAACTCATGTCATGAGAACAAACTGAACATCAATGCTAGTTTGTGTGAAGATCGACTTTTATGGTCTGTTTGAAAAACCAGCCGTTTCATGTTGTTCAGTATCTAACAAACTACATCTAAGGTGAGTTTGATTAGTTTTACAGAAAAGTCCGGCTAGTAGCTTTAATAATGCTAAGGTGACATCCATCCATCAACTCAAACCGTCATTGGAGGCGACCAGCGAGCATAAACCATGACTCAGCACCACCTTAACAAACGGGTGTTTGACACATTACAATTCAAATGATGACCATTCACAATGCTCGCCCAACATCTGAGCTGATACACAAAGAGCTTTATAGATCTTGTGACATTTGATAACGGCATTTGTGCCATCTCCCTAGATAGATTTTTTTTCCCCCTCCAAATGCCTGAGCAGAAGGCAATGTCAATAGAACTGCTTGAGATTAACCTTTAACTCTGATGCGTCATTGAACATTTTAGATAGTAAAGCAAATCAGTAAGAATCTCATTTTGCGCTATGTATTATTATACAGGACTCTGTCACAACCTTTGCTGTTTCTAGCCCAGAGTCTTGCTCCCCAAAAATCTGTAACTCAGTAAAGAGAACACGTTCCTGCCCTTATTTTGAGTTTCAGCTTGAATAGGCGAGGAGAACAGGGAAACATGTACTGATAAATGTTTTTGAAGTGGGCAGCAATCGGATTAAACGCCCTCTTAAAATGAAATAGGACTTTAAAAATAAGCTGTCTCATTAAAGGACAGTAAGAAAAGCTTGATTTTTCAGTGGGCTTTTGCTGTGTCTGACATCCCACAACACTTACGTGCATTCAATGTAAATGCTTACTTCAAGTGGCTCTTTGCCTGTGCTTCTCTAAAGCCACCTACTGCAGTTTGACCAGGTCCACAGGCAGCTCTAGCTCATTCCTCCCACGCATTGGCTCCTTAAGATCACCAGATAAAATGCTCCTGCATGGAAATGTACACATTGTGCTGTGGCTTGATGTGAAAGGGCTAAAGACATCTTAAAGGTTTCACTTATCAAAAAACACCTACCTATCGCGCCTGTGTGTCTCTGTGTGGTCTAGATTTAAAGCCTAAACTCGTCTGCTTCCCAGAATCCCGCGATTAGAAATTGCTTGTGAGGTTTCATTTTGATATTGCAGTAAAATCCAACATTGGTAGTGACAGACCTATTACATCCAGTAATATTTAGCTGCAGTGGGGTAAGCAGAGGAAAATAAAATAGGGTAATTGCAATAAAAAAAATGTAGTTTCAGAACAAGATGCAAATGCAGTTGTTCTAGTTTTCTATAAATAATGCATTATGGGATATTGTATGTCTCTCACAGCTTCTTTTTTCAGAAACCTCATTGATCAGGTTTTATTTATTATTCCAAAGCCACATCATGTTTGCAGTAAATATGTTGTTGTTAACACTGGACAAAGCTTCCTACCCTGCTGACAGCTTGATGAGGCTTCACTTCATGCTTTACACTAAATGCCTTTGTCAACATTGATATTTCCACAGCGACAATATTGACTACCAGTTGGGGGCAAAATGAAGTTATGACTTAATGGTGCTAGATTAATAGTCAGGAGATCATAAAAAAAGCCATTAGGTTTCAACTAACAGGAAAGACAAATATATGCACCAATACAACTCAGTATAGACCAAAAACTGCTACCAAATCCAGATAGATTTCTTTATATGGCTTAAGCTTTTCAAAACACTCATGGGCTGGTAGTATTTTATATTATGAGGATTTTGAAACCATTGTATTCACTCAAAAATATTGAACAAAACTGCAATATGGAACTACTTGCTTAATTTAAAAAAGACAAGCAACAGTTACTTCTGTTGCTGCATAACTAACAAGGTATTGATTATTACACATACGATAATGTTATTTAGAGAGGGCAGAGGCTTCTTCAATGTAGTCAACAAGCTATATTATTGAATTTTAGGCAAAAATAAATTACTTTTTGATCTAAAAGAGAGATTTGTTTTACATCTTTTGATGTATTTATAATGTATTAAAAACATCTTTAGTGGCAAATGAAATGATCTGAAGAATGGTTATTTATAAATTAGTCAGAATAATTGATAGAGTTCTCAAGCGATTGTCAGTTGTGGCCCTTCTCTTAATTAGCCAAGCAAAGTTGCATGCTGAAAATTTATAGATGTGACAGATTACACTACAGTGAACAAATACTGTTGCATTTTAGTATCACTATATTGTGTCACATCGTCAATGGACTCTCGTTTAAAAGAATTAATACGTTTGATTTGTCTTTTATGAGTGTGTATATTTAGTTAAACTCGAGAAATGATTTTGCTTAAGTGTTTGTTCTTGGGACAATCACTATGGGAAGTGGATGACGGCCACTTTGCAGGCTTCCGGGACTTAGCCATCCAGTCTAAACTGAGCATTTAGCAGGAAAGCATTAATAAGCCCAGAGGTAATATTCTGTCTCACCTGAGAGGGCTGCATAAAAGGCAACATAACAGAAATAACAATATTTCTAGTGCTGTGACCAGAGATAAAGATATTGAGCTAGAAACGGCCTTGGAATGTCCTGTTCAAGAGAAGCTCAATGTAACTTAATGTAATTTTGAAAGGAATCAACATGCACAATCGCTATCATGGATCTAAAGAAAACAAACAACAACCTGACAATCCCTTTTCGGTGACATTTAACATGAGTTCAAATCACCTTGAAGGAATCATTCAGCATTTGCAAAACACGCTCATTTGCTTTCTCGTGAAGGCTTAGATAAGAAAATTGATGTCTGTCCATTCAATATGAGGCTGCAGCCAACATCTTACCTTAGATAAGAACTAAGAGTATAAACAGAGGGAAACAGCTAGCCTTGCTCTTTCTAGCTGCTGTAAAAGTTCACCAGGGATCAATCTCCCTTTGAGAGGGCATGAAAGCTCTCTTTTAAAAGGGAAACTTTGGCTTCAATTTTTTTTTTATCTCTGTATTTTAGATATGCCCATCCATACCAAACAGCAGCACAGCTCCCAAAGGTGGCGGCTGTGTAAGTAAAGTATTTTCATTGAACAGGGAGGTTATTATCCCCCTGAATCAGTAATCAATGAGCAGATTTTCTTCTTTTATTTTTTTGCGTATACTATTTTGAACAATATAAGCTTTTGGAGTTTTGATTTTAATAACATAATGAATATTCATTTTAAACCCATTGAACCATCTCTATAGAAATATACAAATTGAATGCATATATCATGCTGGCAAAACATAAAGTAAAAATAAAAAACTCAAAATACTGTCACCACTTAGGTGCTCTGTTTTTTAGAGGTATGTAGTGATAGATAATTGGTTTTCTGCCTCCTTAAAAGCTCCCTCTTTGGGTAATTTGTCAAGGTTTAGCTATATGTTTACAGAAATCCATCTTATAAATGTGTTTTAGGTTTATTTTACTATGTAAGGCTAAACCTTTTGTAAATTCTTCATGGCTAAGATGAATAAATCATGTTCAGATAGATAAGAAATAAATAGTTGTAATGTAATTTTCTTGATACAATTTTTGATTTGATTTATTTACTTCAAACTGGTTTTTAAAAACAAGAAAACAAGCAATCAGTATTACAGAGAAAACTTGTGTGTACAAAACCAACAACAAAATACTTAGTTTACTACTACTTTTCTGTTTGAAAAGGAGTAGAAAGGAGTGAACACTTATTTAATCCTACCCCTTGACTCAATTTAATGAAATACATTACTTCCCAACTCAACAATTTTGTAATTAAACCATGTTATAATATTTATGTGCCTGTTCAATATACTGAGCTAAAGAGCCAATAAATAAATTGCTTTACATAGACAAAATGCTTACAAGCTAACTCTCAAAACAAGACAGGAAAATCTTTAGAAAAACAATGTTTAGAAATACTTATTTTTAGCAAAAGTACTGGTCCACAGTTGTTGTGTAAATTTAACAAATACTGCAAAATGAATCTAGCTGACTTTTTTTGTGTGTGATTTACCTTTTACTTTCAGCATATGAAATAAAATGTAATAAAATCAATTTACACATCTTTACCAGGTCTTTATGTTTTTCTGCGTGCTTCTCAGATGGACATTCTAAATGACTGGAGACATGCACACAGTGTTTCACCTTTTTTAGCCGTCATGCAATGAATAATCCCGAGCTTATTCTCTCAAGTAGCATCTCAGGGTTCTGGTCGAATTGTCTAAAAGCTAAATAAGTCAGCCTGATTGAACTAATGGCGTAGAGCCAAAATCTTGCACCAAGTCTTGTCTTTCAGTCTAATCTTTTGGTCACGGACACATTGACCAATCCCACAAGCACACACGCACGCACACACACGAGTGCCCGCGCACAAATATCTACTCACACATCACACACCATTGCTGCCTTCCACGCCACTTCCTGATCAGGAAACTTTGAACCCGACATGTGGCCCATAAGTCCTATCCACAGGTAATTAGGTTTGATGGTTAGTTGAGCAGAAGCATAGATTTTATCCTTCTCCTCGTCTTGCCTCCTGGAGTGTTGCCTCAACTTGTTTTTGATAAGCCCGCTGCCAGCCCAGCATCACTCTCTTCCAGCTGAACACACATTGTAGAAGCCACCAAGGAGCAGGCCTCCCTTTTTTAAAGACGAGTTAGCTGCAGAAACAAAAAATATCTGAGCAGAAAAATGGTTAGTTAGAGGAGGAAAATTCCGTGAACAGCACGTCTTTGTTTCTGCAGGGATAAATTAACCTCTTTGGATAATAACATGTTACACTCTCAGGATAAATCTCTGCTTATTTTTCTTTTGAGAGTTTTGGTTTGAAAGGGAATATGTTAATGCCTCCCCCCGCTCACTGAAACATACACAAGCTGACCAACTGGTTTGAATATTTTCCTCCCAGAAATGGCTTTTCATTAAATCCACTGAATTGGCCTGAGCAAATTAGTGTCACTTAACATTTCTGTGTGAGCTTGTCAGTAGACTTCCATTTTTCCAGTTCCTTATAATTATCTAGCTTTAACACAGAGGACAATCGGATGCTCTGGGAAAATTTGCACGTAATTTGTTGAGCTTGAAGCAAAACTCAGCACCTAAGACAGCAATACTGTCTTATAAAATATGAATGCATAAAATATAGTTGGTGATATTCTGTTGAAGAGCAAAGTAAAAAATAAATAAATAAATAAAAAAATAATGCAATTAGATTTTCTTTATGAAATTGATATAGCCTGAACAGTAAATAAACAGGATATAATGTTTTCAAGTGGAGAGTTTAAAGCATTAATTCTGCCAGAAAATCTTTCAGCAACCAACTTAATTGGTGTGATTAGAGGACAACTGTGTGTAAAAATAATAACAGATAAATAAATATCAAATTTTATCCTTTAGATTATTGGATAAATTTGTAGTTGAACAAATTTACACTGATACATCTTCCAGTCCTTCTGTCCGTTTGCATCAGTCGAATCTGTTTTTGACATCTCTAAGCAGAGCAATCTGGAAAATTGAAGGTGTCACCTCTTAGATATTTGCAAGGATATTAATATTTTGTGCATCCATGCATTCAAAATAAGTATGCTGGCTTATTTCAAGATAAACCAGCGAGAATGTAATCGACATTTTACCATCTGCTTATGCCACTTCAGCTTTGGTTCAAATCTTGGTTAATGCCAAACTGATGTGTGTTAATAGAGCTGACACCCTAAAACCGTTATGCATCTTTATAGGCACATTTAAATTTTAATTTTAAACTGAAAAAGCCTCATGCCTGTCAGTATGAATCTGGAATTGAAATTGCAACACCAAGTATGAGTGATGCAATAACTCCTCTTGTTTATGGGCGGTAAATATCTCACTTGCAGTAGGTTTTTATTTAAGGGTTTTATACATTGTGTCATATCAGTGGTTACACAGTTAACCCTCCCCAGGTCTTCGTGCAATGCTCAAGAGAAGTGTGGAAAATGTCACGGTCTGAGACCATCAATTTCCGAAACCACACAAACAAAAACACAAGTAAAAGCGCACATGGGGTCAGTGCAACCCCACTTCTTAAGACCGCTGGAGGGTTAAGTTGCAGATTATTTTACTTCAGCTGTGGATAGTTTTATCAGAAGTATCTTGACTCTGTTGAAGTGGTTTGCTTATGAGAAAATATTAGAGGCAAATCAAAGTGAAATCCTGTTATCTAAAAGATCTCTAGCATCAGTAATCAACTCTGATATCAACTACAATATCTATAAAGCATCTTCTTTGGAAGATGGATTAAGACACCTAATTAACAAGCCATAATTAATTGAACAAAGGTTTAGTTTGATTTCCTGTACTAAATGTTTACTGTGAATATAAACATATGGATTTAAACTGTATATGACAGACATAAATAGGTTATAAAGGCTACATTGCTTGTGGTAAATGTTGGTTCAGTTGTCTGCAACCGGTTATTTTTAAATCTCTGCAGTTCTAGCCTTTTAACCCTTAACAGTTATTTTTCTTCAAACTCTTAAAGCACTCACAGTTTTGTTTGGCAATTTTCACAGTGTGTAGTTCCACTCAGGGTTTTAGAGATTCAAGTCATAGTAGTGTGCCGAAATATCAGTATAAATTATAGCAGAATTATGGCCACATTTTGATTTAATGTGGAAAAAAGAGGGATCTGTTTCATTGCCAGTTTTTTTCTACTGATGGTGTTCCTCTTTTAATTGCTTCTAATTTAACCAATTTGCCAAATCACCGTCTGGTTTGGGGATAAAACACAGATTTAAAAGCTGCAATTTTCCGTTCACATAAAACAAAATAAACTTTCCAATTGAGTGGTTTAGATGCACCACAACTCATTGAAGTCGATCAAGTTTTTACAGAGTTGAGGCTAATTTGATCTGGTCTTCTGACAAGTCGTTTATTGCAAATTTAGGTGATTTAGATATGATTTCTATGATATTCAAGGCTGTAGCGATATTTTATTTTATTTTTTTTATTTTTTTACAACCAATTTTATTCATATTACTGCAATAGATTTTGGCTTTCATCCCTACCTACACCTTTACTGACAGTCTCCTCTACTTTCCTCCCTCTGACTGGCTGGCTTCCCAGGCTTTGGCAGCTTTCACATGTGGCCAAACTGTAAATCAGATTCAGACTTTCCATTCAAGTGCCCCGCTCAGGGGACTGCGCTGGCCTTTCTACTGACCTTGTGGACCTTTTTATAGGCTTAAAGCAGACAGGAGGGAAGGGTTGGCTCGATGGCTCGTACAGAGACCAAGAGTTAAGTGTCTCTTCCCTTTGATTAAAATCTGACCTTTTGGCATTTTTGAAATTTCATGCATCAGAGTTGTGCATTATTGGACTGTCCATCTCAGAGTGGTGTGTTGAGTGGATGTTTTTGGCCCTCTCTCCTGTGAATTGCATTATTGGTAAATGATACCCCACTTTGAAAGCAGAGTTCTCCCCATGTAGCCTGTTTTGGTCTCCGTCTTCCCCCAGCTGATGCTCTGCAGAGAGTTTGACAGGGCTCAAGCTGTTCACCCCCTACATACCCCCACCCACTTTTATCTCTTCCCTCCATCACACCTGATTGCATCTGACAAATGCCCCTATTGGCTCCATATCATCAGGTGCAGTGGAGGCAGCGTAAGACTATATTACTCTGCCCATACACCACATCTGTTCTCCATTTTGCATGGCTGACACACTTGCATCTGCAAGCCTCGAGAAGGGCCAAGCCTCTCACTGGAAAACCACAGCATCTTCTCATCTTCTATTGGCAAATGGAGTTCTTGGTGGTTTTATCCTTAATAATGTACTCTATTTAATGCTTTTTAGCTACTTGCTTCTTTCCTGTACCAATTTCTGGCCTCTACATACAAACTGTGATAAAAATGATTGACTGGCGTTTTGTTTCAGAGGAATTATACAAAATTGGCAGGAGATTACATACTTATTACCTACTGTTTCCTATTATGAGTCATAAAAAAGGAAGCACATTTGGATCTAAAACTGATAACATTTTAAACATATTTCATGATTATGTGAAATGATAATTTACCGAATTAGGTTTATTAGAAACTCAACAATGTTCCTAACAATTTAAGTATTTCCTATCTTCCTTCCATTCTAATTGTGAAATTTCTAACTTGACACAAATAGTTGCAAAATACTTGATATTTGAAACCATTTTCTATATATATATTTTTTTCCTTATTAATAAAGATTTGAAAATGAGATTATTATAGTATTTTTATTCTAAATTGTGTAAAATGAGTTAAGTGGGAGACAATTGGAATTATATAAATTTAATAGAGGCAGTAATGTCCTTTTATGGAAGCATGTGTCTTTGATTCAGAAAATGAGATTTGGTTCATTCAAATCTATTCAGCCACAGCTCTCTTCAATGTATGTGTTTCCAGTGTTTTCCCTTCATATTTTGTTTTTTGGTTTTGGTGCTTTTAAGTATCATAAATATCTTAATCACTCAAATATGTTTTGCTAATTTTCAAATGCTAATACTTGCGTTTTCTTTTTTATCTAATGTACTGCTTATAAAACTGATACCTCAGGGTTAACATCAGCCAAAGAGTGACATCATTCTGTCCAGGCTCCACTTCACTCTAAGCAATGCCAATGTGTCTTAAGGTAGAAGTTGAATCATCCTCTGATGGTTGCATTTTTGCATCAGCCAGCCTGACCTGTGACATGCCTCCCTACTTGCTGATTATTAAATACAGACTTTGAAAGTGACTTTGGGGGAGATTTAAGTCAGGGAAAAACAACAGAGCGGCGGAGTGCCTCCTACCAGGGAGAGACGCTGATGGACTGTCATGGCCGGCGTCTCATCAGCAGGAATGCAAGTGGGGTTTTGCGCTGTAGTCACCATGTGGTGGCAAGGTTAGGTCACATCAGCTGCTTCTGACTCTTACACAAAGAGGATGCTGAGCTGAAAGGCAGTACTTTACTATCCTCTATTTTAACTCCATTTCTGTCGCTTGTTTTTTGATATTGTGGGAATGGAAGCTTATTCAATTACAAGCCACAAAAGCAAGAGGGGGAGGTAAGTGTGTGCATGAAAGTTGGATAGATGTCTGAGGTCCTTCATGTTTGTCGTATGTACTCCTGAGTTGACCAGACAGTGCACTGCTGGGTGGTAATTGGAGGACTTCCTGGGAGAGGTGGCCACAGCACTGCTTCGCCTCTGGGCCTCCTTCAACAGTGTGAGCCGGCTATAATTGGCCCAGCATATTGCTTTGCGTATATGTTGCTTTTACTTAGACTACAGATTGTGCTAATGATTCACTTAGAATCTGTTAATCATTCCTAAGACTTTTAATCAATTGGAAGGATAATTTTATTATCTCTGTTAAGTCACTTTATCTGTGTTCATTCAGTTAATGACTCAAAAAATACATTTACTCAGATTGTGCTCCAAAAAATAGCTCTCATCAGTTGCTTAAAGAAAAACCATTAATTTAGCACCTTATGAGCTTTCTTGGATGATTGATTATTAATTGCTAATACTGCCAGCAATTCATTAAGAAACTGTTTAAGGTTTGCGTCCCACTTTATTATGGTCACTATGTGTAGCTAATAAAGTTAGCTGAGCTGCCTCTCACAGCCCACCCATTAGCTTAAATGGAGGGGTTGGGTGGATGGGGGGCGGGGGCAATGGCACCATATGGTAGGTCCTTGCCTGTGACAGCCTGACACATTAGTCATTGATGGCTCACAGCCTCTCAGATGATAGGCAGTGCTTAAAAAGCTGACCTACAAACACGCACATGCATCCTCCAACAGACACTGAGCCGGTCCTGAAACACTCTCCTATACTCACAAAATAGCTTTTTCAGGCATCAGCCTCGTCAGGTTGATATTTTGTTGTCTAAAATAATCAAATCTGAGAGGCAGTGCTCTTGCAGTTACGAAACCATTATTACAGAACAATGAATTTGATCTTTAATGTTGCACAAGATAGGAATCATGTGCATATCGCCACATTTTAGAAAAACATGCCACTCATTATTGTCGTAAAGGCCTAGCAGGGGGCCTTCCTTCCTCTCTTAACACATTTTTTAAACATTATTTGTAGTCTTAAGTAAGGCAGCCTTGTTCTTCCTTGACTAATGACTAGTAAAAATAACCCTCCAAGAGTATTGCCATCTGTGGTAGAGTTGTGTAATAACATTTAAATAAATGTAATTTTAGTGTCTCTAAACTTAATTAGTAAAATATGGCAACTTGTTTTCTTGGGGATAAATATGACATGAGAAAGAAACTCCATCTCTAAACCAATTCTCAAAATCGGAAAGATTCAGTTAAGATAGATTCTTATGAATAGTTTTCTTCAAAAAGCCATTGAAAAAAAAAAACTAAGGCTGCATGATATACTGAAAATATTTGCTCACTGTAACATTTTTGAAACTTATGCTTATAATAGACATTGATTTTAATTATCCTTCATCTGGAACTTTATTATTTCAGCCACACATACATTATTAATTCAATGGACCCACACCTTTGTTTACGATTTATTTACTTTTTTTATTTTTTAATGTATGTGGACTGTAACGCCACATTAATTTTGTTATTGGAAATATTCAAAAGCACATTCAGCTTGGAATATTGCTGCCTCACACCGTATTGACTGCGATTTGCAAAGCAGCCAATCCAGGAGCCCAGTTCAGTTTCCTTCTTGGTGCTGATTGGCTGTACACCAATGGATGTGAATAAAAAATACTGTCGAGGTTAACTTCTGCAGTAAAGCCAAATTGGTTTCCATTGAGTGTGTAAGCTTTTTTTAAGAGGGGCTCTATAGAAATGTTTGTTTTTCTTCAAACTTCATATAACCATAAAGATGTCCATAGCAAGTGTTTGGAGTGATGAGAAGTGTCACTGCTCGATAAAGGGATCAAAAAGTGGTATCTTTACCTCAAAGTCTCCATAACATCAATTTATCTTAAGACTTTGTGCATATTTTTTCCTGGGGTGCACTATATTTAGTGTTTAATACCCATTAACTAGTCAGGTTCTCCAGTGTTTACTTTTCTTTGTAGCATGTTAGAGTTGATTACAACCCAGTGGACATGGAGCCAGATGCAAAGCTACAGTCTGTGCAGCAGTATGGACAGAGATTAGCATCAGCCTGAGGGAGTCGTAAGCCTTACTCCCTCTTCTCTGCTTTTTGCTCTCCTCAAAACACCAAGGTGCTTGCACGTCGTGTTTGAAATGTGTCATCAGCTGTCTTGGTGGTTCGTCGCCACATAAACCTCTGAAGTGACGGCACTCCTTGCTGGCAAAGGTCATCGTAGGAGTGGGTTAAATGTCCCCCGGAGGAGCGAGGACCCCAGTCAGACAGTGTGTGATTTGTGCGAGTTTTTCGCTGCTGGAGCTGCCTCGCCTCTCCTCTATGAATGACCTTGACCAGCTCTCCCTCAGTTTTAACTTAAAAGTCGCTCTCTAGAAAAACTGTCTGGCCACCGGGTGTCAGATGTGCCAGTTGTCATTAGTCTTAGCGTGATTGGAGGGGGATCTGAAGAAATTAGAAAAAAAAGGACTGCCATTAGAGGTCAAGCCATCACAACAGAGGCACACGAGACACATCCTCTGTTTTGATTTAATCCAATTAGACATCCACTGAAGCTTCGGTTGTTTTCGGGCAAGCCTGATTAGCTTTGTTGGGGGAAAGCTGTGCTTCTTCCTTTTTATTTTTCTTCCTGCTTGTGTTTGCTTAAGAAATCAGGCTTTCCTTTGCACTGCTTAACATGAATTAAATAGAATTTCAGCTTCTGCAGTTACAACTAAAGAAAATACTTGTTTTCATTTTGGTTAATGCAGTTTAATTAAATCTTAAACTGAAAACAATGAATTCTTTATGCCATACTTACTCTCAGTTGAAGAGTAAGTACAGATGTAAGATACAAAACATACGATGTTAGTTCTTTTTATACAACATATTTTGATGATATACAGGTACACCCTAAGGGTTAATGTTACTTTCTTGTTGAAATGAAAGTATTTGTCTTTGTATATCTGAAAATCTGTTTGAAAAATTTACCAGGCACGTTTCTAACTTGAAAAGATCCGTTCAGAGGCCAAACGGCAAACTGTCCTGGCTGGATTACCAGCTTTAAAACATTAAAAGGTGCAAAGAGTTCTTGTCATGTTTAAATAATGATGCAGCCACTCCAATTAACAAGAAAAAAAATATGTGTGGAAAGATCATCACTGTGGAGCAAATAAACAAAACACAATCAAAGCAAGGAAACATCTTTCGTAATTTAACAATGAAGGCGTAACAATTAGATGCAAATATAGAAATCTTCAGAAAACACTCAAAAGAAGTGATAAAGAAATGAAGTTACCAGATCACCAGGCTTTATCTGAGTTATGAGACAAAATATTTATTGACATTCTCTTGAGTGCAATTTTACCCATCTTCAACTGAATATAATTTGAAGTAACATCACAAATGATTATTAAAAGTTGTAACGTGAGATCAAACATCTGTGATTAGTGATAAAATATATTTCTTAATCAGGCTTCTTTGAAATAGAATAGAATTGAAGAACTATTAAATTGTACATAGAAAATGCTTTTTTACAAAATGCTGGTCAGTAAAATTCTGATTTTGGACTATTACCGCATGAATTGTGCAGCCCTGGGTGAATTCTTGCACTGCAGCGTTTCTGAAATGACCTGCCTTGATCATTGTCACTTCTGGCTTCCGTCATCGCGCTTCCCGCTGGGGCCAACATGTGGAACGGTCATCTCTCACCACACTCCTTTGTGCCTGAATAGAGCAGATGATATAATAGCTGTGATTACACTTCTCAGTCATATTCACAGAGCGAAAATAGAAGTGCTACCATCAATACCCGAGCTCGGCCCTCGACTGCAAAAGATGTTTTTTAACAGGATTTGGTCAAAGAAGAAAATCATATACACTGGATCAAATGAGGTCAGGGACTTGTTGTCACTGTGAATCAGATAAAGGTATAACCATAACCCTCATTGAAGAAAAGAGGTAAGAAACGAAGCAATCTTGTGTGCTGCGGTCACTTGAGAAATAGAACATAAACGGCAATGACAATAAAAGCTGGAGCCGTAATTATTGGGAATAATCTCTCATTCTACTGTTTGTAGGCTGATTCTTTGTAGAATGTTTTCAGGACCATCTTGAGTAATAAGACTCAGCGGTGTAGTCTCCTCTTGTTTTTTAAAGATGCTATTTGGAATTCATGACCAGGAGTCCCTATGCAGATTCGGAAGGGCTTTGATTAAAGCTCTAACAAGCACTTGATGGTTGGGGATATCACATTTCCTTTTGTTTTAATGCACTCTGTTAGGCTCACTCACAGTTAATAAGTCACAATCAATCTACCTGCTGTATGCACCGAGGCTTTGTAAGAGCTTAACAGGACCCCTGAGAGATGGAATAATTTCACTTTTGAAACCAACTGACAGACTGAGTGCGTGCATTCGTGTTTGCGTCTGTGTGGGATCGCAACAACTTTCATTGTTTATTTATATGCATGTGTACGTACGAGGGTGTAAGAGAAAACGGAGACTAAAAGGAGGCTGTCAAATATTGCCTGTCTGGAAGACAGGCGCGGTATGTTGTCTCCTTTCCATCTTCGCTTGAAAGAGTCTGTGGAGTTGCCTTGAGCTAGTGTATCATATTTGATGACCTCAGAAACAGCTCTGTCAGAGCACCTGACTTGTGCTTTTAGCTGGCCAAGGCATCTCATCCAGTGGATGAAAATATCAGATTTCAGCCTCAGTTCTTTGAGCAAGTCAGCGCAAATGCATTAAATACAAGAATAATGTACAGGCTCCTCTTGAAATGAATTATTTAGTCCTTGTCGGATTCTGAAAACACACCACAGATTCCAATATTCATGATTTTGACATATGTTCTGTCTCAAACAAATCTTATGGAAACAGAGCCACCAGTTCTGACCAATCACACAACACTTCACACAGAGCTTTGTCGAAACAGTTCAACACAGGCCTAATATCGAGTCAGTCAGGTGGATACCTCTCTGTGAACAAAATGATGCAATTTTCGTCATTTTACATGTCATTGAGAGCTTAAGAAAACACCATAATGCAGTAGCTTGTACAACCAACTTTACCTTTGAAGCAGTCATTTTCTAAAAAAAAAATCTTTTTCGGTGTTCCTAAAATCGTCCCTTAATTCATTAGCGAAGCTTCTTAAGGTCCCTTCTTAATGTGTGCTCTTAATCACATTGAAACTTCGAATCAACTTGGACACATCTTGATTTCTTTCTTTTCAGTCAATCAATTCAGCCTGTAGTTCATCTGATTTGTCTGGACTAATTGTCCTGCTGATGTGATTTTATCAAAACCTCAGCTGTCAAAACAGTGGATCTCACATTTGACAGTAGATTACTTTGCTATACAGGGTTTTGTGGCGACAGAACAAACTCCTATCATCACCTCTCCACCACTGAGTTTGACAATTGATGCAAGATGGTCAAACATTTCTACTTTGTCTCATCCGTCTTAAAAAGATTGTTCTGTCTCAAACAATCTTCTTCTGTTTCAAATCTTATGGAAACAGGACTTTGTACTTAGTACTTAGACACGCATTGTTAAATAATTGCACAGTGGAATCTGTGGTGTGTCTTTATACACTTGAGGTTAGAATAGAATTATTATAGAACCACGTAAAGGCCAGATAATTTCATTATTTCCAGACATATGAAACCCTTGAATTCAAAGAGATTGTACTTTCTTTTACCATGACTGTATCAAAGGTTATACTCGGTCTAGGCATGCTAAGTGTCTGAAATTAATAACACAGGAGACTGTCTGTCAACCCTGTGGAAATTTTATGTTGAAGGTCTTCTTTTATGGTCTCTGCATGTAAAATGTCTTTTCAAGTGACTGAAGAATAGCAAACACTTACTGAATTGACTTTTAGAAGGCACTTATGGTGTCCTCTGACTATAAGCTTAATGTGTTGCTATTTCAATCCAACTAAGGTCTAAATGAAATCCATATTTGTTCTTTTGGGTTTATTACTTTGAATCCTTCTCAAGATGTTTGGCAGAAATAAGAGCTTCATCAAACTTTGCTCCAACATTTAAGTTTTTGTTTTATTGTATTTTATTGGTGAAAAATACTTCTCACTTGAAAAGTATTTCCACTGTTATACATTTCTGCAGGAACCGTTTCTCTCAGCATAAAGCAACCAGATGTGACACTGAGCAGCCATTTTCTGTTCAAATATTATAGGAACATACATTTTCTTCTTGGATCTCACATCTCAGGCTGTGCCCTTTCATAAATGCCTAACTGCAGGTGGA
This sequence comes from Poeciliopsis retropinna, assembly GCA_010277075.1. Lineage (NCBI taxonomy): Eukaryota > Metazoa > Chordata > Actinopteri > Cyprinodontiformes > Poeciliidae > Poeciliopsis > Poeciliopsis retropinna. The sequence goes on from VMRM01000024.1 coordinate 3,842,787, forward strand.
GTCATTATTGGGGAAAAGTGAAAGTGGGTGCTTCACTGTGCATGTAGTTCCCAGGGTTGTTTGGACTTTTTTGGCTTTTTCCACATCTGCAGATTAGCTGGTCACAACTAAATAGCACTGAAATGGAACGCCCTGGATCATTTCTTCCAACCATCATCTTCCTCTTGAAGTATTTTTTGGCCTGATGTTTTGCGACACTGCTTTGCTTCATTTTCCCATATCACTCTCTTTGAGTGTAACATCTGCTGGAGAGATACTGTAAAGGAGGCTGATTGAACTTAACTTTGTGGTACGTCTTTGGAGAGCCTCCCAGCAGCACATATTTTGTTCTTTCAAGATCAAATGCGCATGTGTGTCTGCGTTACTGAGAGCGAGCCAGAGAAGGAGTTGATGTCAGAGCGAAAGTGGAAGCCTTCTTTGATTTTCAGGAAGGTTTGATGACAATTTGACAGGGGCTGAGAGGACACGGAAACAAATCCTTTGATGCCGACTGTCAACAAAAGGCTTCTCCCTCAGACAAATAGCTGTCTCTCTCCTCCCATCGTTCTCACTCTGCTGAAGCAACAGCAAATAGCAGGCAAAGCCATCGCTGTCTAACAGCACCCCAGGAATGCCACAATGAGTGATGAAACCACAGCTTGTTGGTGTTTGGGAACCAGGAGCAGGTGGATATAGGAAAGTCTGCAAAACTACACAACCTAATTTGATAATTTCCTAAAGAAAATAGGGTTATGGAAATTCGTTAGGTCATGGAAGAGAGGAAAACAAGAAATGCATAAAAACCTAATCGGTGGTAGAGCTATTATGCATTAGTGTATCTACATTCCTTGTATAGTACTTTATCCTTACGTATAAAACCTACTGCTTTAATTTTAAATTAATACCAATGGAGTTTCTGAATCCTTAAAAAAGAGCAAAACAATTTTTAATAAGGTTAATTGCATACAACAACAAAATCAAAGACATAAAACTTCCAGTTCTTAGAAAGTTAGATTCAAATTACAAGCATCTTTATTGACATATCAGTTCAAACATTATTTGCCTATAATATCTAAATATTTTATTCGGAAACAGTTTTCGTGGCTTGAGAGGACAAATAAATTATCTTGTAAAAGTCAGTGGAAAAAAAAAACTTTAAAAAGTATGTTTGCTAAGTACTTTTTTTATGTGTCTATTTTCCTGTTGGAACGATCAAAAAACCTTCATGATTTGTGAAGATTAAAGTGAATTAAAGTGGATTTAAATGTACAGAATGTTGATATGCTGTTGGAGAAATGTAGAAATGTGAGACTGAAATATCAAAACCAGACAATTTTTATAGCTGTGCAGGTGGAATAGGTTAAGGAAAACCAACCAGTCATGACAAAGTAGTTATTTATCCCACATTTTTCATTGTCACAAGTTCATTATGGCATAATGATAAAAACAAAGGGCTAATGTCACCCTGTTGCTGTAGATAAGAACGCATTGTTTTAGCTACCCATGAGTGCGTTGTTCAAAAAAGAAAATAAATTAGTTCAAAATAATCCTTCATTCTTTGTTCCCATTTATAAAGACAAGTCATGTTGACAAAGTGAATCCTGAAGATTAATCAAAACTAGTTGATGGGGTCTTAAATAGCGTATTTAAAGGCATGAAGAGTTGATAGGCTGATGTTTTTTTTTCATTATCCTGAATATACAAAGACAACAAATGCACATAATTGCTTATTCTTGGAGTGGCTAATTAAAAATATGAAATGGCTCTCCTATCTTTGCATTCTTTGTGTTCACGAGTGGCGCTTGAAGTCGTGCCAAGCGCTGTCATCTTTATTTGCATAATGTAACTGGAAGCTACCTTTATGCATTTTCTTATTACGTGCACCCACTCCAGTCGCCCTGACATGTATGTTTATTCATAATTTTTTTTTTTTTTGTTTCCTTCTTTTGGGGAGCTGGGATAGAAATTTACATCCTCCGCGGGTGGACGTGACGATGTCACAACAGAGGCTGCAGTTATCAGGCAGCCTCTTAAGCCTCGTTTCACCCTCAGAGCTTTGCCTGTGTTCACAGGATTAGAGCCGTAATGCCCAGCGGCCCTACAGGATAAATAATTTTCACTTTTTAATGTACCCACGTTTGGTCTTTGGAGTATTACTCTTGCCTAATTGAGTTAATTTCTTCACAGGTATTCCCATCTGCAAAGATGGCACTCTGAGAATTTTTATGCATATACATGATGGTCCCACAAAAGTTATGAAAATATCTAAGCCTTTGTAAGGCCTTGAATGATGAGATCAAAAACAGGTTGGATTAAACAGGTCAAAAGCTAGCTGGTTCCTTTAAGTTAAAGAAGTGGGGGAAAAGAGAGGAGTGCTGAATTGAGTAGGGCCATGACATCTTTGCCACCAATAAAATGTCTTAATTGCTCAGTATTTGAAACCAATGCCGATGTGGACTGAATGATTTTGTTCACTTCCTCTCTGCCAAACTACAATCCACAGTTTAAAAAGAACTCACAGAAACTGGACATCATCATTCACATTTTCTTCTGTTTGCTGATTGGCCAGGGTGAATGTGACAAATATCAGATGGAACAATAAAGGGAGATGAGAATTAAGAGGAAATGCATAAGAAGTCAATGGTGCATCAAAACAAAATTTGGTAGGGTAAGTTTCAAGAGCCTTGCAAGCAATTTCTGAATTCCAGGTAGTAAAATAAATTAGTTAAAATTAAGGCAATTAAAAAGTACAAAATAATAATCAGGAACGTTCTCAAATCATGAGCTAATAATGGCTCATAAAAAAACATTTGTTTCCTGTAGCATCACAATAATTTCTCGTCTCAGGCAAACTGAACTGTTCTAAATAACTTTCACTCATTTAAAAGCCAAATAAACTTAAGTTTCCTCTGACAATTAATTATTTATTGTATTGGTTTATTGTGTTAAATTATACTCAACAAATATTATTTAAATTCTTAACCTCCAGCAAAGCGTTGTCATCAACAATCTAAATGACATGCGTCTGATGTGAGAATCTTAAAATTAGTCATAAGAGACGTCAGCTGTGACTTGGACCTGAAAATAGAACTTATGAGCATCTCTATTTAAATTAAACCACTAGTAATGCTTACATACAAAATCAATAGTCTGAGTGTCTTCCACTGTTTTTATGCCAGAAGCCAAAAAATGTGGGCCATTGGTCTACAGAGTATCACTCTTGTCAAATTGAGGGATTTGAACATTAAGGACACAAGCATGTTGGGTTAAATAAGTCTCGCTAGTGGCTGTAATTTAAAAAAAAAAAAAAATGTTGAAAAACTGGAAATACTTTGTTATTGTTAAAATTGTGTTGTGAAGATATTAGAAATTCTCACTGATACTGGTGCATTAGAAAAACTTTGATAACACTAAATTGCTTTGATTGATCGAAGAAAAAATTACTGGGATTCACTTGTGGAAAATTAGATTTTTAGCAATCACATTAAAATTAGCTTTAAAAAAATACCCATGTGTCTGTTTTGTTGCTATGGTGTTACATTCCTCCTGCAGACACATCTTCATCCTGCCTCTATGCGTTGTGGCAGCAGACAAAATGGGTAATGCTTCCGGATTATATCACTTACTTCCAGAGAGCCGAACAATTAGGAGCAGTGATGGGATTTGTGTGAGTACCAAGCCACACTTGAAGATAGTCTGTCTTTTTAAGAATTCTCTCAACTCCCCAAATGCTCTGTCGTATTGCAGTGTGATCACATTGGGCCGCGCAGAAATGGCAGAATTGGAATCTTATCTTCTTCCATCTTTCCCATTACGGGCAGATTGAAAGCCCTGCAGCGGTACTCTGGCCCGGTCCCCAGTCAACCCCGTGATTTTTTTTTTTTTTTCTAGACCACAATTTGACAGCTTCTAAAAATGTCACATTTTGTTGTCGAGATGCTTTGCCAAGCACTGGAGCCATACATGCTGTGGCTTCAGCACCAGTTGGGTTGTGAAGCTTCACTGACCTTCCCTTCACTCCTGGGCATCACCCCTGGCACTGCCTGTCTCCTGTTGTCAGCATGACATTATGAGCTTGAAGAGCCTGATGTGCAGCAGGAGGCACAAAGCCACTTTTCGCTGCTTTTCATTCCAATCATTGGACTGGATACTCCATAGACGCCATTGTTACTTACTTTGGTCTGTACAGAAGTAAAGCAAAATTACTTGCACATATTAGTTCTTGAGTCTGTAGGAAATGTTTGTCATAAAATGACTTCAAGTATTGATTTGAAAATCTTGGGAATATTTTCTAAACATTTTCTGCATACTTTGCATGCATGGTGTCATTCTTTGAATATTTTAATGTTTTCTAGTAATACTTTTAATGTTTTTTGAAGGTCTTCAACATTTTTGGGGGCGACTTTAGCTGAGGTTTTCATTTTCAGTGTTTTTTTTTTGTTCTGTTCTATTGATATTCAGGAAAAATATTAACACAGGCTGACACATAAAATAGTATTTAATCATCATAGGAAATTACACTTTTGTATTCAGCCCAAGAAGGAATAATTGGTCTTTTTTTTTTATTGTAAATAGTCATTAGAGATCAAGTTGTACAATTGTATTTCACATTTTTATGCAAAAATTGTGACGTAGTGGTAGTTTTAATCTTACTGCAGCTAGAGGCTCTCACACATCCCCATAGCTGCTGCCCTTTTTCTTCATTTATAAGCACAGATTGCACAATTTACTGTTATTTCAGGCAGAACGGCCTGAAAATATTTACTGAAAAAGCAGTCAAGGTTCTAAAAACGTTTTTAGTAAGACCACTTAGAAGGACTGAAGGAAATATTAGCTGCTTAGAAAAAGACATGTAAAAATTAGGAATGGTTTAAAATCCTTGAAAAGCAGAGTTTACGATATGAAATTTCAGGCTATCAGATCACGCTTAATACTTGATCTTTCAACAAGGGTCCTTAAGGTGCAGATGTGGTGGAGCGTAGATCTTTTTGTGAGGCACCTCAGGTGTCAAGATAAACAGCTTTGCTTTCTTAAAAATGGCTTTAGATAGGAACCTTACTGCTCATGTTGTTATTGCGCAGAAGATCTGCTTCAACAGGTGGTAGTAGAAAAAGAAGAGTGCATTCTTTAAACAACTCAGTGACACAATCTCCTTCTGTAAGTATTACCCTGTAATACATAACCTGCAGTAGAAATGGACACACTGTCAGACTCTGCTCTGCTGATCTTCCTGTTTGTACCAACCTTAACAAACTTAGGTAAATGGGAATGTACACAACTGACCAAAGCAACAACACAAACCAGTCACCCAAATGTTAGTCCATGTCTGCCGGTGTAGATGCCAATCATCTCTTCTGTGTCAATTGTTTTTGTCTTTATCTTGGCACGTGGGTTAAAGCTGCATCTCAGACACACTCTTAGAGCCTGGAGGAAGCACTTCCCTGGCATAGGAAGTGCGCGCCTGTTTCCGTGCGACTTCGGGCGGACCCCTACTGTCCACCATCTGGGCAAATGGCAGGTCTTTATGCCAGCGTAGTCGCCACTGAATAAAGAGGACACGGGGGCATAGCAGGAAGCTCCAAAGACAGGCAGAGGGGGCCTTCGCAGACACAGGTCATTCTTTCTCAGTAAAAAAAATAAAAAAGCCACTCAAGAACACCTGTGTTCCCGCTCCCCTCTGCCCCACTTCAGACGTTCTGTCAGAAAGCCCCTGCTCAGCAGAACTACAGGTTCCAAACAAAAGACTTTGCAGCCTCGGCAGAGTGCTCGCAGGTGAATAACAATAACCACTTGTTCAGTTATTCATATATTCATATGTGTGTTCATATTTAGCCTTCGCTGAGGGTGATGAATAACTTGGCGGAGGCTGTGCCACATTGACAGAAGGAAGCGCTGGCTCACTTTTCTGTCGTCTTGTGTGGAAGCAGATATGGGGCGAAAACGTGACAGGGCAACTGGTCAGGTTGTCCTTTCTGGGTCTGGTGAGGGACTTGCTGGGCAGGCGTGTGAAAAGAACAGCACCGCTAATGAGTTGTCTCAGCTGGGGCAATAAAAAGAGGAGAAGCCAGGAAGGGCCATGTAGTCGGCCTCTTATGTTCTCCTGATGGATTAGTCATTGAAGGCCTGCGCAGCCTCTTCGATAGCAGGCAGCTGTTAGCAAAAGCTAATAGATACTCAGCCGTTATTTGCTGCCTCGCTCCTCCCCAGAGAGGTGCCATACCCGTCTTCTGCAAAGCATTACGCCAACATGTTCAACCCAGCGCTAAAATCTCTCCCTCACGGCAATGGTCTCAGTGCACACAATCCTTTCATCCTCCTATCTCTCAATCCAGGTAAGGCTTGGCTGGAGACCAGAGCTCTGTAGAAAAGCACAGGCCTTTGGCTCTGCAATCGATTTCTGCAAAGCAGAATATACAGTACGAGTGACCGTGTCGGGTGTAAATGTAAATGGACCTCGCTCCGAAGCGATCAGGTAGCCTCTGAGCACGTGGATCAGGGAGTATGTAAGCGCAAGATAGCATTTACCCCCGGTTTTAACTAAAGCACTCAGACATTCTCCTCTCTGCATCCCCGTAATTCCCTCTGAGTGCTCCGTGGGAAAGTGAAGCACTGTTATCAGCCTGAGCCAAACGTATTAGACCTCTGCTGACCGCTGAAACAGACCACCTTGTTGTAGATCATTCCCTCCTGCACAGAACAGAGGCAATGAAGATGCTGTAAATTAGTATAGTATAGTTTCATGCTCTGTAATGATTACTGCACCTCTGGGTGGCACATTCGCTCGCTCCCTCCATGCAATTCTGGATTAAATACGATATATGCCTGTCAGTGAATGAAGGATGAACTGAAGGTATTACCTGATGTCACCCTTGGTAATAATAGGTAATGGTGACACAGCAGACCTAACATCCCTCTGTATTTGTTTCTGTGTGACATGCAGGGTATAAATGAGATGAAATGTTTACCAGCTGTAAAGCTTAGATCACCTGACTATTTTAGACATAGTATTTTCTTATAAGTTCTAATAAGAGGATGAGTTCCTTCTTTAGTGTGTTTTAAGGAAATAAACCGAAAGGATTCACAGGTTACTTATATCAGTATGTGTAATATCAGCCTGTTCTAGTTGCACTGCTGTGCCGGTGTGAGAAAAAAAAAAAAAAAATCTAATATTTGTGTGTGGGGATTCTTGGCAGATTTTCCTCCATCCAGTGTACTCTATATCTTTGTTAAAATCCCCAGACCATAAAATCAACCAATAACATTTGGATTTGGCATGCTTTGCCACTGGAAAACAGATTTATATCATGTCTAAAAATCTATAGACGTACACATTTTTGCCCATATCACAGCCTTATCACAGGGTCTGTAGGAGAAACTGAAAGTCATACTGACGTCCTCTGCGGTTTAAACATCTTCCTATTTTCAGGACTTGTGCATTGTAATTCAACAGATAACTATAAAATAAATTAAGAAAAAATATTGTTTCATTTAGGAAACAATAGCAAATGGCCAGATAATTCATTAGATTTTAGAATCTTGGTTATTTAGAACAAATTTTGCAATGGTGGTCAAAACCCTTTAATATTTTTTTATATTTTGTCACATTACAGCCTCAAAATGTAGAGGTTTCATTGGAAAAAATTATTTATTATTGTTAAAAGGATAGATGCTTCCCATGAAATGAGACATGAATTAAACTTTTTCAATGACAGTGAACTTTTGATACTCACATGGTTTAGGGACCACCCACAACTGCCTGCAAATAGTTGAAATCCACAATATTTGAAATCCCCTAAAAAACTGCTTACAACTGCCTTGTTTTAATAGTTGATATTACTGTAAAATTTAAACATCCACATTCTTCTCATTGCTGCTCATGAGGGTACAGACAGTCAGCACCAAGGAAAACGAATAGTGCTCCTGGATTGCAAACATCAGCTAATATTTTGTCAAATAACACTTTGGTGTTTTAGCTACACGAGCCACATCTTTCAGTTTTCCCAAAATGTTTATTTTTTTTGTGAATAATTTGGAGTGACATTCCATGGAAAAAAACGCAAAAAGGTGAGTGTGTGAATAATGAAGTGCACATAGGATGGTGTTGGACAAAAAGAAACTGACACATCACACTAAACCCACCATCTCCACAGTACAACACTATTGGTGGAAGCATCATGAAAGCTGGTCATAGTCGATGGGAAGTTGGATGGAGGTTAGTAGAAGAAAACTTAACACAATAAAAAACTTGAGTTAGGGATAATTATTTTTTTTTTAGTAGGACACACATCAAGTCATTCAACCAGAACTACAGTTGCATGGTTTAGATGTGTCATAATGGCCCATTCAAAGTCTAGACAAATCCCTGTAATTCCAAGTTAAAGTGATCCATTTCATTCTGTTGGTGTATTTTATAAATTATCATTAAATACATTGAAGTTTGGTTATAAAGTGAAATAATGTGAACAGGTTTAAGAAGTATGAAAACGTTTGACCCAAAAGTCCTAAAAAAAAAAAAAAAGAAGCCACGCATTGTCAAATAATAAGAAAGGCACATTCATCAAGGTGCTCCACATATCAGGAACTGACATTAAAAAAGAACTACCTGCTCCATATACACAACTTCACAAAAGTACAGTGTGAAAGTACAGATTGATACAGTTCAATAAAAATGAGAAATATATTATATTCTGAAGATAAAGACTAAAAGATTGTGTAATTTCTCCTTGCCTTAGTTCTTAGTGTCATTTTCCTTCTTTTGATCAAAGTCTTTAATTCTGCTGAGAGCTAAATCAGGTCGAACTCCTCTGTTCTCCAGACAACTGAGGTTTGGCACCCCGAGGTATTTCTGATGCACAAGTTAAATACGAGAGCAGCTCTCTGCTTCTGCACCTGGGAGAACCATAGAAAACATCAAATTATTTCTCAAATTAACTGTTTCAGTTGCACATCGTATTACCGTTTAACGTGCGTTGCTTCTGTTCTGTTTACATTTCTCCATCTTATATCACAGTTTCTGAGAGGTTGTGGCCGTTTGGAGATAAGATGCCGGGTGAAGGGGGCGTTGAAGGGAGGGGCTAGACGCTCTCCTCTCTATTCAAAACGCGTCCTCAAAAGCAAATAAACTCGCTCGGTAGCTGTTTGGTTAGGTTGAAATATATTGACAATCCGTTAAAGTGCAAAAAAAGGGCTTATTTTCCCTTTTGTGGAATTTGACAGTGATAAAACTGGATTGCAGCAATAATGGCTGTCATGGATCAACACCTAGAAACATTTTACTCTGCTGATGTGGACATGAATGGGATCCAAAGTCATGTCTCCCTCTGGCTGACTGCCAGGACCTTCACAGGAGCTTTAATAAATGGTTTGTACCAGCAGACGGTCCTTGGCTGGGGGTGTGTGTTTCTTTTGTGAGTGCAAGTGCCAATGTGTGTGTGTTCATAAGCCGTAGGGATTTTAATAACAACTAAGTGCGCAAAGACCCTCGAGAGGAGAGAAAGACCAATAACCTACAGTTGTGCGCGGTGCTGCTAAAAGGGTTGAAGGAACACGGAAGGGGAGGCAGCAGAGGTGTTCTAGCTATTTATTCCAAACACCAGGGTGCTCATGAATTATTCAATGTGACATTCATTCATAATTAAGTTTTTTTTAAATGGATAAATAAATAGACAAAAGTGTAGCAGGGGAATAGCTTTTGACATGACACAAATATATGTCGCTTCAAGTCATGTTTAATAACAATGCCAAAATGTGCACTTAAGGAGAGGGGGGGAAGCTTTAACGAGTACAAAGGTAACGCATATAAAAGATGAGCGTGGGTGGAATCAGAGGGGAGATGATGGAGTAGTGAGTTCAGTAGGTGGGGAGCCTCAGGCAGAGAGGTTGATAGTTGGGCACGGCGTACTAAAGTAGGCACCAGCCTGTGGGTAGCAGCTCCAAGAATTTAAACCGGAGGGGAGAGTGGACCCTTGTCCAGATCAGCTGTTCTCTGAAAGCTTTGGTGATCCACAGTGGATGTCGTAGGTGAGGAGGGGGAATACTGGACGCCTGCCTGGGTTCACTTTAAAATACTATGAAGAGCAATGAGCCCTGATATGACAAACATTTCCAGTGAATGCATATCAAAATATAGACATGTCTCGCTGAACCTGTGTGCAGGGCTTCATCCTTTACAGTGATATCTTTTTATCTTCTCAAGCCTGACAGCACATGTTATTCCTCATTTTCATCACTGTCATCTTCAGTCATATAGCAGATCTCTGACAGGCGTCAGTACTTTCCAGCTGTTTTAAGTTTATTTTTTTATTTTTATCATTTTCAGGACAAAGCAGTGCTTTTTTATCCCCTATTGTTCTCAGAGTTTCAGCTCGTCAACATAAGACAAGCTAACTTAGCTCTCCTCTAAACATATTTCAGATGCATAAAGCTGATTAGTCCTTTTTTTTAAGTGAACAACCTGACACAGCATGCTATGAATTGATGCTCTGTTAAAAGGGTTTGAATATAATTATGGCTAGTGTTTGCTACTCAGCAATCCAAGTGGATCTTGCCATCACAGTGTGAGTTGCATCTCAAATTTGTCTCCCTGAACACTATTAACACTATTTAACTTGGGGGCATTCATTTAATTTGCTATAATTGCTTTAGAGCCCCTCTCTCTATGCTCAGCCGGTTGTCTGTAGGTCTATGGGGGTGTCAGACTGTCTGCATGCATATTGCTTCACTTTTCCTGAGCTTGAAGACTGAAGTTGACGGTTACTACTACTTTATTATAACCATTACTGGGGCTTGGAAATTTGATACCATGGAGATTTTACTTTTTGTTTGTAACTATATTCTTACTTACTTCTATATTCTTACTTCTTAATTGTGTCATTTTCTTCAGCAGTCTCTTTATTGATAAATTGTGTTAAGATAAAATGCTGGAACATAAAGTCAATAGATTTATAAATAAGTTTTGCTGATTATTTCTGATTTAAATGTGTTCTAAAAAACTGTAATTAACTATAATTGTATTTACTGAATGCATTTATTGAATGATATTGCTTTTGAAACTTGCCACAACTTCTCTTGAAAAAAGAGTAGTTGTGTCTTCATTGTCTACTTCACTTTACATGTTCCATTGAGTAGGACATATATTTCGTTGAACAGCACATAGTAATTGCATTTAATCATATCATTATTATTTTAGAAGTTAGCATTGGTAACTGCAAATATTGTTTCGCATCTTAATGGTAGGAAAGATTTCAAATCTTCTATGTTCCATAGCAAACTAGTGTTGGAAGCTCAAAAGTGGAAAACAGATTAACTTTCTTGCCAAAGGTTCAGATATTCTGATCTGAGTCTGTTCTTGATAAATTTGCTGCTTCCCCAGTTTTAATTATTTTCCAAGGTTGGAAGGAGTTGACATCATGCGGTAGATTTCTCTTTTCCGGGTTGTGACCATTACTTATATGTGCTTAGATCTGATTGGTCCATTGGTCAAAAAACCTGTTAGATATTTTAGTTTTCAGCCAACTGGTCACTGGTCAGGGTCGATCAATCTCATAATCTTTCAATCTGGGTTAACAGCTAATTTGTCTAGTAATTGCAAATACGAGTACAAGAGATAGTAATTATAATAAATCATTAACACTATTGTTAATATTGGATCAGCAAAAACATTACAAAGCAGCAGCAGATGAGCATTATTATGGAGGGAAAACAGTTAGCGTGTTGAGGATGTGAGGCTGGCAGGGGGTGCTGGGCAGGTGTTGAGACTCCTTAGGGAGCTGGAGGTCACATTACCATACAAAAGCCACTCTGCTGGGTAACCTTTCCAGACGCTGCTCCCTAGCCAGGGGGCTTCGGTCACACACTGGCACTGCCACAAGTGCCTCACCACACATACAAAGCAAACGTATACACTGATCTCTCATATTCAGCCTCCAAAATACCCCCTGCCTTCTCCATGACAGAAGCTTTGCTTGTACTCTGACTTGAAATATTTGCACTCAGGGAACATAAATCACAAGGGACAGCTCTAAAGCAAAACAAATACTATGATATGGTCCATTGCCATCATAATGCACACTAAAGGGAAAGGCATTCATGTGGAATTTAGATCCAAAGCCTGAACATTTTATCTTCGCCAGCAGTCTTTTGCACGAATCAGCTCCTTTCTTCCCCTCCCTAAATCCCCACAAAAGCAAGGCTGTTGTCATTTAAGCTCCACTCTATTTACAACTTGGATGTGCCTTAGATGTGCGCAAGACACAACAGCGAGGGATGGGAGCAGTGTACTGGATGCGGGTAGCACTAGGGAGACAAGAGATAGACATTGACTTTGCCTGGGAGCATGCAGAGCTTCCCCTGGTAGAACGGAAGAGGAACTGGGGCGAGAAAGAAGGATTGAGGGTGGTGGGGAGGGGGGCGCGCGATGGGGCAGCTGCGGAATTAATGTCGATCAAATGGTATAGGCAGGGCCGAGAGAAAGGGTGGTGATATTGATGGACAGAGGCGTCAGCAGGGACTTGGCCGCCTATTAGAGATGATGCAAGCCTCCTTTTGGGCCATGCTTTTTATTTATTTCGTTTTCTTTTCTTTTTTTAAAATCCGGGGTGAAAAGGAGAAAAGACTTTTTCTCCCTGAACGGTGGATACGGACACATCGAGTAATCTAGAATCTTTTCCATCGGGCGACTGATTTTGAGTGGCAGGTCATAGGGACGGAAAAACATGCGTGCAAGAGGGTGTGGGTATGTGCGCTCCCCCCACAGGTAACACATGGGCACCATGTAATTATACTCATTACACGGCAGGCTGTGGATCTGCATGATATGCTAGTAGATGCTGGAAAAATATCTGGATTGTTGACAGCATAGTGGCGGAGTAGCTGTGACAGTCAACTACATTGTTTATGCTGCAATTACCAAGACTGAATTCAATCAGTCAGGCCAATACACTTTTTTATTGCAATTATGCAAAAGACCTAACAGCTCTCTGCGTGGTGAGACGTGATGTGCAGTAGCTTATATTGATTACTTTATTTGTAAAATTAAGCCTTTAAGAAGTTCCTGTCACTCAGCCTCTACTGCAACCTGTATCACATTCAAGCAACTGCACCCTCCTGAAAATAATAACTCTTAATATAATTGATGTAATATGCCACACGCAACAATAAGGTATAACATCTAATCACGTTAAGTAGTCATTGCCAAGCTGTAATTAAACTGTTTGAGACAAGTGATTACCAACCCTGATAGAGAATGTGAATTTGTAATAGGAGTGTTATGAAAACACTAATACCCCATAGCTCTAAAGGCAAGGCAGTTTTTTTTTTTTCTTTGCTTGCACTGATTGCCTTGTATTAGTATGTGCTATCATCACATTGACCACAACGTGCTGGGAAACCGCAGAAAAATGGCAAGGCAGATCCCCTCTCTCACTTTGTTATGCTCTGCTACACATTGCGATGTTAACAGCGGGGCCCTGCAGTCTGACTGAGGCTAATGGCGTCCCGTCCCGTCAGGTCACGAGCCGCAACCACAACGTGCAAGAGGATTGTTCGTATCAAGCCCAGTGGCAAATTCGGCAACATGCGCAGTGCTTTAAAATTATGCTAAAGTTGCTTAAACGCCACTGCTGTAGGCTCAGTGACAAATGATCGGCCCATCCTTCTTCTCCTCCCTCTAGCCTATTTATTGGAATGAGTGTCTGTTCTCTTACGCTGGAGTGATAGAATTAGCTGTCAGCCTCTGGTGCAACATGAGTGAAAATGAAGCAGGGTCAAAAGAGACATGGCGAGAATGCAAGTATGGTGGATTTTTTATTTTTTTTACAAATATATGATAAATGCACTGGCCTGCCTTGCTTAATGATGTTCTTTCAAAAGGCTGTTATTTAAGTGGGAGAAAAAAAAAAGGAATTTACTTTATAGCTGTCAGATTTAGGATATTAATATTTTATGCGGTGGCAGCTGGAACATTTAATGGCAATCAATAGATCACAGCAGGGGAAGGTATTTTTCACAACGTGATCTGTGATCTGACAGACATTTTCCTTTCACTCTCCTAATTAATTTCGTGAGACACCCACAGAGACTTGCCATGCTGTTGGTCTGCTCACTGGCCAAAGCTCTGGTCCTTTTGTCTGTAATGCCTGTTTTTCCAAGAGGCACACTGCAGAGGACCTTGGGGTTTTCATTTCCTCCCACCTTAATGAAGCTGTTGTGCAGCTGATGGACATACAGCCTTTATTTCTCACCTCCACTACGCGACCTTTCCTTAGGGTTAGAGTCGTTTTGATGAGGATGGGTGCAGCCCTGTGAAATTGTTCACATTTCTAATAATTCTTGTGTGAACTCTTTCTTGGTCTGATGATGAAATGTCTGCCACATTTGTTAGGTGGTTAGGTTGCAAATGTACCTGGCATGGGTTACGCATGTGCTACACTTGCATGGCTTTACCCCCAGCTAACTATTGTGGACCAGCCTCGTGTTTCAGTAGAAGATATTAAAGAAAAATACTTTGCCTAAGTAGTTCTGATCAGAAGCTAAACCAGAGTACTACAGATTCATTTGGATTCAGTGAAATGAGCAACTCTAGAAACCCCACACAGGAACCACTGTTAGGAAATTGATACAACTACTACTAAAGATGGCAGCTACGATGCAGTAATAACGTTTGATTAAACTCTCACTATGCAGATACTTTGTCTGCACTTATGAAGATTTTTTTTTTTTTTTTTTACCATTTGAAGGCTCTCATTGACCATGACTCAAGATTTGTAATATCAGGCACCAATACAAAATGTGGAAAAAAATAAACAATACAGTGACATGGAAGCACAAATAAATTTCTCCTTTCATGCAGACTGTACATTTTACACCCTTTCCTTGCTATTCACATCAGACTTGATGTGTCACAAAATATGCTCAATTGTTTTTTTTTAACATTTAGGTCAGTGTCAAGATGTTGCAAGCTACTTCACTAACCGAAAAAACCTCTGTTTTCAGTAAGAAATTAAAATAAATCCTTGAACCAAAGTAGCATGTCTTGTGTAATTACTGAATTACTAAAAGAATATTGGCAACAAATAAATTCCCAACCAAATCACCTGATCCCTTGTTTGGGAGGTGATTTGTAAAAGAAATATTGTACTGTGAAAGTAGCTTAGATAAAGAAAATAAAATAGAGCAATGAAACATTGATCTCTGATTATTTCGCAGTAGACATATTCATATTCAGAGGCAATATTAGACACAAAATGATTGCAGCAAACAACATTTCTGTTTAGTTTTCCAAAGGCCTTTTTGTGAATGTGCTGTAAGATGGAAGGCACATTTAAGGTTTTTGCTACAAAACAGATTGTGCATATTAAGTAAATTAAGTAAATTGAAGTCCGATTTTTTTCTTATGGCTAAATTTGTATTAAGTAAAATTTAAACATTCATGTCTACACATTTGTGGGCATTTTTACCACTTTTTTATGCCAGTCCGTACAAAATAGTTTGCAGGCCAATTCACCAGATATTAAGTTTGGTTCGTCCACCGATATTCATAAAACAAAAAGGTTATCTAACTTAGCATTTGCGATTCTCTTGATACTGTGCTACAGATCTAAAACAAAAAAATTCCTTTTGATTTTGGTCTTGATATGCCATCCAACACATAAAACACCTATTGCAAACCTGCTGAAAAAAGTAAAAGTGCGACTTCAGCTGAGGAAGACTTCAGATATGTAATAAAAAGAGCATTGTACTCTGTCACAAGTGGTATCAAGGAAGAAAATGAAACATCAGAAATGTTTTGGAACCTTTTAAGCTTGTAAGTTGAAGGCAACTGCCTGGGGATCTCCTTTCACTTGCACAGACATCACTGGGCCCTTTTGGATCCGGATTCTTCTCCAAAAGCAGTCACACATCTGACTCAGGATTTGCTTCAGTGTTGTGCATTTTTGTGTGTACTTTTCCTCTCCTTTACCTTGGAAGGAACCCTTTTACTTCAGGATTCAGTTAATTTCATTGCTATGTTGTTTAATTAAACAGCCTACAGGTAAATATCAGGGTTAATCACAAAAATAATTAATTTACACCAGGAGCATGGAGTTTGCCTCATTGATTTATTCCTTCTAGTTGTTTTGACACTACTTTTCATAGTGCTCCATTAAAGTGCCAGTGTTCATCAATTTGTAAATGTTCAAAAACACAATGATGCATGACACTACTGGAGGTGGACATTTTAAGGCATTATGAGTTTACATCCCTAAAACATTAACAAGCCTTTATCGACAGTAATTGCAGGTTATAAAATGAAAAAGCACCACTTTTAAACAGTTTTATCCGGTGTTTGTGTTTAGAGGTGCCATGCTTCCACAGAGTAGCCGATTTTTTACACATTCCGACGTGTCCTGGGTGACTGCCCAGTATTATTGCATTTGTTTACACCCAGGTACTATAACTATGTGATCTTTTCTCATAGTTATAGTACCTGGGTGTACACCAATAAATTGGTGTACTTGGGGAGTGCTTTGTTTTGCATGGGCTTATTGAAATATGGAATAAACATACTCCACTGAGCTCAGATGTATCGATTCACCAGAGCTCTTCTGCAGCAGACTGCTCTCTTTCTCTGACTTGAAGTCTATATCATGATTGACCTTCTTTGCAAAGACGTAATAAAAACATTCACTCCTAACTCTAGGTTGAAAAACATAATTATACTTCCCTGTTTTGAAAATGTTCTGGAGGCTGTTAAAATTATTTTTCCTTTTTGTACAAAATTTCTTTAGTGAGATTTATGAAGGGATTTCACAAAGACTAGTTATTAGGCCAGCTTTCCTGGAATGTTATCATTTTGCTTGTTAAGAATCAATCAATCATACTAAGCAGAAATCATCTGCTTCCTGTTATCATCCACCTCACATCTGGATTATGTGATATCATTAGTTCATCTGTCTTAGTTTCAGTTTAATTGGTTATCCTGTTAACTTAAAATGTCTTTGTCATAATTTTTACTTATCTCTTTTTTTCAGTGTTTTGCATTCTTTTGTTTTGAATGCACCGCAGCACCATTTCAGAAAGTCCCACCTCTTATGAAAATTATTTAAAATAAATTTGAGCAGTGATGTTTCAGGCATTGGGTGTTACTCTGGACTTCTTTTAGGGTTCTTTCACCATATCGGTTCCAGAGCTTAGCCAGGGTGGGTGATTGGACCTGGTTCTAGCATGGTTCTTTGGGAGGATCAACTTGGTTTTCCACAGTCCACAACTTATGCCTGGTTCAGACTGACATGCCTCATTGTGGTTCAGTACGCTCTTTTATGATGCAATGCCTCATAGTTAGGAGAGCATTTCTACCGCCAATAGGCATTCCACTGAGCAGGTGGGGTTAAGCCCTAAGGCGTAAGATAGTGCCACACAGATGTGACACAGTAGTATGTTTCATGCTTGTGTTTTTCTGTCCCTAAGCAATGAACTGCGCTGAGTGATGTAAGTAATTGTAGTCTAACTGTACCAGGCCATTTTTAAAAGGACCTACAACTGAAGGGGGCCCAGGAAAGATGCGGTTCGGGTCGGTTCTATGAACCAGTTGTATGTTGGAAACAGACAAAATACTGTACCAAACCATACTAACCCGTGGCATACAGTTCAGTGGAAACAAGACATTAGTCTTTATCTTATATCAAATAAATGTTTGATCTTTTTTGTGCTCAAACATGCTGTGGTTATGATTGCTACCAGCAAAGCTGCAAATATGAGCTACAGAGAGCTAGAATTTATTAACACCACTTGTTAATATTACAGAAGCCAGCAATTTTTAAGAACTGAGTCAGAAAGGGTGTTTATGGACTTAGCAAAAATTATGCTGTGCAGAGCATCGATCTGCTTAAACTCTGAAACATCAACTACTGATGTAATCACTGGCTCCAGTGTAGCTTTGGAACGTCTTTTGTCACCGTCGAGTTAACAGTCTGGTCGGCTCAACAGTCAGAATTCAAGCCTGGAATAAAAACTTGGTTTTGGTCCTGGTGCCCCTGCAATATTTTCTTATGGGCTACCCAGTGGCAGAGTTGGTGTCTCTAGTGATGAACTAGTGAGAATAATATGATAACAACAGTACATAACAGTTCATTGGCCTAAACGGTGATCAGAAAGGAAAATATGTTTTTGATATTTTTCAACTATCTCCACAATTAATTAGAATACTTAACTAAAAAAGAACCAAAAGTGGTATGCGATGACTTGATGTTTGTTTACAGAGTTAAAACGAAAGAAGGAAGGAAAAAATTAACACTGACCGGGGAATGAAAGAAACCAAGGCCAGACTGTGAGATTTGATCGTGAACGGCCCAAATGTCAACAAATGTCCAGATCATATGTTTTAGCATCTGTCCATGTTCTAAGCACGGGGGCAGATAGAAACGTGGGCTGCCAGTTTGATGACTGCCACAGCCAGTGGAGCGAAGGAGGATCAGACATCGAGAGAGGTTCTACTAGATTACACGGAGCTTGAGCTCAGGATTTCTTCATCTTTTGTTGTAGAACCTGGCTTGTGGAATAGCAGATCAAAGCTGCGCTCTGAGTGTTGCGCGTGGCATCATTTACACTTCTGTGAAATCCACATTCATGGAGAAGACTATGAAACCTCTCCAGCATTCATTAATGTGGAACTTTCACCAGAGACAAAGGTTAGGTGGAGGACAGAAACGGTCTCCCTTTTAGGGCCACCATTCAGCAATCCGCCGTTTGAGTATTCACAACCGCTCATTAATTCTATTTCTACTTTGAGTATCGGGTATTTGCTTTCTTCTTTTCACCCGGGCAAGCTCTCAATTCATTAGACGATCCACTATGAATGTATTATTCCATGCTAGATTGGCATTGCTGAGAGCCGTGTGTTTACCATAGCTCATGAAATATGTATCTGATGAACGGGTGTAAGCAGCTGCCTGATATAGTCATGATGAGGGAGAGGCTTCTGTGGCCGTTGCAGCCAGTCACTCAAGGACAATCCCTTATAGATGTTTTGCTTGTGTCGATTGTCTTACATGAAAGCTGCGGTGTGCAGTGTTGATAACAAATTTACCCCAGGGGTGTGTTCCTGTATCAGTGATAATCTCCCCCCCCCTCCACATTGCCTGTTGAAAGATAAGACTTTTTCCACGTTTTCTAGCCCTAAAACAACCACCAACACCTGATTGAAGGGAATGGAAAAGAAGGTGGAATATTTACAATCAACCGCAACAAAATGATCACATTTGTTAAAGTATTTGCAAGGCCAAGACATCCATAAAGAGCTGTTTGTTAGATGTCAACTGCGGTGATTAGTACAGAGCTGGTGTGGCTGAAATTATATTGAGTGGTCTAATGTCTATGGAAAAAACCTAAACACAAAAAAGTCATTTAGGTTTTTTATTTGTTTTTTTTTTACCCAGTTAAAGTGGCTCACCACAAAGATGAATGATTGCTTTCAGTGTGTACTCGCAGGCTCACGGGTTGATTTAATTGAGTTAAATTAAACCTAAGCCAGGTAGAAATGGAGACAGAGAGAAAATCTATGCTGTCGATCTATAAAAGCCTTTAGGGCTTCGATCTGGATTACGTAGATTATTTTCCTGTCTGGTC
Organism: Poeciliopsis retropinna; assembly: GCA_010277075.1. Taxonomy (NCBI): domain Eukaryota; kingdom Metazoa; phylum Chordata; class Actinopteri; order Cyprinodontiformes; family Poeciliidae; genus Poeciliopsis; species Poeciliopsis retropinna. The sequence goes on from VMRM01000024.1 coordinate 3,862,368, forward strand.
ACAGTCACACTTCATTCCCGTCCATAGAGTCTGGATTCGTTAGTTACATATTGTTTAGAACAGGGGGAGGGAGGAGTACTTGGATATCGTGGACAGAAAGCATTACCCACTTCTCTGTGTCCAAACATATGTTTAACACATTTGCGCGACTATCTGATTAAAAAACGTGTTTGAGCCGAAATGGGATCAATGGAGCGGCTGTCTCTCGAAGAACACAGAAAGAATTGGCTGCGAGAGGACATGCTTTATTGTTTTGGCACGCCAGCGGAGACACTCCCGTGGAGCAGCTTCTGCCATACAGTGCATCTGCTATAAATATAGCCTGCTGACTGTAAAGTAATTTCATTGACGTAGATTCCTAATATGGTAAATGCATCACTTCCCGTATATGCTGAGATGAAGCACTGCCTAGCAGACCTAAATGTAACAACTCAAGACAAACTTGATTAGGAACAAATCATGGAAACAATTTATAATCTATCTCCAATAAAAGACAAGCTGAGTTTCATGTTTATGGCTGTAAAGCCTAATGCACACTTGTAAAGCCAGCAGTACAGCGCAGTATGTCAGCCATGAAGTTATTTTCTACTGTCAAATAGATTGTGAGAACCTGAGCAATTCATCCAATACTGTTAAATGGGTTTTCTTCTATTCTTTCTTTTAAAAAAAGGAAAAAAAGGTCTGCAATAATCCACCGATCAGTAGATGATTGGGGGCATACGTTTCTGCCTGCCAACAAACATGAGGACTAGCTGCCAAATTACCCTTAAGAGAAAGCCTGAGCAAAGGGGCTTATATCAATGGATTGGTCTTTCTCTGCTCCAGCACGTTGCACCATATGTACACAGAAGCAGGGGCATGATCCCATACGTCTTTCTTGGTCTCTGTTTGTCTTGCTGTCTTTATTGTGCTCTCTGTGCTCCACGAGTCCCCTGCTCCTCCCCCCTCCTCTTCCTCTTCTCCTTTTCTGTGCTCAGTCTTAACACTTCTTCAGCCCCTCACTGCCCTGTTACCCCCCATTTCACTACAGTGCCTTCATAACATCCTTGTCATCTGTTAAGAAAACACCTATTGTCCCTGACAATTTTCAGGACGGCACGCCGACTCCTAAAACGCTATGATTATCCAACATTGTTTGAGTTCTCCTTTGAGTAAAGCTGCTTAAGGGGCAGCAGATAAAGCCGTGCTGTTTATTTATCTCCTATGTTTCAATCCGTCTTTGTGTCATGACAGCAGAGATGATATGGGATGGAGAGGGCAAGGTGATCTTATCGTACTATATTAATTTGAAGTTGAAGGTGTAGTGCTGAGTGTTGGATGTAAAATGGAAGCCTTACTACAAGGTGGGCGGAAACCTGTACAAGCCCTTGATCAAACAAAATATCATACAGCAAACGTTGAATTATTCTTTGTACCAGGATATTTTTTTGCTTTGATGTGAAATCAGAGTGTGCGTGTATCCTATTAAATAATAAAAAGGAAACTGCTGTCTTCACTAAAGGTGTCATCCAGGCTGTTTCAAATAGATGTTGCTTGGAGCTTTTTTTTAAAAAAACAAAAACTTTGTCATATAACACAGGAATTAGTTTGAAATTGTGCAGAACAAGCCTTGAACATGTTTTCACTCAAAGGTGTCAGATTCTTACTGTTTTTTGTTTTTTTTTAAATAAATGCCTACTTTTTCAGTTTCCAGAGGCATTGATGAAGCACTGATGTGGCCATTACTGTGTTTTGTTTCTTATGCTGTTTCTTTTATTCACATTATGCAAAGTACATTATTTTTCTACGTCATTGTGACCTTTCTGAGGTTAACTCACAGCTTTATGACTATCACTTAATGCCGGAAATGCAAATGTGTAATACATTGTATCTACACACACTTTTTTTTTTCATGCAACACCTGTCACCAGATGTTACCTGGAGTAACACTGCAGGAAGGCTGTCTGGCTCTGTGCATTCGGTTCAGAAATAGCAACCCCCCCCGTCATCTGAGCCCTCTTTGTTAGTAAATACTTGATGCATGAGGGGCTGACAGACTCAGCACTTTTTGCACGTCCTGTTTTTCTATTTTGATGATTCCTCAAAAGTTCAACTAACTTCTTTTTGTGAATTGGAATGCTGTGTATATGGGGGGGATTGAGATGAATCAGAACAGAGTTTATGCAGTGGTTGTAAATGAGGCGTATTTGATTTGAAGCTTACCAGTTTAAGTGGAAATGCACAGATGATACAAATACACAAGTCATTTATTCGGTGTGTTTCTGAATAATGCATGTTCCTTTAGAAGTGGTTCAGCAGTTCCAGAAACAAATTCTCTTTGTTAAAAAAGAAAAAAGTGTTAAAAGTTTTTTTTAAGCAAAATTGGCAAGACAGCAAATAACAGCAAACTGGAACTGAGCATAGCAAATTTACTCGGTTTTACCCTTTTGATCTTAAACATTATAAGCTTCCCCTATTTTGTAGGAATAAGATGTTTGAGATTAAGTCAGTGGGTGCAGAGATGTAAAAGCTATTTTAAAGGATGCTACTCTTTTTGACATTTCTGGCTGAAAGAGAGAGCAAGCTCTTCAGCAGAGAACAGGAAGGCTGAACCATGTACAGCAATGCCACTGATGGCTGTGTACTGTGGGGAATGCACATGGAGATTGATATTTATAGTTAGTATTGTTTACTCTAACTGTGCCCATTGCTCATAGAAGATGCTAAAGAATGTTTGAAACGTCAACTCCATAGTCAGTTTGTCTATTAATATAAAAGATGAAGCTCATAATTGGGAATTGCTAGTATCCATATTACAGTAGATTAATCTTCTTAAATCAAAGTGCATACACAACAGAGTTAAACATTATACATAACAGACTAACACTATGATTTTCAATTAATTGCTCGGAATTTATTTGATCAATTGGATTAAATAAAATCAAAAGATATATGTTGATGCGAGGAACATTTTTAAAATATTTTCTCAGGTTTGTTTATCCCTTTCTCTAGGATTCCATAATGACACCACACTCCCTCAACAATGCTTTTTTTCTTTAGTAATTTGCATGATCTTATTGCACATGTGGAGAATTACAGAAAGAACAACTAGGTTTTTCCTCATATAAAGATAACAAAGGTTAATCTTTTTTCCAGTATCAAAGGCCTGCAATATAATGCTTTCAAAAGTTTTTAGAGTCCAGTTCAAACCAATGAGTTTGTATTTCTTCCATAAGCAGTAAGGAGGGAGTAAATGGCAAGGAAACCCATTTATGAAATGTTATGCTCAATGATGTGTTAAAATCACTGGCATTATCTAAACTGAACATGACTGGCTGTATTCTCAAGACTGGCAAATATTTGTACTCATTATTTTGGCCTGCAATTGGAATATCCTGGTTTGTTAATCACCTTATATTGTTTCAACATCATTTAACTGAAACTAAACATATAGAAATCATACATTTTTTTGGAAAGGCTAGACTATGAAGTTATTTGGACATGAAAACTCAAATCCTGCTGGGAAATACAGATTTTCTCAGTCTGCTAGTTCCACCAGAGGAAATCTATGAGCATATCAGTGAGACGAGATGCCCAGCCGCTGCTGAACTTGTGCATGTAGTGAGCTGTGCAAGAAATGACCAACAGAAGGCCAAGCCATTCCCAACAGGTTATCTGACATCCAGCTGACAACAGCATCCATGGCAATTTAGAGACAAATGAGATAGCAGTGCTGTTAGTCAATCTTCCACTGGTTCACTTAAAGAAACTCTGTTAGGATTTTTATGTCCTCCACACACACTGGTGTTATTTCCTTCATTTTTCAGCGAGTTAAACTGTGTGTGAATCAGTTTGGACTATAAAGGTAAAAGTAAAATCACAACTTTGTTAAAGATCAGTAACTCATCTCTTATTACATCAGACAAAAATAGCACATCTGCAAAGACCATATTCTTCTTTATCTCAAGATAAACTTTGTAAAAAAAATGTCTACATTAGTTAAAACGGGACTTTAAACCCAATTTGAACGCAATTGGAGTCTCTGAATGTAAGGAAAGGCTGCACGAATGAGTCGTCCTTGTAAATATGTGCAAAGACACGATACACTTGTCTGTTTTTTGACAGAGTTTTTAAGTGCCTTTAGTTTACATGCATGTGCACACATTTGTGTATTTGTTTGTGTGTTTCCCTGTTTTACGCGTGTGCATGCTCCCAGAGGGAAACAGGCTGTGTGGGGTGTTATCTGCCTCTGCAGAGGGTGACAGCTAATCACCAACCCTGACAAACACTGGGGGAGAGAGGAGGGTAGGGAAGAGGGAGAAGAGATGGCGCTGGGCTGGGGGATTGGCATTTGAATTCCACTGAGTAACCACAGAGCGCTTTGGATTCTGTCATCACAACCTCTGTATGAGTTTGGGCCTGAGCCGGACAATTGCGCTGCCTCCCACCTTGACCACTGATGACTAATAAACCCCCGCCAGTATACATACACGTCGAGATAAGAGGCCGCTGAGAAGCCATTGCACCAATTTTTGATGTCTTTAATAAATCTTTGTGTTTTCAGGGGCCTGTCAGCTCCAGCTTTGATCCTCCTACCTGCTGCTCGTAAATGCCCAACCACATGTAGAATATGTGCCGAATGCCACTTTTATTGCAGGCGACAGCACCCTCTCTCAGACGGTACTTCGTCAGGTGTAAAGACGCCGGCACTTAGAGAATTCGTTAACTGCGCCATTAGTCGTAGCCGGGAGTCTATGCAAAATGCATTTGTTGACGGTTTGCCTTGCAGATGGGCTTGTGCGTGCTGAGTTAGTGGGAGCTGCTGGTGTCGCCTGTTGACATAGAGATCAGAGGGCTGTGAGAGATGGCGAGATGCTGTCATGAGATGGCGGCAGGCAGGCTGCACTGGCGGAGAAGAGGAGAAATGAGACGAGACAAGGCTGCAGTCTAGTTTTCCAGGAAGAATTTGAGGTTGATTCATCCCCACCAGTTGTTGTGACTGAGTAAAGACACCTTATAGATTAACGAGAATCATAGCCTTTTTATTTTGGTGTTTTATTGGACGTCAATGTCATCTCAGTTTGATTAGAAATGGCTAGAATAAAATCTGAATCTTATTTTCTTTTTGCCTTTGAGAGGCTTCTGGACTTCTCTGCTGGAGCCAGTGTGGGCGGGAATATTCGAACCAACTGGCGTCTGTCTGCGTTGCTGTCATGGGTGTCATGCTGGGGTCTCCCATACGGAGAGACCCTAATCTGCTCGCAGTGTAGCAACTCTCCCCACTTTGCTCTCTCTATCTGACCCTGTCACTAGTGCACGGAGTGACAGATTCAGGCAGAGAGGGAGAAAACCACACAAGAGGCAGAGTCGGTAGCAGATCCTTTCCGAGGCAGGCATAGCTGAAATCGCTGCTACATAAAATCAAAGATAGCTGTCAGATGCTGTTACCGAGCACAGCGCTCGAGAGCACAAAAATGGTGCCATCAGTGGAGAAGTCAAAGGTCTATAAACTCCAGAATTGAGGTTGTCATGGCTTCTTAAAGAATATGTTATAAGTGCTGTCTGTTTAACAGGCATAAGTTACAGTCAGCTCTCCCAAAGTTGTTTAAGGCTCTTCAATTTTACCTCTCAAGTTTAGTTTTACCTCAACAGCTGATGCTTATGTACTTTGAACAGAACAGATCAAGTATCCTAACCACAGATGGCTTGTGGTGGTCCAGCGATGTTGACCTCCTAGTGTTTGTGTGTGAGCGTGTGCACATCTACATCTGTGCAATAATGTGCTGTTGGGTGCTAATGACAGTTGGCATTTGGCAACTATCACTGGATCGTTAATTAGTATTGAGAGGTTTGCAGTAGAAGCACAGATTCCCCTCTGTTTCGCAAACAGATGTGGATTTGATCTGCTCACCCATCTTGCACAGACGCATACACAGTCGTGTACACAAACTGGGTCCATCTATAGCTCTGTGACATATGGATACATCTGAACAAGCACCTTCTTGTATGCTGATATTGGCAGCTAGGGCTCAAACTGCAGAAAAACTCATCTGGAAAGGAACAGTTAATGGCAACCCTGTTGCCAGCCTGTGGTTTTGTGAAAACAGTCATGCTCAACAACTGAGAATAGAACATGTGAAAAAAGAAAATAAAGTTAGGATATTTTAGTCCTCAATGGATTTAAAGCATTTTTTTTGGTTCATCTATTAGTCTTTGCATTTTCATATTTTTACAAGCATATAACGATAAGTACGCCTCCTTTGAATTGCGTGGTTGTAACTATTTTCTACACACCAATGGTTTTAGTTTTTCACAAACCTTTCCATTTTGCCCTCATTTGTGAATAAAAGTAGAAGGAGGTGATTAAATCTTGAGACAAGATTCTGCAATATTAAAATGTTTCATCTTCTCAACAAAGAAGATGAAGCGTCACACTCGTTGTTGACTGCTAGACTTCATCTAGTGAAGTAAGTCTACATTATCATATTAGCAGCTATTCCTTTGAAACTTAAGGTACCTTAAGTTTCACAATATTTATATTTGAAAGTCTGATTTTGACATTTAAGGAAGAAGTGCTTAAGTTGCAGCATTCTGTAGATCGAGTCGACTAACATTGCGAGAGTAGCATGTTCGGCTAACCAGTAGCCGCTAAAGTTCTTTAATGCATCTGAACTTCAAATATAAAATATAATTTGAGGATTATACAACTATCAAATTAAAGTATCATTAAGCTCACAATAAATAATGACATACAGAAAATTATGGTGTTTTTTACACTTAAAAAGGCTTATACAATTTTTAATCTGGTAAAAAGAATGTTATGTCTATGTTAACACCCTTAAATACCTTAAGGGTGTTTATTCTTTGTACCATAACTGTCTATACAAATAAATACACATGCATAAAATATGGTGTAATGTTCTGCTTTGGTATTTCTTCTTTTAATTTGAATCAAGTAAACAACTGCTTTTTTTCTTGAACATTTTGTTTATAATATGGTTTATGAATCAGGAAAACCAAAACAAACTGACATGCATGAATGTCTGTTCTAAACTACTCCAGATGATGACATCTCGTGAAACCTCTGAGCTTAAAGATGTTTAGTAACTTGGAACTTCTTCAATAAATTAAGATCATTAGTTTATCAGTTTTGCGTAAAAGGATAAACGATTGATCTGTGGTTTTGTTAGTTTTTCAGCCAGATTTAAAAAAAAAAAGACAAAAATAACATATGAAAACTCCAAAAATTCCCTCAAGATTCAACATCAAACATAAACATAACATAGGAAAGACGTTTCTTGAAAAAGATAAACAAGAATCTCCTAGTGATCTGTTTGTTTCTTTTAAATCCAACCTTTAACAAATCTTTGCCAACTTTACAGACTCTGGAGTAGAACATTATTATAGCTCTCACTAATGTCAGAGCCTTTGTCTATTCAGTTAATTGTAGCATAGTTTTCCTGATGGAATTGCTCTGTGACCTTTTAGTATTTTTATTTCTTCAGCTCTTATATTTGCTAAGTGATGGTATTCTGCCTGATTAGTGCACTGTCCCCACCCCGTCCTACTCCACGGGGGACACAGATACACACACGCACACACAACTTCGAAAACACAATGTATTCACTCCCAGTACCCCACCGCCATTGTTCTGCTTTATAACACAGGGAAAGGAGCATCAGTCAAGTATATTAGCTGGATCCTATTACTGTCACCAGATTGCCTCTCTGAGCCATCTTAAAGAGCCCCCAGACAAAACTTCCTGTCATGTTAATCCAAGCTTTAATAAATAGAGGGATGTGTAACCATATTCAAATAGGGGCTCCCGTATTTGTGCTGACAAAGAGAGACGGACTATCACAAAATGACAGATGAAAGTGTTTTGCATGAGAAGGAGTGGGGGGAGAAAGTTTTTATCGAGGCTCATTCTCTCTCATTCCTGGGAGAAATGTCAAATTGTTGAAATGGCCTTTAAAGAAAAAGCTTAAGCCTAATCTAAGTAAAACACAGCAGGTATTAGAATGGTGTCCATTGTGAAAGAAATAAATGCTATTCAGCTCAGGCGAGCAGTTTGTTAGATCCCTCTTGTTCGCCTATTGATATCAAAGTACACGATGCACACCTTGTCTCCACAGGGACGTTTTGGGATCGGATCACTGAACATTTGAACAGACCATTAATGGGGGCTTTCTCTGACTCATGAATATGGGCAGCCAGTTACTGGATTTCATTTTCTGGATGATTATTAAAAGAGTAAGTAAAGGTTTATTGTATAAAGCATTACTCAGTCATTTAGTTAAGCTGCAGTATTCAGCGATGTATTAGAAGCCTCTTGAATTCCTGAGTATACTCATCGCTGACAATGAGAATTGAATTCCACCTCTCAAATTCAAGGCCAAGTCTTTGCCCACAAATTTGAGCTAAGAGAGCTGAAAAAGAGCAAAGACATGATTAGAGAAAATTACATGCTCTCTTTCAGGCTGGTCTAGGTTAATATCTGGCTTGTGGCTGCTTTGCTCCAAAGAAAGTAGCTCACCAGAGGAAGTATTTTACAACTGGGTGTCTGCTTATTTTTGCCACATAGTCAGAATCATAAATTGGATTGGGGGTTAGATTGGGTATTCCAGTGTTAATCTTATAGTCCCAGCAAAATATTCACCCCCCCTTTTCACTCTTTGTTGTTGTTGCCCCAAATGTTTGCGTACTTATGTGAAAGACCAGTGTTTATCCAACCTTTTACAATCTAAATCCCAAGGGTTCAAATTACCACCATAGTAAAGGGCATTTGAAAACACTACCACATTTTTTTTTCTTTTACTACTACTTGTAAAACATATTTTTCAGATCCACATTTTTCAGATCCACATTTTTCAGATCCACATTATGACAAATACTGGTTGACATTTCTGAAAAATGGCAAAATAAGACTTTATTTTAAGTTTACTACAAACCATGAAATATACACAGTACACATGTGGAAGACAAGGCTCTGGTCAGCTGAGACCAAAACCTGATTTTCTTTTATTCGACGTGCTATGTGTTACTTTACTGTAAAAAATGGTAGTGGAAGCTACCATTTTTTTGAGAGAAAAACAACCTTCAAGCAGGTATTACACTTTTCATTAAACCCACATTTCTGTATTAAAAATGTTCTTTTTTTATTGGCCTGATGTAATGTTTTAATCTGTAAGTGGAAAATCCTCAAACGAAGGATTGAAAATACCAGGTTGTAAAACGAGTTACTGAAGATGAACATTTCTGTAATATTCTAAATTATTCAATATGACTGTATTATAAAAGTCTTGCAGTTACTGTTTTGTCAAGATTTGCACCTAGGAGGATGAATTATCAAATTATTTTTTTGTGAAAAATATATTAAAAGTATGTTTTCTTTCCATTTTACATTTATGCAGTGCTTTGTGTTGGCCTGTTGCAAAAATCCCAATAAAAAGTTTGTGTTTGCGCTGTGAAAAAGAAAAAAAAAAAAAATATATATATATATATATATATATATATAAATACTTTAGCAGGGCACTGTATGCTTTGTCAGGTACTGTTTCCATTTTGCTGAGCTTAGAACTGACAGTGAAATGAAAACAAAAAGAAAAAAAACTGAGATAGACAGGCGTGTTAGCCGCTGAGGTGCTGGAAACATTTCAGCTTCTGTCTGAATTGTGCGGGAATATCACTGAGTCAGCCGATATTTTCTACATGTTGATTCTGACAGGTGTAGAAAGTTGGACGGAATCTAAACCCCGGGTTTGCCTTACACGAAGGCAGCGTGCAGAACGCGTAATTGGACTGTTTTATACTCGAAAATGCTTGGCTTTTATCTGATTATATTCACTGAGAACAGCACCAACAGATCTATTCATATTCTGCGTCTTCACCTACGTTTAGCCCGTTTAAACAAAGCTTTTCCCAGTCATGTCTCTCACCTTTTGCACTGTTTTTTTCTCACTCTCCCCAAACATTTTATCGTATGCTCTGACCTTTGTCTGCCCTGCAGTCAACGTTGCCCGAAGCTGTATTTACATTAACAAGGGGGAGAGAGAAAACGGGGCGTGATTTAAAACGTCTGTCGCACGTCTCTCTGCATGTGTGTGTGTGTGTGTGTGTGTGTGCATGTTAGTGCAAGTCTACAATGAGAGAAATCTGATTGGCTTTCCTGGAGGTAGGACATCATTTTAAATAAGTCCTCAATGTTAAACTGTTTGCTCTAGGGCTAAGGGATCGCTCACCTCTCCAAATACTATTTTAGCTTGAAAGCACAATATTTCCCAGCTTGAGCTTTCACATGGGAGAGTGAGGGAGGGTCCTGTTGCAGCAGTTTCATGGAGGTGGCTTGCAGGCATACTCCATTCTGACAGAATGAGGAGGCACTCTCCAAGAGTGTGGCGGAGAGGAAAAGGGGCCCTATTAATAAAATGACTCCATAATGGGTAGTTCCCTGCAGCTTGGCAATGGAAGACAGGCGGATTGATGGATGAGGCCAAGTCCCACTTCCTCAAACAGGCAGAGCTCAACTTTGTGGACATGCCTCTGTTAGGCCATGATACGGCCAGACCTCAAAGCAGACGAGTTGGATTCACACGGGAAGAAAGAAAGACACAGCCATAGAAACAATTTCCTGTTTGACTTAAGCCTGGAATTACTCTCTCAGCTGGGGGTTTTTGTCTTAGACAGCTGAAGAATGTCTTTTCTCTATGTCTGGGCTTTTCTATTTAATGAATTAGTGAAACATTAGCATTAATTTATATTTTTGAATGCTCTTTCTGTGCATTACTAAGCGCACTGGCTTTTATCCAAATCATGCAATATGTTCTCAAACGCAGATGGCTGGTGTGGAGAAGACCAGATAAAATCTGTCCTAAATGTAATCTCAGCTCAAAGTGAGAAAATAGTGGATAAACAGGAATCTGTGGGTGACGAATATCACATTTGCATGATGCACCCATAAAACTCTCATTGCCAAAAATATTTTCCAGTTATAAGAAAGTGGCATCTGGATATGACTCATTTTTTAACAGCTTTGTTTTAAAAGGAGCAGACTTGTGCAGAGTCACGCTAATAAAACTATTTTTGTGGCACAACAGTGTTACAGTGTGCCCTAACAATACAGCAGCCTCCTGAAGGCATCACTCCATCACTCTTTTATTACATCCCCGTGAAACGCTGCATTGATTAGAGTGGCCTCAGCATGACTGTCTTTTTAATTGTGTATTTGCCGGTCTGAAAGCTGCACAGGCACGGCGGTGAAATCTGCACCAACCATTTCAGCGGCGCTCCGAGGCAGCCTCTGACACGCAAAGTTCTTTGTTAGAATATACATCAGTTTGTATCACCATAGCGACCTCCTTGGATGCTGAGCAGGGGACCTCATAAATATGTAACCCTGACAGATTTGAGGAATAGTCTTCCTGAGCTGTTTCTCTCAAGCCATTTTGTTAATGTCAACATGAATGGAAGTTACTAGAATAAGTGTTGACATTCTACCAATGGTGTAGATCATTAATAATTGAATACAACAGAATGAGTGGGGAGTTACAGCTGAGAAATAGTTGAATTAGCTTCAGACTGTCCATTCTAAAATTAGAAATAATTACAAAAATATCAACCATCAGACAGGAATACTCACATTATGTTGGATCTTCAGTTTCAGTTTTATTGATTTGATTGTTAGACCACTTAATAAAAGTGTGTTACACACACTTTTTGTCATGTATAACAACACGGCAAAAAGTTCATTCAGAGCACCTAAGGTAAATTTCACGGCTTGAAATGCTGTTAATACTTATTGTATTATGTGCCATAATTTCACAGTTGTTACTGATAATAATGTGGATATTTAACTCGACTGTAAGTTATTGGGTAGTTAATTGTTTAAAGGTAACTTTAATCCATTAGGAATGTGAATGTCATTGTGAATGTGGTTATGGTCAAACTTTTGAAGTGAAAAGTAGGAATTTAACTATCAGGCTGTCAAAGCTAATGGGTTTCATTGAAGTCTGATCTGCCGATTCCAGTTGCCTTTGTAAAGACTATTTGAGGTTGCCTTCTGAAATGCATGTCTTTAAATCTTGTCTGATTTTTACAAGATTTAAAGCAAAGTTAATCCAAGAAGATCCTGTTGGTTGGTGTGATTACAAACTGGAAAATGTGGGAATTGTTGGTTTGGATGCGAGAAATTTTTTTTTTCCTGCTCTGCACTGGTTAAAATCGATCAACAAAATTTTTCCAGATTGTAACCCCGGATTGCTGTTAAAACATAGTGATGTTATAAACTATCATGTTTCAGCACTATAAGAGATGCATTAGATTCTTTTAACACAGACTAACCAGACACCGTGCAAAACTTTCTTGTCTGTTTCTATGTGTTTGAGCAGCCTCCAAAAGGGGCAGGATAATTACCCTCCCTAAAAGGAAAAAAAAAAAAGTTGAGTGATGAATTATGTATCAAAGGACAAACACATCAATAAAGGCTAATGTGCTCTGTTTTTAGACAGGAAAACAGCAGAGGTGCCAGGTGACAGGGGGGAGATTTAGGATCTCTGGAAATGAATTATGACAGCGATTTAGATAGGTGTCAAACGCACATTTACATTCGGCTCACAGCTGAAGGCTAACAGAGAAGCTCTCCTGCAATTTGGGGAGACACTGATATAGATCATATCTGATACCAGAGGTACAAAGGCCTGAGACACAGACAGTGACCTTAGAGTGATGCTGCCATTTTCTTGTTAAGCCCCTGTTTACGTGTAGACTCTATGCTACGCATTTTTCTTTATTTGTGCACAGACCTATGAAGAGATATGAACATCTCATGGCAAAATTACGGCGCTAAATAGGCATTTACCATATGTTAACCTTAAGAAAAAAAAACTCATTTTATAACAAGAAGGATAAAATAGAGTGCACCTTATCTCATTTTTATTCAAAATCGAAACATTTTCACTAATTCCTATTGCAGTGAATATATTTTATACATTTGATGCATAAAATTCAGCAAAATTGTAAATTAAAGGTAATAAATGTATTATTAGTTTATAAATGCTTATTTTGATTAATACAAATCCTTTATGCTATTTTACTCTTCATTGAGTTCAACAAGATTGTACATATCATGTTTGCTATGAAGAGATTATTTCAATGAAACAATAAATATGTTGCTAAAATTGGATAATAACCATACGTGACACTGAAAAAAAATTATATATACACATATAGATATTACCTCTAAAATCAGGTGTCCGTTCTGTTCTGTAACCTTAGTTATTACAGATATGGTTAACAGATGTGACTAAAATACTTCACATGAAACCATCAGGAAAACTGGGTGAAATGGATGGGAAAACGATGAGATGCAATGAACTCTATATGAAAATATGTAGGAGTTTATATCCAGTCTCTTTTTTTCTGCTTGCTGTTTTTGTTTTGTTTTACATGCTTTTGCGAATAAAGAACAAAATAAAAAGAGAGAGAAAATGATCAACTGACTGGTGACGCACTTTGTTTCTGCACTTATATTTCTATATTTTTCTTGTAAGCCAAGAGAAACACAGTAGCCATCTTTCAGGTAGCTGACCAGCATTGCCCGGCAACAAGTGCATAGTCGCATAGCTGGAAAAATCTTGGTTTTATTTTTTTATTTTTCTGGCATCTCATGAAAAGGTCTCAAGAACAGCAAAATGGAGAATGAGTTAAAACTTTTAACTTTTTAAATCCCATTTTCTGTCGTTGTACAGTGAACTAACGAATGCCTTGTGCAAGAGGTTTTAAGACAGCGTACACACAGGTAATGTGGTCTTCAGCAAGAAAACTACATGTTTAGAGGGAAAGGCCACTGTTTAACTGGAGGACCCTTGTTTAAGCCCCCTTGTAGGCAAGATCCATTTTCCTTAAGAGTGTTTGAGCAGGGGGTTGAGTTGTGGCCATCTCTAGAGAAAGCGTTTTACAGCAAAATCTGCTCCACTGCCTCGCAGCAGAGGGGACACAAAGGGGTGGAGAGATAATTCAACAGGGATCACCGAAGTATCACTTTATTATCACAACTATGACTCACTGGGGTCACGGTCAAGGGGAAAAGTGAGACCCTTCATCAACACTCCCGTTGCTGCGCAGCATCTAATATTCTATTACAATGATGGCAATTAACAGCGAAATGATAGCGACCCAGTGACAATGGACAAATTTGTGACAACCCTTTCAATTGTTCTTGTGTAGCAGAAATCTATATCATTGTCTGAGAAATGTTCAGCTGCAGTGTGCTGCATCCACACTTGAGTGCTTTTACAAGTGGTGGTTTAACAAGGAGCAGAGGGCAAAATTTTGCTCCCTTTAAGCCTGTGCAATTACACAAGGTGGCAAAAGGGACTCTGTTCTTAAAGCGTGAGCCTACATGGTCGGGCAATTTTGCTCAGCACAGCAAACGCCAGGAGAGTTATGTTTAATGTGGAACATAACCTTTTCTTTCTCAAAAGCCAAAAAAAAAAATAAAAATCTTTACCATAACGCATAAATGGTACTGAGTGCAGACATGACAAAAGTGCTCAAACTGATTGCAAACATCAAACCCATAAACAATGATGTACTGCCAGAAAAAAGGTTTATCTGCGGTCTGCTTTTTTTTAAATAAAAAAATGTTGTTTATTCATAATAAAAATAAAAAAATCTGAATTTATTTAGCAAACAAGTACAATAATAAAGGCTTTATTGGAATACCGGTTGTACTTTAATAGGCTAATGAAAAGTTTGTTTATTTTTTTTTGTCTCTTGTTATGAATGTAAGGTCTTAGGGAATAAAACCACTGGCTATCTGGATATAATTAAGCTGTAAATATTAAATTTGTTTGTACCCTTTACAATAACCACTTGGTTAATCAAAGAGTTTTACGGTAGGTGAAATAGTTAAGCACTTCTAAAATAAATCATTTGTTTATTCCCATAGCATAATCTCATACAGAGATACTTGGAAAAATCCGACTTTTAATTTGAGTACATATTCAGATGATAAAAAAAAACCTTTTGCCAATAAATACATTTTAACATATAATAATGTGGAGCACAAATAGTTACATCCCTTCAATTAATGGCTCATACAACCTCCTTTTGTCAACAGAAAAAACAGTTGGTGTTCTTCTGTAACATTACAAGGCAGTGGAGCATACAGTCAGAGGGATATTTGCCTTTCCACATTACGAAACTCCCTACAGTGGCACCACTGTGGAGAGTTGATGTGGGTATCTGGGGAATCATGTCTCTGTTGATTTGACCGCATGTTTGGAGCCATTTTCAGTTCTCCAGCAGAGTCCACCCTGTTCACAACATTACAAAATCCTATGACATACTTAACAGTGAACATGAGGTGGGGCTTTCGTATGATTTCAGCATTATGTTTTGTAGAACCCAACGATGCCTGTGTTTGTTTTGACATTTTTCACATTTTTTCACTGTTTATTTGTTGGTCTGGTGGGAGATAAAAACAGGTCCGTAAAAATCTGATGGGATTGAAAACAACAAATATGCAGAAACAATGAATCAATTTAACGTATTATTAAAACGTTCCTTTATTGCGATAACTCGCTAAACTAAGTGAAACACATATATAGGTTAAGTACACACAGACTGATATTTCTGGTGATTATGATAATTCTCCACTTGCAACTAATGAAAACATGACATTTAGGATTAGAATATTAGATCAGTCACACTCTTTATAAATAGTCCTGACATAAAGCACTAACAGAATTAAACCCCTCAAGTCTTACATGAAAATTAATATCAATGCCTAACAAAGTTAGACAAGTGCTAATGTTGCAGGCTTGCAGAACAATAAAATATTAAACAATGTTCCGCTATTCACAGGGATTAAGGACAATAGCTGTCAGAAATAGTTGAATTCTGCAAATACTTGAAAAGACCCCCCTCTAAAAATTTTTGAAACTGCCTAATCTAAGTCAATTTTATTTGTATAGCACATTTCGCAACAAGATAGTTCAAAGTGTTTTACATAATAAAAACAATACAGTGAACCAACAAAAAAGAAACATTACATTAAACTGGAAAAATAAAGTCGTAAAATGTCCCCGAGAGCCTTACCTGGAACTAGAAAACGTTCCAGGAAAGGCCTCATCGTTCACCATCTGAATTGTGAATAAAAGCCATATTGCGAGCACGGAGACTCTTCTCAACTTAGCCTCTCCGGCCCCTTTTGAGAGGAGGTCAGGTGGTTCAGATATGTTAGGCTGCAGGTTTAGTTAAAGAGCTGCTCGGCCTTTCGCCCGCTCACTGTCTTTGAGCTCCTTTTTAGTGGTCATGGACTGTTCCAGTGCATATACCACAGCGAAATAGACTTTTGCTCTTTTCTTCATTGCCACAAAAGGCCAGGCACTTCGCTGGAGTTCCCATTCCCCTTTTACATAGTGATAAGGCAGCCATTATCCTTTGAACCTTTCTTTTCACCACACCAGGAGAAAAGGAAGAGTGAAAAAGAAGGAGGAGGAGGACAGAGAAAGATTTCTTCCCTGAGGTGAGCCCGGCCTCACCTCTGTGTGGCGGGCTTTTTTGTGAGCAGTGAAGAGGTCCTTAACCTTCTATCAGATGGAGGCACACAGTTGTGTTCTGCTTGAATAACTACATTGAAAAGCCCTGGAGCACAGGAGATAGTTCTATAGACTCTGCAAGTGGCATTGAGAGGGAGAGAGATGGGCAGACTGACCGAAAGAGAGAGAGAGAGAGGTGGGGGGTGGACTGTGTTGTATGACCTGCTGGAGTGTGACCCTCACATGATGTGCACATTCTTTGTTAAAGTGCTCATCAGTGCTTCACTGTGAATCTTTTCTTTGTTGGACAGGTCTCACTGACTGGATGGTCCTTCTCTAGTAATGTCACAACACAGCTCACATTTATATAATACACTTCCTTTCACAGAGCTCATTTTACAGAGTAACTCTCGTCTTGCTCTCAGCCTATAAAAGGCTGTACAGTAGGAGCAGTAGTAACAATATTAGAGTGTGGATATTTGAGTGTCATGTTGAAGGGCTCAAAGTGGGTGATGGTGGATGATACTGCAGGCTACTTTGATAAGAGTCTCATCTGTTAACTTTAATAGCAATAGAAAGACTCCGTTGACCTCATAATATAAATGCCATGCACAGTCATCTTGCTGAGGCTTGTTTTTGCCGTTATGTAGAAAAATCCTCCAGACTCAAACTTCCATTATGTCGTAAAAATTCCAAATAGGCCATCAACCAACCCTATAAAGACAACATATGTAAAGCATTGACGAATCAAGACATGTAAGAAACAATGAAATGATTGCTATTGATAATTATTCAGGTTCTGTTAAATTTATCTGATGTGTAATGAATTCGGTACATTTATACTTGGATAGAAAGTCTACACACCTATGTCAAAATCAAGTTTGTATCTTCAAAAAATTAATGTCAGAGTGTAAAATATATCCTGAATACTTACTTGCCATTAGTTGTAGAGAATCAGACAACACAATAATAAAGCATAGCTTTTTAGGGGGATTTTATTGTTGTTTGCTACTTGGCTTTCTTTAGGCAAAGCCAAAGCTTGCATAGAGATCACAAGAGGCACAAAACAATTTACAATGCTATAAATATATACCATGGATGGGGCTGTAAATATGCTGGTAGCTGCATCATGCTCTGGGGTTACTTCTCTGCCACTGAAACCAGAAGTTTTATATTAATCAAATAGAATACATCAAAAAGAATGGCATCACCAGGAAATGTACATTTATAAATGTCTTAGGTTAATTTCAGAATCAAATCTGACAGAAAGTCAGTGCGCTATTGAGGCTGTACAAGATGTCTTCAAATTCAGAAAGGTTTGGAGAACTTTTGAAAGGCAGTGTGGCTCGATATTCCCAAGTTAAAGGAGTGGCATTATGTCTTTTACAAGCACATAATATAATTTTATTAAAGTAACTATATTACCTTCGGTTGTTATAAAAATTATGTATTTATCAAATATAGCTCAAGAAATTTGACTTTGCTATTTAAGCTTTGAATTTGGCCTGACATTTTAAGAAGTTTCTACTCTGACACTCTGCCTTCAGCACATTATCACAGCAGTGCTCCATCATTTTCCCATTTACAACCATTCTTAGTTGTAAATGGGATCTTAGTAGCATTGGGACTGAGAAGTAGTTTGTATAATTAGCTCAGCAGGAGTTTGATAATTACTGCTGCCACTAGTCTGGTGGAGCAGAGTGGGGGAAGGAAGGGCTTGTGCAATGATACATTTTTCATTACATAATACATAATAAATCTGTCTATTTTCGTTAGATCACCAAAACCTGATATTTTAACTGGGTTGTGAAGATTTTTTTTTCATATAAACAGAATGGGAAAAAATGCAGCTTGCTCTGTCTAAAATCCATGGCAGCTAATTCATGTAGTCCTGACACTGAATTTAAGCGGTGTCAGCCATAGATATTTTGAAGATTAATGTTGAAACCCCAATTTAATGCCATGTATTGGGGTGAAATTTGATGTCAGTGGCAACTAAAATACAGCAGATTCAAAAGTCCATTCTGAGATAGTTATACTCGTCTGTATCCTGGAATCTCCCAGAAATGTTTGAAATGGATTGAAAATGTTATAGAGCATGAGCAGATGTTATGCGAGTCCAAATGTCAGATTTGAGCTCAATGCCTTGTCTGTTGAGGTCACAATTCCCAGATTTAAAAATATGATCAATCGTATTATAAAAGTTACACACTAAACTGAGTTCAAGAAGTGCAAAGTGGATACGAAGGCAACAGTAGGATCGGGCTGTTGATTTTAATAGACAACAATACTGTTTTATAAAGACCCTTCTATTTCTTCATGTCTTAAGGAAAACTGAGATGCTTTTCTTGGCGTTTCGTCTGCATGTTTACTGATGCATAAAGTATCATCTCTTCTGGCTGTTCCAGCATTACTAGCATTAGGTGACAGAAGTCAAATGCTATAAATTTCCGTCTTCCCATGTAAATGATCACAAACCATCGGCCACGCTTGTCAAATGAAACGTTTACCATAGTTGGTAAACATGCCATTCCGTCTTAGTTCTGCAGTGCAGCTTTCACGCTGTCAAATATAGGAGACATAAGAAACCGTTTCTGGTTTTATGAGTAGAAATCCCGAGAGAGAAAGGAGAAAAAAAAAACAGTGGCTTGAAGAAAAGTTCTCTCACCTTTTAATTGGACAACGGTGTGTGATCAAGTGGTACCGAACAGAACAATGGAGTTATTGTATTGAAGATAAACAAACACAAGGGTTCTCCGTTCTTCAGACTGCGCCAATAAAATCATAACCCTTAGTACTACAAATTTCACTTATCCCACTCCCTCTCACTTTAATGTGATTTCCATTTGATTGCCTGGTATTAGACAGAGGTTACAACGTGTGACAATATAAATGCTTGTTTATAAAAACTGTTACTGTGGGCGATATTGCTTCGGCAGTTTTTTATTTGTACACCACTATAATGATATCTAACCACGTCGTCATCTTAAAGAACATTTTTCACACACTCAAACTTTATTGTTTTCACAACATTGTTGTGTGCTTCTGCTGTTTTCCCAGCAAAACAAACAATTCAGGGCAGAAAAATAACTTAGTTAGCGGTTGCAGAGGATTCTTCTACAGCTCGGCTGAATTTATACAGCAGTTTCTAGATCTTTATTGTGAATCCCTTGCATGTTCTGCTTGTCTTTACTTTTTGTTCTGCTAATGCAAGCATAACTAAGCATTTCATCTAGAAACCAAAGAGGAGTCTCCCTCTACTATGCTTTGTACCCTATATATATAGGGCTCACTTTCTTTTGGCCGGATCTGTCTCATTTTCCTCTAATGTGAGCTTAATAAAAAGTATGTTTAATACCCACTTGTAGGTTATGGGTTATTTTCAAAAGGCACTTTTAATCAGACAAATGAGACTCATCTGGACGTTTACTCTAGTTTATTGGACGTAACTGTGTATATGCTCCTATAAATTTGGCTCGCTAACATTATTGAAGTTGCTCATGTTGCACTAATTTCTGACCCTGATATAGTCCAATCATCCTGGGTTAGAATAACATCAGAAAAGAATATTCTTTTTCTATTAGTTGTTTAAGCAAAGATAAATGATCACCAGAAATCCTCTTTTTTTCACTCTGTTGCATTTGGTTCCTGTAAGCCAGTGGTATTATTTGTATGTCAAATTCAACAACACACACAAAAAACCCCTCAAAACACACCTGGAGACCAGATTTGGCGAGCGTATCTACAAATTGCTTATTTCTATCCTCCCTTCCCTAACAAGAATAATGAGCGACTTACAATTAGTTGAACTGTGTATATAGGTTATTGAAGGTCCCCGTGCGTTGCCCTCTATTTTTTTCCGCCAAATTGAAAATATTTTAGGGAGGTGCAAATGAAGTGCCTTGGAGCCGCATGTGGCCTGTGAGCCATGCAGCAAGTAACCGGGGCCCCACAAGCTGTGCCAACGTCTTGTGTGCCAAATGTGTGGCAAGAGGGTGGCATGAATAGTGTGCCAGCGCTAGTCTGCCTGGCTGCCAGGCACTTCTCTTTATCCAATCAGACAGTTCGGCTTGAGCGAGACCCCTATTCTTGTCTGTTTCCATCTCCTCCCGAAGCTTTTCAGCCCTCCCGTGAAAAACACAGATGTGTGCAGGGCTGTGCACAGCATTAAGCCTCCTCTGTGCACTGTTACGCTCACCTAGAGACCATAACCAGGGAGTGAGAAGCGCACGGCGTTCCCTCTTTGTTTCTACCCGCTGATGCTCTCCGTTCTCCTTTTCTCTCCAAGACAGAATCACAGGCTAAATGAGCATGCCTCCGTCGGTTTTTTAAGCTTTTCATCAGAGTTATAGAAAGATGAGTTTGTCAGGGATGTCTGAAGAAGAAACGCTGTCTGTCTGTGTGTGGCTTTATTGGACATGATGAAGGATGATATTATTGTGGATGCTGCTTCTGCTGCGGCCGGGAGATGAGGAGAGGTCCCATTTGTCTCTCTCCCGCTTAGTGTAATGTGTCTATCTGTCACTCTTCTCTCCAAGACTGGACGTTGGCGTTTGTCAAAATAATAATAATAATAAAAAAAAGAAGCATAATGTCAACACTGTTTCCATTTTTTTTAAACTGCTGGCCATTATTGTTAATTTTCTCCCCTGTCGCCACTCTAATCCAGACAAAGAGTAACACCACAGAGATTGCATAATTTCCTGTAATATCTAAAATTACAGCGCACAAATGAAGGAGGGAGAGCGGTAACCTGACGATAATCCTGTGATCACCGAATGATTGCGTGGGAGAGAGGTGCTTAGAAAGAAATAAGTGTGAAGCAGCAAGGATATATATTCTAAGAGTAATTACAGCGAGTAGATGAGATGAGATTGAATGGGGAGGAGGTGATGTGAGGCACTCGGTGCAAAGATTAAGCTAATGCCAACGCTGCTCTTGTGTCTTCCAGGTTGACGACGCCATGCTTATGTTTGATAAGACTACTAACAGACATAGAGGTAAGTTCATAGCTTCTTCTTTGGTGCTGTTTTCTCCAAAAAGAAGTGAGAAAACAGTCATTTTATGTCCTTTCCCCATGAGATAACACAGAACAGTTCCATTTCACATGATATTAGGTGTACCATCTGTTCAACAATGGGAGCGTGTCAAAGTAATCAATAAGCTGGTACGGTGTTTAGAATGTTTGAGCGTTAGACGCCACCCGTGAGAGTGTGTGTCTGTGTATGTGATGATGCTGGTGTGAGTGTTTCAGAGAGGTGCTTAAAGGGTGTAAAGATGGCGAGATGGTGGGTGCTGTGCAGTCAGATAACAGCATCAGATAAGACCCGGAGAAGCACTGACTTTATCACTCCATCTCATCAGCTCCTTATCTGAGATGAGGGGGACATTTCTCTCTCATGCAGAGGACTTTCCAAAGACAGGTTTCCTTCCTGCACCATACTGCAGTTATAGCATGGTGCCTTTTAGTCTTACCAGGGTTGTTTTAAGCCTGGTTTAAACAATTGATGTCAAGAGACAGTCACTAGTGGTGCATTTAGTTAGGCTTAGTACCCCAATCCACTTGCATTTCATGCAAACCCAATGCAGATCACGTAAGTGTCTTAACTATCATCAGTTTGTTTAACACTGAACTCTTCTTTTCTGGGTTTAACTTGCGTGGCATCCCATCCAGAGCAGGCTACAAACTCTCCAACTGAACACAGATGGACACAGGCACTGTTGCATTTTCTTTGTGTCACAGCTTCTCCTCACAACACTTTTTCTTGTTGGTTCTTTTGTCTCTGGCTACATTAGTTTTTTTTATCTTCAGGTTCTTGCTTGTGGTGCGTCCTGCTTGTCATTGGCTCCTGACAGCCAGCTATAGTTTTATAGAGACACTTTCTTGTTTTGGGACATGTCCATTACGTAATGTAAAGAAGTCCTGGCAATAAAGACATCATGAAGTCTCTTTTTCCAACTGAAAAATAGACAGGTTAGTGTTGAGCATAGTTGTGCATTGGAGCAAACAATTTAGTCACTGGGAATAAAATGGGAATTAAACAGCCTAACCCTCCAATCAGAGCTGAATCCACACTGTCCATTTAGATTATTCTCAAAAATTACAGCACCACTCAGATATTTGACATACGTCCTGTACTGATAGTTCTTAAAGTTGAAGCCAGGACCCCACACAAAAATTATGATAATGAAACATATACATTTCAGAAAGGTTGTAACAAATAAAAAAAATAAAAATAAAAGGAACATGTTGGCCAACATATTGTGTGATAATTGCACCACTTTTTAACCAACTCCCTAAAAGTGCTTGTATGCTCAACATGTCTTTTTATCTTTTGGGCAAGAAGTCGCAAAGTTTAGGATCCACTCCCCTCAATCAAGATAATTTTACCATGATATATAATGCATTGACTTATTCCTCTAATTATTTTAATACATAAAACAAAATTAATAGTCATTGTCTTTTTGTTCTTAGATCCATTTAGGGCCTCTTCTATTGGCCGTAATGGCTCAACAATGCAAGAAAGTAACTTTTTTTTGGAGGTAGACTGTCACCAACTGTTTACGTGGGTGTGCGTTAGCAGTCGGCAGGCACTGACAGGTATTCAGCGAGAAAAAGGGGCAGACACTCATCTGGTTGTCACACCAGTCAGCTCACTTGTAGGTAGAGCTGCCATCACACCATTTCTTTGTACTGGGCTGAGCACTGCTCTGCCATAGAGGTGTAAATATTTGTTTGCACTGAGCCACTGTTCCTTTTTTATATCTATAATATAAATTTTTTAAGTGCGTTTTGGCTTTAGATTGAAAACCTTCCATCTTTCTTCTTCAGATCTGTCTGCATTAGTAGATGTGCGTGTGTGTGTGTTTCTGTGAGTGTGTGCTGTGCAGATAGACTCTTTGAGTCTGGTAAACAGTTCCTAAGTGTGAAACATGTGAACTTTAGTGGAAGTGATCTATGGCTTTGAGGGGATTTTGATCTGTAGTGACAGAACCCAGTGTGAGGTCTGCTGTGAGACGAAGGCTTTTCTCGCAGTCTCTCTTATTTCTCACTCTTTTCCTCTCCTGTCTGCTGCACCGCCAGCCGCTCTCCAAGAGGCTCCGGGCGCCACAATTGGGAGTGTGTGTTTTGTGTGTGCCTGTACGCGTGTGAGGCGTTTGCCTTTGGACAGCTAAATGCCCTTCAAACGAAGACAGTGATGGAGAAAGAGCCTTCTTGGCAATTTCTTTTCTAATGATATACTTATATCGAGCGTGACGTGGCGCTAAGAGGCAGCTGCAGTTCCACCAGCAGGCTCCGGTTTGTCCACCTTAAAGATCCGAAACAGGAGATGCTCGCTGCTTTCATCTTAAAACCACAGCAGCTCTTGCAGATGAATTGCATATAATATTAAAGACCAATAAGAGAATCTCAATAATTCATCCAAGCCATTGGTGCAACTGTGTAATATTAATGGCTTAGTTGCCCCTGTGACCACAACGGAAACAACATTGAATATAATATGAGTGAAACTAGTCCCCGGGCCCACTCTGCCACGTAATCCAGAGCAAGTGATGGGCATCTGGCAGCTTGCAGTCCAAATCAATTTCCCACCTGTTTCATTTTATCTTACAGATTGAGTCATAAAAAAATAATTCTTTTTTTTTTTCTTTTTTTCTTTTGCAGCGCTGCAATTGCTAAAAATAACATTATTTATTCAGCAAATCGAATGTTACACTGAGGAGTCCTCCTCAGATAAAGGGATTGCTGTTTCTGTAATTGCAAACCCTTCAAAATAATAATTCAGGTGGAGCATACTGTGCTTTGAAAGCAGCTTGGTGAAGAGTACATTTATAACAGGTAAGAAAAAAATCTCTTACACCTGGAACAGTGTTCAGACGCTGCACTTTACAACAATGACAAACAACTCATCCACGAACCTGCTTTACCAAGTGTGACTTAAAACACGAAAGCAACGAGAGTGAAGAAGGTAGGTGGTTCTTTCTGAGAGAATAACTAAAAGCAGACACTTCTGAGGTTACAGTGGTTTCAACTTTTTCACATTTTGTCACCTTACAAATACAAACCTCATTGTGTTTACTTGGGACACAAAGTAGTAAATAATTGTGGCTTTGGAGCAAAAGTGAATGAGGTTTTCAAAAATATTTAACAAATACATATTTGAAAATTGTTTCAGTCATTTATATCCAGCCTCCCTTACACTTATATATATATATATATATATTGTAGAGGAAACCCTGGACATTGAAAGAGAATCACTGAGTCACTATAGTGATGAGAGAAAACTTTGTAAGAGGCACAGCAAACATGTACAACAAGGTATTTTGTACAACAAGGCCATGAGCACATGTCACTGTCTGCACATACTTGTCACGATGTGACCAAAACTTAACTTTTTGTTCCACTTGCAAAAACACTTTGTGGTGAAAAACTACATCCACATCAAAATCAACATAAATCATGCTAATGTTTAGAAAATGAGACTCAGCGGAGGCAGCATGATAATGTGGGGATACTGTTCGTTAGTCCAGACTTAAATTCGGTTGAGAATTTGTGTCATTTCCCAAATGATTTGGAGTTACATAAAAAAATCTGAAAAGTATTTTCATAGTGTACGATGTGCCATTCTCAGTTAGATGTAGAAAAGGAAAATTGGTATGACGTACTTAGTAGACAAGAGTGTTATTTCTATGCCTACGTATTTTTCATTTTCCTAGAGCTTTGATCTGGCTGTGTAATGTTTTGTTTTGAGGAGTTTATTACCTGATTGCCGCTTGATTATTAGTGTGTCTTCCGTGGTGCTTTGGTGAATTAGAGAGAGGACAAACGTCACACTCCACTAGTAGCAGCATTGTCCTTCAGACGGTTCCCCCGAGCCTGGCTAAGCGACAACCAAAGGAGACGTTCTCTACCCTTCTCGTTTCCTCTCTGCACCTTTGTTTCCGCTCTCTATCTCTCCCGGTCATTCACTCTTTCTCGTTCTTCCTTTTCTTTCGCACAGTTGCACTATTTCTGTCTCTGCGCCGTCTCACCCCCGTCCTGACTGCCTGTCTTTGCCATCTTTCGCCTTCTCTTGTCTTTCTTCCCCCTCCTGCTAGAGGACACTCGCTGTAAGCAAAGCTCTCCACACAAAGGCGCACGCTGCACACCATCTTCTTGGCATTTAAAGGATGAGAATACAGCCAATTGTGTTGGAAATTGAACTCTCTAAAGCCTGCCTTCCCACCGCAGCAGTTCATTGTGGGTGAGTTCAGTGTCTTTGGTGAGCGGCTTGAGCTGTCCAGAGGTTGATGCCAGAGGGCGCCTATTGTTCCATGTTCCCCTGCAGTGTCTCCCCGCCACTCCGCCTCCCTTCAACCTTCCCTTCTTCCCCTGACATTCATCTCAGGATGGAAAAAGAGGAAAAACCTGAAATGCATGCAATTTGTCAGCACTTATTTTTTACGAGATATGCTTAAACCATCTTGTTGCTGGACGCCACAGTTCCCAAAAAAAGAAAACCCCAGGCTGGGACAAGGCCATGAGCACATGTCGCCGTCTGCACATACTTGTCATCATTCCCAGCACCCTTCCCATGACTCCAGGATGACAGGACGGACTGCGTGGGGTGGGAAAATAAAAGCTCTTTGGACTAGCCCCGAGTCAAAATCGTTCAGTCATTTTTTTTTTTTTCTTCTTTTTACCACCTCCTGTTTGGCTGACTGACACATGATCTATGATCTAAAATGTGATTTTACTGTCAAACACAATTGGTAGTGCCAAGGAGAGAGTCATGGCGAGGTGAAGAAAAAAATGGCATCTCCTGCAAGAGGTGTATGAAGGCTGTGATGAAAGAGTGGCAGCTATCATTATCCACCAAAGCATCACCGTTTAATTTGTGAGCAAAAGCTACAGAGGATGATGGATGAATCTCACAGCTCATACATGTCTTTTATGCTCTGCTCTGCCACACAATAATTAACCATCTCTCCTCATCACATTATCGCTCTCTTTTTTGGCACAT
The DNA here is from genome assembly GCA_010277075.1 of Poeciliopsis retropinna. Taxonomy (NCBI): domain Eukaryota; kingdom Metazoa; phylum Chordata; class Actinopteri; order Cyprinodontiformes; family Poeciliidae; genus Poeciliopsis; species Poeciliopsis retropinna. Next base: position 3,888,892 of record VMRM01000024.1, read on the forward strand.
TTTGCAGATATATACACATATAATCCACAAGGGACCTATTTAAAGCCTGATGTATAACATGAATATACAATTTTTTTTCCATCCCCTGATTTCACTACACACAAGTTATTTCTCAGCATCACGCCTACTATACAAATCTCCAAAAATGTAAGTATATATAAAGCAAATTAGTACATAGCAATCTGAATTCTAAATTACACTCATTACACAGTTATAAGTAGCTGATTAATTAGGTCAAAAGTTGCACGTCACAGCGAGTTTGATTCCCACTCTGCTAAATATGCACCGGGTAACAACCTGCAATTTTCATCAAGTGTCAGAAGTTTTTTAGCTCCAAATATTCCAGGTAGTATGTATATCTTACTTTGGGTGATGCACACTCTAATGCATGTGTTCTCCCTCACCTTTTTTTTTTTTTAATTACACCATTAAGAAAGCTGATGAAATCCAAGTGTAACTTGCTTTCATATTTCTTTACAGTAGTTTGTAACCAGACAGCCGCCATTAGTATGGCATTACAATGACTGTGTGACTGATTGTGAGCCAAATTCCTCCTTTCTTTGAATGATGCAAGTAATAGTAATGTGCAACAGAGTTGGGGACCAGAATAAAGGAATGCTGGCTGGATTGTCCCAGTCACAAGGCTGCTTTGTGCGAGAGAGCCACTGAGCGAGGCGCCGTGTTAGAAGCCGTGTTCCTGGAGAAGAAGGGGTTTCTTCGGTTTTTATGTGTGCGCGAGGAAAGGGCCAAGGCTGTGCGAATTTGTGTAGTTGTTTCTTTTTTTTTTCTTTTCTTTCTTTCTTCTTCTTCTATGGCTTAAAGGGCTGGTTTTCTTCTTGGCAGACGAACAGAAGACTGCATTGTGTGTGTCTGTAATCTCTTTACCTGGATTGGCAGCAAAACTAGCAAGTACAGCTCCCAGTGTGGAATTGGCACTCAGGAGTCAATGTCACACTGAGCAGGCTGCATCGCAGGCAGCCGAAAACTGGTTGCATTTCTGACAGATTGTGTGTATGGATGACTGTGAGTTTTTCATGTGGAGGGCTTTCCAAAAGTATTTATATTCTGTTAACTTTTTCATTTTTTTGTCACATTACTACCACACATTTGTATGTATTTCATCTGTGCTTTGTGTGGCACACCAACACAAAGTACTGCACAGTTATGAAGTGAAAATATAGTCATACATGAGCAAATGCAGGGTCTTTTTTTTTTTTTTTACAAATTGAAAGGTATCTAAAGCAACAGGCCAGGGAAGGATTATATTATTTGAAGTAGCAGAGATAACCATGGTGAATTTGCAGGAGCTGCACAGCTCAGGTGAAATAATCTACTGAATATCATGCAGTTAACCGGATGTCCACAAAAGAAAGTCAAAAGTTTGCCACAAATCAAATGTGTTAAAAGCAGTTCTATTTAAACAAAACCAAAATTGACCATTTAGCCTTCCTGCAAATGCCTGAAACACTGCCCTTGAACACACTGCTGTGAATTTATCCATGGATGTTTCAGGATAATGCTGTTTTTCTTTTCTTTTTCTTTTGGTCTGCTGGGAACAGTTGACTGAAAAGAGAACAGAGATAAACAGGACAATGAAACTACAAACTTCAACTTCTAATTCCAAAATACTTTATGATCCCAGAGGGAAATTAAATGTTGTTGTAACTCATACTAACTCAAATTCTTCAAGGAGTTATTTTTGATACTGATGGCTGTTGGCAGGGAAGATCTATTGTAGCTGGCTGTTGTTACAGTGAATTTGAAGAACCCTCTGACTGAAGATACTCGGTTTTCCCAAGACAGCCTCTTGAAGACGATAGTCGGGGCTGTCCGTAAATTTCTTGACTTTTTTAATGTTATTTCTTCAGTATCGGAACCAGGCAGGATGTCTTCCTCAACAAGAGAAATTTCTCTACTTAGGTTCACCTTCCAGCAGAACATCGATGAAAATGTTAACTGCAATGCAAAAGTTTATGTGTTTAATGGGATAGTCAAAATCCAATCTAACTGAGTCTGAACTCAAATTCAAATACTGAAAAGTGGATGTCTGTAGATGCTCAGTATCCAATCTGATACTCAGAGATCTGCCTACTTGAGGTAGCCAACATATCAACCAACTTGCCTTCGAGTAAAACTATGTTTCTTCTTGTGTGCATTATGTAGTGATATAGATGGTTTGTAAAGGGCAGTTGGCTGGAGTATTTAAAGCAAAACCCACACAGCCGTGATTTAAAGGAACTCAGATTTTTTGCAGTTTTCTTGAAGTTTGTTCCACATTAGAGGAACACAAAACCTGAATGCAGTCTTTCCTTGTTTGGTTCTGGTTGTGTTTCTGGGGATGCAGAATAGACTAGAGCCAGCAGACTTGAGTGGTCTGGAAGACTGATATGACAAAGAGATTTAGCTTTTTTGTTTGTTTGTTTGGTAAAGACATTTGAAAACCAAAAACTTTTCCCCCCCTTCCAAATTATGGACTACTTTGTGTTGGTCTTTCAGATAAAGCCACAATAAAAATATTTTTGATATTTGTAGTTGAAAGCTGACAAACTGTGACAGATTCAGTGGGTATGAATATTTTTTTCAAGGCACTGTATGTTTGAATATGTACATGTTTCTTTTTAACCTCAAAAGATAAATTTTATCTTTGCATCCCCCAAATAGTGCAGCTCAGCTCAGTCCAAGTTTCTTAGTATGCACAGTATGTGTTTTAAAACTATGGACAGATCTTAGCCTTAGGACACAGATGTTCCTAAAGTCACCAAGACTTGAATCGCATGAATGTCATAATCCACCAACAAACTGACATAAATTTGCCCCTGTGGCCTGACTTGGTGGTGGAAAAAAAATATAATTGGCCTCATTATCTTTCATCTCTTTGGCACATTACATTAATTATTTTCTACAAGGCTGCCACTTTGAGATCTGTAACCTGGGAAGCAAAACCTGCACCTCTACAGGTTGAGTGTAGCTTGGTGAAAAGTGGCGGTATTTGACGTCACCACAATGCCTCATCAGCCACGGTGCTAGGGATTGAACATGGCCGACTGAGCAGAGGATGTCTGTCTGCAAAGTGATTGCTGGCTCATTGACTGAGTAGGAGAGGAGAGGGGACTGGAAGGGGGTGAGATAGGTGTACTGTTAAAGAAGAGAACAGGATGGAAAGAGGAAAAGCAGAATGAAGGCCTGGTGATGGCAAGGAAGAGAAGTAAATAAAAAAAAAAAAGAGTGGCTCAGTGGGAAGCTTCCCCCTGCTGGCTCCTCTGGCTGGAACCTGCTGCCGATGGCTTCAAAAGAGCGCCAGGCAGTCTAGGCCTCTGCTTCTAGCAATTAGAGATCACTCCAGCGGATACCTCCTGGCCAGCCAGCAAATCCCTCAAAAATACCCTCTGATTACTACTGTAGGACACAGGCTGTTTACCAAATGGATCTAGCACTGCTGAGAGTGAAGTTTGATAATGCCTCCCTTTATTCAGGCTTGAGAGGGAGCGGGGTCATCTCAGTTTTAAAGATCGTTATATAGAGAATTATTGTTTGATAAATTTATGCCAACAAGAAATAAATGTTAAGTTTAGTAAAGTCTTTACATTGTCCCTTCAGTCTCTGCTTCAATCTGCATTGATGGGAGCAATAAAGGGACAGCTTGGATATTTTTGAAGTGAAGTCTTGTGAACTTCTGAATAAAGGAAACTTTCAAATCGGCGGAAGGTTAACAGCTAGTCAGACAAGGTCTTAGCAATTTAAAACAAGTTGAACTGAAGCATTCATATCCATAGTATACAGCATAAGTTGGGATGATACAGACTCTCATAGTTTTTATGTAGCCAGAGCTACAATATGACCAATATTTATCCTCCTTTTAGTTTACAAGTGTGAAGGGTACACCATCAAGGCTATTGGTGTTTGCCACACTCTCCTGACTCCTCATTTGTTGGTAATTGATGCAAAAATAATCCAATAATAGAATAAATAATCCATCTTTAAGCATCACCCGGTAAAGCCACAGGTTAAGCTCTGATTGATTGTAGGTGGCTGTTAACAGTGCAACAAGCAAATACTCTGACACATCTAAGCTTCTAAAATCCATAGGCTGCTTATTGTTGGAACAGAGAAAAAAATAACCATAGAATAAATTAAGCTAAATTATTTACTTAATACACCCCCAATACCTACCAAAACTAGTTGCTTTACTGCAGAGTCATACCAGAGGTTGCTAACATAATCCATACTCAGCAGCATCTCCACAAATAAAGTTAGTAGAAGAACAATAGAAGAATAGTTGACTTATGTCTCAATTTAGAAATGTAAAATGTGTATTCACTGCCAATAGTAGGCCAGACGTGTAGATATGAAATGTCTTTGAGTGGGGTGTAATTTAATGTGTGGTAAGTATAAAAAATATACAACATGTACCATATATATTATCCAAACAAATTGTAACAAAAGAGCAAAATTTTAAAGTTATTACATGGTGAAAGAGTAAACATCACCATTCTTCTGACTAGCGATCATCCTTCTAGTCACTTCTTCATGGCATTTTTCTGCTTCAGCTAAGGAAACTATTACAGCTAATGATCAAAATATTCCAAAACCCTCATATTCCTTTTTTGATGGCTGAAAGCCCCCACTTTGCATCCCCTCTTGTGTAAGTGATGTTGATTTGATAGAAATTGTAGTGTTTCACACCTCCTGTGTGGCATGACTTGACTGAATGACAGAGTAAAACAATCAGCGGCCGTGTCTGATTTAACTCATCGCCACTGCGCTCACATCAAGCGGAATCGGATATCGTTGCACTTCCCCTTGCATTGCTGCAGCCTCCAGACACATTCCTTATTGTATTCTCTCACCTTGACAGACCTGATATTAGCGATTAGTGTGAATGTCATTTAAATGGCAGAGCTAATCATACGCTCTGGGTGTACATCCACCGGAGGGGCCCCTCACCTTGGCCTAATCTCGGTGACGAAAGGAAATGATGTGTTTAGCCCGCTTTTAATAACTGCTTTAGCTCATCGGCTCCCAGGCGGGGCCGACTTTGCGGCCAAACTGTCTCCTCACAGGGGGAGGCGCAGTGGGAAGTAAGGAGGTCCCCCGCTTCCTCCTCCTCTGACTCTTTGTTGTTGATCCGCATCCTGACATCGGTGACCTGAAAGGCTCACCTCTGAATCTACACCAGCATTAAATTAGCTGGGATTCTGTCGTCTGCAATGAGACACACTTGACAGATTGGTGATTAAAGGGTAGAGAATCCTCCTCTTGTCACCTGTCTGTTTTCTCTTGCTCACAGCTGACATCTACCCCTCAATCAATGTCCCTGTACTCATATGCGTCTGTGTGGAGTGTGAGGCGTGTGTCTGTGTGTGCACTTTAAGCCCATGCACTGGATGGGTTTGTTTTTTGCTTAGACTCTGCTGTGCTGGCCCTGCATGGCCACTGCAAAGGAAAGGAGGATGAAGGCAGGAGATTGTGGAAGAAAGCCTGGGGTTTTAATCTCTTCCCCATGTTTATCTCACCACCAGGAGACAAACCATGTGCCATTAAAAACATCAGCTACTCCCACTGGTTGGCAGCACAGCCACACCTCTGAAGACATTTGAAGGACACAATAAAAGGGAGAAAAAACATCTGCAGTTATGAAGGAGAGCTATGCCAGGATTTTACACATTTATCGGTAATGGATTTATGTGGAGTTTTCCTCAAATACACAGCACATTGGCAGCATTTGTTGTGCATACACTCACACTGCATATTTGCGATATAAATACTCTGTCTTAAAGGACGAGGAGAACTTATTTGAACAAAAATAAGCAAACATTTTCGGCCTCAACTGCAATGGGGGATTCGGTCTCCTCAGGAAATGAAAATGCCAGCCTGGAATTGTCATCATATTGAGAGTTAGCACACCTTTGACCTTGTAATACCCCTACAGCCTCTCTATTTGTGACCTGCTTGATGCTCTTAGAAAGTGAAACCATCGGGGAGGATCTACTCTCACATCATCATTCTCAGAACACCTAATAGTGGATTTACCAAGGTTAAACCCCCTGTGAAATTGCAGACACCGTGACCTGGAATACTGAGTTTACATCTGCTCTCACACACACACAGACATGTTCGGGAACTCGCTCCTGCACGAGACTGTTGTCAAAGAACTCTCCTCATGGAAAAACTCAGGCTCATCTGGATGGAACATAGCTGTAAAATAACCTGGTCAAGACATTAGAACAATGTTCCGCAACATTCCGATTAAAGCAGGAATATTTTAACTTTCACACTTGCTGTTAGAGGAACTGACAAGGGAAGTGGTCGCCTATCTTGTTGTCCCCCTGTATTTACAGCTTGATTGGTGCCTAGCCAAGCATCTTACAGCTGAGCGCAGCACATGAGGGAATTAACTGTCTTGTGTGCAGTGTTAGTGAAATATGTCTTTTCAAGTCTTTGTAAGATTTAAAAAAAAAAACATGCTGATGCACACCGGTGTGTGTGTGTGTTTGATGATAGCTATTACGCTCAAACACGAGCCACAGAAGCACGGCCTCTCAGTTAAGGGGATGGTAGCTTATTTGTCAACATCTTCACTGATAATGTATGATGATGAAGTGGATTATCCATTTCTTACTCTTTTTTTTTGCCAATTTGTTTCTGAGGGAACTGGGCAACAGTATATATCCTTGCAATTTATCAGTTTCAAGTAACGCTTTGCCAAAGTCTTCATAGCCATTGGACCTTTTGGAAACTAAATCCTGGCCCAGATCCAATGTCTTTTCCTTCATATTCCACACAACATGACAACTTCACCACCATGTTTCACAATGTAGATGATGTGTTCAGGGTCAGATACACTGTTTTTCAGACGTCATAGCTGGAAAACAGCATGTAACTAAAAGGTTTTAGTCCTATTTCAACCAGTTTGCCTCAAATCAAAGCCATCTAACATTTTCTTGTTAATTATGCACTACTTTGTGTTGGTCTCAAATATTCCTATAGAATACATTAAAGTTTATGGTTGTTACAAAACAAAATATTTTAAAAGAATCCCACCAGATACTGTGTGAATCCACACAGTGTCCTAAAGAACCTGATGTTATATACTTCCCCTTCCATTTTATTTACATCTTTTGTTGTCTTCAAAAGAGCTTTTCTGCTGAAGTTTTTTCAAACTTATTTTAATAATTGCCCCAGGAAAAACCTGCCCCTACACTAAAAAAACCCCACAATCAGTCACTGAGCCACAGCAATCACCTCTCACAGAGAGATTGCAAGATGAATTAAATTACATCACCTGCAGTCCATGCATCTAATCTTAGATTAAAGTGAAAAAGACTGTGTCTGTGGTTTTCTTTCATGTGATCTTTTTGTTCTTCCTCTTTGTGCGTTCAGGGTCAAACTGAGTATTGATACCGTTTTGAAGTGTTTAACAAAAATACAAGCGCCCGCCAATCACTTTTGTAAGGTAGTCTCACTTCTGTACTTGTTGTCTTTTACGTTTGGTGTGTATTTGGCCCACTTCTTCTGTCCAGCCCCTACTTGCTGCTGATTGACCTCCTACAGCCCTGCTGGTTTATCACTTAAATAGTTGTAGCAGTCATTTTTGAAGTGAAGGAGCTTTTTATACAGAAGCAGCCAAGACAATCATAGCACTGCGGGGTACATCCTGCCTTTGACTGGTGTTTTGCCAGACAAGATAGACTTGCTGATGTGCTTTATTTTGTCTGTGTGTGTGTCTGCTTGTAAAAAAAAAAAAAGCAGCAAAAAGAGCAATTTTGTCTGCCGTCATGAACAATGAAGCATCTGTAATAACCAACATCTCAGAAGGAGCGCGTGGCGTCTGTCCCCATATTTACCAGCAGCCTTCATGCTGCTTCACATATTTGTAAAAAGCAGAAATTTGACATGTCTGAAAATGACGTACTAATGCGTTGAAACCATTATTTGACCATTACATCTGACAGACTATAAAGATGTTTTAATACGGCCCTCTCTTATACATAACAAGCAGCGAAAAATTTGTTTTTTCTTTCGCAGCCCGCTTACAGCTGCGACGATGACCTGAGAGTTTGTGTGTGGGAGTGACTGAATGTGTGAGCACGCCTTCACCCTGTAATAAGGGTTGCCTAGCCAAGCGTATGTGTCAGGGTGGAGATGCCTGGCTCATTAGGCACTATGGCAGGATAATATATGAACAGCGCTCATGAATGTTCACATAGGTATAGAGAATGCGCTAGAGGGGAAAAGGAGGCAGCCATTGTTTTTTTTTAATTTTTTTATTCTCTCTCCTGTCTTCCCCATTTTGCCCACAGACACCTCCTCCTCTTTTTCTCTCTCCGCTTCCATCTTTTTCTTTGTGTGCACGCGCCTGGGGATATTTAGGCTCCCCGGTCACATTATGCCCTGTTTTTTGATGCAGAGCTGCCACTCCACGGGTTTATACCATTTATTCCTAAATTAATTTATTTATTGGTTTATTAAATTTAATTCATTGCGTCTTGCATGATGCTTGTTTTGCGGCTCTGTTGCTCGATTGACAGGTTGCCAGTCATGGTAAGATTCCATATCCCATCGGCGTCATGCAGCAGCACGCTGCTAATTGAGTTGAATGCGTAGCTCGTCTCTCCTCAGTGAATCCATCTGTCGCCGTCTTGTCATCAGTTTGTTCGCACTTGACAGGTTCCAAGTCTGTCTTTGTGTGTTTAAATGTGCGCCCCCGTGTAGGTGTGAAGTGCTTTTAAATCTGTGCAAAAGAGTGTGTGCGCTACAATTTATATATAAAAAGAGTGGCTTCATAGTGGCCTGGCTTGGTATGTTTTATGCCTACAACAAACCCGCCATCAACCAACTTCACTATGCAATATGTCAAATTTATGTTCACCATCTGTCACTTCATGACAATTTTCTTCATTTTAGGCACACCCTCATATACGTGCAGGAACTACACTAATATTGGTTTGGGCGGTTGAAATTCTGAAATGGTAAACCTTTATTTCTTGTACCCTCTGCAACTGGACTACCATTCCAGTTGCAGAAATACATGTTCCTCACAGATGCTTTTTTAGATTTAGACCTACTGCATCTATCCATTGTTTAGACCTTGTTATCCATGCAGGTGTCAGGTTAGCAGGTGCTTATGTCGAGGAGAAATTTGGCAATATGTGGAGTACACCCTGGATATGTTGATCTATAGAATTTAGAGACAATAACTTACTTCCACTTTTCTTTACTCTTTTTGTTGAGTGTCGATGCACATTATCACACTGAAAGAAGTCAACAGTAAAGTACATTTTCAAATTCAGCTGGTGTCACATCACCCAAGAACACTCTAAAGCGTATTCTGGAGACGCACAAAGTATTCCCAGGGCAGAAGGCATTTTTAGTCCCTCTAGTGGGTTCTGGGTGTTCAAACAATGTGGCATGCCCAACAAACCTCCAACTTCAGATGAATTCAAGGCATTCTGATCAGATCCCAAACCTAGTCTAATTTAAGTTCCCATTCCATTGCTTGAATCTCCTCACCCCATCTCCCAGGATGATTTTAGCCACACTGTGGAAGAGTTAAAATTTCTTGGTTTTGTGATCCCTAGTAATTGTAGGATAGATTAATAGACTTGATGAGATTGCTTATTCTTGCAGGGTCATGAGGAGGTGGTTATTGGGTGAATGGCTAGATAGACAGAGGAAAAATTGCTTGTCAATCGAAGGGCAACACAGAGATAGGCATCACCTTTTGAACAAACAAAATAAGTTGCATGCATTTGCATGCGTTCTTCCATGCATCTTTACTGTAAAACCCCCAAATTAGACCAGGTGCAAATCATCACCTTTAGATAATAGGTAATTGGTTAATAATTCACTCTTATTATTTATAAAAATGTTGTGTCAAGACCTTAGAGGTTAATAGCTACAATAATTTTACTAATTTAAAAATGATTAAATTCCAGCTATCTTCTAGTTTCATTTATGCACATTAACTTTTGGGAAATGAGTGCTCGGTGTGTTTTGATAAACTCTATCCTTCCCATTATCACTTCCCATTGTCACTAGATAATCTGTTTTTACATCATCTGCTAGTGTGTAATGATAATCATTTGTGGGTTCAGTGTACACAGAAGCAAACTATATCAATGGATACGTGTGAGCACAACTCCAAATGATTTGCTTAAACCATAGTTTGTTGGAGTGTTTGAGCATTTTTTCAGGTTTTTCTCCACAGCAAAGTTGAAATATACTGCTCAAAAAAATAAAGGGAACACTCAAATAACACAATATAACTCCAAGTAAATCAAACTTCTGTGAAATCAAACTGTCCATCTAGGATGTGTTATTTGAGTGTTCCCTTTATTTTTTTTGAGCAGTGTATAAGAAGGGCTTCTTCATTCCTTTGCAAGTGTGTAATGCTGCTTAAAAGAATACCTTTTTAAATCTAAATGTTTGCCATTTCTCTTCGGGTACTCCGGCTTCCTCCCACAGTCCAAAAACATGACTGCCGGATAATTTGGATTTTCTAAATTCTCCTAGGTATGAGTATGTGTGAATGGTTGTTTGTCCTGTCTGTCTCTGTGTTGCCCTGTGACAGACGGCGACGTGTCCAGGGTGGACCCCGCCTTTTGTCCGAAACGTTTGCTGGAGATAGGCACCAGCACCCCTCCTGACCCCTAAGGGACAAGTGTGAGCAGAAAATATATGGATTGATGGATGTTTGCCTTTGACATTTTTACCCATCAGTACATGGGTCTTTGATTAACTAACATGCAAGATACATGTAAATATTGGGACACAATAGTCTAGAGGGGAGAAAATAAAAGCATGAGTAGCCATCTGAAGTTGACACCAATCTTCTCAGTTTTGAAATGATTCTCAAATTATTAAAAAAAAAATGTTTAGAACAATTTGATTTAATTGACATTCAAGAAACATTCATTGGTCAAAAACAACACCTCAAGTTTGGTTTGATGGTAAAGTTTAAATGTTGCCTGGTCAAAGGGAACCAGGTTCTTTGGGACTATGACGAGACACCTGAAGAGGGGTATATTTAATTCTCTATGCTTTTAGGTACTTTTCTAATTCCGGAAGATTTCTGGGACCTCAGGCATAAAAGAGTGCAGTTTTCACACTAAAACTTGGACAAATTTAGAAAAGTGCACCAAAAAGATTGGATGCATAAAGACGTGTGCACAAACTTGGCTGCTCACCTTTCCTTTGTAAATCCTAATTAGCAGGAAATAGAGCGCAGCTGCTGGTCCGCCCTTTCGCCACTCACAAATATATATGTAAATTAGTATCATTAGTATCACCTTAATAATAATCAAACCTGACCTGTTTGGAGCTAATCTGCTAATCCAACCCTGTTTTGTTTTTTTTAGTGAGAATGAAATTACCCCATAGATGCAGTCCATGCGCTTCGGCGCACACACCAATGCGTTACATTTTTATGAGACAAAAATTGAGGAAAAATACTATTTACATTTGAGTCAGGTTTTCACATCCTTTTATTTTAATTTTATTTATTTTGTGTGCGTGTCAGCTTATTGTCTGAGGATAAATGCAGTTCAGTTTCATTGTTTACATTTAAAAAATAAAATATTAAAATTATGAAAAAACATCTGGAAACTTCTTAATCTAAATAACACTGAATGTAGTCAGATTTTAGTGTATTTAGGTGAGTTTTGACGCTTTGTAGTTTGATATTATTCATAGAAAAAGTTTGCGTGGCTGCCGCACATTTTCATGCCAGCGAAAAAGTGTGCATATGTTTACGCAAACTTCGACGCAAAGTTAATTTTTATACATGCCGACCTCTGCGTAAAATATGGCGCTGCACATTTTTTGTGCGCATGCACGCTTTATGCATGAGGCCCCTGAAGTTTTGAAGAGATAGTACAACTGATGTCATTAACCAAGGGAGTGTATATATATGTGTCGTAAAAAAGTGGCCCAAATTTCAGCCTTGGGGCTCTACACACGATCAGTAGAATGTTTTTTTTCAACTTCGGCAACATTGTGGTAGCAAAATACAAAAAGGAAATTTAGAAATAAAAACTCCTGTAGAAGAGACATTCTGCTGTGTGCTTTGTTTTGAGCTCATGTTACAATTGAATGCATGTGGATATTATAACAAAACTCCCCTTCTCTTGGTTTCCCTTCATAAAACGGGACAAAGATGGATTCAAAGGGTTAGTGGTGTTTGTGTTAATCCGTATATGAATCTCGTGATGTTTGCTTTGGTCTTGATCTATACCGGGCTCGGCTGAAAGAGGACGAACTTAAAAGAGAGTCTATCTGTGTGATGTATTCTATCAGCAGATAGATGACGTCTCCACCATGTTTCACTGCCTCACCTTCATCACTGTCTTTCATCGCCGCTGCCATCCCTACTCTGTTCACTCAAAGTTGCATGCAGAAGAAAGATAGAAAAGGGAGACATAAAGAGAACATGTGCTAGGAGGAGAAGGTGCACGTCACAGCATTGATGGCACTTCTTACAGCGGCGCATGTCCTAGCTTTGATACAGTACAAGAGTTCTGTAAGACTGCGGTGAATAAAGACAGTGCTCTGTTTGAGAGAGGAAGTTCACCACACTCCCATGTCAGTTCGCTTTGGGAGGGATTCTGTCTCGAGGAGAGGCTTGAATTTTTTTATTATTTTTTTTGGAGGGCCTCAAGTGTTTTTCTGTGCCTCCAGAGGCAGCTTTGCTGGCTGCCTGTGTGTGTGTAAGCGTGAGCGTTTGTGTTTCTCTGAGTTTGTGTACCTGGAGCATGTGGGAACAAACTCTGTAAGCACTACAAATGAGCAGTTTCCTTATCATCAATCCCACCTTTCACGCTGTTGTGAGCTTTAATATAACAGATACTCACAAACACTCAGAGGGTCGCACACATGCATGCTTGAACCTATGTACACACAGCCGTACTACCACGCCGGCTCCCCTTCTTCCAAACTGTCACAGTTGAGGAGCACTTGCTTCAAAGGCAGCTGTCTCTCATCTCCCTTTATCTCCGTCATCTTTTCCTCGGTTACTTTTTCTCGCCCCTGTCACTTCACACGTTTTTTTTTCTTCTTCTTTTGCTCATTCCCCTGTGCTTCTCTTTCTTTGTTTCCCACCTTTTCTCTTTCTCACCTTTGCCTTTGTCTGCTCTACTTACCTGCCAGGGAGATTCTCCACCAAAGAAAGTGATGCTTTCTTTTTAAAAGATTTGTATTATTATTTTATGTTCATCCTCCATTTCTGGAGAGTTCACTTTTTTGTGAAATGTAGCCTCAAAGGATCCATTTCACAGGTCGTTCTGTGTCCGTTCTGTGTGCACAAATCTGAATCCAGCCCCCACCCAATCCATCAGACAGTAGCAGCCAGCCTCACCGACTCCTCCTTCATTTCTCATAAATTAGTCTTACCTCTCACACACTTTGCTTTTGTTTCTTGCTCTTACTCATTCCATTCTCCCCATGTCCTCTCCCGCCTTCCATCTCTCTGTGGTCCTCACATTTCATTTTTCTTCCTACAAATGCCACACTGCAGTCCCTTAAGAAATGTCATTTCTGTCTTCTCCTTTTGTTCTGTAATTTTTCCATGTCCCTCCTTTTCTCTTGGGAATTCATTTATCGTTTGCTGTTCTTCTGTCCCCAGCTCTCTGATCTCTCTGTCTCTGTCTCTCTCTCTATGTATGTCTCTCTGTCTTTGTCCCTGGGACTCAACCACTCTCTTTTTCTCCTATATGTCTGTTTTTCACTCCCGATTGAAGTAATTCAATCCACTTCTAAAATTTGATATTTGGTAAGTCTTTTGTGATTTATTTTTAACCACAAAATGTAGTGTTAGTGACGGAAATATTTAGGACAAATGAGTGGAGGAAGGACTTTGTGAACCCTACAGAGGGGGAATGAGCTAACTCTGGGTTTTCCATGTCTCAGTGTGATTGGTTCACTTGGACCCAAAATACGGTTAGAAATGCATTACAGGTTAGCTTTTTAGCAGTACACCGTTTCCATCAAACATAAATACACAACTGCATACCTATGAAAAAGTATTTTGTGCTTTTATGAAAAAGCACAAAAGTATTGGATTTTTTTTTGTTGTTGTCATTTTAGTTGTTTTGGATCATAAAACAAATTTTAATATAATACAAAAAAACCGAGTAAGTATAAAAGGAAGCTTTCAAATTAGGATTTTATTTATTGTTAAGGGGGAAAATGCTGTCCAAGCCATCGCACATCGCTTCTGCTGCCATGGCATCAACTGCTAACCAGGCCTACTCCTCCTCACAAATTAGTTTTAATTCTTTAACTTTTGAGAGGTTTTCCTCAAACAGCCTATTTAAGTTTAACCCAAAATGTCTCAGTCAGCTATAAGTCTGGAATTTGACTAGTCTTCTGTGGAGCTGCTGTTTTGTGTGTGTGTTTTTAATCTTTTTATGCGTTTCTTTGTTTGTTCTAATAAGACCGAATAAAGTGCTTGTAAACTAACTTAATTGTGAACATAGCCATTAGTCAGGCAGCTATGAGCACAGCTCTGCCTTTTTCTGCTAGTGCTGCTGTGTGTCAACTTGCCACTTTGTCCCTTCCTACTTAATGTTCGTTCTGAAAGATAACAAGTCAGATTGTTTACGTGTGCAGCATGCAGTATGTTTACCTGCTTTGAGGCAAAGAAGGTCTGATTTAATTTGTGACTTCCTGATGACTCTTCTGTGCTCTTCTGGATTAATTGTTGCAGGTAAAAGTTTCACTACTGCCAACGTCTTTTTGCTTTGATTTGAAATCGATCATCATAACTATGATTGGTTTCAAAATTGCTTTGCAACTCTTTCTAGACTAATAGATACCAGTGACTGTTTTTCACATGTTCTTAAATATTGTTATATTGAAGAATGATGTGTTGATTTATCCTACTTTGAGTTGTCAGACAATTTCATTTTAATTGATTTCTTAATTCTTCTGGTAATCCTAGAATTTACTAATAAACTTATAAAAAACAAAAAAACTTTAGGTGTATAAAACATTCACACAGCCATATTGATGTGTATAGCTTTTGTTCCATGAATAAATAACATATTCACTTGAAAACTGCTTTTATTCATTCACTCAGACAATGTTTATCTGATAGAAAAAAAAGATCTGATAATGTGAAACATTTAATTTTAGGAAAAAAAATAGAAATCTTTTTTGCAGCACATACATAAATAAATAAATTGACAAGAGCAGATAATGAACAAATGTGTTCATTTCTTGTCATCATAATAGTACATTATGAGTAAAGCATGCTTTAGTACTGTTTCAGGAGAAAAAGAGCCATTGTGTTGGATACAGTCCAACGAAAATTGGACAGTAACTATAAAAAAAAAATATATATATATATATATATGTGTGTGTGTGTGTGTGTGTGTGTGTATATACACATTTTATATGTGTATATTGTGAAACACATTTGAAAAATGTGTTTCACAATCTAATAATCCTATGAAAAAATACCTAATTGCCAGCACTAAAGCATTACTGCTGCCTTCTAAGCATTGGGTTTGTCGTGTCGTGGTTATTTCAGGTTCCACAGCCACCGTCTTTATTAATATTGGACTTTTAGCTTTTTGTCCCATCCATATTTAGTCTCAAGAAAGATGTTCACATGACAACAGTGCTATTGTTACACAGCTGACTGACATCTTGTAGCTTCTGAAAGGGAAGGACTATACTTATTCTATAACTTGAGGAAGTCCCTTCAGTGTTTGAAAGTTGTTAAAAACAGTTACATCTCCAGGAATCAGCAGAAAAGTGCTTCTACTTAAAACAAGACACCAGATCATGATCAATGTGTATTTTGTTGGTTCCAGTCTAATACTTCACCACTAGATGTCATTCAATCAGAATCAATTTGTGTCTCACATTATTTATATGTAGTATTGTAGCAAAAATATTAGATAACTTGATGACTTTCTTGTATTTAACATATATTGATGTGATATTTTATATTAAACAATTAATCTAATCTGAAAAAAAAGACTATAGTCACTTATAAATTTATATAATTTTAATACAACCTTTAATCAGTTCAGACAGCTTTGGTAAAAATGCCTGGATTAAAAATACTTATGCATAGATTTAAGTAACACCCATTTCCAGTACTTAGTCAAAGTTGGACCAGTCTGAAATGTTGAGTTTGAATTTGTTTAGTCCATGCCAATACATGCCAGGACTGCCAGAGTTTGTATTAGTTCAAACATGGAGACTAAAAATGTTGCTGGAGATACACAAGTGAAGTGTATTATAATGGAAATATGTAACTGTGAGCCACATAGCACAGTTGGACTATTGTTGCAACTGCTACAAGAGCTGAAACTTTTGTTTTTTAAAAGAAAAACAACAAGAAAAAAAAAGTATGTTTTCCTCTGGAGTTTTGTTTGTCAGCATCTTGGTCCACTTTGGGTAAGTAGCAAGCAGAAAGCAGAAAAGTCATTTTAACCCACAGCAGCTGTCAGTTATCTTCCCCCTCTATTATTTATAAGGTAATCCATGGCACAGTCTGACACCGAGCTCCAGGTTGGGTGGTTCAGATCAAATTGGTAAGATGTATCACAGAAATTCAATGCATCAAATGTGATTCTGGTTCTTCTGTGCAGCATAAACCATCTCACACAAGCTCCCAAGTGGTCAGAGAACCAATTTGTTAGGCCACTGACAACAGACGAACCGGCTATATGAGAACACACAGGCCTTATCTTAGATGCTAAAACACATTTGTCAGGTTTGTGTTCGAGACCAAAGTTATTTATGCTCAGGTGAGCCTTATCTTCTTCTTCTGTTCTGAACTGTTGATCCCAGATTCAGAGCGTCAATTTTACATGCTGTATTTTGAGCATTTCATGCCTTTCATCACTTGCATGCACTGCCAATGTTTTTATTTTCTTTCTTTTTTTCTTATGATTTCGCCAGACTCTGTACTTGCTTTTACAAAAAAAAAAAAAAAAACTTCTATGAAACTCCATGCCATGGCTCATCTCTTTGTTTCTTTGAGCTCATTTTCGTCCAACCAGAAGTGACCCGTTCCTGGTGGATCTCAGCGTGGAGATCCCACTTGAGAACACTTCTCTGGCGTCCAGACGTGCAGGCACTTGTGTTCCATCAAAATGCTAATAATATCATCTGCAATATCCAGTGCAATATTATTGTGGTGCTAATTGGTGGGGGGGAAAAATGTTGATGGGTACACCTGCCCACTCCACTACTCAATTATTTTTAATTACAATGGCTGTAATAAAAGGGAACAAATTGTCTAATGATCAATGTTTCGTCAGTGAGGTGACAGTTTTGCTCTTATTGGCTTCAGCACAGCTATGTGTGGCTCATTTAGATGGCAGGGAGATACTTGTTTGAGTCTGGCGGCGCTAAGTGAATATGGGCTCTCAGGAGAGAGTCTTCTTTTCCTTTGGTTTTATGCGCCATGATTTATTCATCACACCACATGTCTTTCGAAGTAGTCTTTGGGCAGTTCACATGTGCTGGTATGTGCACCGAGCTTGAGGAGTGGGCTGTTTCATAGCGTGAAAAAAAAAGAGGGCAATAAATTCCCGTAAAAAAATGCAAATTGAGAAGTTTAAATAAAACAGAAGACCTAACTGTTGAAGAAGATTTGTAAAGCTAAGTAGAAGAGAAATTGGGGCTATTTGAAAGTGGTGCCTGCCTTCCAAGTTGTCAAAGTAACATTTTTTTGCAGCAGCAGCAGTAGCCAGAGCGAGAGGGTAATTAAAAGCTTTTGGGGAGTTTTCTTCTTGTATGTGTCAGTTTGTCTAGTTTCCTTCACCGTGATAATGCTTGCCGGCTTTTGCCCGCAGGGACTGCTCCATCTTATTAACTTGTCTTGAGAGAAGGGGCTGCCGTGCAGCCTGGAGAAAGACCTCTAACTCCCACACAGTCTTCTGCTGCCCTAAACACTCACTGCTCACTTCATCCTTTTGATCATGTGAACTCGCATGTCAACCACACAAAAAGAGGAATATTTTAACAGATTAGAGACATTTAAAAAAAAAAAAATCTTATTATTTGAACATATGCATATTCATTGATCTAAAGTATCTCATTGCAGCTCTGGCGTTAAGTTTGGAATCATTGTCAAGCTAAAAGATGAACATTTAGTTTTTGTCACCTCCATGTTCCTCCAGTTTTACCCCCTACATAGCTGAATATTTGTTCCCATCAACTCTCACCACCTTCTGTGTCCCTGCTGCAGAAAAGCACCCACGTAGGATGATGCTGCCAAGAATGGTGTGTTCAGGGTGATGTGAAGTGTCTGTTTTTGTCACACATAGCGTTTTGCATCTATACTACCTTTTTCCCCTTATGGTAAACTACAAATTTAGCTTCTATGGCGTATTGCCAACAGTAGCTTCCTTTTTGACACAGACTGGAATTGTACATAGATCCCACCTAAATTGTGGATCTCTGCAGTTCCTTCTGAGTTCCCATGAACCTCCTGGCCACTTCTGTGATTAATATTAATGTTCTATTGGACGGTAATGGTTTTGTAGTTCTGCAGTTGTGCCATACGTATTTCCATTTTATGCTTGATATTGATATGCTTTATCAGATGTTTAAAGCTTGGAATATTTATTTATAACCTTCTTTAGTCTTTGTTTTTCTGTTTGTTGCACACAGGCTGCTTGATTTACATGTTAAGTGACTTTTTGAGGCAAATATATTAAATGGATTTTATTTAGGTTTATCAAAAGAAAGGGAGCGGAATCCATCTCACACTTTTTCTTGTTCATTTGTTAAAAATATTTTAATGTGTAATTTTCTTTCCACTTCAAAAGAAGGCACTACTCTGTGTTGATCACTTGTAATTCCAGTCAGGTAAAATTAAAGTTAATAGTCATAAAGGAACTAAATATGACAAAGATTAAGGGATGTGAGTACTTTTTCAAGGCAATATATGTGGGCTGATGCTGCATTTAAAATCTGATTGTTGCTACTGTGTATTGAAACAAGGTTTGTAATCACCTAAAATTTGCTCACATAACTCAGTAAAAGCACTTTTTGCTCGAAGCCTGTTTTGATTCAGCAGCAAAGGCGGTTAGATCTATCCATTTCTGCAGTCAGCCTAAAGTCGAACATAACGCTCATGGAGTTTATCTGATATTACTCTTGCTCTCAATCACTCACGTTTTGCGGTACGAGGATACTTTCAGGCTGCACTTTTGCTTCCTGTAAGCTATTGTCACCTGTTTGAATGTAAAAAGTAGGCGATAGACACACAGACAACATGGTACAAACACATTAAATGTGTGTGGGCGTCAGAATTAACACGCTACAGGTACAGGAGAAAGTTCCCAAGCAGCCAAGCCAGAGAGCACACCTTTTCTGGTTCCATGGAACGATAGAAGGAAATTAGCAGAGATGTCTTGCAGATTGCTGCCAGTGAGTCCAAACAGCAGAAAATCTACAATGTAGTGGTTTAAAGTGGAAAAAAAATTAAGGTTTTGCAATGAAAGTGAGTGAAAGGTTGTGGCAGAACATGCAGAAATCTGTGTTTAAACAAATTTACGCAGTTCCTAATAAAATAAACCAATGTTTTGAGGATGAGTGGTCCAAACTCCTACATAATGATAAATGACAGAGACACAGTCATTCTGGCTACTTCAAGTTACTGCCTGAATAATTGCCTGTTCTTATTTTTATTTCCCTATGACTTAATTGACGTGGTTTTTCCCATGTCTCTACAGCAACCTATGACCAAAATCTCTAAATTATCCATCCACTTTCCGTCTGCCCACCATGCTCTCTTAATTTTACAATGTGGCAGATTTAACATTGCTTCTTTTTATGTGGATATATTTCACTGTGCCACGTCTAATAAAGCGCAAAATTATGTGGCGCTCTGGATAAAGCAGCATTCTTATGAGCAACAGGAAGACAAATGGCAGGTGTCTGCAGCAAAGCCTGTTAAATCTTTGCTCACGAGGACTTACTTTCATAACCAGCTACATGAAAAAGAACATTGAATTTGAACAAGCAAAATGTAGGAGGGAAGGGGGAAAAAAAATCCAAAATCAAGCTCTCTCGCAGCTGTTTACTTAATGTGGAGTCGAGTCTGCATCGACTGAGAAAATCAATCTTAAAAAGATTTACTGAATGTAGACAAATTAGCCGGCATAAATTAGGCAGTGCATACTCATTATGCCTATCTCTCAGTGGAATTCAGCTCACACTGCAGTGTCTTTATCGTTTAAATGCACTATCATAAATGTAATCATGTGTTTTATCCAGAAGCCCCTGATGCAATAAACACTGTCTCTAACTATTATGTCGTAAATGTGTACTCAACTACTAAGGAATGCTGGTGTTTAGAATCTAAATGGGAACATTAACTTCTTTTTTAGTTAACTTAACCTCAGTTTGAGTCTCTTTGTTCATCTGTTATTGTCCTGCCTTTCATGCATCAATAGATGGATTATCATACATCCCTATTTGTAATTGGAGGACAGGTTAGACAAGAGGATAATTAAAATAGTGTGTGTCGCTACTCCATTCATTTTCTGTTGCCATGTTGATGCACGGCTCGCTGTGTTTCTCTGCCCTCCTTTGTCCTCCAAGTTAATATTGTTGATGTGGCACTTACTGAGGACACACAGCACAGACTTGCTGACAAACACAGACTTTCACTCCGGCATATGTGCACAGTTATGGAGGAATTTGTTTGCAAAAGTAGACACAGCACAGATGTGCACTTAATACACCGTAAATTGTCGGTATTCAGTTTTGAAATAGCTATTTCAATTCCATTCCATTCTAACTGAGGGGGCACTGAAGGCTATGCCGCTGCAATTTCCTTCCAGATTAATATTTATTTTTTTTTTTTTAGATTTAAATTACACATGATTACATTAGGCGGGAAAGAATGATCCTCTCTCTCGCTGACATTCACGTCCTTGTCAGCTCTTTGCAACTTATCTCTACTACTCAATGAACAGACGGTCAAGTTGGCCGCCACATTGAGTTTAATTAGCTGCCCCTAAATTTGGAGTGCACTCGGCACTCTGATCATCACTGCAGTGCGACGTTAGATTTTTCTCCTATGTGGATGGTCATGTGAAGAGACGCTGCAAAACCCAAACACAGAATGCTGCTCTTTGCTTCATAGTTACCAAATCTTATGACGGATATTTTTCCATCAAAAAATGAAGACAATTACATTCATCTATTTGTTATTCTTATTTTTAGTAATTGTTATTATTAAAACTGTACTTTCTTCATGACAGAAATAATGTGAATCAACAGAAATGCAAAATTTTTACATTGACTTGTTTACTCGTTTTCTGTTTTGGAAATTGGTCGAAATGTTTTGCTCCTGAGTTTCTGCCGTAACATTAGAGAACAGTGTGAATAAACATGATTGTATCACTTTCTGTCACATCGCTCGATGTCACAGCAGCATGACTCTGTTCCTCCCATAAGAGATATAAATGGCTTGCTTACGGCTATTTTTTCAGTAAAATTGTATACAGTGTCATTGTGTTCTGGTATAAGAAAAAACAAAGGACAATAATCATTCTCAGCCCATTCATGTTAAATTTGTAGTCATAAAGAGCATGCACCAGTTTAAAAACCAGGTTGTTGACATTAGCATTTGTCTGTAAAATGATCAACACAGCTGTAACTTTTTCTATAATATAATTTATTCTTATTTTGGTATTGATACAAAGTCTTAAACATATGGGATAAAACAGAATGCACTTAATAGTAGATTAAGTAAATGTGGCATTTGAATATAATACTAAATGGTATTGGCCTCTAAAAAGACAAAAAAAATACAAATATATTGTGAGGAAAAGATCTAGCATCCTTTTTTTTTTATCATTGTGCCTTTGAAACTGAAACCTTTTTTAAAACCTTTTTCAGATATGGAATTATAAATCAGCTATTTCTTTCTCAGGGCATCAACAACAGAGACAATGGTGGAGCTCAGACAGTGGGGTATATATTGCAATTGCTGATAGGTTGGGTTCCCAGCTGGCAAAGGCTGACCACACTAGCATGGCAGTATAGCCTCCAGCAATAGGGAAATTGGAATGGCCGTGGCAAAGTCATGGATACCACAACCAAGGTGTGAGCAGGGAGCCATGTGTTTGTTTCCACGAGTCTGCAGGCCGGTCCTCATTATAGTCACTGGTAAAATATTACAGTTCAGCTGACACAGTCTAAGTGAATTGTCCAGAGCGGTTTTGACAGCTAGTGGAAGGCATGGCTAGATTATGATGGATGATGACAACAGGGGTGGTGCAGAAGGAGCATTGATGTGTTTTTGTTGCTCATGCACAACTAATATGTACATCCAAACTGGGAATGGTATGGTGCTTGTGCGTAAAGGCATGCACACAAATTGGAGTCTGATGGCTATGTTAAAATTTGTTCAAAAATAATGCAGCAATTTTTCATACCCCCAGATTTCATTTGCAATCTTAGACCCTAAATGCCTTTAAAGGGAATATAAAGAGAGAAAGAATTGTTTATTCTCACTATTCATTCAAAATGTTGATACTGCTCTGCTTATAATTACGTTTGATAGTAGATTTCTTTTCTCTTGCTTTGCCATCAACGTAGCTTTATTTAATGAACATAAATTCCCTTGGCAAGTGGGAAATTAAAAGGCTTATTGATGAAAACTTGATTGCGGTCCTTTCTTGCAGCGGTGACCCCTTTCTTCCCCCTGAATAAAAAGCAACTTAACATCTTCAAACACAACATGAAAGCTCTATTTTTTTCTTCCTCAAAGGAAAAGGAACAGCTGCACAAGACTCTGAAGCACGACATGAAGTTTTAACTTTTCAGCAGCCAGACAAGCAGCATATTCCTTTTTTTTTTTTTTAATTAAATTCATATTGCACAGAAAAACGTATTGATATTCTCAAATTTAATTATTTCATTGTTTCTCTAAAGGAGCCTTTAATCCTAAAAGCTAAATGTGTAAAGATTCAGAGCAGTGCTATAGTTTCTAAATCTCTGAGCCAAAATAAAATCTTTGACTGGATTTGACACAATTTGACTTGGCAGGTCAGGGTACGTCATTAGGGAAGTGCCAGCTGATGACACCTCCAGAACCTGATAAATTCATGACTATTCAAGGCTTGTGGTACACTCAATAACCACAGGCTCCTCAAGGAAATGACTTAGAAGCTGAAAATAAAACTGATTGATGCCCACAAAGCAATGGAAGGCTATAAAGAGTTATCAAAGTGCTTCCAGCTTGCAAATTGAAGTGTCTGAAATATCATTAAGAACTGGCAGCTAAGGGGAGCTGTGTAAGTCAAGACAACATCTGGAGAACCAAGATAACTTTCAGATAAAACTACTTGGCGGAAAAAGCAAAGCAGAAACCTTCCTCGCGTGACTACAATAGACCCACAGGAAGGTTTAGCTGACACAGGAGCGGTAAGTGCATAGTTCCAGTGTGTAATGTTGATGCACAAACAGGGAATGTGAGGAGGTACCTTAACAAGGGGAAGCATTCCTGCGACATCATCACAAAAGTCTGTGTCTGTAGTCTGCACAGCAACACCTGAATTATGGAGAGCAAAGACGGAGGAAGGTTGAGTTGGGTTTAAAAATAAATAAATAAAAAATGCACGGCTGGTTATGTGCAATCAGATGCAAAAGGCCCAGTGCCAGCTGGTAAACATGGAGGTGACAAAATTATGCATCTTATTTTAGCAAGTAGGGGACTAATTAGTCTATTTTTTTTTCGGCTTACATCAGCGTTTTTGGCTTATTTTCAATCAAATATAGTATGCAGAGAGCCAAGAAATGGCACAAAGAAATTTGCTTCCACAGCAAACTGTCCCATTGAAGGTCTCCTAAGATGCTACGGGAAAGCAGAATTCAACAAATTTTATACACGAGTTAAAAAAATCTGCTATAATGCCTATGAGAGTGACATCAAGACAAAACGCTACCCTGGCTTTTTCTGGTGCATGTTTCTGCAGTTTTATGTAAACCATTGCTGTACTCCTAGTAGGGCTGGACAATAAATCAATAACAATATAGCCTATGTTGCAATAGACATATGATTAATATCAGTAGATAATGCACCTGAAAGAATTTTCAATAATTTTACTTAACTCTGATCTAGAACCGCAGAGAATTCTGGGGGATTTAGTTAGCGGAAAGCTTTAAGTGCACAACCTTTCACGATCAGGTGAAGGTGGCGGTTAGCTTCAACTAACTCACTCACTCATTGGTTACCTAGCAACAACCTTTTAGGTTTAAGGTCCAGGCCAGCGTGTGAGACAAAAACGGGCTCCAGTCGCAGACATGTAAAGCATTGATTTTTAGCAATAAAAAAAAAAATAAATAAATAAATAACTCTCTCACATCTATTATACTTCATTAAAGTAATATCATAAAAACATGTTGCTGTGACAAAATGTATCTAAAATGTGCCAATGCAGACTTTTGTGTTTCTTTGCTTTTATGGTGCAGAATAAGAAGGAACTTGAACACCAGATTAAAACCCGGTCTAAAGTCGTAATGTTTCATTATTTTATTAAGGTAACAGAATTGAAAACCCTCCAAAGTCAGAGGAAGATTGCAATTTATAATAACTGTTAATGATATGCATTTTCTGACAATATTTTAAATATTTTTGTCTTATGAGATAAACACTGTGAAACCGTTTGACATTGCCCATTCAAATCCCCTAATTTAAGATTGTTTACTCTTTCCACCTGTGTAGACATTAAACGTGTCAGTGCATGTTTTAAATTCATTAACTTTATTCATATTTTCATCTAAATTAACAAATTCCATCATCTTGAGTCAGTCGCCTTTAACATAAGCACTGTCAAATGTATTGTTAGTGGTTTGGTCTGGATGTTGTCTGAAAACAAAAAAAAACTAAAAACTCAAAATTGCTAAGCTAATTATTGTGAGATAACTGGGACAAAATACTGGGAATGTTCAATGAGCAAGATCTGCTTAACAGCACAAAGCTCCACCCTCTGTTCAGAGTGGAAACCAAAAGCATTACTTACCTACACCGCTTATCAGATTTGGCCCTGTTCCCCAGACAAGCAAACACATAATTATCTTGGAAGTTCATAAAATTTAAAGCAACAAATTCTACAAGTAATATTTGTTTGATAATAGGAAACAAGCCTGTTCAAAAATGACTCTTCATGGTAGTAAATAGCTTCAATATGCGCCTGCAAAATGAAAGGAATCTCTTTTTCTTGTTCTTCTGTGGAGCAGATGGCCAAAGTCGAACACTCCATCCGTAGGTTCATTCGTCGTTTGGCTTCTTCTGGCGTGGTGAATCCATCTCCCAGTAATCAGTCTAGCTTCTGGGCTCTTGCCCGTTCTCCTTCCCTCCTGTCCTCCCTCCAAAAAAACTGACTCATTCACTCGTTCCCTCTCTCTCATCCACTCTGCCTCCTCTCCGCATTTGGCCACCAGGGAGGCGTGTGGCACTAGAGCAAGCATTATTGATAGAGCATCTGTTTAGACATGGTGCAGGATCTGTGGCATGTGGGCAAGCAGCTGGGGGTTCGAGCAGGGGAGACATTATGTCATATTACATATCTTGAGATGTCTCGTTCACTTGCGTCTATGCCCATTTCACAGGCAAAGCTCCCACGGACGCTTAGAAAAACAAACACATGCCACCGTCGTTCCCCGCAGTAATTGTTGTTGCTTCCATCATTCTCAGAAATGTGAAGCCGGGCTCTTTGCGAGGATCTCTTAAATAATTTAGTTTCAGTGTTTTCAAACTTGTCTGATGTCACAGCTGTGTAGCAGCGGTCGGAAAAAATCGGTTTCCGGTGCCATTTCAGACCATGAAGCCTGAGGCGAATATTCTGGCATCGTAGGTTCATTGGGGCAGCCAGAATGACAGAGAACTCTATCCAGATAATCACCACACATCTCATATAGATGGCCAAACTTATCAAAGCTCACGCAGTTTGCTGCCAGCAGATTTCTATCCTTGGCAGCGGTTAAAACAGGGGATTTTGTGGTATTTTGAACTATTCAGACTGTTTCTTTTTATTATGTCAGATGGAGTTCCTTTATGACAATGCACTGGCAATCTTTTCATCAGCGTTTCCCCTTCTGTTTTGTTATTACTTCAAAAAAGGCATCCACCCAACATATCACAGATCACTGATGAAATGATTGAACTCTGGCAACACTGAAAGAGGAATTCAAAAAGCATTTTTTGTGTCTGTAAACCCTAATAGTTGAATGAAAGAAGTAAAAAATGAACTGCTATGGATAAGAATAGAAAAACATTTGATCAATTAAGGTCTTTCCATTTTTTTTTCCTGTTAGGATTCTTTGTAAAACTGTCAGATTATTTAGCAAATAACCAAAAAAATAATATGAAAAAAGAAATGGGCAAAATATATCTATCTTGTTTTCACAGTTATCAACCGGAAACTAGGAGACTCTTTGATGTTCCTGTTACCAATCAAAGTTGTACAAATCTCTATATTCATAAAATGATTTGAATCTATAAAATAGGCCATGCATCAACATGCACCAGGCATCCTGCATAACTACAGAATTTAGATAACTGCTTTTTTGAAGAGAAACTAGTGTGGTTTTCATACCAAACTTTTTTCATACCACATATGTGTCAATACTTGCTTCATTGACCAACAAACTGGAAGTAATTTGTCATCATTCATTCTTAGTTTACTGTAAAGAAATCTGGTGTTATATTATTATTAAATCATATCTACCATCATGAGATGGCTCACAATGTCTTTGGTTTGATTAGGCATCAGAATCTCCTTGGGATTAATAGAGCAATTTTGAATTTAAATTGAATTTCAGTTTGAAGCTAACAAGGCCCAGTTGGAGATTAGAAGAAGTGTAGTGTAAGGTCTTTGCAAGGAAATGCACAAATAACAGAATATTTGAGATTTTAGCTTTTTTTTTAAATTACCTTTTCATCAAAAATAATTAACTACCAAGAGAAATTTACTTTTATGCAACAGCTAGGTAAAAAGGTGGCCCCATGTTGGAAAGAAATGGCAGATTGTGATTAGAAAAAGTGAGTGTGAATTGGCAAAGACTCAAATTAACCAGAAGACTAATTTAACAGAAACTGATTAATTTGAGTTTTCCTGGTTTTTGCCTTTACCTTCAGCATTTTACCATCATATCTTTTTCATACCTCCTAAAATTTATATTTTTTATATCATCGGAGGTGTCCATCAGAGGTGATAGCCTGGCTTGAATATGAAATATAATTAAACTTGACACTTTGAGAAGAGTTTTGTGTGACTTTACAAATGGTGTGGTTTGGACATCCATTTTCAGACCAAATGTTTTATGAAAAGGTGCTTCTTAAAGATCTATCATTCATTTGAACCCTACAGTGCCCTACCTTTACCTTACCCTTGATTTTATGTATTATATCACCAAACTGTGACCTTGAATATTCAAATAAAAATCCAATGATTGCACTAAAACAAGCCTAGAACTGCAGGAAGCCAGCACAGACTTGAAGACTCTGAGTAAACAGAAACGATAAACTGAAGACTGAGTATAGAAAAAGCACAGGCTTCACTTTTGTAATAACTCTCACGTCAGGGCATTGTGAAGAACAGATTGTCCCTACCTAAAGTGAAATAAACTGCAATATTTGAAATGAAGTGTCTGGAAGAGAGTAATATCTTTACTTATGAGAATGCTCCCAAATTGATATTATGATGTGATTTATCAGCAACTGTCACATGAATAAATTACCTTGTAGATTTTCTTAACCACACTCATTGCCCATTTGGTGCATTTTGCTCCTCAAGAGAACAACTTCATAACTTAAGTATTTAAATTGTTCAGTGCACACCTGATCTCTGCCACTCAAAGCAGAGATCAGGTGTGCACAATCATGTCATCAAATTGAAAAGGTATCATTTAAAGGCAAGCAGCTTTTTGAGAAAAGGTGCAGCTGCTTGCCTTTTAAAGAGAAAATGATTCTACCTCTTTCCCGGTGGTTCTTTTTTAAACATGTTTTACTTGATATGCAATATGATATGTATTCACTACTTGTGTTATTTCGTGCCTATTGCACATGCCTCTTTAAATATAGTCGGGAGATACTAACTGCAACTTTAAGACAGAGCTTATTTGTTTTGTTTTCACAATGCATCTCCTGATTTGGCTTTAGACTTTATTTCCATTGCAATAAATCAATAGACAGTACAGTTCTGGGTGACAGGACGTAGAAAAATTGTATATATTTCTATAATTTACACAATATGTAATGTTTGGCTTCAAGCAGCAATGAAAAAACACATTCGTGTCAAAAATTTTTATTCTGTGTCATAAATATTTAAATATGCGCTGAAGCAGCTGTGCAGCCGAGAGGACACAGCATTATTAAAGGACTTGGGTCTTGGTTCAAAATTTCCCTCTTCTGCTGTTTCTGAAAAGACTCCCACTGGTACTATTAAAGGTAAATGAGTCTGAAGACATCATTTCTAGAAAGCTGTACATTAGCACAAGCTCTTTTATATCTGCTCTGATGTTTTCCACCTGAAACATATTAAAATACCCGCATTATTAGGATGAAAGCGAAACGTCGTCCACTCTGTGTTCCATTCGGCCCTGGTCGTGGGCCCTCATCGTGGCTAGTTATGCGTTTATAGGCTGGGACACAACTGTCTTCCAAGCCATTTGTTGTGTCTGACCTTTAAGATGATGAAGTGAAGGGAGAATGACCCCTG
Source organism: Poeciliopsis retropinna (assembly GCA_010277075.1). Classification (NCBI taxonomy): domain Eukaryota; kingdom Metazoa; phylum Chordata; class Actinopteri; order Cyprinodontiformes; family Poeciliidae; genus Poeciliopsis; species Poeciliopsis retropinna. Next base: position 3,917,592 of record VMRM01000024.1, read on the forward strand.
GCAGGATCTGTTCAAAGAGCAGCCTCATGGTAACGGGGGGTCCGGTGCCCGGCAGCCTGCTGGGGGATTGATCAGGCCCTCACTCAAAGGCCAAATGCAGAAAGCCTAGCCAGAGGAGAAGGCCATGCAGGACGTGAAGCCATCCTCTGCTTTGAAGCCCTCTCCAATATAGTTCAGCTGCTTCACTGCATGAATAAACATGTCTAACTCCTGTCTGTTAAGCTGCTCCTCTGTCCCCTTCATTCCCCTTTTTTTTCCTGCCTCCCTCGCTCTTGGATGAGCTAACACCGATTCTGACTCAGACGGAAAGATATGAGCGGAGGTTACAAAATCATTTCTCTTTTTCTTGTTGCCTTTCTGCTCCTTTTTTGTCTCCTTATTTTTTCCACTCACTACTTCTCTCCCAGCTTCTCGTTTGAATACTTCCTGTGCTCCAGCCCTGTTGCACAGGATTAAATCCACTCATTTAGAGCTTGCATTGCTTCCACAGATGTGAGCTTTGAGATTGAAATGAGCTCCCCTTCTGCAAAGAGGCAAAGTTAAAAGGAAAATTGTGAGAAGGGGTGAAGAGAAATTAAACAGAGATGCAAAGTCTCTTAATTTCCAAATGGTGCCAATCTGTGGTTCACATGAACATGTGTGTGTTTGGATAAAAACCGAAGTCGATTGATTGCAGAAACGTGGCTGATATATTGTTGCCGGTCATTTGGATGGCAGTGCATTTGTTTATTTTGTAATATGTATGGGTACGCTCAAAGTGTGACAACAAAAAAGTAAAACAAAGAGGCCATCTGTGATTAAGAAGCTGTATAGTGCTGTCACTCATCAGAATACAGTCTAAAAAAACTAAAAATCTTACTCTTAAAAACATTTTTTTTGTTACTTATTTCTCTGTAAAGAAATGGAAGTACTTTTTCTGTTGACTTGTTGGACAAAAACCTTAGGTTACAGAAGTTCTGAAGAAGTCTCTATACCACTTCTGAATCTTTAATCTGGCAACTTTTTATGTGCTTGGTTGAAAAGAGAACAGTTATTTGTGACCACTGAGAGAACACCGCGACTGGAAAACAACCCACAAGTTTGCATCTGCTTTGGATTCCACTATTTTGGTTAAACTTGAGAGCTTTTCTCAGTTTCTTTCACAGAGCCTGGACTGCTTTTGACCATCTTTATGGTATCCTTAGTTTTTCCAGAAATAATTTCGACTGCTTGCAAATATTACCGCCCCTAAAACAGATACCTTGGAATATGGATATACACTAGTAGATAAGAGTTGAATCCTACATTGCAGAGATTTTGTTTTACATTGTTGTTACTGGACTGTCCATTAACCGTCCTATCTTTATAGTCTTATATTATAAATACATAAATAGTACTTTTAAAAAGCGTTTTTGATGCTCTGATGTTTAGAGCAGGAGTGATCCTCTGAATGTTTCTACCTTTGGATTATTCTAAACAACTCTGACATGAGAAAGTTAAGAAATACAACTGCTGATTTAATACTAAAGCTTCTTATTAAAGACTGAGTGATTAAAAAACGTATGATATCCAGGTGTAATCTCATCATACTGTACAGTGTTCTTTCTGTGAAATACAGTTTTGCCTTGTTTGTTTATCGTATGTCTGACTACTTATATTTACTGAAATCTGTCGTGTTCCTTTTAAATCAAATTTTGATACACCGTTAATGTCCCCACTATATAAAGTATGACTGAATTAGATTGTCTTAGTAATAGATGGTGGGGTTACATTTAAATTGAAAAACCAGACAGTAATTTCAGGGACGAAGCTGTTTGTCTTACTGCTTTTGCTAAATGAACCGTCATTCAGAGAGACTTTTTCTGTCAGATATAAAATGTGTTAATTCCACTTAAAGCATTTTCAAAGTTAAACAAATATCAGTATTTAGTTACAAGCCTTGTCTGAACACTCGAACATCTGGAAGCTCTTCGAGTCTTTATATTTATTCAGACTTTCTCATAGTTCGCACTTTTATATCGTTGCTAATTTGAGATCATGACCTCTCCCTGCCATTCCTCAGGTGTCTCTTCGAAAAGCGAACAGACTAACACAAATCAGTTCGCTAAATAACTTCAACAAAGAGCAGCGGCGATGGTCCTCTGCGGCGCTTTCTCATCTATGTTAATCACTGCCCAAAGGCATTGGATAAAAGGGTATTCTGAAGTTATGAAGGCGCTGTGCCATGTTCAGTTTATCGTTTGATTATATACCCAATTACAGTGCAATTAAGCAGAGCCCGGATGTAGCGGACGGATTCAGTTCGGCAGCTGAACTGTGATACTGTATTTGAAGCAATCCGCGGTTCTATTCTCCCCCCTCCTCCGAGTGAGAGTGTGGTTTTTAGAGACAGACGTTTGATGAAAGACTGTCTTGATTACTAGGGTCAATAGTATCAGAGTGACATCATTCTCAATTACCGGATGACTTCATGTTGTCACGTTTCGCTGCTTGTGTGCTTTGTGCACATGTGTTGAGAGGAAAAAAAGGCTGCCTGTTGGAACAGAGTCCTCTATTTTTTTTTTTTTTTCTTTGAAAGCATCCATAAAATAAACACAAGTGGCGGTTCCGCCTCTAAGCATTTGGCTCACTCAGTTAAAGTAAGCTCCACAAAATGGTAATGGGCTTCTGTAAAGTGGCATCCTCAGTGTTCATTTCAGATGAACTGCCTTTGTGTCTTGCCTTTAAAACCTACTTCATGCTTCAATATTAATAACAATCTGGCTGCTCCAGCCGCTTACTTCAATTTTACTTTGCATCCTCCTTGCAAATAATTCAGTACATTAAAGCCTTGTTATGTTTTGCAAACGGTTACATTTATTTAGTGCTTCTGGCCGCGGTGGGTCCTGCTGTGGCAGCACCAAATCTGGGTTCCCATCAGCCTACGCTCCGCTCTCAAAGTGCAAACTTCTTTTCCATCGCTTCGGATTTACCGGCTTCTTTGTGTCCCCCGTTTTGATTCCGCCACTTTCACCGGGAATGAGAAATGCTAATTGAGTGTAATGAAACTGATATCTCCATCAATAGGTCAGAAAATACAAAAGGTGCATATCTGTTTGATTCATTTCAAGTCCCACGTTGCTTTGCAGCTCAAAAGAAATTCATCCCAGCGCCTCGGAGCCTTTTGGAATGGCTCCTGCCCCCACCTCCCACTGTCTTCTCCAGGCATCGGTTGTTACTGTATGTGATGGAAATTGAGACATCTATTAAGCTCAGGCCTATTGCTTGGCACAAAGGAGTCTGACATTCTTGAATGAAGAATCCCCTTGTGGTAGAAAACCTTTGTATCTCATTACAGCCATACTTCGTTTTGTGCAGAAGAAATTCTATCAGCCTGAGCAATTATCCTCAGGTTGGTTTTGCTCAGTTTTAAAACTCTTTGTCTCGTCTAGTCTTGGCCTCTCAGTTGTACCCTGGCCAGTGTTTACCCAACTCATGTTTGTTAGTTACCTCCTCGCTAATCAAATGTATTTTGTGTTAGACCTGCAGTGTGTCTTTAAGCAAGAACACTGTGAGAAGATGGAGAGGATAAAACTACCACTGAGAATCTGGCAGCCATTTCTCAGCATTTATGTGTGTTTTCCTCACTTTTCCACCCTCTGCTTGTGTGAGAGTGGATTTGTTCATCTCCTCTACTGTATGGATATTAGTAGAAGAAATTGGATTACGCCAGAGGAGAGAACATTAATTTTTGCTTCACCCCATAGCAGGGAGAGGTTGCTTTATCGATTAGGCTAAGTCCACAGGAATGTTTTTTACACCACAGACCAAATAAAGTAAGTATAAGTGTATATAGGCTATGGAATTTGAAAAATGCCCAATTTGCTATACCAGCCTAAATTTTTAAATGTCTCAGCAGGTGTATGAGATTCCAGGGGTAAAATTACTGAGGTTGTGTTATCAGACTATGGTACTGAGTGTGTTTTCACACCTGATTGTCCTGTAGACTCGGTTCTATTGGGGGCCAAAACTGAAACCTTTGCTACATTTCCGGCAGATGTGGTCCGCTTTCAAACGAGCCAAACCTTTTGAAAAACCTATTTACCTCCTCCCCTGGGGTGGCGCTGCACTAACCACCACCGAAGGAAACGACACAAAAACCTCTGAAGAAAACACTGAGCGCAACTTCCTCCTTCGCAAAATGCAAATAAAAATAGAGTCGCATGAGATTTGAGTGGTTGTAGGATTTTTACAAGAGACCACAAGACATTTTTCCCTCGAGCGATAGACGTGCAAGTTTGTTTTGGTTATCTTTGTCCCAGTTATTATCTGTTCTGTTTTGCTCTGTTTGACCACTTCCAGTCCAGATTGTGTATGATTGTTCTTTCTCTTTGTAGAGAGAATGAATCTGGTTGTTGCTGATCCTGTCTTCAGCTTGGCACCTTCCACTTAAAGGTTTGCTGGGGCGTTTTACTTTCATAGAGAGAAAAAGATGCGGCTGAGAGAGATGCAGGGAACATATTTTTACTTTGCTAAATGGACTTTTTGGAAAGCACATCCTGGCGTCTCATGACCTAATTGCAAGAGCAAAAAATAGTTACTGTTTTTGTTTGGCTCTGCATTAACAACACGTATCCTACGGTCTAAACCTTCCCGCCAGAATCCATTTCTTTTACCATTATTTGACATTTTTGGGCTACACAGAATATATGAACATGTTTTTCAGTTATATAAAAAAAGACATACACACAGAGAGATCTACTTTCACAGCACAATCATCATTTCAGAGTGCTGGGACATGTGTGCAAGGACAATGAGGGTGCATTCAGAGTGCATTTTGTCCATAAAGAGGCAGTGCACGGGTAAAAATGGTTTGGTGAAGTGATATGTGAATCTGAGTGTGTTGTGATTATTCATTAACCTCTCAGCCAGCAATGGAACTCATTTTGTAAATTTTAAACGGTGCCAGTCACAGTGGTGTTGCCAAATGGGCCAGGAATGTCTGACTGGGTGGAAATGTGTGGTCCAAGTGGTGCATATTGGAAGAATTTTAGGGTAATTTGTGCCACCTATTATAGCTTACTGTGTATACTCACATTTCACTCAGTATCTCAGTATGTTAGTGTAGGGCTCTGACTTTATGCACGTGTAGGCTCAGCCTATTTCTGCATGGAATTTTTGTATTTGTAATGAATTCTAGGTGATAGACAAAGATGAAGAAACACAATTTTGGAATTGAACAGAAAATGATACATGATTGTGGGAAAAAAAGCATTTGAAAAATAAAAAAAAATTCTTAAGAGTCTAGTGATATTCTGTATGTTAAGTGTAATGGATGTAACTAAATAGGGATAAACTGTGCTGAAGACCGGACTGTGCTGGAAAACAACCCTAAACATACAGAGCTGCAACAAAATAGATCAAATGGCCTAGTCAAATTCTATTCCCATGTCCTGTTGAGAAGACTTAATTGATCCTCACAGAAGCTTTTCAAGCAGTTTAAGTTTGAACAATTTTGCTTTGAAGAATGAGTAAAAATGTCAGCCTCCAGATGTGAAAAGCTGTTAGACATACCAACACTCTTCATGGTGACTCAGAGGAGTGAGTCAAATTTCTATTTGTACAAAACTTTGAAAGAGATGTATCCTTTTCCCTCCCACATCATAACTCTGTTCTCATTGTGTCAATCTATCACATAAAATCCCAATAAAAGATACTGTGGTTGGAATATAACAAAAGGTAAAAAAAAACCAAAAAAACAAAACAAACAAAAAAGAAAAAAACTGGATAGAGATTTTTATTCTTTTTGTTTATATCTTTCTTCATCTTCCATATTAGAAAAAAAAATATTACAGGTCATAAAAATCCTACAAATCACACAATGGACAGTCGACTGCTTTGTCACTTTATGAAAACGTGTCCCAAGTTTGGGACCTGACAGATACTTGTCTTTTATTTTCAGAACAACTTCAGCTGTACTTCTAAGGTTTTCCTACTCACACTTGAGTACAAAATTCCAATGGAGTGCAGGTTTTAATTTATCGGAATCACACTCTTTCTATTTATTCCCTCTTTATATTCTGGGTTTATTTGACGTTTCTTTTCTCTGCTTCTTTCAGCTCAGCTTTGACATGCCGCTCTTAGCCTGCTGTTCAGGATCTTTTGAGTAAACGGGTAGTTAGTCACCTTCTCCATAGATAATTGCTTCTATTCAGTTGTTGCTTGAGCAGCCTTGTGATCATATAGGGGTAGAGAAATTCACACTTATGGTTACATTGTTTGGCACTAATGAGGATCTTTTTTGAGTTAGAGAGCATTTCAACTTACACTAAAGAGGTGGAGAGAGCCACATTTATTTCGTGAGTTCACACTGTGGTGCTTTTGAGATGTCTATTACCGCTGACCACTTTCCGATCAGATGTCCGCTGTGAGCTAAAATTTGTGTGGACAGCTGTGTCGAGGGATATATTTTCAGAAATGTGATACATTGGATAAAGCTCGCTGATAAATACATTAATAAAGTTAATGGCAGGCCTCATAGGTAGGCTGTTTGTGCGTGATCGTATGGAGCCAGGGCGTCTCTTTAAGTAGGACAGTAGAAATTGATGGCCGGCACTGAAAGCTGACCTAAATAGCATAGAAAAACTAGTTTCCTCAGCATGCATGCTGAGCCCAGTTGCTCTGCAGACTATGCAGTGGAAGCTGCCATATTGTTACTGTAGCACTTAATAAAATCACGTGTTAGACAGTGCAATCTTTCAGCAGTATTGTTGGTTTGTTGATGAAACTATAAAGACTACTATTAAAGGTGTTTCTTTGTCATTTGTATCCACTGTTTTTAGAAGTCGAGGGTAATGAAGACATCCTATTGATCAGAGCTGAAGTTTTCTAGATAAGTACTTGTTCAAAGACATTGGGGCATTGTAAAATCATAAAGGCCAGCCATGTGAAAGGAACCGCAGTCAAACCACTATCTAATTACATCAATTTACGGCCTTGCTGCTTGGCTAATTGTTCTCGGGGCTGACACGTTATTTGATTCTTCTTAAAAGCTTCTTCACGATGTTTTTCAGTAATGAGATGTCCTTTTAAATGTTGTCTTACCTAATTAGTTTCAGTATTTAAAATCAAGACAACTGTTGCTAACAATCTGAAACACACAACATGTGATTATTGTGACCTTTTTTTTTTCTTTTTTAAGCCAAGTCTTCTACCACCTGCTCATGCAGCCACCTACACATACAGCACAGTAATCATCACCTTTATATTTTGCTCAAATTGAGGTTTGACATACTCCACACTGTGCTGATCAGGTCCATACAGACATTACAGACATTAGCTTTGGTGAAGCCCCAAGGGGGCTGCAGCATTCACACACCTACACAACGTTTTAGATTGAAGTTGACATATATTTTTTCAAGTTTTTCCTTTCTTTTTTTTCTAAGCAGCTTGTCATTAAAGGACTAAAGTGTTCCAATTTACATTTGAAAATGAATATGTACAGCTGAATCATAAACACACTATCCAATAAATGAAAAGTACATATGAACTGCATTTGTACTTTTTTTAGTAACAATAAATTAAACTTTAATAATCTCCCCTGTTTTTGATATTAGTGTCAGATGCCCATAAAATGTGTGTGTACATATATGTATAAAAGTAATCCCACATCTGTGTCTGATGATATTATTTTATTTTGAAAATATTTGACATAGTCTGGACAGCAAGTCATTGTTTGCAGTAACAAGATGTCTAGTATCAAAGCAGTACTTAAAAGTGGATCATATATGTAAATACGATCACCAAGATATAACTTTCTGAGCCCTTGTGTTCAAAAAACAAAATTTTTATTTAGTTTTTCGACTGTGTTTATTATAATTTGTTAAAGATTTGTCATTTTAGTTTTGTTTGAGTAGGTATTACAATATTTCATTAAGAACAAACCAGAACATTGAAGGAGAGTTGGAAGAATTTACTTAATGATGAAATGTAGGAAAATTTCATTTTTAAGATCTCTCACATCTGTAAAATGATTAATTTACACCTTGATTAAATATTCATCCAAGGACAAATTGGAATTAATGCCTAACGTTGTAAGAATTTAAATCAGCTTCTTTAAATAGTATGTGGATGCAAATTAAGATTATTGTATACAAAATTGACTTCCAACGTTAAAATCTTGACAGCAGTGCTGGTAAAGGAAAACTGAGACTTTGTTATTTTTGTCCATTTCCATATATTTTAACGTGGGAAGATTGATATATTTCTCCGCTCAGACAAAGCTCATCCCGCCTCTCCGCACAATTAGATCTGTTTAGATTTCATGTCCCTGTAATATTTTTTCTCATGTACATGAGGTTTTATTTTATTTGTCAGTTTTCCACTGAAATGACTAGTTAATATTGTTAAGGCAATATTAAGGGATTAAAAACAACAGCTTCCTGTTACAATTGTTTTTTAATTTAGTCAGCACCCAGCTTGATTGGCCCTGTGCTGCTGGAAAGTTTGTGCCGTTGACTGTTTAAATGCAGGATTAATGCCTCAGGCCCTAGATCTCGAGTAATAGCAGACGGAAATACTGATCAAAGAAGTCTAACTGTGCCGTGGGTGTTCGGACCGCCTCTGTCTGCTTCTGTGCATTACAAGATAGAGAAGAAGACAGAGCGCACACGCGGGAAGACAGAAGAGGGATTTCCTGCAGACTTTCTGTTCAGGAGACAGGTGAGGGTTAGATAATCTTTAATTAGGGTACAATCACTGATTCATTGGGGAACTAAAGGTGGAGCGGTTTTAACTCCACATAGGATGTACAGATGACCTATAGCACACAGGCATAAGTGTATGTGTGTGTCAGCCTCACGGGTTTGGGTTATGTTTGTTTGTGGTTTGTGTGTGTCTGTGCAGGTCTTGTCGGTGTGCATGTGTGTGTGTGGGGAGGAAGGGGGGAGGCTCCAATCCCTCCGTTTTGTTTCCCAAGAGACACGGCTGACACTTTCTCCAGGTTGCTGCACTTACTTAGGCTTTGTTGGCAGGACCAGTAGTCAGAGCTGCTCAGCAGCAGCCTGCTCTCATTACACGCAGTTCACATCAGGAAAATATACAGCACCAACTGTTGGAGCATTAGGGTTTTTTTTATGCATATGGGTCCTTTATGCCAACCAAAATAAATCACTGTAATAAATGTGTAAAAGTGGTTTTGCAGTTAAGTTGAAACACTACAGGCGAAAAGCCATTTTTTAATCTGGATTCGAAAATGTTTCTGGGTCATGTTGGTGATCATTGTTGCGTATTTAACCAGAAAATTTCTCATTTATGCACAGGTTGCAGGAACAAAAAAAATGTACAGGGAAAGCAGTTGTTTAAGAGGGGAGTTTCATGTTGACATTATTCTACTTTCTGCTTTTCTGCAGAAGTTGCCCTACAAATCAAAATCGGTCTTAGAAAGTTTGATGTTTAGAATATAATATGGCTGCCTATGTTTAGATAGTTATGGTAATAGACAGTTAATTTGTACTCAAATCAGGCACAACTAGTACTAGATCATTAAGGAACATATAACATGTCATATTTAAATGTAAATTATACAGATGAATGCATTAGTATTGTCTTGTGTTGCTAGTTACAGTTCTCTTGGTTACTTAGATAAATTCAATAAATCCTTCTAGTTTTACAGCTTGCATCTGGAACATAAAAAGGCAAGAACAATTTTTAAGGGTAGAGTGCAGCTGTACTGTACTTTGCTGTCAATACATTTTAAAACATGGCAAAATCTCCAAGTTCCCCTTATTAGTGCTAACATTTGTACAAATAAGGATACATTTTTTCTTAATTCAAAAAGCTACCAGGTGAATGCAGGTTGTGATCAATAAACAGCAGATATTACTGTGGTATTTTTTACATTATTGAGCTCCACAACACAGTGTGAAAGGACTGTGGCAGTTCAGGTCAAGTGTCCTACAAATTTACATTTTCCCCGTTTTCCTTCATTTCCCGTTCTTTGCTTCCTAAGTGGTGCACCTTACTTTTTTTGTTTGACTGGGAAGATTTTCCAACAGTCGCACATGTTCGTTTCCTTAATGCGCTTCTCAAACTTCAACATGTAACACTACATAAATACACTATAATTCATAACGATTACAAATTGGTGTACAAATAACATTTGTTAATATGTAAATAACCAATGTAGAGGTAACATTTAAATACCTGGACAGTTTAAATGTTATTTATCAGTTTAAATAACATAAATTTGCAATTAATCCCCAAAGGTTCAAGCAGTGCCGATCGTCAGGAAGAAAACACGTCCAAGTCCTCCAACTGGGACTGTTTGTGTTGTTTTTGATTTGTTGGAGCCAAACAGCGACCCAGAAAGGTTTTCTAATGAACACCAGGTGTACACCTTGTATATCAGTGATGATACATATGTGCTTGGCAATTCAATGTCATCTACTTACAGCTTTATATTTAGCTGCAGTCATCAGGGAGTTGGGGATGCCTCTGTAGCAGCTGTAAATGTGTCCTCCTTGTTTTTGCCTCCATGCATCTTCATGCCCTCACAAATCTTCCCAACAATACGCCACAACAGGTATGAATTCCCCTCTGTGCCAGGACTCTTAACTTTTCCTGAACAAAATGGTGAATAAATAGACATTTAAATGAACTGAGGCTTTGAGGCCATGTCTAATGTGTGAGCAGATTGTCATTCAAGACATCAAATGAAAAATGAAAGACATCTTAAGTTTTGAAAGAATGAATTTTAAAGTGCCAGCCTCTCATTCCACGCCAAAAGCAACTTCTCTGCATCGATTTGCAAGTCTTCCAAAGAAACGCGTGTGCCAGATTGAGTTGTCTGTCAGTCTTGGAGACGCCTGAGCAACCGAAGGTGGGTGGAAAGCATCAGAACAACAAAGACAAGAGAAACCTGAGTGCGAAATAAAGAGCGGCCATGATGAAGCTGGTAAAGGGCCGTGAAAGTGGGCTCCCTGCCGATCCCGCCGAGTGATGAGACGAGGGCCAAGGCCAGTTCTGGCTAATAAGTGTGAGCGAGTACAGCCAAGAGGCCTCAGCCAGTAGCCTTATAACACCTATTATCATCCTTCCTACAAGACATCCACGTGTTTCCATTTACAGGCTATTGCTTAAGCTGTGAAAGGCTCTTCTTTGTGAGCATGTTGACATCTTTCGACTTGTGTCAGTAAGAGTTGACAGGCTTTAATAGTTTCTGTGGAGGTCAGACTGCTGCTTGGCGTGGATAGGTGGAGGAGAAGGACCAGGATACCCGAGGACATGCCTCACTGTGCTGACGGGAAGAAGAGGAGGAGGAGGAAGATTTCAATGCTGGGGCAATTTTGTGGCCAGTAATTCCCTCTAAGGTTTCTGATACAGAGTAGCAACACTGCAAAAGCAGAGACTGAGATTCAGACAGCCCACAGGGGACATAATGTGTCCTGAGCCAGCAAGGGAGAAAAATATTGATGTTGACCTTTTTTTTTTTTGCTGTTATTATTATTGTACGTGTGCCAAAAAAAACATTGTAAAAGTAGCTGACAGATTCGTTCTAAGAGTAGTTGACACCATAGAATTTTCTTTTTTTTTGTTGTTAATTTAAAGCGATGCGGTCATGGGTGGACGAGCCCTGCTGGTGGTATCTGTGGTGGCTTGGCTTGGCCGTGACCTCGCTGGGTACAGTGCTGCAGTGGAAAATGTCCTGTCACTTGATGGAGGAGCTGCCTGTAGCGGTAGGAAGGAGTGTGGCGACAGGGGCCATGTGTGTTAACCTCTTTCCTTGTCACTTTTTCTGTCTTTCTTCCCCCTCAGCACACTCCCCCCTCCCCTTATCTCCACCTTTTTTTTTTCTTTTTTTTATTCCACTTTTTCTCTCTCAATCCGCGTTCCCCCAGACTCAACTCTCTCTCCCCACACTCCTCCATGACAAATTACTGCTGGCGGTTGATTTGTTGGTTGTCAAAAGTGCTCCCTGTGCTGGAGGTGTGGAGTGAGCTGCAGAAAAAGAAGAAGAAGGAAAAAAAAAAAAAAAAAAACGTTCTCCAACCCCCCTGTCCACCATCGTCTGGCTGTCCAGATCACCTGCTCTTCCACCCGACCAGCCCTTCACATGTGCCCCCTCTCTGGAAATCGACATCCTGTCTCATAAGATCTCATTACATTAGATTTTCATGTTAAATCAGCTCCCATATTAAATTTTCCGTTGAGACTATTTCGATATGTCAGGAAAGGAGCTTGAGGAGGATCGTTTTCTTATTTATGGGAGAGGAAATGAAGCAAGAGCAAAATGGGGGGGAAAAAAGTGAGTGAGCGATAAAGACCGAATGACAGAACTAAAAATGTCAGGATTTGTGATAGGCTGCCTGCTGTGGTAAGAAGCACAAACAGCTCCTTAGAAGGGAATCTGTATTTGTCTGGATGATCTGATGAATTAATAGAATAAGCAGCTTACTCTAATGTACTGTAATATTCTTAATTTTGCTGTTTCTGCGAAGATGTGACTGTGAAAACACGCAAAGCTGCTAAACAAAAGGATTTAACATCAATGTCATTGAGCGACCAGTGCTTTTTTTTTTTTTTTAAACTCACTATATCTGTATTGGTCTATAGTATTAAATACTGTACAAATACAGAAATTTAATCATGTTTGATAAAAAAAAATCCTGTAAATCCAATGTTGCCATAAAGCAGCCGTGCTCATTGATTTTCAGCTTTGCCAGCAATGACCTAATACAGCCACAGATATTGGAGGGATAAACCACCTTAGTACAGTGAGCACCGACAAATCTCTCATCTCTCACGCAGTTTGTGTACATTGTACTATGTCAATATGTACAGTATGCCTTTGCTGGATGTTAAAGTGAAAGTTTACCATGAAAAATTGTAATGAAAACTGTACATAAAGAGTAGGAATTTTTTTTTTTTTAACCACATTTTGGTGCAATTACATCTCTTTTGGAAAATGTCTCCATGTGTTTTGAACATGTCAAGATTTAAATTAAGGTCCAATATTTTTTTTTTGTTTGTTTTGCAAGCCAGCTCAAGCTTTTTCTAATTGGATTAAAAGTAGATGTGAACATCATCTGGACTTTGACTAGGCCATTCTCGCATACAAAAGCATTTTGGTCTAATCTGTTCCCAGTCTGGAGTCTTTTGCAGCATCTGAAAGCCTTCAGAATTTCACTCTATTCTTTTTCTCATCCACTCTGACCAGCTTCTGGGATGGTGTCTTCAGGATTCAGTGGTATCTTTACATGTTGGCTGAAAAAGTTTGGCTATGGTTTGCCATCTCCTCCACACAGCTTGTTGTAAGCTTAAAAATGGATGTCTGTTGACTAACTTTTAACATTGACATTCATTAAAAGTTGCAATTTTATAAAATAACTGATTATGCTGGATTTTGTGTGTATCTGTGTAAGCAGGGCTACCACACTTTTGTACAAAGGGTATAACATGACATAACGTGCAAAATATTTTTGTAGTAGATAAGAACTTGGTGTTGGTGTTTTGACAGCAGCTTTTGCGCGAGCAGAGGTGATTTGTTTTCACAAACGGCTTTGGTCGCCCCACTCCGACTCGCTGTTTCTGCTTGCTAACAGTTTCACTTCTGCAAAAATAATCGAATATGTTTTCTTTTCGACCCTGGCCATACAGAAGCAGGATTGCTTTGTGCATTGCCATCAAAACACAGAGGAGAGCGACGCAATCCACTCATGTTCAACAGTGTAAAAACTATCTTGTCGCTCTGTCTTTGTGTTAAAAGAGGGGTTAAGCTTTTATCCTATAAATATGGCTTGAAAATCCCTCTGTCAATGACGCATTCATTCTAAGGCCTGTATTAACATAAAAATGGGGGGCTTGTTATACAGTGAGATTTCAATAAAAAGAACACAAAATGCATTTAATGAAATTCAGATGCAGGGCCCTGGCTCCCTGGATCTCATTAAATGAGCTTTGTGCTGTTTTTCCAATCTTCTCTTTGTAGAGGGGGTCCTTGAGTGCCCTTAATAATGTGGCAGATTTCATCATATTCCTGATTTAAAGAGGACAATGTCTGCCTTGTTCACTTGTTCTTTTCTTCTTTTTTTTTTTTTTGCACATGGAAACCAATCTCCACAGATGTACTCGAATAGTTTCTGAATCTGGATGGAGATGATACTCCCAACTTATGGTGTGCTTTCTCTTTTACTTGTTGAAGTTTTGTTGGGGCTCTCCACTAACTCCTTTTTTTCCCCGCTGTCCCTCCCTCCCCTCTTTTTCTCTCTCTGCATAGGATTTGGTTTCATAACTTTTGAGAGTGAAGACATCGTAGAGAAAGTCTGTGAAATTCATTTTCATGAAATCAATAACAAAATGGTAAGTTCACACATTTTTTTCTCCCCCCCCACAACTCCAGGTGGGAGTTGAAGGATTAATATTTGATTTGTTCTTTGCCCTCCTATTAATAGCAGACCATGTGTGTTTGTGTATGTGTGTTATATGCACAAGCTAATACTCCCACATAGCCACACTTTGTGGGTCTCTGGGTCTCAGGGATGGGAAAGCAGTGGTGTGTACTGCCCACAAACCGTGAAATTGTGCGGCTGAGTTCTGCCTGTCAGGCTGAGGGGACAGGAGAGTGGAGCCTGTCCCTCTCCTCTCGTTTCTACACTCCCCTCTTTCTCTCCCTCCATTGCCACATGCGCTCACACAAACACACATGCACAGGTGGGGATGTCCAAGGGTGCAAGAAGAAAGCTACTGGCAGAGGCAGAGTTCATTAGTCAGGGATTAACACCTTCTGCTGAGTGCCAGCGATGCTGGGTTTATTTACACCAGTCGTACGGTCCTTTCAGAGTTTCTGCCGCAACTTTCAAAGCCATCAAGTCAGTCACGTATGATAAATTGACAAGGTCCGCCCTCAGTGTAGCGAGTGTGACATTAGGGCCTCCTTCGCCCACGTCCATCCTGTGAGCCTCTTGAGAAATCCTGCATCATTTGAACAGCTTCGTGGGCCGTGATTGACTGGAGGGAGTACTTGTCTCACCACCGTTCTTTCCGAGTGTGCACTCACTCCCAGGCCTCCTCCTGAAACCAGCAGACTGACTGACTGCCTGATTGACAGAACCGGAGTAGTATAACCTTCCTCACCTGGGAACAGACCAACTCACACATGACCCCAGTACACATCCCGGTGTAGCCTTCACATGGTGTCGCATTCCTGCTAAAACTGAAACCTAAATCTATGGCAGAAATAACACTACTCGGTAGTATACTCTGTCAGATCCTCTGGCATGCTGATGTACATCTGTGGAGACCCAAAAATTTTTTTTTTAAAAAGTAAAAAACTGTCACATGTGAATATGCTGAATGTCAACAAGTTCCAGTTTGGATTTTACAAGCAAGTGACACATTATTTCCAAATAAAGTCTCACTTCTGCCACCTTTAACCAGGAGGAAAAATACTCTCACAAAAGCATTTGTTAAGCACTGTACAGTAATTTGCTGATGACTAGAGTGGAAACAGAAGTGCTAATTAACAGACTGAATGCGCCAAATAAATAGTTCAATAATAGCACAATTATTATCAATTTATAAAAGGGTTTATTTTATTCTATAAAACTGTGTTTCAAATTAAATGTTGGAAGGATGCATTGATTTCTCAGAACATGCAGATATGGTTATTTAGCCGTAAGTATAATAAGGGCATTGTGTTAACAGTGGCTCTTAATAGGAACATGCCCCTATTAAAAGTTTTTGTGATTAAAAAATAAACTGAAATAAGAAATAATTTTCAAACTTTCTCAATCATTAATATGTCATATAGCTAGTGCAATTGATCTGTACAACTAAGAAATCTGTTTTACAGCTTCAATAACATGTTTGACATCCTAATATTTTGTCAAAAATATTTTGAATCAACTACAACATTTAATGCTCTTTAATAGAAGATATTCATGCATTATAAGTTCAAGAGTTAAGGTCACTCCAACATCTTTCTTTTGATGATTTTTCACTCACTGTGATGCTGAAAAATGAATTTCCTCTTCAGCTTTCTGGCAACGCCTGAAGGCTACATTGCACTTCTCTGCCTTCAGTATTTAAGAAGGTTTTAGGAGATTCTAGCCATCCCTGAATGTTTTCTCTCGAAAAAGAGTTTTTATTTTCATCCATCTCTCATTGAGAATACCGGAGGGTCAATGCCACACCTGTAAAACACCTGTGAATTGAAATCTTGTAAGAGCCTCATTGAACAGTTTCCAACTTGTGTTTTCATTGTTTTGGAAGAACATCTAATTTTTCCCATTATAAAAACACACACATACACACACACACACGCCCCCACACACACACATACATATATATATATATATATATATATATATATATATATATATATATATGAAATACTCCACACTGTTGCTGTGGAGTATTTTGTACCCTTTTCTTAAGTGGTACCTTGCTAGAATCCAACTATATAAGTGAACTCTATTTCAATCAAAAACAAATGAATAAGAGAATGGTCTACATTTTGTAAGAATTATTTTTTAATGTGCCAATGTCTTATTATTTCCCAAACCTACTACACTGCATTGAGATATTCTGTATAATTGATGATACATCAGAAGGGGAGTCAACAAAGTAATTGATTAAGAGTGTGCACTCTTACGAGACCAGGTTATTTTGTCTGTTTCATATTTTGCCTCAAACATTTTTTTTCCCTTGTAGTTAAATTGTAAAATTGGCATATCAGTGGTGGGAAAATACAAAATAGAAATCATAGTCTCAGTGTCTAAGTTTAAAGTGAATACTTGTAATGGCCACTGTAACTTGAAGGTTGAACAAGGTTTATTGTGTAT
The DNA here is from genome assembly GCA_010277075.1 of Poeciliopsis retropinna. NCBI lineage: Eukaryota > Metazoa > Chordata > Actinopteri > Cyprinodontiformes > Poeciliidae > Poeciliopsis > Poeciliopsis retropinna. Next base: position 3,934,391 of record VMRM01000024.1, read on the forward strand.
ATTTTTCTATTTCTTACAATTTACCAATTCAAATTTGCAGAAAATTACTGGTTTATTTACTTATTTTTTACTTTAAGTGCTAGAATTTTGTTTTGGTTGCTTTTTATCATTTTATTTCTTTACATTTTCCATGATGTCCAAACGCAGTGTGTCTTTTCTACAACTAGTACAATTGCTGAACAGAAATAATCCTTCAAACAGCTTTAAGGGCTCTGTTACATAACTGGGGAAATAAAGATACTAACTTTATATGCTGATGATAATAAGATGCACATGTTTTTTTTATGCAGACTGAAATTATGGTCAGTTTTCTCCAAATCCTGTGTTATCACAAATATTTAAATGTACAAAATCCCTGAATACACCTTGGTTATGTTTCAGAGCTACTTGGTCAGCTGTGGCATGTTTTCATGCAGTCCACAGTTGCTTGTTCAGCTGCTAAAAACATCTGCTCGAGTGAATTTAAACTCACACAAGGAAGTAATGTCAAGCCAGCTTCATAGCTCCTACAATCTCTGGAATGTCACAAGTAAATTCGCAGGTTATTATGATGTAACTTGGTTTTTGTTTTCAAATTGTGGTTCGCAATAAATTTACATTCATCAAGTGTGTAGATTTTATAGTCATCATTTGGGGATTGTTTTTGTTTATTTAAACTGGTTAATTTTTCAGGGTGAAATGATTATACCTCAAGAAAGAATGAAGTGCACAAGTGTTTTATTCTAATTCACACAGAATAAAAAAAACCCACAAAAACAGGCTGAAATATTTACATATACCCCCATTATTATTTAAAATTTGTCTGTCGTGTTAAGTTGGATCACAGCTGCGTACTTCCTGTCGCTATCAACAAGGATTTGGTAAAGTTCTAGCTGGAAGTTGAACAACTCTTCTTGGCAGAAGTAGCACAGTTCCTTTAAATTTGTATAATTTTCTGGAGGAGATCGTTCCAGAGGCTTAATGTAAGACACTTTTATCCATTCATAAACCAGATTGATTTGTGTTTTGAGATGATTGGAGCCCTAGATAATGTTCAAGCTCTATTTACAGTTAAGTATGTTTCATGTTATGACAAACATGAAACATATTTGTTCCACTCTTTTATGATGGCATTTGTAATAGTAGCTGCATTTTAGAAAAATGCAACCACTTAGATATCGTTAATCATATTTGTTTTTATTAGTAAGGTCCACACACGTCATTGTTTTTCATGAGAGTAACTTGAAAAATGGAAAAGAAAAGCCTTTTTGCCCATCAGAGATAAAAACAAAGGTGAAGTCCCAGTAGCTTATTTAAATTTAGATCTTTGTCGGGACTCATTGATGTAGAGCTTGCCAAAACATATATTATTTTCATTGAGATCAGTTGTAAGTAGCATTTTTGTGTCCTGATAATATATAGCAACTGAAATTATGTGACATGGGAGGCTGGAAGGGAAGTTGTGAAATTTATTGTTGTGTTCACCTCCTCTCATTTTCTTGCCAACAACATTGTGGCTCATTTTACACATCTGACCCAGGGTTGCGCCACAGAGTGTGAAACCGTAAACAACTGTAAGCGTTTAGTCAACATTTTCTAATGAGGGCTTTATGAGGCGTAAAATAAACTACTATGGATGGGAGAGAGTCACTTATAGTTTTGACTGCCAGTAAATATAGATGCATGAGCTTAACCAATCCTGAATTATCTTTAAGAACTGTAATGTAAGAATGCTTTTAGCCTTTCTGCAGTGAGTAGTCATTATCGCCATAGAAAATATGGTTGTCTTTTTTCTAGCTACTTCCATCACTGTCTCCTTTGACTTGATTTTAAACACTTCCAAAACACTAAAAATTAATAACTTTGAGTATTCTTCACTCAGTAATAACATCCACACTGAAGAGATTAGACTTGGTACTTTCACGGATTGGGTAGAGTTTCACCAATCACCAATGTCTCTACTTGTATCTGTGATCTGCTGCTTCACATCTTCCACCTGGCTCCAGAAGTGCTATTTATAGCTTTTATGTTCTTTATAAATAACAGCACACAAAGAAATATTTTAAACCGTCAGGATAAAGTCTAGGGAGACGTAGCAGAAAATATGGGAATATATTGAGCTGGTGTTGTGTGAAAGGATATTACCAGGGTCAGTTTTCTGAAGCTTTTGTCGCCTTTGTAGGGTCCCCCTCCTGTTAAAACCTACAGCACATTAAAGGTGTTTGGATACAGAGAATAAATGTGATGCTCAGATCTTCTACAAGGTGTTGACATTTTCTAGCATCTGCAAAGGGAAAAGAATTTGTGTGTTTAAAGCCTTTTTCCCTCTCATCATAGAGCGGTGGTTATTCACTGACTGAAGCACACAAAGTAAAAAATGTCCCCTGTCTTCATCCTTATGAAGTACTATACAGAAATAGACCTCATCCATCCTGCCCATGAGTGTTATCTGAGATGGTCTCGTGAATAATTGATGTCGACAGAAATTCCACCCCGCTTGGGAAGGTTGTGGACGTACAGGACAGCCCACCTTCTCGTTGTCCTTCCTCTCAAGAGCTCCGTTGGTGGAGTGGGTCAAGGCCCACTCAGATGTGAGTGACTGAACCTGTAAGTGACTTGGTCAGCCCCCTGTGTTCATGTGCCACCCAGGCCTCGTTCTCAGGGGCATGTCTTCTCTGTCACTGTGAATTCTGTCTCATATATAATTAAAAACAGGGTGCAGCTTTGCAAGAATCTCATAACTCACCCCCATCAGCCGCTTTGGCTCCTCTGCCCGCCCGCTTTAGCATATGTAGGATGTGATAAAACTATTGATTATCTCCTCTGGGGCTCTGTCATTGTTAAAACATCCTCCAGCTTCTGCAGCCACCATCCTTGTGTTAAAACTAGTAAATATTTTGGAGTAAAAATCAATAGATAGAGGACGGGATGACGGTTTTCAAATATTTTCAAAGCTTTTCAAAGCTTTTTCATCACACCTCCACATATGTGAATGTCTATATAATACCACAGGGAAAGAAGTCTCTTTGACAGCTGAGGGAAACTTGTAAATTCTGTTTTCTTGAGAAAACAAGTTCCTTAATCACTCTACAGCCGGTTGTTGTGGAAGTGCAGCTAGTTCTTAAAAATACTGCATAATTATAATCAAATTTTGGCTCTGATGAGCGAGTGGTGGGTCATTAAAATGGACTCACAGTGGTTTTAGTCTAACCATTCATGATAATTTTTATTTTGTTATTTTAAACTTTCAAAGACAGCAAATCACCACCAAAAACATTTCTAGGTAGGGTTTTCAGTATTTTAAAATGTCTTTGTGAAATAATGCACAATTACAGTACTAATGACGTCAAATAGGCTCTAATTGTCTATCTCATCTGATTTAGTACTAAGGAAATCAGGCATTTATTGAAAACTCTGTATTGTTTGGACATAAAATGTTCTGAAATTCTTAAGTATATGGAAGAAAATAAATTTTTGAACACTATCACTTTATAACTTGATAGTTATATTGTACAAATATGATTATATATTGTACAACTGTGATAATAATCTTGTATAAATGTGATGATTATGTTGCATATGCAATATTGTTTATTGTTTCAGTAGAACTCATCAAAATATTTGAGGTGAAGTTGCCATGTTTTCAAAACGTTGAGGTTAGCTTGTTTATCCATTCCAAAACCAGTTTTGGTGTGTTTGAGATCATGGACCAGTTGGAACAACTGACTAGATTGACGTTGATTAATGAAGAGTAAGAAAGTTTTCACTCTTCATTAATCCAGTGTTGAGATCAAATCAGTCCACCAGCACGATGCTGCAAACACCATTGTTTTCTCATTATTAGGGGAAAAAAAAACCCAACATATTCTTGTGTCTTCTGACCACAAAAACTTTAGATTTGATTGTTCCAGCTTTGGAGCAGGTGTCTCTTTCTTAAAAGGCACCTTATCAGGCAATGTCAATGTCAACTTGCTTTACAGTCAACAGTGATACTCATGAGTCAACATCTTCCAGTTTATGATCAGCCTAAGCCTTTGTGCTTTTACATTGTTATTAAACACAATGTTCTTATACATTTTAAGTATATTTTAATATTTTAGCAGTAAAACAACAAACTGTACATGTTTATTTCTCTTCCTTAGTTATAAGTTACACATGCCAAACAATTCTCTTGTTTTTTGTTTTGTTTTATTTTTTATAATTCCCACCCATACGGAGCATATCTGTTTTCCCAAAATCTATTGTTCAGATTGACCCAATCCAAATAGCTTTGATCATACAAAGAATCCGCTCAAGTGGCTAGAAACACAAGCAATCGTGCAACAGATGGTTTGGCCCTCGCACAGGGTTTCTATTGGTATCATGGAGCCAGTCTGGGATTACACGGAGAGACTGGAGCAGCTGGGACCGCCTAAATCCACACAAGAACTGTGACAAGTTCTTAAAGATGTTTGCAACAGCATACCTGCCAAGTATTCAGAGAATCTCTGGATAAGTGCTTCTAGGAGTATGGATGCTGTTTCATAATGGTGGACACATCAGATGTTTGTATTTTGTAGTATAAATAACCAAAGAGGTCATGTCAAAAATTATTTATCTGTGATGTCATCTTTAAATTAAATTCTTCCTGGAAACGATAGGCTGAGTTACAAAAACTCTAATCTCAAAAAGGTTGTCACAGCTCAAAGATGAGTAGCCAACAGGGATTTTTTAGACATTTTTTGAAACTCAAAGCACTGAAATCTTACTGACTGCTCTATAGTCTGCAATTAACTTTTTTTTTTTATTGTAATGCGTTGTTAAAATTTACAGCGTACTTTTCATACACAGTAAGGCAATACAAAATGTTCCTACATACAAAAATGAAAAAATAAAAACAATAATGAGCAAACAAATTAAAACAGTAGGGTGGCAAAATTAGAAATGTACATAAATGCGTTGAAATGAAGAATTGAGGAAACTTAATTGCTTCAGTGGTGACACAAAACCAATATACTCCAGGTAAACATCAAAATTGCTAGAAGGATTTCTTCCAAAATCCTAAGAAAATTAAGATGTTTAGTCATAAAAAGGTTTAAAAAGAGACTATTATCTACATCTACATAAAAACAAACTGAGATAAAAGTTAATTAATCAGAGTAATACAATTAGAGGATGGATTGATGGTTTCACTCCCAAATACCACAAAGAAAATAAGATAATCTTCATCCTTAAGCAATATAATAACATTTTTAACTAATTTTGGCATTTTCTTCATCGACTTTTATTATGCTGTCAGGTTCAGGTGATCACCTAAAAGATCTGCTACTTGAAGAAATTTGCAGTAGCATCTTCTGAAATTGTGAAACTACACCATATCCACACACATCTCAAGCTTTTTCTTATTAGCAGATCTATTTACATCAGGTATACAGTTTAGTTCTTTAAAACTGTTGTTAGTTCATCTGTACAGGAGTGACTGTAGTTCAAAAATCCCTATGGCTTTGCTATATTTGCTTGAGACAACTGAACACCTGCTCAGGACCAGTACGGTTTTTACTTCTAATTTCTACTCCTTATCTCAGTGTCTTTATTTTATTTTTTTTGACAAAAGTCCACCTACACTGCATCACCACCTGTGCTGGCAGCTTTTATGATCGGCATTTCTTTTTATCGCCTGGAGGAAGGTGTTTCTCCAGTTGGGCTGTCACAATATCACCTTTTCCACTATATGATTATTGTGCCCAATAGAAAATCAGAATGAGACTAATTGGTGATCATGAATTTCAAAAGAATAATTATGCCGTCTGCTAAATCACTCTCTACGTTTGTATATTGAACTCAAAAGCCTGTAGTCAAAAATATGGGGGGACTCAATTCTAAATGCACTAAGTGTTGCAAAACACGACACACAAAACCTTAGAGATTATCATCATCATCGTAATTATTAAAGACCAATTAACTATCCTGTCCGATCAGGTAAAGTCAACTAAGATACAACATTTTGCATTTGCAGCAGCGTTTACAGTTACATCATTAGAATAGTTTTAACATATATATTAGCTTGTGCTTCTTCTTACAGAAAGAAAAAGAAGCAGCATCCTAAAATCTGAAGATTATGTCACTGAGTCTTTGTTGGAAGAGGTTACTTTGTTTTTCTTAAGCCTTTCTATTGCGGCTTCCTCTTTATTTAATAAAAAATGACATGTTCAATGATACTGTGTTATAAGGTTAGATTTAAATTGTCTTAGAACTGAGACAAGACCAGATTATTTATACATCAAAATCTTAAAGTTGGGTGTTTTCCTTGCATTCTCAACAAAAAAAGAAAACACACCATAGATGACTGACTTAATAGTGTGACTTTTTATTGACTTGTGCTGAATAAATGTTGGCACTTACATCAGTACATCCAACCGCAGTGATGCTAACGGAGCAACAAAACAAGGCTGTTGTAATAAATGAAGCTCGACACACTGACAGGTTTATAATTCTTGGTTTTCAGAGGTTGTTCTGTTTGGATTGCTTTTTTTTTTTTCTAACCCTGGATCTGACAACTTTCATCACTTAACTGGAGATGTTGGAGACACTTTCAGGATCAGCTAACTTAAGCTTGACTCTAAGTTAGCTGAGTTAGCGGGCTAACTAAGCCAGCTAAGTTAAATGTTGTTAGAAACATGCATTTGCTTATCTAATAACATCACATCTTTAAGGTTCTGTACATAGTTGACCATGCAAATTGCACAAATCGAACAGGATATAATACTATAATCTTGTGTCTTTTGTATAAAAAAATTTCTAATGGAGTCAACAAAGTACTTAATTAAAATGAGCAGTATTTGTGAATTGCCAGGACTACAAACGTTGTAGTTGAACAAAGAATGACTATTAACATTTGAAGTTGTTAATGACTACACTAAAAATAAGTGCTGGACATCCTGTCCTAACAGCTGTAAACTGAGCGTGTTGTGAACATTTTATCATTCAGGCCTCTGGGTTTTTTTAAAAATATATATATTTTTCAAGAGTGTCAGTTGCTCACATTCTTTCAACATCAAGTGCCTAATAAGGGAAAAGGACCACCCTTCGGAGTAGTTTAAGTCCCTCATGCAGCGCTGCCTTACAAGTCCTGGACTGTAAGTAATTGGATGTTTACCCTTCATTGAAGAAGGAAAGCTTTGAGGGATGAAGGAAGTGGAAATCCACTTTGCACTCCGCTCACCAGGATGTCCCATAAAAGCACAGAGATGTTCAAATCTGCTGATTGAGGAAGTGATGGAGGCCATTTGACATCAACCTGATGATCATGGTGCTACTTCTGAATGTGCTTCTTAGTGTGGATGACGATAATATTATTTTGCAATATAAAAGCCTGGTAAGAGGGGGAGAGCAAACACCACGGGGTGCACATGGCCTGAAAATGACCCCATAGCCTTTACCTTTTATATGCCGTAACCATGCAGGGAGATCGTCACCATAATGATTCGTCTGAGATTGTTCGCCATTGATGGCGTCGTTTTGCTTTTTCTAAAACTTGCCATCGTCATCATATGTCTTGGATCCCTCAATTGTCCTGTTTTTGTTGCTTGTTTTTTTTTACTGACGATGGTTAAAGTCTTCATAAAGAACAAGGAGTCTGCTGATCAGAAGATCTATTGAAATACACTGGCTTTCAGTGCGTGTCTTAAATCTTGCCAAAAACAGATTTTTCACGTTTAGTGTCACTTGTGGCAAATCATTTTTAGTTTTCCTTTTTGTTTGAGTTGAAAAGCCAAAGTGTTAGACTATGTTTGAAACTTTATTTTTTTTTAGCTGTAATCTCACCCTCACCAGGACCGACATTGGCCAGTCAGTGCTGTGACAGCTCTTAACTATGCACTCTGTGTGTTTTGACTGTTCAGCTGGGAGTAAATGAATCACACCGTTTCCTTTTCTCCAGTCTGCCAGTCGACTGATGGAATTCATTCACTGGTGAAGCTAATAGCGGCTGTACGCCTCCTCCTCAACACACACATACACACGCACACAGATGCACTCCACACCCACATCGCTGGTCCCTGAAGGACAGTCACTGCCAGTCCATCCCGCCCACACCTCTCCGTTCTACCTACAAGGTTAATATAGATGGGGGATGCATTGAAAAGGTCATTCCTGGCATGCTTCTTCACTATGTCATAGCTTTCATACAGTCAAAACAAAGGAGGGTTGTTTATTTCTTCAGCAGTGGGCTTTTATTACATTTATCATAAAGTAATCCTGTTGGGGTGTGTAATAATTTAATGTAGAGCTTGAATGCTTAATATAGAAAACCAACTTTCGGAGAGCCACATATGTATGAGATCCTCACAGTATGACAATATGAAGGAAAAATACCACTACTCAGGATGCCATAGTGTTTATATAATGTGATCTAATGTTTTTTATTTAAAGCAGAGGTATAACAACTGCTTTGATTCCTGGGAAAATAGTGTTACATATTGAAAACAGAGGTTTAAATGATGCTTTCTTTTTGTTGCAGAATAAAAAGAACATTCTGAAAAAAAGAGTTGTATTATTCCTGCATGCTTGTATCCGTTAGCTTGTAGTAATGTTAGCTTAAATTTCAGCAATTTTAAAAACAAGAAATCTGAAGATATTTTAGTAAACATGTACATTTACTAATGTGTATTTATGTATGAAAACTTCTGAAAAAAATGAAGATATCTTACAATAACTGTAAGTTAACATTTATTTACGCAAATTGACTTTTAACAGAAAATTCAAGTAATATCAATAGATGTCAGATTACTGTATGGGTATAGCAAACATTTCACTGAAACTATTTAAAACAAAGATGTCTAAGACTTACTATTAAGATTAAGATTTTTATTAAGAAAACACGTTTTTCTAGAGGAGTTCATTTTTGGTGTCTACCCTTAACTGAATCACTTTATCTTGTAGGTGTAAAAAATAAGATCAGACATCAATATCTAAACATTTCCCTATTTTTTATGCACTTTCATGCATCATTAGCTGGACTTAGTCCAGATATGTCACTGTAAACTCTGGTTTTCTTTTTTCAGAGCTTTAGGACTTTAAACCGTAGGAACCGTGCAAATGAAAAGTTTTAGTAGTTTTGAAAACCTAAATTATATAAATCCTTGACACTGCGAAACTCCGCATCTCTAATTCTGACCAAATAAAAATGAATTTGCAAGGGACATGTTCTCGAAAACATTAGGCTTGGTACTGCAAATGAGAATTCTTCATCCATATTTTAAATATATAATTGTTAGAGTAAGCATAAAAAATTTTCACTCTTTTTGTATGTGTATTACTAAATGCTTTAAATATCATGCAAGATTTTGCCAGCAGGCGACCCCTCTGACTTCTATATGTCAACATCTGTCCCCTTGTACCACACACTGGTTTTGGGCCTGATTCCAGCTTGGATTATTTTATACCCTTGTTAAACTGTGTTGCAAGTTGTTCAGACATCATTTAAAGCCTCCAGTTGAATTATATGTAGTGAAGTCTAACACATCTGCTCCAATAAATGCCTTACCTTTAGGAGGCTTTTTCCCTGCATGCAGACAGTCATAGTGGCTGATATACCTTAATGAAAAGATTTGTTTTAGCTTTACTGCTGTATATCAGTGCAGCACAGAAAGTACCCTTTCGGTTTATGCTAGAAGCACTTAGGTTGAGATAGCTGGAACTTGTGAACGCTGCATGGCTGAAAGGTTTAAATCTGTACCTGTGTGTTTTGAGGCTGCTGCAACTCCCAGACTCTTTGCCTTTGCTAAATTTTTGAAAGTCAAGGCAGGTTAATGGGGTGCTGGCTTTCCCAACAGGGCGAACATGCTGCACAATGCCACCTTGATGTTTATATTGTGGGTTCAGATTCGGCACTTTTCGCTACACATTATTGCGAAGACTTTAAAAAAGAAATCCCAGAGTCCTTGAGGGTTGAACAAGCCATAATTCTTGGAAATACTTTAAGCTAACACCTGTACACTCAGTGTTCTTAAGCTGCTCAAGGTTCAGCCGCTAAAACTTTCCACTTGGCAAAATTTGAATCTTCGCCCTCAGTTGCTGAGCCTTTTGTAGCTTTTCATTGACAGGCGCTGAATTGTCTTCGTGTCCTTACTACCCCCCCTCTCTTTTTTTTTTTTTTTTTACTTTAACTAAGCTGACTCTTGAAAGCTCCCGCCTGCCTCCCTCACACACACTTCTCTGTCTGTGATGCAGGTGAACACCCACGCGCTCACACCACCACAGATCCTGGCTTCTGACTGTTTTTTTTTTTCTTTCTTTTTAAATCCATGACAAGGAGCCCTCGCTCTGAATATCAAAGACTCGTATCTGAGAGCATGTAGGCATGACTCACACGCGGGGCTCTGTCTTAACTCCCAGCAGGCCACCTGAGCGTCCAACTCTCTGGAAGTGGCAGGGGTTACAGGAGGACGGCTGATCAGACAGCAGCACGTCTGCGGCGTGGGCGGAACTCGACCGTATTTGTCACCCAGCCATGTGAACATATGAAAATCCCAGCAGCGCGCTGAGATTTCCAACGCACTCGCTCATCCCAGCAGCCGGCTCCCGCTTCCATGCCGGGGGTCATTCTCTTGACTATAGGGAGCGCCGGAGTTCTCTTCAGCACAATGTCAAACTGCACCAGGCAAATGTGGAGGCCAGAGTGGCTGTGACAGCTACAAAGTGGCTGAGGGAACTGTGTACTTTAGTCGGTCTGCTTCAAATAAAAAGGGCCGCGAACAGCAACAAATCACATCTTTGCAACACAGCAACTTCCCCCTCTGTGATAGAAACCTTTTTCATTAGTGCTCTCTTTTTACATGTCTTGTTCTCGGCTGGATGTAGTGTACGGCGCTTGTTACTCTATCGATTCGGCACGGAAAACCTCTCAAGGCATGAAGTATTTCTTCAGTTTGGCAACTCGCGGTAGCATGTTGTGCCTACTGCTCTGTGTGTGAATAATAATGTTCACCACCGGCCTGTCAGGAGCTGCAGACCTATTTATATGGGAGCCTAGCTATACCTTCAGTTGATGCGCACGCTGCACCGGTGCAGGAGCCTGTCTTTGTGCAGCAGGCCGGGATGACATGTGAATCGCGGCAGCTGAGAAAGCCCCGCTTAAGTGGAGGCAGTGGGGAGAAAGCGGGTGAGAGCCAGGAGGCAAACAGACAAACAGATGGACAGGCTGATGCCAAGCAGGCAGTGGAGCAAATAGATTGTGCAGGATGGTGAACGGGCTCAGCCTACCAAAGAACAACCGAGAGACACAGGGCCGAAGCAACGCCGTCAGCTGCTGTAATTCCTGCAGATAGGATGGATACGTGGTAAATAGCACTCTCATCTTTCTTCTTCCCCTCATCTGCCCCTGTCACATCCCTCATTTGATATGTGTTATGTAGGAGGAGGGGATGTCAGTCTTGCTAGATGGGAAAATGAGCAAACCTGTATATATGTGAGAGGTAGAGTGAGAGGAATAAATGCAGGGAAGTGATGAGTGCTGCAGGTGGAATGAGGCGGTGGGACACTGGGGACTTAAACTCTTGGAATGCAGACAAAAAACTTTTTCTTTTTACTGGGTGAAGCGCTGCTTGAATTACATCTATTGTTGCAGTTATTACTTCTTTGGTGATTATGATGTTTAACTTCTAAAAAAAAAAGTCTGCGACTGAGAGGATGGTAGAAACGGAGCTTCTCCTGCTCTGATGTCTCAAAACTCTGAAAAGACTTTAGCTTGTATTTCCCCCAGGCTCCGGGTACATGCTCACTGGAGCAATAACCTTTGCTTTAATACAGGAGGAGCACGATTGTAAGTTTTCCTTGGAGTCTTTCCTCTAAAATGTGAGCAGCTCAGATTGACTTAGTCGTGTTTTTTCCCGTCTCTCTCTCTCTCTCTCTCTCTCTCTCTTTCTCTCCCATGGAAAACATCTAGCTGTGTGTGAGTCAGACAGAAACCAGCTTTAAGAGCTGAGACAGCCCTGTCAGATCTGTCTTCTTATGTACCTACACAGTCTAATGGTTTGTCTTTTTGTGTGTGTTTGTCTGTGTACATAGGTAGAATGTAAGAAGGCCCAGCCCAAGGAGGTGATGTTCCCACCAGGTACGCGAGGGCGAGCCCGGGGTCTGCCCTACACCATGGATGCCTTCATGCTGGGGATGGGCATGCTGAGTGAGTTGGATTCAGCAATACACACACTTCCTGAACTGTTTCACATTTTCTCACATCGCAACCACAAACTTTATTGTATTTTATGGAGATGTTTCTGTGGAAGCCTAAGGCAAGGTGGTGCATCATTTTGAAGTGGAAGGAAAAAGATGCAATTATAGCTGTTAAACTTTTGAAGTATGTTTTTGGCCATTCATCTTAGGAAAATAACTCAAACTTAGTCTGTCTGAGTTATTTTATGTCTATTTCTCAGCTGGCTTTAGGTCTGGACTTTGACTAGGCCATTCTGTCACATGTAAATTCTGCTCAGACGGTATGTTTAGGGTAATTTTTCTGTTGAAGGATGAAGCCTCTGCCCTAGACTCAAATATTTTGCACATTTTCATGTAGGATTACTCCACATTTAGCTCTATCCATCAACACATCAACCCCAATCAGTTCTTCTCTGCTTCTCTGCAAAAAGACTGGAAATTAACTGGACTTATTTCATTAAGCACTTTTTAAGTCCATACTGAGAGCACTGGAGATTAATTATTTAAATTGTGACTGTTTTTAATAATTATTTGTGTGGCACTTTAATTATGTAACTACTTGTAATTGTTGCATAATCTTAGCTGCCTCTTGGCTAGGTCTCCCTTGAAACAGAAGTTTTGAATCTCAAAGGGACTGAAAATTTACTTATTAGGTGAATTCTGGAGGCAGTCGGATACACTGGATTTTATTTAGAGTTATCAGAGTAAAGAGGGGTTGAGTAAGAATGCTCACCATCTTTTTATAATCTGTTATAATGAGTTATTTTCCTTGCATCATACATTTTTATTGGTCTATCCCATAAAATCCCACTAAAAGATATTGAATACATTATTGTTAGAACGTAATAAAATGTAAATGACAGATATCTCTCAAATCAAATCAAACGAACAGCTGATACGCGTCTCATTCCAGCATCAGGTTCTAAACAAACTAAGTAAACTACCCCATCTAAAAAGCTCTATTAGGTGGTTGCTGCCCCTAATTAGGCTGCTTCAAGGTGTGCCACCAGTGGCCACTGTGGTCTATTTCGGGTTGAGTCTGGTACAGGCACCCCCTGGGCATATAGGAGCAGACCAGCACATTAGCAGACTAAATGAAGAGGAAAATTGGTGTAATGTCATATTAAGGATTCATCACTGTGCCCCCCTTAATGGGTAATGAAGGGGACACACATGTCAGAGAGAGATCTCATCTACAGGGACCTCAGCTGCCGACCCACCCCTCTTCATTACCATCCAGCCCATGCCTGTGTCCCTTTCTATTTAACACCGATGCACTCTCTGCCTCCCTGCCCCCTTACTCACCTCCCATCTATCTGGCTATCTGTCTGTCTGTCTAGTTATCTACCTGGCTATCTATTTGTCGTTCACATTCCATATGCATATAATTTGATTGTGTGGCTAAACCAAATGGATTTGCCATCACTTAAAGTCTTTTTCCATAAAAAGCAAATGATTGCCCTCTAAATGGTTCCTCCCCACCTGAAGCAGATGGATTCAAGGCTAGCGCTCCTGCATTTTTGCCAATTTTAGATACTGACACACATTAGACAGATTTAAAATGTAGTTATTTAGTTTTTTAAATAAAGATTCATGTAAATATATTTAAATATAGGTAGTGGAAAAACTGTCATGCATGGCTAACCCATAGCTACCTTTATTTTCATAACTTATTACAATAATGATCCAGGTGACAATTTCATTTGGGTAGTCTAAAATACTAAAAAGTTTGTTTTGTCAAACTTTATATTTAAATAAAATCTAAGCTATTTCTTCTCCTCATTTTTTCACAACGGGAATCCAACATGTATTGCTATGGAAATACGCACCAACTTACATGCAGATTATGTATATGCTCATCAGAGGGATGAATATGATGTCATTTTATATCTGTACCTGCATTTAAACTACTCATACAAAACATTAATGTAAACCACAGCTGTTAAGGACTCATTTAAGATTTAAGTTAATGACTAAATCATAAAATAAACATTAGAATAATTATTTCAGTGATTAAGTAGTTTTAAAGGTTGATTGAAAAAAAAAAAAAACGATTCCTCTCCTTGTTCTGCAGTGACTTAAAACATCAGTAGTTGTACTCTCAAAGGCAGTAAATTAATTCTATCAACTCTGTCTATGCATTGATCTCGTCATTTGTCTGCATAAAGTTACTTAAATTGTCACGGCAATCGCGGGCCTGACCTTTCCTTGAAAGTGATTATACAGTTGTTGGTGGTAAAACAGTTGACGAGTCCAGCCAAGTGCGTCTGTCGACTCCGTCTGAGCCGTTTCCAGCTCCATCTCATCTGGTCGAAGTATTTAACAAGCACAGTGAACTTTTCAGAACTTATTACAGACTAAAGTGTCTGCGCAGCAGAGAGCCCTCGTCCCCCTCCACTGGGAGATGCCAGGCAGAAAGGCAGTGATGTGCTCATGTGAGAATATTAACAGCCAACTTGTTTGGAGACACTCTTATCTAAATGAAATTGGAACAAGGACAGCGAAACATTCCTTTATATAATTTGCATTTGGAAAAAGGGACCCTAGGCTCATTATTTAAGAAAGTGTAAGCTCCTTTTGTGCCAAATCTCATTAAAGCCATCCCTAGCTCCTTTGTTTACTGCCTCTAATCGAGGCATTTATCTTTATTGTGTTGTGCCGATGTATGTTTGCTGAAATTAATACACATTTGAGCCTGTGCGAGGTATGGGTGTACCAGATGGATAATTGATTTTAAAGTGAATCAGAACTGTTGGGCCATAAAATAGGTACATTAGCATGCATATTAATAAGGCAAATAAGAGCACTAAGAGGCCGCCACAAGGCCAGGCACAGCAGCAAGCTTCATTAAGTGAAACAACAAGTTATCCCCTGCCTTTTCTTTCTTTTACGATTTCTTCCCGGCTGCCTTCCTGCTATTTTACACATGCAGGCACTTTCAGCATGCATTCAATGTACCTCAAATCCTCTCTATACTGCATCCATATGGCTTCAAATTCTGCTTTTACCTCTTGTAATCTATGCTTCTTCTTTTTTTTTTTCCTTTTCACAAGATGTTGAAATAGGGAAGAATCGAGAGCAGTGATATTTAAGCCAACAATTTCAGTTAGGCACTTATTCAGTTTGACAGTAAGACAGTATCAAACACGTAATATCCAATACTTTGCTGGCTGTGATGGCTTTTCATTGTACCATATCACGGTTCTTTTCTGACCAAACAAACAATGAGGGGTTTTTTTGTGAGAGCTATCCATCTGTAACTTCCTGGTGATGACTTCTCATCAGCAGATGATGAGAACTGTTTTTTTTTTTTCTTATGTTTTATATATATTTTTTCTCAGGCAATGCCTCTGTCCTACTTCATCCAAACCAGGTTAAGGTTCCTCTCATCGTTGAATTTCGTTTTGTCTGCAAGAGAGGCTCTGGCTGAGGCATTTTCCCATTGGGTCAGGAATAAATTGAACTTTTTCATGGACAGCAAACACTGATTAGATATTTATGACCAAGGTCAACCTTTCTGATTCCAGCTGGCACAGCCCACGAAGCATACAGAACAGAGCCTACACACAGGCTCGCATTCAAACATTCACATATCCTGCATATGCGCAAAAAAATGCCCAGACATGCTAAATATATTTTTCATGCATTTATGAACACCTTTATGCTGCAGAAATGTGCTCATAGGTGTGTGTCTCATACCCCTGGGAAAACTTCTAGAACATTAGGGATCTTGTAATAAATGCTCTATAAATAACATGAGTTAGACAGTTTTATAGTATTTTTCTATTCATATTTATTATTTACCTCTTTTGTGGTAGAGAACTTTGTATAAAATATGATATAAATATTAATATTTTAAAACAAACAAAATCATTATGGACTTGACTTGGCGCATTAAACTGAGCCTGATTGACAGCACTAAGACCCTCCTCCTGGATCTGACTGGTTCTTCCTGACTGGGAGCAGGGCATTTTTGTAGATGGCAATACTACCACTGAGAGGAGGCAGGGGAGCTCAATTATTTTTACATCTATTTCATACCATACTGTCACAAGATAGTGACAGCTTTAACAAATACATAAAATACATATTTTTGATAAAAATTACATTACTGCAAATTCAAGCTGAAAATTGCCCAACCCAGTCACTAGCTGACTTCACAATGCTTCTCTACATTTTTTAAACAATAAATGCGCATGACTCTTCATGTTTAACACATTTGTTTGGTATTTTTCAAACCAATGAGAAACTAGAGACTAGAGACTGTCTTTTAGATTTAGCATTAAATCATCAATAAAGCCCTCCATGCATCCACTCATCCATCTTTTTTGGGGGGCTGCTGTGTATCTACAGTGGTTAATTGCAGAGAGGTTGCACACCTGGAGAGTGACTAATTAACCTAACATTCATATTTTTGGATGATGTGAGGAAAAACTTGGAGAATCACTGCAGGTGCATTGATAATTATGAAACAAAAAAGATAAACATTGGTAAAAACAAGTCTGGGCACCATTTTCTGGTTTACAGCTGGAAGTGTTATTCGTCTCTCAGTGAGTCAATTCAGCTCAGTGGTACTACGTTTGGGCTGGTTGCTATTTGGTCTGCAAAAAGCTGCGTCCAAGTTAAAAACAGGTTTTAAAGTTTCAAGGTTGCTTCAGTGAAAATGTACAATAATGCTGCTGTAGCAAATGAGTTGGTTATTTTTTAGCAGCAATGATCATCATAGTTGTTTTCACATAAACATCTATAATGATTACAACTGCTATTTTTGACTTTTCAGCTGTAGTCTACATCCTTTTTTATTGAATTTATTTCAGTTTATACTACCCACCAGTTCAATAATTGATTAATTTTTGTTTTCTAACAGATTAAAGTGTGTTTGTGTAACTTTTAGCTAAACACTTGTATTAGAGTCACACAGAGAAATGAGCTTTTAGCTGAAATAAGCTGATTCAATCTCTGAAATTTGATCTTTTTTCTATCAGTGAACACTCCATCTTTGGAGCTGCAAAGTCATACCAATTGACCTTAGTAACAACTTCAGTGTTGAAGTTGTTACTAAGCAACAAAGAGTCACCAAATAACCAGTCAGAGACAGGAGAAGGACCCTGGCACTTGTCCATCACAATCTTTTGTGGCGCTGCTTCCTCCCTTGCTGTCTGCTACCACGTTAGCTTTTCCTCATCTTGTTGTGAATGCTAGGCCAGTTGGCATGGCCACCAATGAGGGTGGATAAACATTTTCTCTGTAACAGTAAGTTATTTTTCCGCCATTAGCACATTTAGCAGCAAGTTGTTTTTTGGTCGGGAGCCGTGTATTTACACACACACATATATATATATACGCCCTTGTACATTAGTGTACGCAGACTTTGTTTTTTTAATAGCTGACAGGATAGCTCAATGTCATCAATCTTCCACTCGGAAGACCCCAGTTCAAATCCAGTCCAAAACCGGCAAAAATTGCGCTATCCCGTCTGGGTCCTTAGGCAAGACCCTTTGAGCTACTGCCTACCTCAGACCATGAGAGACATTGAGAAGCAAGGAAACATGCTGGCTCAGACGTGCCCGGCCAAACAAGGTCTGCGTCAGGTGTTGGGGAACCAGAGCACCTTGACGATAAATGGGCTACTGGAACAAGACGGAAATGGGCGAGAGGTGAAAACTTGGATCTGTTGGAATGCTACTACTCAAGTAGCCCTAATCAGAGAGGCTATATGCAAAGACTGAGGGAGGAATGGTTACTTCGACATCCCCAGTCTACACTAAGTAGTAGTACAAATAGTAGCTCAGTGTTCCAACATCCGCAAACGGCAATTGCTGTCACAACTTGAGATTGACGAGGTACAACACAAATGCTATGGCAAAGAGGAGGAACCTGGATGTCGGGATGAGAGGGAGAGGGAGTATGCAGCCACAATGAAGGAATTGGAGCTGAATAAGGCTGCAGCTGACCTGACAGATAGGATCATGGCACGAATGACAACCAGACCTCCTCGGCGCCAGTTACAATGGCTGAGTGAAGTACCATCAGAAAGCCTCATTGAAGATGTGAATGCAGCATTGAGAACAATCCCTAGCAACACCATAACGGAAACCAATGAGCTGATTTACAACTCAGCATCAGTGATCCTTGAGCTGCTTGGCTATAAGAGCAACCATGAGAGACAGTACCCACCATGGAAAAGACGGCTAGAGACTAAAATCAAGGTGACAAGGAGGGAAGTGAGCCAACTACTAGAGCTCCATAGGGGCGCAATGAAAGGACCAGTACCCAGGAAGTACAGCCAGATGCCCATACCTGAAGCACTCGAAACTGCCAAACAGAGGATCCAAGCCTTGGCCAGCCGCCTAAAGAGATATACAAGGGAGAATGAAGCCAGAAGGATAAACCGGCTCTTCTAAAGTGTACTCTCAATGGCAGCGTAATAACAACAGAGCAGACCAAGGCTGGAGACTGAACAATACTGGAAAGGCATATGGGAAAGGGAGGCGTCCCACAACAGCAATGCACAGTGGCTGATCTCTCTACGAGACGACCATAGCAACCTCCCTGAGCAAGCCCCAGTAACCATCACTGTGGAAGATGTCCAAGAAAGAGTCTCAGGTATGAAAAACTGGACAGCACCAGGGCCTGACGTGATCCATGCCTACTGGCTAAAGAGGCTCCATGAGCGACTGGCAGCCCAAATGAACTACCTGCTACAAAATGGGACTCACCCTGAATGGTTAACTGAAGGGCACACAATCCTGATCCAGAAGGACCCATCAAAGGGCTCAGTCCCATCCAACTACCGACCAATAACCTGTCTCTCCACAACCTGGAAGCTCATGTCAGGCATCATAGCGGCTAAGATAAGAAAACAGATGGATAAATACATGAGCACGGCACATAAAGGCATTTATGGCTCCTCTGCATAAATAGCAGAGGAGCCAAACACCAACTCCTTGTAGACCACACAGTTGCCCGAGACTGCAAAACCTGACACACCAACCTGTGCACGGCTTGGATATATTACAAGAAAGCCTATGACTCAATGCCGCACACTTGGATCATTGAATGCTTAGAGATGTACAACATCAACAGGACCCTGAGAGCCTTCATTGCAAACTCGATGGGGCTGTGGAAAACCACCCTTGAAGCCAACTGCAAACCACTTGCACAAGTGTCCATCAAATGTGGCATATACCAAGGAGATGCTCTGTCCCCGCTGCTGTTCTGCATAGGCCTGAACCCCCTCAGCCAAATCATCAACAAGACTGGCTACGGATACCGACTAAAGAATGGAGCCAACATCAGTCACCTCCTCTACATGGATGACATCAAGCTGTACGCCAAGAGTGAGCGAGACATCGACTCACTGATCCACACCACCAGGATCTACAGCACAGACATTGGGATGTCATTCGGACTAGAGAAGTGTGGTCGGATGGTCACAAAGAGAGGGAAGGTCATCCGCACGGAAGGGGTCTCACTCCCAGAAGGAACAATAGCAGACATAGAGGACAGTTACAAGTACCTGGGAATACCACAAGCAAATGGCAACCTCGATGAGGTCACAAGGAAAACAGCCACAGCCAAATACCTCCAACGAATAAGGTAAGTCCTGAGAAGTCAGCTCAATAGCAAGAACAAGATCCAGGCAATAAACAGCTACGCCTTGCCAGTAATCAGATACCCTGCAGGAATAATTAGCTGGCCAAAGGAGGAGATACAGGCCACAGATGTTAAGACACGAAAATTACTAACAATGCATGGAGGGTTCCACCCCAAATCCAGCACCCTGAGACTGTACACGAGCTGCAAAGAAGGAGGCAGAGGACTAGTGAGTGTGAGAACCACTGTCCAGGACGAAACATCCAAGATCCATAGATACATCAGGGACAAAGCCTCATCAGACAATGTGCTCAGTGAATGTCTCAGACAATGGGGAACAGAAATTGAGGTACTGGAGGTACCATCATGGGAGGACAAACCCCTACATGGGCTGTACCACCGGCAAATAACTGAAGTGGCTGATATCAGAAAGTCCTACCAATGGCTGGAAAAAGCTGGACTCAAGGACAGCACAGAGGCCCTCATCCTGGCCGCCCAGGAACAGGCAATAAACACCAGAGCAATAGAGGCCCAGATCTACCACACCAGACAAGACCCAAGGTGTAGGTTGTGCAAGGAGGCCCCTGAGACAGTCCAGCACATAACAACAGGGTGCAAGATACTGGCAGGAAAAGAGTACATGGAACGACATAACTAAGTGGCAGGCATAGTATACAGAAACATCTGTGCAGAATATGGACTGGAAGCCCCGAGATCAAAGTGGGAAACACCCCCAAAGGTGGTGGAGAATGGCCGAGCTAAGATCCTGTGGGACTTCCAGATCCAGACAGACAAAATGGTAAGGTCGAACCAACCGGACATTGTCATAGTGGATAAACAACAGAGTAAAGCCGTTGTGGTGGATGTAGCAATACCGAGTGACTGCAACATCAGGAAAAAAGAGCACGAGAAACTGGAGAAATACCAGGGCCTCAGGGAGGAACTGGAGAGGGCCTGGAAGGTGAAGACCACAGTGGTGCCTGTGGTCATCGGGGCCCTCGGGGCAGTCACCCCCAAACTGGAGCAGTGGCTAGAACAGATCCCAGGAACAACATCAGACATCTCAGTCCAGAAATGTGCAGTTCTAGGCACAGCAAAGATACTGCGCAGAACCCTCAAGCTCCCAGGCCTCTGGTAGAGGACCCGAGCTCAGAGGATAAGAACCACCCGCAGTGGGTGAGAAGGGATTTTTTTTTTTTTTTTTATAAGTTACATACTGCACCTTTAAGTACTGCACCTTTCCCAGTAGTTTAGTACAGAAAAAATCATTGGTAGCAGTAATGGCTTAAGGAAAACAAATAAAGACTAACACACATTTCATAATCAGAAGGGTAATTATGTTCATATTACCCTTGATGATGCTCCCATCCTCTTCGACTTTCACTCTGGCTCACTAACTCACCCCTTTACTCCTCTCACATTTCTTATTTTTCTTGTATCCAATGGCTGCTCCCTCACATCCTCTCCCAATATGTTGCCCACAGCTGCTTCTGTCTGAAAACTGTCCAGCTAATTAACTGGTTGGTCTGTGGTCGTAATAAGAATCATGACAGCAGATGAACAATGCATCTGGTGCTCTTAAATATTTCTAATGACACCGGTTCCTCCTTTGTCCTCATTGGGACGCCCAGGGATTTCTCAGCAGAGACTTTGGTTTATAGACACAGTCAAGTCACATTTGTCAAGATTTGAAAGTTTTTATGCTCACTATCCGAGTCTGACCAAGCAAATCATACGTTTTCAAATTAGTGATGCTTTCACTCAAAACAGATACGAGTTAAATTATGCATTAACATTTTGGGTGTGTTTTAGTGAATAGAAAACACTTGGAATTTTTCTGTATCATTTAAAATTCCCTCCAGATTTCACTTTAATCTGTGAACATTTGTCAGTCTACCTTGATTGTAATTGTAGTGGGATTTGCATTGTAATCATTGCACATGGAATAAAAAATACCTACATAAGGTAAAAATACCAGCAACTCAGAGTTAACTCAGAACATCCTCTGCCTTGTTTTCATCTACAAATTCTTTCAATGTGAAAGAGAAAACCACTCCTCAGTCTTTCAAAAATAAACTTGTGCCACGTAGTCAAAACAGAAAAACCTTGTGTGAAATACTAAGTGTACTCAAATTACTGAACTTGCAGTCCCGTCTTTTGCGTGAATAACTTGAAGTCATCATTGACATCCTTGACATTGTTTTTGTCCCACTCTTTTCAATAATTTTGCTTCATTTTGAGGTTTGCAGGGTTCTGTCCGGCTCTCTTCAGGTCTCACCGCAGCAAGTCCACAATTTGCTGCCTGACAACTTTGACTAAAAATGAGAGAGCCCTCTAAAGTTTTATATATAGATAGATTTTGAATCAGTGTTTTCTTCATTTACACAACAGACAAAAACTAAAAGCACCAGTGATATCTTTTACATTCAAAAGACAGTTTCCATCTTGTATTTAATACGTCTTTTTTTGTTCCATCCTTTACTTTTAAAATTATTGTTTTTAAAAACATAAAAACAGGAATAAAACTGTGATTCTTTAAAACCACAAGTGTTTTCCAGTGTAAAATGATGAACTTTCAATTGTCAGAAAATGTCATTAAAACTCTTTCAAAGATTGATGAACTGAACCAGTCGTCAATTTTAAGACCATTGCTGCTTTTTTTCTCTCAATGGCTTTCTGTTGACACACACTTGAACGCTTCAGACGAGCGGACTGTAAAGAAATTCTTACTTTGTCAGAGATGGTCACACTTACCAATGATCAATTAAACCTTTGATTTAATTAAACATTTTATTAGTTGCACCTGGTTCTGACATCCTCTCTTAACGCCTGTAAAGAAAGCAGTATGGACACACTTTGCTTTTCATGCACTTAAAAACCACACTTTCTATATTGCCTTTTCTTTTTTTTTGCTAAATAAAAATAACCTCAGGAGGTTTTGTGTTTTGTATACTTCAGGTTAGTTTTTTTTTTTTAATGTGTCCCATAAAAAGCAAAATATTGAAAAAGAAAAAAAATGTTTTTTTGTTGTTGTTTTTTTTATGACAACGTTATTACTAGCATCACTGTGAAAAGGTCTGAACGGCGGTTATGATTTGGTAGGAGAGGTTATCTGGCATTATTTGACAAAAAGCTTTGGCTTTATGATCATTGCATCCCCAGCTGTGTGTAGCCTGTTCTACAAAAAAAAAAAGTGTTTAAAAAGAACCCATTAAGTTGTTTTTGCCAAAGCCAGATGCTCTCATTTGATGTTTCTCTGAACAGATTGGCTTATGAACATAAAATAAGGCGCTAGTGACCTCGCTAACATTTATATCAGATCTGCCAGGGAAAAAAAACATTGTGTAATTTAATTTTAATTAATGGTACAACATTGACTCAACCAATAGAACTAAATTATATCTAAATGTTATGCTTTTAGGTGCTTTTATGTCTTAAAAGAAAAAAAAATCTATCCATATTTAAAAATGAACCTTTCTGCAATGGTGAAGATAGAACATAAATGGGTGGCATCATTTCCAGGAGCCTGCTATAAAATGTTATTACATGGTGCTATAAAAATGCCTGAGAGGTTGTGGTTAACAAAAGATTGGAAATGGACTTGCCATTTAAAAAAGAAAAGGGTAGTCGTATTTGTACATTGGTTTCAAACCGTAGCAAATCTGACGCCAGCTCCCAATTACCAGCCTCTATAAAGATATAAACCAAAAATAAATAAATACAATAAACATGTATGAAAATGAGAATGCATAAGCAGACAAACACAACCTGTTCTGAAGGTTGTTGACTAAATGGGTGCATTTTTGACAGATTGTGTAGAATTTAAGCAGTTCATAATGGTTGGATTTGAAATGATCATATTTTCCTCTCTTGAAAGAGAAGGGTAGGCTCCAGTTTTATAGCTATCCTTGTAAAATTTTACCGACTAAATGAATCACTGAGATCTCTGACAGCAGCCCCGAGACTTCATCCGAAAGCAACAAAAGCAGCATGATCGTGATTAGAGGCTGACGCAGTTGTGAAAGACAACCAGTGATTGAGGGAGCTGCTTGTTGTTAAACTCTGCTTACAGAGAATGCTTCTCAGTCAACAAGGCTTTATTAGGTTTAAAGCACACAAATAAATCTATCCTTGCTTATTGCTATTTTTCAAACAAGGGAAACAACTCTAGACTTTGTATTCAAGAGGTGTAACAGTCCCAAATGTGAGGCTCTGTTATTTCAGGCATGTTGTTGTTGTTGTTTAAGGATGATAAGAAAACTTCTCTGGCAGAGTTAAATGAATTTGAGGGCTTTATCTAACTCGGATTCTCTAACAGTATAGATTGTTTGCATTAGACTGGATGAGTGCCTTGCTAAAGTATTTGTGCTTCTTTTTCTCTTCCACATTTTTGTAATGTCATTGCAACAATTCTCAGTGTATTTTGTTTATGTGATAAACCATCAAAATAACTTTGAAATGGAAGAAAAAACTGTAAAAATATGATTGATTTCATTCACCCCCTTTAATTTTAAGCCCATTAATAAACTCAGATTAAACTAATGACCTTTAGAAATCACCTAATTACTAAATACTGATTCCCTGTGTGCGATATGATCTAACTATAAGTATAAATCTTTTCTGTGAAAGTTTCAAAAGCTCATTTGACACAGTTAGGGAATCAACAGCATCACGAAGACCAAAACACTCTCCAGGCAGGTCAGGGAGAACTTTAAAGCAATTCTAAAAGAATATTCTGAATTTCTCATTGAACGCCATTCAATCTAGCATCTGGAAATAGATAAAGTGTGGCACATCTTCCTCCTAAAACAGAATTCTTTAACCTTCAGCTACAGATACGCATGTGGCCATTAAGAGCCTCCAAAGAGACTCTTAATAAATCTGACAAAAAATGAAAAAAGGGAATTGTTTTTAAATCTGAAGCTAATAGGAAAATTTGTTTTAGTAGTCTTTATGCAAAACCTATGTTGAATTTTTGCAGCATAAAGAAAGTAAGAATTTAAATTCTTTTTCTCTGTCCTTCTTGGCGTCACAAACTGTTTTATTTTTAAAAATGAAATATGAAACTCACAAGAATAAATAAATGTCCAAATGGCACATGGTAACTTTCACCTGATCCACAGACCAGGTGTGAAAATCAGTCGTCAGGAGAACCATTTTGCACTACTCTTGCACTCTATGTGTTGTCTTCATGCAGCAAGAAGTCCTGTTTCCACAGGACTTCGATTTTGCAATTTAGCAAATTGTGAAACCGAAATTTGCTAAATGTTCCGCATCTAAGTTTCCATGGCTGATAGAGACACAGCCTGAACACAAATACAAACCATGCTTTTATTTTTTAATGGTGAAATGTTTCAAACCCATGTAACATTTTCCTTTACCTTTATTTTTATGTACTACTTCCCCCTGTTGGTTTGTGGATGTAATGTTCAAGAGAGTGAGACCGCTTTTGTAATGCTCTGTGTGATGCATTATTTATTTACTTATCTTCCCATATCAACACACACTATAACAGAGTATTTTTTGTAATTATTTGTCTCTTTTAAGGTTAAAGACGTTTATCTCTTTTCTTAACCTTTGTTTTTTTCATCTTCTCCCCCAACAAAGGTTACCCTAACATCGTGGCAACGTATGGCCGCGGATACACTGGATTTGCACCCAGCTACAGCTACCAGTTCCCCGGTGAGTCAAAGGCTCTCCTGAAATGTGTCTTGCACCTAATTTCTTTTTTGCACAATGAGACACATATGTAGCCGTACGCTCACATTTGAATCTAGAGACATAAATCTTCATCAGTATACACGTCAGTCACCAAATCATCTGCAGGGTGTAAATGTGCTACGTGTCGAGTTTTCCCAACAAGGTTTTGAAAGCAGACTCCTGGTGAAGGAAATTTCTCAGACTTTTTTATCCCACACTTGAACAAAACCATGACCAAGCCTCTGAAATTGGTAAAATTTTGTGTCTTTAGTGGGCCAATGTATGCAAATTCCTCTGTGGAGAGGTGGAAAAGCTGAGCAGCTCTTTGTGTTGGAAGATTTTTAAATATGGACCTTATAATGGAAAATAAAGTCATTTTCTGCATTAAAAGTGTTGACTCAGAGCGCCGGCCACTTTAATGGAAGTCCAAATGGGAGGCGTGACGCCTGGAGGTGAGCAGCTGTACCTGCGTGCGTCTTCAGGGGCTGCTGGCTCTGTGCTTTCCTCACTTAGACAGGCATCCTGTCAATTTCATGCTTTATTTAGGGAGCTTACACTTACTCTGTTTGCCATGCCAGACATCATTCCTGCCACTGATGAGACAGAATGGGAAATATCGCGCAGCAAGCTCAGATCTCTGTAATATTCTTTGTGAAATGGATTCAGAAATGGTAAGACAGGGGGTCCAGCTGTGACCACCTGCAGATGAGGCATATGTTGGTTTTAGACTTGACCATGACGTTATTTGAAGGAACGGGAGAATAAAAAGCACAGATAACTTGTCATTGTACATAATGCAGGTCTGGGGTTTGTATGACAATCATTTATTTTGATCCCAACTTAATCTGACTTTGGAAATTATTTAAATTGGATCCTTAACCAGCATATGTCAGTTTAATTTTCTGTCTTTGGAACTCATTAAGGACAAAAATGTTCACTTGCAAAAAACAAATTCAGAAAACTTTACTGCCTGATATTTTTTTCTGCATGACTCTCACTTAAAATAACCAGATCTTTAACATTTGCCATGATATTAAGAAAACAGTAACATCTTGTGTTACTGTTGTTTTTTATTAAAAAAGACGTGACTTTTTTGTTCTCTCAGAAGGTAGCATATTTCTAATGGTCCTTAGAAAAAAAAGATCTTGTATTTGTCAAAACATCGTCTTTCTTGCAAAAGTAAAAACGGCAAAAAAAGTTGTTCAAGTGGACCAAAATGTCCATTATAATGCCTGAAGGTTAATGAGATGAAGTGCCAGTGAGGATTTTACATAAACTCATCGTGTATATTAAAGTCATATTAAATTAAGGAATTTAAAAATTTATTTAAACTATTTATCTTAGTGATGAATGAGTAAACAACTAACAGTTTCATTATTTTAAAACACAACATTTTAGTGCCTATGTTTGAATTTATTCTAAATTATCTGTAATACAGAGGTCATCACTAATACCTTGGACAAATGACTCACAGAGCTCAAAAAAAAAAAAAAAAAAACAATCACTTGGTGTAGCTGTTAGGAATAAGGTGGTTAACTTTTGGCTTGCTATTTGTCTGCTCTTATTATTAGGACAGGAGAGTTCATTTAAAATAGTTGGTTCCCTATGATTTGACTTTTAAACACAGACTGTAAAATTAAGGCAGGCTGACATCAGAGGAATTACAGAAACTACATTTCAACCAGTTATGTCCATTCCAGTGCCAGCTTTCATGTGTGTTTGCCAGCATTGCTTCCAAGTATCAACCATCTGACCCAAACCGTCGTCCTCAGAGGAAAGGATGTTGGTTAGAACCATCAGTTTACTGTCACTGGTCACAAACGTTCCTGGACACAAAATCAGCTGTGAAGAAAATAGAAAAACTCTGAGCAGATTATTATTTTCCCCTTTTAAAAATTATTTAGAATGGTTAAAATGTTTTGAAGTACATTCTGTTTCTGTGTTAGACATTTCTGGTTACAATCATATAGACTGTTTCAGATGAAATAATGACAGATCTGAATGGGCAAAGGGCATTCAGTTTCCTTCAGGCGTTTCTGGTGAGGAAAGCAGACGTCTTTTTTTTAGTAATTTAATGTGGATGAATATTGTTACTCCTCAAACAGAGTTCCCATTCCCCAATTCTTTTCTTGTTGTTGTTGACTCTTGAATTCACAAGATTCTACATGGTCTAATCTGTCGTGATGACCGAGTTTTGTGTCCTTGTGTGACATTTGTTTAAACTCTGCGATGCTACAATCTAAGCGGTCCATTAAATAAAGTTCAGACTATTGCTTTAGTTAAATCTTACAGCTTTAGCTTGTTTTCCAGGTGTACCTGGATCAGTGTTTTAAAAAAATACTCTGATTTTGTTTGTTGTATCATTCTGGAAAAACAATCCCACTACAATTACATCTTCAAAAACCCTAAATAAACATGATATACACTGAGATGATGAGAGTAAATACACTTCTCAGTGGAACTGGATGAAACTGTTCCTTTAGGGGTCTATCAGTCCTTCAAGAAGCATTTACATGAATTAGATCAGACTACAGAGAGGGAATAGAAACGGAAAGCAGTGCTAAGTATTTATTATGTATAAGTAGTCAAACATGGATTTTCAAAATGTTGACTATTTTCACCAAATTAAGGGATATCACCTTCCCTGAGGCAGAATGTTTGATCCTATCCCTGTTCAACTCAATTTAAAGAGTTTGATAAAGCTGTATGATTAAAACAGCCTCCTCGGGGCTCGCTCAACTCTTGACAGGTAATTGGAAATTTTAATGTATGAATCAAACAGCTTGTCTAAATTAAATAACCTTGGGCTAAATATTGACTAGTGTCCTACCTCGGGAAGATAGGAGAAAGCATCCTCAGTCTGAAGATGTGAATCTTGTTCTCACTGTATACAGCTTCTCTGAAACACTCCCGCATATAAACAGCGCTGAGGAAAAGCGCTCGACATCCAAGAGGCATAAATTGTGGGCAGCCTTTCAGAGCATTCTATTTTTTTTTTTCTTTACACCTAGTAAACCTCAGAGGCTCTCTGAGGGGGGAAAAAAGGTTAGACAATTGTTCAATTGTCGAGATAAAAGAGTGATAAAACATTGATCAGTGATGAAACAGTGAATTAAGTAGAAAAACTCAATAAAACCTAAAGAGAGAAAGAGAAATCAAAGCTGACATTTCTGTGGCTGAAGCAAACAGTTCAAGTGTACAAAGCAGAAGGTAAAACAGAAGGAGACACACACTGAACCTGAGTCAAAGTCTCCAGTCATTATTTAAACTCAGCAGCTCACAAGAAGTTTGTGAAGCTGACATTTATGTCAAACATTGATCACAAAGTGTATTTCCTATTGATTTTATGCAGTGTGGGAGTTTTTTTTCAAGCAGTCATGGGTATCATAAACATTCAGTGCAGTTAAGCTGTTTGCTTGTTGCATCATCAATGTAGTGTAAACTGCTGATGTAAATCAGTTCAGATCAGCATGTCAGAAACTTGTTTGTGCAAGCAAGTAGATTTCAGTCCACTACCTCAACGGGGACATCCAGGCACCAGCTGAGGCTACAGATGGACAGATCAGAGGTTTCTGGTCCATATCTGATCAGTCTTTGACCATTTTTACTTTTAAATCTGTAATATACGCAGGAACAGCATCAAACTTTTATGACATTCATACTGTTACGATAGGGTGTTAACATATTTTTTTAAAACAAAAAAGAAAAATATCGATCCTTGTATTTGTGTTTATGTATATGATATATATGTATATGTGTTTTCACCCCTGATGGTCCAGTATACTTGATTCGATTGAGGACCAAAATTGCTCCATTTTCGGTTTGTGAGGTTTGCTTTCACACTGCACTCTATTAAGCAAACTAAACTGTCCCACCATTACCTATGGTGGCGCTGCACAAATGAAGGAAACAACACAAAAGTCTCTAAGACACTGAATGAAACCTTCTTCTTTGTAAAATGTAAACAAAGATGGATCAGATTTTAGCGGTTGTAGGAACTCTCTTTTGTTTTTGCCATCACAAGCTATTTCTCCCTCTAGTGCTAGACTTGCCTGTTTGCATTGGTTGTTTTTACCCAGAATGCCCTGCGCTTTGGTATCTTTTCTGCTTTTCGAGTGGTAACTTTTCTCGGCTTCCAGTTTCTTTCCAAATGGCTTGTAACAGCTTCTGCAATTGTACTTTTAGGCACCAAACTGACTCTAAATATTGCTACCTTGTAGTATTCTCCACTTTGGAACAACTTGGTAACCTGGTAGCCCTGTGCCTGCTACTAGACAGCAACTCTTTGAAGAAACTTACATAATATAAGTTACAACATGTATTTTTCCCTCGTGCTTTTGAACTGAATTGTAGGATTAGTAGATGAAGTATTAGTTCACAGAGATTATATTCCTCAGCTGTGTGATGTTTTAATGTATCTTATGAAGTGATAGAAGATTGGAAATAAATGATCATCAGCCTAGCAGATGTGTTTAAAGTGAAAGTTTGGATCAAGGGCTCAGACTTGACTTCTCTCCTGTAGCAGGACTCACATGCATGCAGGAATCATAAAGGAGGTGTGATGGCTTCATGACACATCTGCTGGTCACAACAAATAGTAATGCACACTGGCAGAATGAAGTGTCAGTAAAATATTTGTGGGTTTAGCAGCATGCATAATGCATGAATAGCCTTGCCAATATTTCATACCATATCTTTTCAGTTAAATAAAAAACAAACAAAAAACATCAGGGTTATTCTTATAAAGCTTCAAAAGATTATTTACATACTTTAAAAAAAATTATATTCAGAATACATATGTTTTAAGCATGTCTGCCCCCTTTTTTTAGCTTTAACGCTGTGAATTGTTAAGGACGAAAGAAAAATGGAAAGTGTTTGACAGCGACAGCTTCTTCGATTCCGTGCGCTGTTTTAAAAATCAAGTTGTCTTTTATATGCACTGTTGCAAATTACGCACTGTTTACCTCGTGACTGCATAATTTCAGCCTAATGCGTGAACTTCACTATGAATTGAAACTTAATTTCAGACATTACTGTCTGATGGATGTGTAGACAATCAAGAGAAACAGCAGTGTTTGCCATTGCTGCGGAATAACAAATGGTAAGGGGCGTGTAGCAAATTAAGAGCATCGAAAACCCAAGCCTTTCTTTATTCATCAAACAGCTTCTTTAAGAATAGAAACTTGCTTGATTGTTATATTATGCGTAGGAAATCCCATTTCAGAAGCCTTACACTGATTTCTTTTCCTTTGTTGATGCTGTAATGTTATTTTTATGTATGCTTAACACTAGATACAGCCATAAAGAAAACTGGAGTTTATATTATTGTTGGCCTTGACAGGCTTGTAGTGTTGTATTGTTACTGCATGCAGTTTAGAATATTTTAAGGCTGTTTTTTTAATTCCTACATGATTATCCATTCATCCAGTTTTTGTATGTTTCAAATTTTAACCCTGATCAGAGTATAAACATGTATCATAAACTAATTAAATTTTGTTATTATGCTTTTTGTTTTTAAAGACCAAAAAAACAGTAGAAATTCTCAAATTTGATTCTGGAAAAGAGTGAAATTTGACCATAGTAAATGTTCAAGAACCAGGAGTGGTTAAGTGGAGTGAATCAAATTCAAACTGACTTGGTAAATTTGGTCTTTAATCAGAAATAACTTGATTACTCCATGTACTTAATTTTTCATTCTTAAAAAAAAAAAAAAAAAAAGATGTTATTTACAGCATGTAAAATGTTGTCCAAACGAGGGGATTAGCTGTTCTCAGAGAGAATAACTCCAGATTGCAGCTGCTTTGGAGAGATGTCCGCATTAATCCAGGGATAAGATAAAAGTAACATTCACCACGAACAGCGTTGAACACAGCTCAGCGTTGCTGCCGGGGCAGCAATCAAAGTGTAAAAAAAATAAATAAATCAAACACACAGCAGCCGAGCACACAGCTCAACTAAAATAATCAGACCTCGGAGCTGAAATTTATTTGACTTCAAAAAGCAAAACATAAAATCAAAACTGTTATTGAATTAAACTGAGTACAAAAGAGCCCGACTCCCATTCTGTTAGGCTTTAAAGAGCGCGCCATGCTAACTAACTTAATGTTAAGCAGTTGAAAAAACAGCTGGTCAGAGAATAATTTTAGACGGCTTTAGAAGTGGAGAGTTTCTGCAGTCCTGATTGAAATTAAAGTCACCGCCTCCTGTTGCGTTGTCGGGGCTCAGAGATTTCTGCATCCTGTTTGGGGAGAACAAACCATTCTTAACTTTGCATCATGTATATTTCCTTGTATTAATATCATCCCGATGTTTTTTATTCCATCTGGGCAGAAGATTACAAAGTACATTATGACCACCTGTGGAGAACTGCGTCTGATTCTCATATCAGAGCAGTAGGATGCCATTTTGTTTCCATTTTAAGACCAAAAAAAAAGGACAGCTGTGAGCATCGGTGGAAAACAGAGGGAGCTGGAGCTGACAAGGCATATGGGATATTACTGTACATTATACTCATTTTTATGCAGCGGTCTAATTAGCCTTAGTTTGCTGATAAATGCACCATTGTATTATTCAGCTGGCAGCGCCCAGAGGAGCGAGTGCTGCGTCTGAACCAGGTGTCGGCTTTGGAGGACTTCAGTTGATTAAAGGATTCGCGGTTACATCTGTAGAAATAAACTGTTTAATCCCAATGTTACAGTACACTCCACTGTTGTTTACTTGTCTTAGATTACCTTAGACTAAGACAGGATACGGCGAAGAATCGCTGGGTGTGCTGTGCATAATAAAAATGCAAATGCCAGGCAGAAAGTGTTTTTTTTTTCTTCTTAGCAATAACTGCATAGTTAAGCGTATGCACAGAAAGTTTCTGTATAGTGTCTTCCCTCCCAGCTGTGGCAGCAAATATAGAAGAAGAAATATGAAGAGGTTTAAGAATGGCAGCGCACCCTATTGTGTACTCAATGCTGTATGCATGAATAAGTAGCTTGTCTGAGGAAAATGTAATTAAAAAGAAAATGTAGTGTGTATATGTGCATTATGCTCGTGAATAAGCTGTAGAAGTGAACATGAAAAGCAGCCATACACCCCTCATACATTCATATTGTGTTCCCCCCATTGTTAACCAGTCGTGTATCGGTTCCTTTCATTCCACGCGCAGGAGTGCACAATTGAATGTGCACACACAGAAACGTCGTATTCATTCAAAGACTGAGAAAAGAGGCGACGGAAGAGGAACAGGGACTTTTCCGCCACTCCCAACGTTTTTTTTTTTCTTTCCCTGCGCCACTCGATGCTTCTGCAACCGTGCCCTCTGAGCCTCCCCTGGCATAAATGACCATTATGGCTCCATTAGGGCTGCTGCTAGGAGGTCATTATGCCGCTCTGAGAAAAAAAAAAACAGGGATGAAGATGTTAGTGGGGTCCCATAAGGGAGAGAAGGAAAGGAGCGAGCGAGTGAGTGAAAGACAAAACACTAAGTCATCTGGCTATTTCAAATGCCCTGACAGACAAACAGCGACTCAAGTCCAGTGAGTCAGCTTCTTAAGTAGTAAGAGAAAGGAGGATCAGATAATTAAGGACTGGAGAAGTCAGGGGTAAGAGCAGCAGAAAAAGCAGTGGGTTAGTAGATACCTTAAGACGAAAGAGATACGAAAACATAAAAAAATATATAGCTTTCTGGTTTGTTCCCTCATCTTTTTCATCCCGTCCTTGTATGACTTCCTCCTTATCTCCGTCAGACTTAGTTCCCTGGCAGATATGCTGAGTGGTGAAGAACAGTAGAAAGCTCCATCCTTCTATGTTCAGTATCTCCGTCTCGATCAACCAGCCATGCCTAAGACAGAACGGCACACTCCATCTTCCCCCAGCTGACAGAAAAGGAGTTCTTTTGCTGCGTGAAAGCAAACAGGACTGAGCCCAGTAGGTGGTTCTGGTTTCCGCTGTTTCTTTTTTGTTTTTAACAAGAAATTCGAATGGCAACTTATACATTTGTCCCTTTCAAGGTTTTTCAATATTTTTGTAGCTCCAGCCATAGCTGAAGTGGAAGGAAAATTGTTGTGTTTTTTTTACAACTAAAAATCTGAAAATGTGTTGTGTGTTTGTATTCATCTCATTTGAGTCAATACTTTGTATTCTTTTGGGATATATCTCCGCCAGCTTAACACATCAAAACACTAAAATCTTTGCCTTTTTTTTTTAATTGCTCAAACTCATTCTGTTTGGGAAGAAAGTGGCTCAAATGTCAAGTTTGTTGCCGCCTCTAACAGATTTTCATTTCAGTGTTTAGCTGTTAGAGAAAGCATCTCAACAGCATGTTGCCACCACCACTGTGTTTCACATTAGAGGACGGCATGTTTAGGGAGCCATGCAGTGTTTTCAGCCATATTTTATTTGTTTGTGATTGATTAAAAAAAAAAATTGCAAATGGGATTTGCTTTCTCCTTCTGATTGACGTTCTTATAGATATTTTTGCATACAGAGCAAATATGTTTACACATACCAGTGCGCAATGACGTTGAGCATGAACAAAAAGTATACACCACTTTCAAGAACAAAAAAAGCACATGCAAAACACATACAAAATAATAATAATAATAATAATAATAATAAATACAATTAAATTAAAAGAAAATATATGCTGAAATAAATACAAAAATAAGTAAACTAGGAAAAATCTGACTTTCTTTCAACATTGGAGTTCTTCTCTTTCATAGTGAAGAGATTTGTGGAAGTCATGACTAATAGTGGTTCTCCTACCTGAGCTGTGGCTCTGTGCAGTTCCTCCAGAGCTAGCATGGGCCTCTTGGCTGCTTGTCTGATTAATGCTCCAGTTGCCTGATCTGTCAGTTATCAGACTTTCAAAGTTTGTCTGTTGATTTACTTATTGTATCTGAAGAAAAGCCTCCCAACGTCTTGATTCTACCACCACCGTGTTTTAATGTGGGTTGGTGTGTTTTGACCATATTTTACATGTATTTAAGACTGAATAGAAATTCATACACTTAAAAACATTTTGTGGCAAAATTTTAAAAAACTAATTTTGAAAATAACAAATTCTTTTTTACTTTTTGAGTTGGTCTATTATACAAAATGAAAACAAAATACATTTAAGTTAGATGCAGCATAATTAAATGTGAAAAAGTTGAAGGGGTGTGAATATTTTATCAAACTTTTGACTTGATCCATTTTGCAACCCAGTGAAAGAAGAGAGGCAACATGTTTCTAGAGGGAAGAAAATCAGCTAGTTCAATGTCCGACCATTGAGAGACACAAATGGGCTCTATACAGCTGTAAATAATAGTGACAAGAAACCTGCTGACCTGTTAACCTTACTCTACCTGTCAGAGAGGAATACCCTCTCAGCAGGTGGCATGCTGGGAAGGAGAAATGCCGACCTGTGCAACTAAGATGATAGTAGCTACCTCTGAAGGGTGAATTGACCCTACGAACAGGAGCAGAGTAAACCAAGCATTTAATAAATCCACCAGAGGTCACACCTGAGCACTGGCCTGAAATACCACCTACCCTCCTAGTGTTTAGCTACTGTCTGCGGCAACGAGATAGAAATATATTGAGATGGATGATATGCCAGGAGTCTTTGAACCACATTTGGAAGCTGAGGAGTGAGGAGGAAAGGTGGCTGTTTGGAGATACAGCTGCAAGAATGGCGGAAGCCTTGGTGGGTTTGAAGGGGAATCTGACACTCTTTGTTCTCTGTTTTGGGAAGTGTTTTTAAATCCAGTTAAAAGAGGAAAAGAAAGGTCACATTTAACAAAACAAAGATAGCTGCCGTCTAAACACTTACCCCTCCTATTCTATTTTTAAAAGTAAAAATCTTTCATAGATGTTTTGTCCTTCGTCTTGGCTATAGCTAATTACTTCCCAGGCGGATGCTAATGTGTGCTGGGACGCCACGCCGAGTCATTATCAGCAGATCTGACCCTCTGAATATTCAGACGTCTTATATTTTCCACTGACTACACATCTTGGCTGTGGAGGGGGAGCAGGCGGAAAGAATCACTGGCCCGAGGCTCAAACGGAGCTTACCTGGTGTCATGGCTGCATGCAACATTGTCCTCCATGAGAAAGAGCTCGCTGTTTGGCTCCTGACGGCACTCGGGAGACACAGCGTTCCGCCATCAGAATGGCTTTCTATTGATCTTGAGCAGCATGGCAGATTGCTCCCCAGATCTTGTGACCATTTCTCTGCAAGCTGGGTGAGCTGTGACCCCAGCAAGTGGTCCCACAGGCCGGAGTGAGTGCTACAGGGCTGGAAGCAGATGGCCCTCCTGATGCCACACTGACTCACAGATTGGCTTTAATTGCCGATGCTGATCATTAGCCCGATGGGTCTGCGGAGGCCGGGCCACTCCACGAGTCGCAGGCCTAAAAATAGGGCCCGAAGACTGGAAGCGTGAGCTTACACACTTGAATGACCGTGCAACAGTACATCGTGGACTCGCTCACTTGAAAGCACAAAGGCGACACTTAAGGATCGCTTTTGAAGACGTGAAAAGTGGGTGGACTTTCTGTGCTTTCCTGTCCGCTTCTCTTGACAGTTTGCAGCCCGCACACACATGGCACATGCAGGCTCTCTAAGCTCTGCGGGGCCATGACGCCATGACGCCATTCCCAGCGGTGAGTGTTCACAGTTGACGTCAGTGGACAGGTCGTGGCCTCTCTTCTTCTGTGGGCGCAGTCATAAATCCACAGTGCTGCAAGATTGGCTTTGTTCTCTATTAACTGCTCTGTTTTATGTACAGTGCCATGAAAGACAGATTTTTTTCTGTTCTCTATTTGTTTGTTTTTTTGTCACACTTGAATGGTTTTTTTCCTCACTTACGTTTATATTAAGAGTTTTAATTAGTATTCAACATCTTTTGAATACATCCTATTGTAAACTCTTTTTAAACATTTTAGTAAATTGAAAAGACATCAACACAAAGCAAAACAGAGATTAGTTCTGTATGCTTCTCCCATCTCCTCCCATAAGTTCACCATCAAGCATAGATCTTTACTCTAGAATTCCTATTTTGAAAGCTGCTGTTTAATTTATCTACTAAATTAGTCCAGGGTTGATTCTTGCTGAAGATAGTTTCGGAGATAAGCATTGTCTGAACATCGTCTGAGCCAATGAGTGAAGGCTGTTCTGTGATGGGGGCTTCCATCCTTGAGCAATGACTTTCTTCACTGCAGTTAGTCCAGCTAGCTGGTTCTCCTAACGCTCTCTGTCAAGTTCAGCTGTGAGTCATAATTTAACAAATGTACTCAGAGTTCTGGGGAAAAAGCAACAACTGCCATTTTATATATACAACATATTGCTTTGGTCCATAAATCCTGGATCCTTGGACAATCCCAGACAGTCTGAATAAAAGAGACCAAAGTCCCCGGCGGGAAGAATGAGCAGAACGGATCTGGTTCAGCACTGATTTTGTGCCAAATGACTGGCATCAAATAAGCTCTGTGACAGAATATTATATGTTTATATGAGGATTAGGATTCTTTGAAGTTTTTTTCCACTCTTTAATCTTTTTGATCCTGAGGAAAATTTACTAAACTCAATATATATAAAACAGTGCTCTACATACTAGGGATAAAGGCTCCCCAGAACTCCCTGTATCCTGAAAAAGAAAAGAAAATCCCCTGCTGGTTTTGCCATCCTTGATGCTAATTATTACCCATTTGGACCAGTACATGTGCTGCTGGACATTTGCTCATTCTCCTGCTGCATAACTCAAGTCCGTTTGCGATTAAGCTCACAAAATGATGACCTCACTTCAGGATGTTTAGAGATTTGTTGTGAATTTGAGCTCTGTGAATAAACTTGCACTGGCTTCCTGTTGCTCAGAGAATGAACTTTAAAAAAATCTACTTTAAAATATAAAAAAAAGTTTATAAATCACTGAATGACATGGCACCAAAATAAAGATCTGTTGTCATTGTATCAACCTTCCAGACCAATCAGGTGTTCTGTTTCAATAATGTTCTGCATCCCCCAAAACC
Organism: Poeciliopsis retropinna; assembly: GCA_010277075.1. NCBI lineage: Eukaryota > Metazoa > Chordata > Actinopteri > Cyprinodontiformes > Poeciliidae > Poeciliopsis > Poeciliopsis retropinna. The sequence continues at coordinate 3,971,855 of VMRM01000024.1, forward strand.
GGAACCAAATATGGAGAAGCGGCATTCAGCTTCTACTCACCACAAATCTGGAACAAACTTCCAAAATACTGCAAAGATGCTGAAACACTGAGTTCCTTTAAATCAAGACTGAAGGCCCACCTGTTTAGATTTGAATTTGGTAGTGAGTGAAATATTGATTGATATATTCATAGATTTGCTTGATAAATTTGGTGATGGCATTTGACAAAATTTTACGTTTATTGCAAGTTTCATAATTGGTTACTGCATTGTGTTTTTATGGTGTAAAGCACTTTGAACTGTCTTTTTAGTGAAATGTGCTCTACAAATAAACTTGACTTAACTTATGTCTGAGGAGTGATTTTACCAGTCACTCCTGGGAACGTTCACCACTAACCCATGTTTCCTCAATTTGTGGATAAAAGCTGTCACTGTGGTTCATTTAAGTCCCAAACCCTTAGAAATGGTTTTCTGTTCTTGAAAGTCTTCAGATTGTGTTTTTTGAGATCTTCAGCATATTTTATGTTGTCAGAGAGGTTCTAGTTAGGTCACTTCCTGATAAAGATAAAAGTCTGGCAATTTTCCGACCTCGGTGTCGGTATGTGAAATTGAATGTAGCTTTAAAAAAAAAAAGTGATTAGTAAAAGTTAATTTATGATTTATCAGTTTAAAAACAAAAACAGAAGAAATCCGTGATGGATTCAACAAGCGCAGCAGCATTTAACCAGGATGTTTCGTACCATCACTGCCTTTCTTTTTTAGCCCTTTTCTGATTTGGTTTAACTCTCTCTTTGTCGTGTGCTCCCAGTGTGGCATCTCTTGCTCTGCACAGACAGCTCCCAGGTCACATGCACATCCACGTGCATCACCTCTGTTGGTGGCCGTCTTTAAAAAAAAAAAACTCCTTTTGCTGTCTTACACTGGCAGCGCTGAGGTGAAAGAGGAACCTCACCTCATTTACCCAGGTCTTAACTCACCCCGGGATGGCAGATACATCCTCACACGCCGAGGCAGACGCTCTGTGGCCATGGAGACCCACAGTCCTGGCTCCTGTGGCGGGGAAGATGAGCTGCTGTAAGAGGCAGAGTGGCAACACTAAAGCTCATTATGCCTCCGCTGCTGCACTGCTGGTCCAGAAATGAAACCCGAGCCGCCCTGCTACATCCGCGGCTGCCACCTTTGGACACTGCTGGAGAGCAGCAGCAGCAGCAGCAGCAGCAGCAGAGGACAACATGTGTGTCTGCGAGACAGCGCTCTCTGTCTGCTGTCTGTTGTTTTGATGCCACCCACTGTTTGAGAGCTTCGAGCTTGGCGAGCCGGTCGCTTGCTGGGACTCCACACAGCTGCCCCTTCCATTCTCTCTATCCCTCCATCCTCCCCTCCTGCTGACTGTGCTAATAGCCCTCCAGTTGCTCGGCTCCACTCTTTTCCCAGCGGACTGACATATGGATTCATACACATCTACTCATAATCATGGTTTAAAGCCCTCTGCATCCCTCTGCTCGATGTGGAAAGATTGTTTGCAGCTCCAGTGATCAAATGGAAGCCAGTGTTGCGGCGCTATTTTTGGTTCGGGCCACATTTTTACCCTGCCTGCCCCCCTGGTATGTGGAGCAGTGCTAGATTGTGTAATGTAGAGCACGGAGCTGGCCGAAATAGAAGGAAATGTCTTAGTTCTTGGTTTGACATCACATCTGCAAAGCTGTTTACTGCTCTGTCTCCTCTGAGTCTTACTAACATCGAATGTTTCCTGTAGCCTGTGTGTTTTAGAAAACTCCGCGCCTCTTGAATGTTATTCACTTACCAGCTACAAACTTCATATTTTCTCAGATTTTATGTCACAACACACACTAGCAGATTTAGCTTAATTTTCCTTATAAATGAGAATCTAAAAAGCTTAGCATGCTTTTAATGTTAAGTCTTTTTTCTGATACCCTGAAATAAAATCCAATGTCACCATTTCCCTTTAGAAATCATGTAATTAGTAACCAGAATCCATCTCGATTATTACTGCCTGTTCTGTGCTGGGTGTGATGGAGAATAATACTCTGGTCAGGTGAGAACAAAATGAAACTTTTTGACTCCTCACTGAAGTTTGCAGCTGTAGACTGATAAAATGTGAAAAGGCTCAACTGTTTAACCAGCGCAGAGGTAGCTTGAAAGTTAAAATGACACTTTATGTACCTGCTTTCATTTGAAGAGACCTGAAATTACCCCCGTCATCTGTCTCGTCCTCTCCCACCCCCACAACCAGCAGATAGATATTAAAATGCATAAAACATTAAGGCTGTTTACTTGGACTCTAATGAGAGGAGGCTTAGGTAGTCTAGTTTAATTAGTATGATTGGCTCCACGGGGACCACCCGGGCAGGGGCATAACAACTGATTCACTCGGAGCTCACAGGACCGTTTCATTCTGTCTGAGCATCGGGAGCCGATGTCAGGGGAGATTGGACTGCAGAGATGTGGTACTTTCACTGAGCCCAGGTTGGAAGGCAGCACTGCAGTTATATGCACTGAAGCAGACCATTACATAAGCACCACTGCAAGGTCAGACATCTGTGTCCCCCTCACTATCTGTCTCTTTCTGTTTAAGTCACAATCACGCAGCGTTGGTGTTAAGGCTCCTGCCACCGTTTCAACAACCAGATGGTTGTAAATTTGCTTTGTTTTTGCTGTCGGTTCAGGCGTTTTCTTGCTGTTTCTTGCCTCTTGTTGTTTCTCTCCACTTTAAGTTTAACGTGTCCACGTGAGTGGCTGACGGCGATATTGGGGCCTGTGTGTTTGTATCAGTTCCCCAACGTAGGAACAGTTTCCTTTTATACTCAAGTGCATGGGAAGAAGTACAAAGAAGAGGTCGAAAGTGTGGCTGCACTTCAATAAAGAGCCTAGTTTGTCCTCTTTGATGCTATGCTGCCACACACTCAAGCTACAAAGAAGCGACACGCTTGCCACAGGGGGCTAAAGCAAAAGACGAAAAGCTTTTCTTGAACATAGCACATCATCAGAGCCGCAGAAACAATATCCGTGCTTTATTTCGTAGAAATTTTGGTTGCATTAGGTGCTAAGTACAAGGTGGCCAAGATGAATTTAAGATTTCATCACAATATTTTGTGTTATTTAGTTTGAAAGCATCAAAAGTGACAATAAAAAAGCACCTTAGACATAAATACTGGCCTTTGAAACCAGACCAACTTTAAAAGTCTTCAGGACAAAAAAAAGTGTAATTCTTACCACTAAACTGCCCACACTGACAGCTTTTAATCATTTTATCCAATGTATTGATATTTATTGATTATAAATATATTGATCATGGAAAAATGACAATGCAGTCATTTTTCCAGGTCTTCAGAGACTAATTCGAATTCATATTTGTCACTGTAAATCAAAATTCTTACTATAATGAAGATAAATGTCCATTTCTACCATCAACATTAAAGTGAGAATGGATAATGTTCTTTTACTAAATAAATCCTAGCCTGGTCTGTATATTAACAAATGTAACCTCTGACCTGTTTATGATGGAAAGCAGAGGAATTTCTTCTAAAAAATTACCATGTAGAGGCTTTAAAAGACACACGAGCACCAAAATATTCCTTTATTAGCTTATTTTATTAGCCTATATATTTTTTTAACAGCATTCACTCATCCATCTCTGCTTTTGTTCTGCTGGATAAAATGGTATGATTTGACACAACAAACATTTTTCTTTCCCCCCGGGGTGTTTCTGTACACTTGCCCAGTTGAAACTTCACCAAACGTATCTCTTTCCAGGGCCCGTCGTTTTGTTCAAAGGTGTGCGATATTAGGGCAATCAGCTGCCACAAAGCCGGGCTTTGCCGTGCTCCGGGCTAACTCCACTCCTGTGATTGACTATTTCTCTCCACAATCAAAAGCCATGAGGTCTTTAATAGCAAAGGATTACTGTGCCAAATAGTTTCATTACACACAGAACGGGTTAGCGCAGGTTTAAAAAGGGAGAGTTCCAGCTTAAGCACAGAGAATGGAAGAATTGACACAGTTGCACACATAAACACAGCATTCAAGCTCGTTTATAATCAAATAACAGAACGAAACAAACTGAAAATTAAAGAGGTTTGGTGGAGACCTTGTAGGAATTTGCCTATTTTGGGCTCCTAAAACTTTTCTTTTTCAAAAGAGATCATTCATTGTCAAATATTGTGATTTGATTAACACTTTATCACATCACAGCCACAAATAAATAAATAAATAAAACTGCTGGTAACCCTGAAAGCATCATCCCTGTTGTGATCCACTAGTGGCAGCATCATCCTGTGGGTGTGCTATTCCTCAGCAAGAAGAGAGAAGCTAATCAGAAGTGATCGTAAAGTGGTTGACGCTGAAAAGGAAAATGTGTTGGAGATTCACCAATTCAAACTGTAAGCATGCAGCCAGAGCCACCAGGGCATGTTTATGAACAACTTAGTCAAAGTACAGCCATACATCTAATTGGGAATGTGAGGAAAAACTGGGAAAGTGATCCTTTAGCCTATTTTGTAAAGACAAATATGAAATAAAAAATGTCAGTGTCTAGATAATTAAAGCTAGTAGAGAAGAATTTGCTAAATACAAAAGCATGGAGCTTTTTCTTTCACTTCACATGTATCCATAAAATACTGTGTTAATCTATCAAACAAAATTAGATAGAAATAAATTGAATGTGTGGTTGTAATGTGAATATTCAATCTGTATAAATACCCTTTCTAGGTGCCATACGTGGCCTATTTAATTTAGGTTGTTGATACAGTACCGGTTCTGTATCTGCCGTTGTACAATTGTACTTTTGTCGTACTTTGTCAGCAGGTGTCTCTACTTCTGCATGAATCTCTTTAGAGGCTAGCTTGTTTTGATTGACTCGCTGACATACTACAGACCCGACTCTTACAGCATCACTGACTTTATGGAGCATTTCCATCTTTCTGCTAATTTACTCATTTGGTTGTTTCCAGTTTCTTCATCATCCCTCGCCTTGGTTGCAGCATCCTGTTCCCTGTGTGACCTTTGTGGCTCGCAGATCGAATCCAAACACCAACAGACACACGGAAATATTAATTCGAATGATTGACAAGCAACCAGCTCTGTTAATCAAGTTATGCTTATTCTGATTAGGCTTCTTAATGTGAGTAAGATAACCTGGTTAAGGTGTTTACACGACGGTCGCAATAATATGCGTATTGCATTAGTCTGGTTCTAATTGAATTAGGCTTGTGCATGTAAATGCTCTTTCTCTCTTGGTTTGGCTCCTTTCCAAGCCTCCTTTTTTTATGTAAGAGGAAATCACAGGGTATACTGTAGGCCTCGGTTGATCAGAGGAGAGGTGAGACACGGCCATGTGTGCAGCAGTTCACACGAAAGCCACCTGGCTCTCTCCGGCTCTGATTTATGCCTTTGATAACAACCCAGAGAAGCTTTCAACAACAACAAAGTGGCACAGAGAGACGACAACAATGGGGCAGTTGTCAGTCTGGAGATGAAAAGATGTCTTACAAGCCGACTCAGTCTTTCGTAACTTTGATAAATATTTTCTGTCCTTTTGTTTTCCTTCATTTGTCCCCTTGTGTTTCTCTATATTTAACAGGGGTTATTGGTGAAGGGGGAAAAAAATGTGAAGTGGAGTCAGTTTCCCTTCTCTGACAGTCTGCCTCCCTCATCCTGTGAGGAGACGGCAGTGTGCTTCACTGCCTCGGCTGTGACTTATCAACAGACTTATTTCCGCTGGCTTGTCCTGCTTAGTGTCATACAGTGCCTAGAAAAAAAATTGTGAAAAAAAAGCCATTTGCCTCATGTTTGACATACATTCACTCTCAAATTTATCATTAAAATCTGTCACTTCTTTCTGTGTTAGAGTTTAGTAACTTTAAAAAGCGTGAGGTAAACATTATACAGAGGGAGAATTGTTCCCAGTGTCACTGATCTATTATATAAACAGTTGGCACAATATGTAGCAAAACCCATCTATAATTTAGCTGCAGTCCAGTAATTCAAATGTAACACAGAATATGGATATGCTTTTTTTTTTTTTTTTTTTTTATTCTTCTTTGACTGCATTTACTTTAGAAAATATCTGAATATGTCAAACAAACCCAATTTTTAGAGTTTAGCCCAATTTAAGTCATACAATTTCTCTATGTCTTGCTGTCAGGCTCACCTTCATACAAAGTCACTCTTAGCTCTTCAAAATAAAAGAACTTCCTTTTTCCACTCAGGAACTCTACACTAACTGCTGTTAATGTATTTTCACAGTTTTTACTTAAATGTAGTCTATTAAAAAATGAGCAAGTCACACAATTTAATAAGAGCCATTTTGAAAAGATCTACATGTTAAATCTGATGTGATAAATTAGGCGGTTGATATTTGAATTAACTACAAAATATGCAACAAACCTGTCAACATATCTGTAAGTAGTCATGAATTGTTTACTAAAATATCCAGATCATAAAATTAAAAAGTGAAGTGTAAATTATAAATGTGCTTCCGTTAGATTTATTTTATAGGATTTGTTGTGGGTGCTATTATACAGGGCATCAAGAATTATATGGACAAGCATTTTCAAACAGAGAATTTCTTTATCGTCTCAAAATGCCATTTATAATTTAATGTGATCTTGTTTTCTGACATTCTGTCAAAAAAAGGATCTGAGCACCTGTGTCCAGGCCAGTGTGTCTCATTATCCTCCATCTTTGCCCACTTGTCCCCTCTCATCTTCTGTTTCTTCTCGTCCTACTTGCTCTTCTCTGTTCATCTGTGTCACTCCTTCTGTCTTGCCCCTGCGATCGACTGTAGCCTCAGGCTCAAAGGCTTGTTCACCAGCCTCTTTTCTAAAAACAGCCTGCTGCATTAAGCAGCTTTGCTCAAAACGCTGGCTTTCCAGCACGTCAACTGTTTTTAAGACCAGTCCAAAACCAAACACACTGAGCCTGTTTGAGGGCTGTCTCTACTATAAGCTCTTTTTAACTTATAGGCTTTTTTTTAATTATGTCTCGTAGCCAAAATTGAATCATAGGAAACGATAGGATAGTTTGCAACTTATTGTACTTCAATGGCTTTTTTTCCTTCTTTGTGTTAGAAATTCACGGCCATCTTTGAGCATTTTGATCTATATGGCCTCTCTAGACATGTCTCCTGTCCCTGGGCTTGTCCTGTGCATTAGACAGTTGACAGTCTCCTTATAGCAGAAATGAGGGGAGTGCTCTGTGACTGATGGAGCTCCTTTGTCACTGACAGGAGAGCTGCTGCTGGCAGTTTGGGGCCAAAGAACAGTACAGATTACATTAACATCAGTCAAGCTGTTGTCAGACTAGTAGGACATAAATAGGACCTTATTGATGCATAATGCAACAACTTTTCAACTTGACGTTTTCTCAGTAATAGAATGAGAGAGTGAGTCTGTGGCTAAAATGGCAATATGCCAGAAAGGATTTGCAAATAAGTACATATATATAGAGAGAGAGAGAGGGAGAGAGACATGCATCTCTGGAAAAAATTAAGGGACCACTTAAAATGATCAGTTTCTTTTGATTTTACTTTTTATAGATGTATGTGAGATTCTGTCAAAAAAGGACAAAATGTCACACCTATAAAAGAACAATGTAAAATGAACATTGTTCTTTTATTTTATGAATTGTTCTCTTATTTTATGAACTACTGACAACGTGTCTCCAAGAATCCAAACAAAATGTTTTTATTTATTTGCAGAAAACGAGAAATGGTCAAAATAACACACAAACATATATATATATATATATATATATATATATATATATATATATATATATATACATACACATATATAGTTAGCATCATGAGACCGTCTGCATGGGAATGGCAGTGGTTGAGTTCGAGGGTTTGTTTGCAGGAGTTAACAAAATAATCAAAACTATGTGTGCAGGAAATGGCATTTGGCAATTTTGCTGTCAAAAAGCCAGCTTGCAAACATATTTTCTAATATTACCGTATCAGTTGTTATTAATTTGACCAGCTCACCACCACGTTTTCTCTACTTCGCTGAATATCATTTTGCTCTTAAAGTGCTTTGACAGCTTTGTAATGGAGAAAACAAAGCTTTTGACCTAGTCTGGCACAAGAAAAAAAAAGAAAGAAAGAAAGAAATCCAGGGAAGCCTTGACACAAAAATTGCACTGTGCTGTTTGATCATTACTGACATTGCCCCTACTGTGTCTCTCCTCCTTCTTCAGCACAGTCAGGTTCACAGAGACTCAGAAAATACAGGTGCTAGTGGAGAAAGAACTGGTTTGCCCCTTAGAAAAATACCACTTTCCAGCCTTAAAGGGCCAGTGTGTTTTATGTGCTGTCATGAAAATTGACTCTTATGCACTTTGACATGGAAATCCATTTTTTAAGCAGCTGGAAATTTATTATACCCTTGAAAAGGATACAGTGCCTTGTAAAAATATTCATACGTCTTGAACTTTTTCACCTTTTGTCACTTTACAACCACAAGCTGTTAGAGATTTTACTGGGATTTTACGTGATAAGGGAGAAATACTCACGGCATTCGGCATTTTCTCCATGTGGAATATGTTTTTATAGCTTCTTTTTTCTGATAGTTTTGAACAAAATCTGGTGTAACCAACTACCTTCATCTTATTGGAGAATAGAGTCTACCTGTCAGTAGTTTATTCACACTAAAGAAAGGCTATAATGCAAAAACTATAATGAAGGCGAAGGAACAGAGCAGACAGATCAAGGAGAAAGATTTAAAGCAGACTTTGGTTAAAAAGCAATATTATTAGCTTTGAATATCTCAGATCAGTGTTCAGCTCATGTCTAAGAAAAACTATAAAATTCCAAAGCAATAGCCGGGATTTCACAAAATGGGATCCCAAGATAACTTTGGAGCAGAAATCTGTTGACAGGACAACTGTTAGCTGTGCATTCGACAACTGTGGCGTTTATGAAAAAATATTACAATTGGTGAATATTTCAGAAAATCCGATCGAAGTCCTGCTGTCAATGTGCAGCAAGAAATGCAGCAAGCACTTGGAACAAGGTTTGTGGTTGAGCATAAAGTGTAAAATAGCTAAGGTATTCTGAATAGTATTGCAAGGCATTGTTTACATGGCCACAGAAATAGCTTTTCAGTTTATTGGAGTCTTTGTGGACAAACTGTAATTCATTTGCTTCAAAAGAGACAGTCTGGGAATTTCCTGACCGTCCTCGTCTTTCTTTGCGCTCTAATCTTTCTTCCTTTCCGTGTGCACTCCTGAGGAAGCTCTGAGTTTGCGTGCTGCAGGCTGGGGGGAGGGAGGGTCAGAGAGGGGGAAAGAGAGGGAGCTGAGGACAGTTCCCCGGAGTCCGGACACCAAGGCCCCCGGGCCTCCGCAGCTCATAAACAGATGTGTCCTTGTCCCCAGCCAAGCGCAGCCACTCATGGCAAAGCAGGGGCCCAATAATTGTGAAGAATTGAAAGCTAAATATTGGCTTTATCTCCTCAGTAATAAAAGGGCCATGAAATTGATTTAATGCTGCAGCGCTTCTCTTGGGTGGCTTCTTACAGCGCGAGCACAAAACAATGAGCAGCAGCCATCTATTAATTAACCCACCTAATCCTGCAAAGTTAATCTCTCACCACAACTTTGCCCGCAACTAACTTCCGAGCCACTGGGTCTGTTGGGGGTGTCATGACAATGGCGGTGAGGAGAAGATAGATTCAGCACTTAGGAAAAAAGGAGGATGGGGTGGAGAGTCGGTGTGCGTCGCTCCACAGAGCAACCTTGTGGGACGTTGTTGTTCGGATGTGAGGGTGCGTGGCCAACATTGGTACAGTGACAAAGGTAAAAACAGGCAACGTTTGAGCAGGGATTTTGGATTCAGCTGCAGCAGCAGCACAAAGATGACCGACTTCAGTCACCGTCTTCTTGGCTTTCGTCCACGCCATTGCTGCTGCCGCCAGTTTCATATTCGCTCCCGAGCTGTCAGACAGTCGGCAGGGAAAGCGCCGTGTCTTTTTCTTCTTCACCTGCCCGCCGGTCGCAGCACGACAGCGCCTCACACCCAACACGCTCGCTCGCCGACACGTTGTGTCCGCCGAGTTGTGAATTACCTCCTTCTCAGCTGGCTGATGAAAAGCTATGTGTTTTTCTCTTTGGCTGCGGCTCATCTGACCATGCCCTCTCACCCCCTCATCATCTCATTGGTCTTTTTATATTTTCTTTTTCGTAAGCCTCTCCTCTTCGAGAGGCGGCGGAACAAAGCAGGCTCAGAAAAATAGGTCACCTGCTGGTGCTCCTTTCACCTCCACAGCAATCGAAAAAATGTATCCTCAAAGGTGTCTGGTAGCATTCAGAGAAAAGCCTAAACCCCCAGCCTTCAACCAGAAATGCATCCTGGCATGGAGAAGAAACCTCCACATTTAACTGTGAAACAAAAAAACTATGCAGAAAAACTCCAACTGTGGGAATTTGGAGATCTTTTTTTTTCTTTGCGAGTGAGGAAAAAAATCTCCTGTGGAGATAATTTTAGGAGGCTGATTAGGCATAGACGGTGTTGAGCCCAGAGTGAGGAATCTCATCACCACTGCTAATGACATGCCATTCCTGTGCTGAGAGAAGAGCACGGGCCCTGGGCATGGACTAGCCTCTCTCTCAGCCACCTCTAGCAGTCGTGTTCATTAGGGCCAACGATGTAATTACAATTCACAGATCCTGCTTCGGCTTAATTACACTCTGATTATTGGGCTGATATTTGTTGAAATTATCACACCCTCAGAAAGTGGAGTTATATTTGCAAGAAATTAAACCTTATTTCATAAGTGTGTCTTAAACCGACAATTTGGGACTGATTTGTAAACGTGAATATAAACACGGTTTAAAGCCTTGGAAATGGGAGGAGAAAAAGAGAGAGGTGTTCAATCGAAACATAAGCTCGCAGATGTAAATATGTGAGCGGAGGATCATCCGACAGATGCCTCCGTCTGATTGTAGGAAGTGTTTTTTCTTGCTCTCCACCGAATAGTCCCAACAGTAAGCAAAAAACGTGGAATGAATTACCCTGGATTATTCAGCTTCCATTGAAAGTCGGCATAATTGGGAGTGCTCGGAATAAAATTCATGAATTGTCCCCGGAGGTGGGGCTATTATGGCCATGTCTTTGCAGCTCAGAAGTGTCTATAGTCGTTTATGTGGACAATGTGACATAAACAGCCTCAGAGTCAAATTATTACACAACTGTAATCAGGGACTGAAGTCCATTTGCTCACAGTTTTCTGCTATACAGCATAAATTTGCCCTTTTAGGGGTGGAAGGTAGCTGAATCTAAAAAGAAAAAGAAAAAAAATACAGTACATTTAAATAGGTCTTTTCCCTAACAGGTTTCTGTTGTTTTTTTTCTTTTCGTCCAATTTCAAAAACAGATTCTGATATCAAACAAAGATGAAGTGTGTAAATGTAAGTCATAATTCCTTTGAATTAAGAACGAAAGCAATTCAAACCAAATTATGCAAAACTAAAAGTTATTGACACCAGAACCTAAAGCCATCAAGAGAAACGAACTGCCAATAAGTCTTTTCCATCACTGTGGAGGAATTTTGGCCCATTCTTTTTTGCAGAATTGTCTGAATTAAGCCAACATGGAAACTGTTGAAGATTCTGACTCAGCATTTCAATCAGATTTCCTTTGGACTTTGACTAGGCAACTCCAAAACTTACATTTTGTGGAGGTTTTAGCCATCCAGAGGTGAAGTTTAAGGTCAGAAACTGATGGGTGCATATTCTTCTTCAGGATTTTCTGAAAGAGAGCAGAAGTCTTGGTGCTGTCAATTATGGCAAGTATTCCAGGTACCAAAGCACAAATTCAGGCTCTGACCATCACAATACAACCACTATGGTTCAGTGTCATTGTGATTTTTGTCAACGTCACAAGACTCACACTTTCAAAAAAAAAAATCACATTTGTCCCCATCAGTTGACAAATTATTCTCCTAAGTTCATTGGGAAGTTTTTTTTTTATTATTTTTTATGTGAGACAGACTTTACTAATTACTGTGGCATGGAACTGGACATATTTGTGACCAATCTCAACATGAATCCTCACATTAATTCAGTGCTGTAGTTTGGATCTTGTTCTGGTTTCATATGACCTCCCGGCTTCCTGCTCTCATCACTTTTCCATGTGTCTCTGTTTATGAATAATGCCTCTACATGTGGTTCGTTAAAAACCCCCAGACTTAAAAAATATTGAGGTTAAACATGTTAAACTTATTGTTTAACATGTTTAGATAGCTTCCTCCTCTTAACTTCTAGGTTTGCTCAGGTCGTTCTTGTGTGATTTGAAGAATTTCTCGACAACATAAAAAATTTAAGTACGAGGTATAAAAAAGAATAAATCTTGCAGGCTGTTGCTAACTTGATGATGAATATTTACTTTTGTTAGCTAGCTGGATAACTTTTCCATCTATCATGACTTAAGTGCAAATGTATCAGCAGTTGTCTGGACAAGGTTTGTCAATCACCTCTCTTACCTACTGAAGAATTTTATTTGAGCAAAGTTGTTACTCTCGAGGGAAATACAGCTGAGAAGGAAAAGAGTACAGAACCCATAGAGAATGGAGCCACAGATGCAACTTCATGACAAATAAGGGAAATAATCCAAAAGAAATGGCATTTAATATTTCCATCGCTTTCAAAGTAAGAATGTGACAACATCTATAATGACTCTCACAAATAATTTTTTTTCTATATATTTATATTTAGTTGTATATATGTACATGCATTATTCTGGTCTTAAATTTCATCCATATTGATATTTAAAAGTCTTAAATTTGTGTTGGTGAAACCTGCAGAAGCCCTGACCAAAGAGTGCCAGAGCCCCTCTAGAGCAGGTGATCCATTAAAACCCCCTCCTGCTTTCACACACACACCAGGGTTCTGGATGTCACTCTGGGCTCTGCAGGTGTCTGCAGGTAGACGTCGCTCCGACATGAACCCCCGGCTCTGAGGGCTGTGCAGCCTGATCCCACGGCTCAGAGTTGGCATCAACGTTGTCCCGTCGCTCATCCCATGTGCAGGAAGTGATGCACGCGCGTGTGTGTGTGTGTGTTTGTGCCCACAGGCTTCCCAGCGACGGCATACGGACCGGTGGCGGCGGCGGCGGTAGCAGCAGCGCGTGGCTCAGGTAGGGGGGCCCGTGGAAGAGGCGGCTACTTGGCGTACCCACAGAGCACAGGGCCAGGTAAACGCTCTGTCCATGTTCTGTGTGGCTGCTGCTCTCTTCAACTTCTCCTGCTCTGCTTCTCCCCATAGACGTAGTCCTCTAAAACCTTAACACAAAAAGCAACGACATGTAGCTTAGACTAATTCATAGCTTGACATGAACATTAAAACAATGCAATTTGCTTAAAATAATAACCTGCAATTTAATTTGGGGTTTGCAAAAAAAATTAAAACTCAGCCACAACAGAGCAAGTCTTGTACTAAATGTTCCCAGATAATTAGATTTCTATAAGTAATTGATATTTTTTGTCGTTTTAATTTGGCTCGGTTGATGAAGTTACAAGCAATTCTTGAAATAATAATCGTAATAAAATATATGAAGTGATCTAAACTTATTCTTTGAACAACTTTGATTGTAAAAATGTTACAAATTGACCATAAGACAAAAGTATTATAGCTTCTGTCTTTGTAAGTAAATGCATATGGTAGATATGTTTTTTATCATTTGGCATCATTTTATCATTTAATTTACCATAGTTATAGTTCAAGTTATAGTTCATCATCATGTTGCACATTGTTTCACTGTGTTGGTGGATTGTCTCCGTAAAGGTTAAAGCATTGAGGAAATACAATACTAGACAAGTCAGTCATTCTACTTTTTTTCCCATTGTCTTCTTTGTAATCGTTCTTTTTAAATCAGTTGTATCCATATTTTAGAGTTGATATTTGCAAGAATATTCAAACGTTTTCACTATACAACCACAAGTGTCAATGTGTCTTGTTGGAGTTTGTTGTAATAGACCAACACAAAGTAGTGCATAATTTTGAAGTGAAAGAAAAATGAAGCATGGTTTTCAAAGATCTTTGCAAATAAGAAAGTGAACTAAAGAGTCTGGTCTGAGTCAATATTTTATAGAACCACTTTTCACAAGTTACATCTGCATCTCCTGTGGGGTTTTCTTTCAGTGACATGGTTCTAACACATTGGTTGATTTAAACGCTGTGTTATTGGGACTGTTGTCCTGCTAAAAGGTGAACTTCCACTCCACTCTCAATTCTTGTTCTTCCTCTAACAGGTTTTCTTCTAGTATTGCTCTGTATTTAATTTAGTCTACTTTCACTTCAGCTATGACAGACTTTATCCTGAAGAAACCCTCCCCACAGTATGTTACTGCCACCATGGTGTTGAGTCCATGTTCGCGTTGAGCATTGGGGTTTGTTTTATAAACCTTCAACTCTTCATCAACTTTCTCCCTGATGTTACTTAATGTTGGTCTAATGCATCAAATCTAGATAAAAAAAAACAAAAAAAACATTGATGTTTGTGGTTGCAAGGATGCAAGGCGCTATAATTACTGTCAAGGTTTTACTTCTATCTTAGTGGCTTAGAAGTAAGCACAGCTGTTTAAACAGAGATTAGGTGCATTTATATTTACTCCAGTAAACCATGCTGTCTTCAGAGACAGATATCTGCAACGACTTTTGGTACCAAAAACAGGATCCTGGTTTCTTTCCGTCTTAAACAGCATTGATCAGCTTGTCCACTTCATTTAGACATCCTGCTTTTCCCACCCTTACAACTGTAGATCATTCAGTAGCTGTCAATAATGGCTTCCCCTGGCTGAACATACAGCCTGCTGCCTTTAGAAAAGGGGGTGTCTTCACTAATCAGCCATACCATTAGGAACTTGCTGGAGAGAGTGTTTTAATTGTTACTCAGATCCCACCTGGTTTGTGCAGTAGCTCAAAAATAAGTCAGCAGATAACCTCTGTTTAACATCGTGTGATGTGAAATGAACTCCCTTAAACACAGAGAACAGCAGCACCAGCAGCGTATGAAAACTACATGTCTGCAAATTCCTGCTCTTGTCCCACTTCGAATTTAATTTAAATCAACAAAGGGAATGTTGGAGGCCAATCAGGTGCTATTTCTTTTGCGTCGGGTGGTTTGATTTAGCATTTTCAAAACAAACAATTTGGCCTGACAATCGCAGCGAGCATTACTAAGAAGCAGGAATGTTGATTTGGGGTTAGCAGCAGCCGCGAACCAGGAGGCTTGATGGCAGCCATTATGTACAGTTTAATTCTGACAGCTGCAAATGGAAGGAAGACAAGTAAATGATTATGAACAGAGGCTGAGAGGTGGTGCGTTAGAGGGGAAAACAGTGACATCATGGGCCTTTTTTTTAGAGCGCTTAAACAATCGAGGGAATATAAAGAAGGTCCATCCTTTCTTAGAACGAGGCAAAACTATCTTAAAGAAACAACAATTGGGTATGAAATTAGCTACATCAGGATGACAGATTTAAGAAAATCAATATATAACTTCTGTTTTTAACTTTTTGGCCGATATTGATTTATTACGCTGCGTTGTAGCCTTTGTGATGAAGCTGAAGGATTCATGCGTGAAGCTCTCAGCACTCTATACAGACACAAACCAACAGGAGGATACAGATTGCTCAGGCTTGACCGGCCTACGTTTGTGCCGCCTGGGGAAATGCGGCTGCATCTCCGTCCCATCTTACGGTTTTATTTGCAGCGGTCGGCCCAGTGTTGGCTGAGTAATGGCAATTCTCTTAGTCTCTCTTTTTTCTTTTTTTTTTTTTTTTTCTTTTTTGCTAAATTTTCCAAATTTTTTGTCCAAACGAGGGTTCTTTTCTGTTGTTGGTGGAAAAATAGAGTCCTTTTTAAAAGTGGGGATTCTTTGTGCTTTGACTCCACCTACAGTTCCCACAGAGCACCACAGGTTGTATATATACATATGTTTGTCTACATTGAACCAGTTTGATAGAAGCGGAGTCTGTGCGGTGTCAGCTGTTAAGTCACAAGAAGGCCGGGAAAAGACATCCTCACCCATAAAGATTTTTCTTGGGTGTATGCAAATATATGACAATGACCCTTTTTGTGCATTTTTGTGTGCAGTGGTGCTTGTCTGCACATTGTCGCCGATTCGCACAGATTGTCGTTGGCATGTGGGACACATTTTCCATCGCTGGGAGAGGGGCACTTGCTCCACTTCCAGTGTTCAACAGACAAAAATGACAGCTGCTCACTTCCCCTGTCTGTGACAGACCGCGGCTGATGACAAGGTGTATTTTGGATGTCTCTCTGTGTCCTGCTTCTTGCAGAAAACACATCCCTGAACACTGCCGCAGTGGTGTAAAACACCAACAGCCACTAAAAGATGTGGCTCTTGCTGCATTTTCTATTAGATCCTATTGCTCACTTCTGTCTTTGATTAATTTGCGCCTTCTATCAACACCTAATGTGCCTCTTGCATACTTATGCAGTCCCTTGCCAAAAATAATAACACCCTGTTAGCCTGGGATTTAGTATAATGGACCAACACAAAGTGGTGCAGAATCAGAAAATGGAAGTAACATGATACGTGATTTTTAAATGATTAAAATCTGAAAAGTGTTCACGTCAGATGAGGCCAAAATTGTTGAGTATTTTCAAAATGATATAAAACGAACCTTCGCATGACTTTGAACCGACTATCCTCACAGTGAAACATGTTGGTGGCAGCATCACCCTGTGTGGATGCATTTCTTCAGCAGGAAGAGTGAAGCTGATGTGGAGGCAGATTTAAAAAATCAACAGGTGTGAAGTAGGCAAAAAATGAAAACATAATGGCTACAAATCTAGTGTCTTTAAGAGGTGCAGCAATGAAAAAATACATTCCCCGAACTTTAGTAGAAACCCAAACTGTTCCTTCTCATACTGTCAAACTCAACTGAGTTGTATAGGCTGTATAAAACAGGATGAAGAAACATTGGTTGAAATGTACCTCAAAAGATTCACAGCTAACTGAGGCTAGCTGTATTTCTACATAATATTGACTGACTGGAGTCAGATACATCCCACACTTTTCAGACTTTCATTTATAAAATATTTAGAAGCCCATATATTATTTTTCTTTCATTTCACAATTCTGCAACATTTTTATGGTCACTTTCTTATAAAATACTAATAAAATCCATTAAAGTTTGGTGTTATAAGGTGACCAAATGTAAAACTGATAACAGTTTACACAAAAATTGGTGCTTGAGCTAGTCTCATCAAAGTGTGTTGATGAGAAAGACATGTTTTGTTTTATGAAACCCAACTCTGAGGCGTTTGTGTAACTATTGCAAAAGTGAGGCCTTAGTCTTGGTTTAAAGAGACGTTTTGCTGCCCTGATCTCCACCGTGTAGCTTGTTGCACAGCAAGGACCGGTCCCGAAGCACTTTTTGTAGGCTTGTTTCAGAGGCTGTAGCTTTAGGCAGGAGGGAGATCACAGAGATCTGGCTACAGCACAGAGTTTATCATTGCCTGGAGCTAGAAAGGAGCCAACCCCGTACTCTGCTTTGTAATTTGCCGTTGCCGTTTTGAATCTGGTTTGAGCTACAGCGAGGCCCCACTGGAAGTCAGATTGGCAAAGTATGGTGGCTGGGATGAAGTTCTGCATGGGAAGGCCTGAAGAAGAGGGAATAGGCAGTTCTAGTGCAGGAAGCAACAAGCTGAATTCATGTAGTCCAGCCTGAGGTTCAACGCTAAGAAGTCTAATTTACATATATCAGTATTAAATAATAGTGAACAGCTATGTGATGACTGCAATATATGGTGTGAAATTATCTAAACCACTTTGCAACAGCATTCAGCTCTTGGAGCCGACTGACATTAACTATCTGATGAAAAGATGGCTTCATATTCTGAAGCTCTCTCTTTATAAAGTCAGTCTATTTGCAATCTTTCAGATAAAAAGTGAGATGCAGATGAATACTGACACTTCAGAGAACTTCAGAGTTGTGTCAGTTGTCTTCATAGATCCAGAGTTTACCCGTAGCGTACTCAAAACAAATTTTGCTGCATTCTGCTGATTTCCTTGTTTCGACTCCGAGTTAGCAGTGGGGGAATTATAAGGTTAAAAAAAATTAAAATGTGTGCGTGTGAGAGAATCTTCACATCATTAGAAACCCATTCTAATGATGATTAGATAGCTTCTGCGTATCTTTGTTCTTCTCTCTACTCATCTTCCACACGCTTTTTTCCCTCCATCGCCCTCCACTGACAGAAAGAAGAAAACTTATGCGACAGACATTTTTAAATTAAGATTAATATCAATTCCCTCCCAACAAGTTCTGTGATGTACGGCCATGCCCAAGAGGAGAGGAGGAGTGGCTGTGTGCAGAGAACTTAATCAGCCTGCCTCATAGTGAGCTCGGGTCCATTTGTCGTTTGTCCCAGATGCTAATCTGTAGAGCTCAGCTCCGAGGCCAGGAGCTCTCTCCCCGTATGTGGTGTGAAGAATCATGAGCAGATATGCCAAGTCTGTCCTGCCTGCTCACGTTTTTGTCTCAAGGCCTAGGGAAACGGTTGACACAACAGGGAGGGCAAGGCGTCCCTTTGCACTCCACACCATAGAGCGGTGGCTCTCTCACAGCTGTGGGGAGCAGATGCTCTGAGGTTACAGGCACAGGCCTTCAGGGACGTCAGCGCTTTGCCCTCCAGGGGCCTCACACAAAACACACTCTCCAAAGAAAACTTAGAGGAAGTCATCTTCTGCAGCCCTAATAGTACATGCATTGAATAAAATTAGATTTCTTTCATCAACGGGGCTTTATATTCCATTTAAAGTAGTTTGGAAATACAGTAACACACATCCATCATGGGGGTTAACCCCTTATCACCTGAATTTATATCCAGTAATGTAAAGCAATGTCATTCTCTGTTTGAATTATGCCAAAACATTAACATAAATTTAAGTATGATATGAATTAGTAGCATTAGAAATGAGAAAAACCCATTTATCTGACACTGTATTGAGACAATTGATGCTAATTTATGGCACCCAGAAAGGGATGATGTCATATTAATTTAAGGCTTTTTATTATCCATTTCAACTACTTTGTTTTCATGCTTGATTGATAGCATAGCAGACAATATCTGGGATTTGAAAAGAGAAAAAAACACTTGATTGCCAATTTTCATTGATCAACACAAGTTCAGAAATAAACTTTTGGGCTCAATATATACCTAGATTACGTCACATATGTGAGTCATAGCATGCTGAAGAGAAATTACATGCCTGTTGATTCAGAGAAGATTCACATTTTTTCTTTCTGAAAGGAGTTATAATGTGTATTTGTGACCTGATCTGGCCCATTTCATCAGGTAATGCTAGCCTACTTTACTGATGATAAAACCAGTTCTATTTTGTGATTAGGATTATGAGTCATTTAACTGTGACCCAAACTGTCACCCTCAGAGAAAAGGAAATTGTCAGTGTGTTCAAAATTGAGCTGTTTAGACACAATAATATCACATATTGTCGAAGGAATTGAAGTTAAGAATTTGGATCCTAAGAACTCTGTCAAATGTCTAGCATGGTGGTGCAAGTATCATGCTAAGGGACCAGTCTCACTGCCACTGGCCTGGAGGTTGTGCAAAGATGGCACACATTCTCCACGTGTTTCAGCCTCCACTCTACATATAGATGGCTGAAACTTTCCCACAAGATAATAATCTCAAACTCACATCAGTGGAATAGATAAAAGCAAACTGACATGAAGAAGCTAGAATGAATGTAGCTTCATCTCTACTGAAAATTCATGGACTGTATTTCACATCCTGACCTTTCCCGGAAAAACCAGCCACTTTAAAGGAACTCCTGGAAAACTTCTTCTGTTAAGATTTGTCAAAAAGTTTGTTAAGAGACGTACTTTCTCTGCAAGCTGCTGAGGGACGTCTTACCAAACTTTTTTAGGGGTATATCTGTGAACATATGTAAATAAAACGCATGATAAAAAATTTTAAAAATTCAAATAATTAAAAAATTTTGCACCCAAGTCTTGCATTAATAAATACTAAAAGCTATTTAATAATAATTTTGGCAGGAAAAAATCATGCTAAAACTTTCAAACATTTACAAATAACAAATGTAAGAAACTTTTGACTTAAACTGTGCATCCTAAAGCAAATTACAAATTTGAGAAGTCATTCAAGTCATTTTCTAACATTTGTTAACAAACAGTTCATGGATTAGTATCACTGGCTGCTTAATTTATGTAGATGGTTACTATATGTCAGCGGTTTCACTGTCAGACTTCACTCCCCATGACTCAGATTTTTCCTGAGCGCTTAAGCCTGACCGGATATGCTTGAAAAAAGAAAACAGAAAGAAAAACAGTGAGCCAAAAGGCCAGCGCTGTCAACTCTAAACCTGCTCGCGATGGAATAATCTGTGCCGACTGTCGATAACTGAGTGCCCTTTCTCAGTCCCAAGTAAACCAGATGCCTCTCAGGTTAAAATCTACATTCAAAATCATTTAGTGCTTTCCCCTGCATAGAAACCAATGTCAGCTGATTCATTTTGCTGCTAAATTGTTTTTTTTTAATGTTCACTTTCCCTCTTCCCTTCCTGGAACTCTTCAGAATCGTTTCCCAACAGTGGTGTAAGGTAAATATGGATCAGCAGCTACTTTTTTTTGTTTGTTTTAAATCACTCCACACTTGAAAGAAACACAAAGAAAATGGAAAAGCAGGCATAAAATTTAAAGTAAAGAAAACAGAGGCCTGAGTATGGGTGAGTTAATCCAAGAAGAAATCATCTGTTAAAATTCATTAGCCAAGCCTCTCTGAACACAAAATGAAAAGACATTAAATATGTATTATTTATGAAATGTCTGTGCTCTCTGAAAAGAGTGTCTAGTACTGTTAATTACTCAGCCATTCATACAGAAAAGATTATTTCAAATGGAAAGTGAAAGCAAGGCCAGACAGCAAAAGGCTGTTAGTTTCTTTCACACTATTTTTAAAATGACGTTGGTGAAAATGGAAGAGCTAATTATGGTAGCTCTAAAATTCAAAGCTAATTTAAGGAGCCGCGTGTCAGCTTTATTGACATCTTCTGTAGAGCGATGTGGTTTAAGGCCCGCTGAGGGATCTCACTGCTGCCGCGAGGGAGACGGAGGAGGGACTGCATGAACGATTCCTGCTTGATGGCATGAAAATAACTTTTGGTGATAGATTGGTGCGTTCCCTAGGTCCTGGTATTTGTCGACTGAGCAAATAACTGTGCTAGTCATTTATAGAAAGTGCCCTGCGAAAGTATTCACACCACTTAGGTTTCTATTTTCTCATTCTATCATAATTATGTGCTGTTTGGTGGTGGTCTATAAGTTTGGGCAATTAGACGACAAGTTAGCCCTGCGACAATTGGTACCCCTCCCCTTTACCCTCTGAGTTACTCTCTTAATTATGACAATAGAAGTGCTTGATTGAAGTCAAAAGACTCACAGAGGAAATAACAACTAATGCGTAATGGCACACACAAACTCCTTTCAGCTGCAAGAAAAGCTTTTAGTTTCTCCAGAGTGCCTCTATGTGCAGCGGCAATTTATTTTCTCAAACATAGAACAGAAAGGCAGCATCCTATGGTCAGTTACTATTTCTTTAAAACAGTAACTGCAATGGTAGATTTGAGGAAAACAGACTGGCTTTTTTCCCCTCCAGTTTAGTAATGCTTACTACTGTTGAACTACCTGTTCTACAGATTCAAACATGAAAAAACAAGTACAAAGTGAAACAAAAAACTAAAATAAAATTAGTCTCCAGCAAACATATGCACTTCCTGCTATTTGTGACATCAATGGAAATTTTGTTTTTCATGCATTTTCATCTCCAAGATCATCTCCAGCCAAGCCGCACTGTCTTCATCTAGGGCTCTCCTTTTCATATTTAGCTGTATTTCTGCAGATGAAAAGCTTTTTCAGAGCTTCATGATGGAGCTGCAGCAACTGCCGTTTGTGTAGCGTAATCAACCATCAACATTGTTCTTTTATTGTATGAACTACTGACCAGCCTCAGAAATTCCAAGCAAAAATTTAGTATTTGCAGAAAAAGATAACGAAAAAGATGCAGTGCTTTCAGACCTCAAATAATGCAAAGAAAATGAGTAGATACTAATTTAGAAACAACAATACTAATGTTTTAACAGGAACATTAGTCAGAAAGAGTTCAGAAATCATTGGAAATAACCATGATGTTTTCAATGGGGTTTGGTGCAATGGTCTCTTAATTTTTTCCAGAACTGTACATTGCCCATTGTTATTTGTTGGACTGACAAATATTGATTGGGAAAATGTTGCATATCACCCACCCTTAGTGGTCAGATATATAAAATGTTAAACAAATTGAAGTTTGAATTTGTTACATGATAAAATGTCAAAAACTTCAGTAAGTATAACAAATTTCCAAGGCACTGCATGTTCAAAATGAGTCATTTTGTTGATCATTAGATGACAATTGGCTTCATTTAAGTATTTTGTTAACATTAAGATAAAAAAAAAAAATCCACGTTAATCATTTAGTTTCCTGGCTTCTAAGGAAAGTACACGTTATAGATTTTCCCACCCAGAAGTCTCTTGAGGCTCTATATTATCATAAATGTGATAAATTTTATTTTCTAAGTAGGGAGAACAAGAGAAGAAGTACTTTCAAGGTTTGTGATTCCTCCTTAAAGGCAGTCACCTGGCAAAGTGGGAACAAGAGCAGGGCATTTATCCACTTACAGAGTGCCACCCCGATGATGTCAGTAACAGATGACTGCAGGACACTCCCCCCTCCATTGCTTCACAGCCAGTTTTGGTCACAGAGGGCAGGGAGGGAGGGTGGGGGGGATGGAGTGGGTGCAAGGGAGATAATTATCAGTATAAATGAAGCCCCGCAAACGATTCGCACTGCTGGGCTCCCTGATCCAGTCTCCAAGGCAACCTCAACACGCTCATTTGTTTTGTAGATGAGTAATTACATCCAATTAGTGACCAGTGGAAAAAAAATAAAAGAGTCCAAGAAAGGCCCATTGTTCCGGATAGATTGTGTGAATATTAATAGTGGGACGGTCTGAGGCACATGGCGATATGATCGGTGATACTAATGCAGCTGTGGGCACACTTTGCCCGGTCTCGCGCTGCATAACGGATCAGATAACCACTGATGAAAATATATGGCTCCGGAAAATGTGTGCCTGCGTGTTCGTGTCAGAGTTCTACTCTTTTCCCAGCTTCTCCCCCACCCCGAATGCGGCAAGCATGCCAGCTTCTTACCTGAGCCTCCCACACGTGCAAACAATGCAGCAGCACGCTTGCTGCCAGCTCCTCGCACTTTATTATTTGTTCAAATGTAATATAAAGTCAGAAAACATTTCCTGATGTGACATATGGAAGAAAAACTTTCGCTGTGCAGCGTTCTGTGTCACTGTGTAATGGTTACTTTACTTTGTGTCACCACCTACAGATACCCGCCTGATATGTGGGATTTGTCAGACAAAATGGCAAAATGTGTCAGCTCGCTGTTCACTATTTTAGGAATTGGTTTTCACATCGAAGGATTGTTTGTGAGAACTGGAATTTTAAAGATTCATCATGGATCTAACTGGATCGTCAATCTGAGTTTCTTTTTGTAGCTTTACAGCCAGGACATTTTTTGAAGATATCTGTAGTTACAAGTTAAGATGACTCAATACGCAACATGCTGCTATCAAAGGACGCCTTTCTAATATTGTGACGCTCTTGATTTGAATGAAGTAGTGAGGCAAGGTCAAAATTTTAAGCAGAGTCTCAAAGGTTTGATTAAAACGTCACCTAATTTATTTTGTGATTCAAGCAATCAAGTGTTTTTCTTTGTTTAATTGTGAGAAAAAATAGCATTTTATATTAGTTTTGAGGAGATTTTTCAGAAAATTAGGAATCTGATACAACTCAAATACATAGAAACAACTAAAAAAGAATAAACTTATGGGGAAAAATGCAATATTAAGCAGATAAGTTTAACTGCGGTTAAACTTTTGGACTTTGAGAGCTCTGCTGCTGAAGCATCTGTGACACAGATCCAGTACACCTCCAGAAGTTGATAACACTCCCTTGTTTATCCATGTTGATCACAAAACTGTTGCTTCTTCAGTGTCTTTAAAATTTAGGAGCAGCATAGCAACATTTTGCTAAATAAACTAAATGACTTCTTGTCCAGATTTTGTCTGATGGATACACAGTCATGTTCTATTAGAGCTTGAAGTTAATGGTTTCTGCTTATTCACCTGCGTTTTAAAAAGCTGGACACAGATTCTATGTGGTTACTTTCTGTATTTTGATCTTTGAGATAAAGAACAAACTGTATCTGGATTACTGAAAGACGTTCCTCTTAAAGGATGTTCTCGATCCCTCTCTTTATTCAAGCTGGTGTTCTTTGACAGAACTGGCAGTAAGCCCAGCGCCTCAGATGAAAAGTTACCCCACACATGGATCATACCAGGTTGCTTCACCGTCGGCATGGCACAGGACATATGTTCTCCCTTTATTTCCCCCCGTACAAATAATTTTTCGGATGTCCAAAACAATTGGATTAGATATTAATCAGAGGAAACAGTTTTTTCCTCCAGTTTTCTGCTGCACAAACCTCCAGAAGAGTTTCAGTCTTTATCTGATGCTTATCTAGGTAGAAGGAGGAGAATGTTTTTTTGTTGCAGAGCTGAGATGAGGTCTTCTCCTCACTTCTTCTCACCCACCAGCTGCCGATGGGGCAACAGTGTTTGGTAGCACAATCTTCAATGTAGTTACAGCACAGGCCTTTGGGCAGTCTTAAAACACCCTAAAGCTTTTTTGACTACAATTGAAACTGTCACTTTATAGTTCTTGATCATTTTGAAAACAGTTCTGTCCTGTGGAATATTCTTTGCAGGCGTTTTCTTGTATGAAAGGCCACTCTGATGCAAAATGATAGCTTTCACATTTTTCTTAGAGGTGACCAATGCTAACGCAGGAAGACGAAGATGTTAGATGTTGTCTTTTTTATCTACCGGACACGTAACGAGTGTTCACCTGTGCTTATGACATCACCATGCTAGTTTATGCCAGGTGGGGAAGTTGGTATCTTTCATAAAGTAAACTTTTTTTAAGATAATAAAATTATTTGCAGTCAGTAACATAAATGCGAGATTGTAAATTGTTCCTATTAAAACTGAGGGAACATAATGTGTGTCCCTGCCATGTTTCTGTCCCTGACTGTTTTACATGTGTAACAGTTATTTTATGCCGTGTTGTTCGTGGAGATGTAAACATTTAGCTTATATCTGTCAGTTGTTTAGGAATGAAAACTCAAATTAAAAGACAAATAAATGTCAAAGATTTGTGTGAGAAATTGCTATAAATGCCTAGTGATGTAACTTGGGTGACATAGTTCAACTACATAAAACATGATTTATAAGCAGAGCTTCTATAACTGGGGATGCAGCGTCGTCCAGGATTACATCAAATTTTATTAAGAGCTCTGCTCTCTGTCATCTTTATACTTAACACATTTTCTGGAGTCTGAATCTCTGTAAATTTTAAAGTCAGGTATAAATGTGTCTGGATATCCTCACTGTGTTGCCTTCAGCACTCCAAACTTGTTGAGTTTATTTGTGTGTGGAAGTTTATTTAACTTCCATACTTCCCCCTGTTTTACTTCTGCCATATGTCTTTGGTACTAGAGCCTTTATTTAACCAGGAAAGATCTTTTGGAAATAAAGCTTCTATTTTTCTAGTGGTCCTGATCAAGATGCCATTTAGAAAACAAAAAAATCCCCAGACATTTTCAAGTAAAAGCATCATCAGCGAAGAAGAAAAACTCAGAAAGCAGATATAGAAATAAATGTTAAACATGTGAAACAATACCTTTTAACAGTAAAGGGTTGAGTAAAACAGTTATATGTTGCTACCTTTTAAAAACCTCAAAAGCTCGTTATTTCTAAGTTGATTTCAAATATAAAAACAAAAAAAAAGACACCCAAACTGAAGAAGGAAGTTTCACCAAATTCACTCTGGGAACATTTAACAATTTTAACACAGATGGACATGAGTCATTTTCTGGATTCAGTGGAGAAAACCCTTTCAGGTCTAAACTCTTTAAACAAATTACCAACGTCGGACAATATTTTTTCGCCTGTCTGGATTTCTAAATATTCTTGTTGACTCAAATATCTGCAGTCTTAACTTAACCAACTTAAACTCAGTTGGTGGCTATGATATGTACACATGTTTTCAGTGAGGTGATTACACACCTTAGGAGATGTTGAAAAGTGGCAGAGAAACCACCAGGCATCAGTCCATCACCACAGATTCCAGACCAGCATAGAAATGTACTTCCTCACAGCACAAGTTGTCATCAGGCTATCATCACAGTTGCAACATTTTAAAGCAAAGTAAGTATGTCTAAATAAAGAATAAATAGAAATAATGAAAGCAGATGTGTGTAGGGCTTTAGTGCAAATATAAGTCGGAGTGAAAGCAGAGACTGTTTCGTTATGAGCTGGTGCTATAAACGGAGCGTCCTCCCCATGAATCCCCCACAAACACGGTTTGTGCTATTGTCGAATGTTTCTTCCCCATTGTAATTATTCCATTGATCCAGCTTTACTCATTAGCAAGGCCAATCAATTTTCAGTGACATTTGTCTAAGTGAAGTAAATGGAATGATTGCTTCTTGAGCTTTGTTCAATGTGTCAGGCATTATGTGACGTACGTGGGAAGCCTGCCCTATTTGGAACCTATAATTTGATGAGTGGGCAGACAGCCCACAAGTGGTGAGATCAGAGTGCTAAAAAGCATTGGCGGGGAGAAGCATGGCTGGTGCTTACATTCCATTTGGCAGAAGTGGACTGTCTCACGCTGAATGGGGAGAGGTGAAGTGGTTTTGAATGGCCATTCGCTCCAGGACCTAAATAAAAAAAAACAAAAACACATACACACACGCAGATCCACATACACAAACAGCAGGGGAAACCCAACACGGACCAGCCTGTGTCACCAATCTCAGTCCCTCCTGAGTAGATTAACTCCGTTATCAAAGAGGTGTTAGAAGGAGCAGGGTTTTTTTTTAATTGCACTCTTTATATGAGCAGCTTGTCTCAGATTAAAAGAACAAGCAATAAATGTCACCAGGACTTATTGCAGAAAGGCATTTTCTAAACTGTTGATAATCCACCATCTGTGTGAAAGAAAGAATTGCTCGAAGAGGCCAATTTGAGGCATGCTTAGAGTACTTAAAACACTTCAGAAAGCTTATCATCAATAAACATGAACGTCTCTGGGTCTCATTCACATAAAAAAAAAAAAAAAAACCTTATCAGTTTTTACTGGTCTGAAAGCAGGCTGCGGATTGATTATTGATTAGTGCAATGTGTTTTCCTTCCTTCAGGTACGTCACTGAAAATTGACCGTTTGAAATGAGGAATGTATTGACGTGTTTTTTTAACGATTTGCCGGTTTTATCTCCCTCCTCTGTCAGTCCATTTGGATAGATCTGACCTAAAATATAACACTTGTGGATTTTATTATCTTGTTTTTTTTCCTCCTCACTGCCTGACATTTAATCGGATTAAAATAATTTTGTCTGTTTTTCCGATTGTACAACTTGGTTCAGAATAATGAGAAAAGTTTTGTTTCTTCCTTAAAATTCAGAAATATTCATACGCTTGTATTGTAAAGCCTTTAAACAATTTGAAAAATCCACACATAATGTCACAGCTTTGTAAGCTTCTGGTTATTTTGCAATATTTGTGATACATATAGGCCACCTCTAGATGTATTTTAAGCAGCTTTAAGAAACAAAAACTGTTTAAAATCTATTTCTGCTTTAAGTAAGTGTATCTCGAGCTTTGTTCAATAGCATAGTCGTGGGTGCAGCTTTGTGGAGCTTGCGCTGCATTCAGGTCAAAGTTAAAGATTTCTGTGTGTAAGCGCCTAGTTTGATTCTCTTATGTCTCTTTGTTTGGTTACCACAACTAGAAAAACACAAGTGAGAGGGAGGATTATGTAGATCGCATATCATCCACTAGCACTGCGATGTCTGATATTTACTCATTTAAATAGTAATTCAGAGTTTTTGGGTTTAAATTCCACAATCCCTTTAGCTGTGTTATTTTTAAATTAGTTATCTTCTGTAAATTAATGTGTTATAGTCACAGCCCTAATTTTAAAGCAACAACCTTAAATATGGTGCTTCCTTGTTTGATGATATCATGTAAAGAAAACACTTCATGAGTGAGAAATATTGAAACAGCATCTCAACATAACTGTCAGGAAGTTGAAGCTCTGATCAGATGGGTTTTGTAAGCAGACTACGAACCAAAGCTGACCAATATTTCATAATTAGAGTGTTTCCACACCTCTGGTGCTCAGTCCATTTAAAACAAGTTCTGTTTTGGTTCTCTCAAACGGTTTTGATTTGGTTCCAAATAAACTCCAGATCGGTTCGTTTATGGTGTGAGTGTGAGCCAATCTCAACCTGACATCTACCAGCACCTATCCCTTATGATCCAGTAGGCAATGATACTATGTTTTTTTTTTCACATTGCATAAATTCCTATGCAACTATAAAAACATTTTCTCAAAATTGTTCAAAATATTGTATTTCTGAAATAATGTTGCGATTACGCTATAGGGGAAAAAAAAAAAATCCCATGAATAAATTAATGAGAACTGAGCGTCTGCTTCCTTGGTTCTCCATAAATGGACACATCAGACCAAGAAACAGATTGAAGGTTGTAGTTTAGTTTGTAGTGACATGTTTTGGTCCATTTGAAGTTGCCTCTATATGAAAAGAAACTGAACCAACCAGAAAAGTTGCATGTCAACAAACTCAACAATTCAGGCTAAATTAAATAACTATTGGTGTGAAAATGTTCTTAGTTTTTTAAAGTGGCCGAAAGACAGCAAAGTCGATCTTTGGAGTGGCAAATATAAATCAGTGGTGGGAAGAACTGAAAAGGTATGTCAGAGCAAGGCAGCCTACAAACCTGACCCAGCTGAGCCAAAATTCAAGCAAACATAACATCTGTCATGAACATGAAGGAGTCTTCGTGAATGCTTATGATTGTTGCTATGAAGTGTCATTCGGTAAATAATGGCACTTTTAAATGCAAGTTTTAATGGAACTTTGTAATAAAAGTGTCATTATTTACTGAATAATTAAAAGTTTACACGTGTAATGCAACATTTAGTGCACTTTTGCATTAAAAGTGTCATTATTTACCAAATGATACTTCAGGTGAACAGTCGTAAACATTTCTGAAGAGTCATACATGTTCATGGTTTTATGTCACGTTTATGACAGTCTCAAGTCAGTCTTGCACTAATAAATAAATAAAGTGTTACTGAAAAGGTTTCTTTAATAATAATCTGACAGTCGGGAAATGAAAAACATTTTTGATAATCAATCTTAAATGAAGTAAAACAGAAAAGCATGATTTAATGTCTAACAGTGAGGGGGGTTACAGTATACCTTAATACCTGGTTTCTGCTGAAGACTGTTTGGTTAAGTTGAATGAAGTCAGAAAAACCAGGAGTTCCTGTTATAACGACATTCAATGAGCTAGATAATTTATGCAGCCGAATTACGGCGCTAGCTTTCACACCACAGCTGCATATCTCAAATAAGAGCCATATGCCGGGTGGGATGGGTGAGAGGCAGGAAGGGGAAGAGGGCCTTGGCCACATGGCAGGAGCTGCTGGGGAGGGAGGGCGGGGAGGGCCAATTTAAAAAGATGTAATCAGACGGCAGTGTAAGACTCCAGCACATTATGCTTAGCAATTTGGACGCTGACTTTGACAATGAAAAAGAGTTGATTTCCACAATGATGGAGTCCCCTCCCCCTCCCCCTCCTCCCCACCCCTATACTGTATCTCCCAGGCCTCCCCGATTATGGGTTTTACTCTGCGCCCAGTGACCAGAGGGGGGGGCCCTGCTCCTTTGCTGACTATGGCTCCCTGGGGCCCCAGGCGGCTCAGATGCTGCACAGTGAGCATGCCACCTCCGCCTGCAACTCCCCCCTACAGCACCTACACAGCCCGGATCAGTTTAAGAACCCAGGTTTGTATCTGAGCATCTATCTCACATTTTGGACTTTTCAGTTTGATTCATGACATTATTCCATGCAGATGATCAAGTCTTTTCTTTTTAAGCATATATTTGTTTCACCTTTGTCGATGAAAGAAAAAAAAATCCCCTTTAATGAAAAAAAAAAAAACAAATTACAAAACAACATCTTACTGACAAATTAGCATTGCATGTCCTTCCTCCTTTTTCAAATTCAAATGTAGATTTTGTTGTTTCTTTGCAAAGATTCCCCCACTCCCTCAAGTCCCTGCTTGCACATAAGGGGCCGACACATACAGAATGTAATCCCTCATTTGCATGTGAACAAAGTAATTACTGATGATGTCAGAGAGTACAGCGGCCTCTCTAGCAGTGCTCAGGTTTATATGAATTTTGAACAGCCAAAGATGAGAGTAAAGGTAGGAGTGAGTGGCATTTTTCTTTGAAACCCTTAAGACTTCTAAGTGTGGGAGAGATTGCTCACATTATTAGGCAGCGATGCTTGTAAAACAATGAACACTTAAGAGAAAACTTTTTTTTTTTTTTTTGCATAATAAATAGAGCCACTTTACATGCTCACTTTGATCTTTGCTGCATTGTGTCATTTCCCCCCATTTTATGATTGTTTTGAGAAGCAAGATATTAGATTTAAGGGAAGAAAAGTATGGCACACAGACAGCAAAGAGTCTCATCAAAAGGATCTCAAATGTGTTTTGTGTTTTAGAGCAACAAGTAGTCGTGATTAGACTTTTAAAATGAAAACTAAATTTTGCTTTTGTATCAACTATAAATGCATTCCCTTAGGAGGAACTGTATTTAAGAAGCATCTTGAGTGGTAGAAGATGTTGACCTGAACGCAGCAGTTGGGATATTTGGTCTGAGAGATTCACTGATCTCAATATTAACTATAAAAGTAAAATGAAATAAAAAAATAAAACCTGGGTTCTAGTAGGTAATCTGCTTTAAAACCAATAAGGGAGCAAAGCTATGTGTGAGATCTGTCAGTTTGTATTTTCTTGTAATCTCTGGATGCCCAGCTGTTACAGAGGCAGGCCATCCAGAGTCAGATTGCACTAAACCCTTATTCACATATTTGTGTTTATAAGCTGATTTTTTTTTCTATCCTTTTGTCTCATGTTAGCTTTAGAGACAATAATGCTATCTAGATAAAAGAAAAAAAGGGATTTATTTTTGGTCACTTACATCAGCTAATTTGAAATGTTTTATTGTCCATTTAGAAATGTGCCAAGAGTTTTTGGCTAATTGATCTCCAGTCAATATTGTTTTCACTGGTTCTTACTATTAGCAGTATTTTTTTTTTATTTTTACTTTTTTGTGTTATTAATTAGAAACCTCCATGTGAAAGGGGGTTTTGCTGATATTTAAAAAAAGAAAAAATAACATTTTAAGTTGTCTTAATTATAATTTAACTCAAGTTGTCTTTGGCATTC
Organism: Poeciliopsis retropinna; assembly: GCA_010277075.1. NCBI lineage: Eukaryota > Metazoa > Chordata > Actinopteri > Cyprinodontiformes > Poeciliidae > Poeciliopsis > Poeciliopsis retropinna. The sequence goes on from VMRM01000024.1 coordinate 4,003,369, forward strand.
TATATTAAAGGACAAGGTTAGCAAGGTTAGCATTGCTAACTGTAAACAGGAGTGTATGTGTGTATTCCTAAAAAAACTTAGACCCTTATGCTGAGATGTCCATAAACCTACTTTTATTTCCAGATTAATCATGCTCCATGACAGAGGCTGAAGGCTAAAAAAAAACTAAACACTCTAATTTGCTGTTATTTGTTTCGCCTTCCTGTTATCCCCTGAAGGCTTGCTCTTTGAATTAACAGCAGATATATATGTGTAGAGAAATCATGTTTTTTCACATTCACATTTCTGTGCTTCCTTACACTTTATTTGTACATATATTTACCTGATACTGAAATGTAACATGGAGTGTTCTTCTCTCAGTAGCAACTTCCACAATGAGTGTTGTGTTTTTGAGTTTCCAATTGGATGCTGACCCGGGTTGATAAAGCTATAGAGCTTCTGAGTCTTGCAATTAATAATTTCTTAGTACATCTGTACTTAAATTGGTTTTAAGATTTTGTTAAGAGTCAAAATTGTGAATTATTTTAGGATGAATTTTGACAAAAAGAAAATGTGTCTTTGAAAGTAAATTCTTCATTATGAGCTCAGCAGAATCTTTTTTAGGATTTACTCTCTGTGATTCCATTAATTTTTTACCCACACATTTATCTTTTCATCGCAACTGTCAGAACAAAGTGAGACATATGTCATAAATCTATGAAACGACTCAATTGCTTAAAAACAACAGCGGACATTCACAAAGCAGGCCTCAAAAAACACAAGAAACAGCATTTTTCAAATTTCTTTATAAAACCCTTTTAAAAATTGTTTTTTCTTGCCTAACCTGATCAAGTTAAAAATTTAGATTCACAAAATATGCTTTATTTTGGCTGTAGCTTAAGTAAAATAGAAAAAACTGATTTTTGAGACAGTATATAAATATTACATGGAAATATTGCTATTTGTATAAAAATTGTTTTCAGTCTTAGAGACGGAGACCATTTTAGTATTAGATGATTTTAAAGTTGTTTTATCACAAGAAACAGTCTAAAATACAGAAAACTAATACATTAAATACATTTGATCTGTTAAAGTGCATTGAGATTATATTTGTTGCGAATTAAATAAACTAATCTGAGTGACTGTAGTGGAACGACAATCCAGCCCATGTCTCACTTGATATTGTTTTGTACATGCGTAGCCAGCGCATCTTGTGCTTTTTATGTTGTAAAATGAAAATCAGTTATGTATGGATATTAAGGGGGGGGAGGATGCCGCACTCCAATAAAAATCACCAGTTACAGATAATGAGGATTGCCATTTCAACTGAAAAAATCCTTAATTATGTAATAAGCCAACCCACTGGGGGCTGTGCAGGCAAGATAAGAGCAGTAGCTGCTCGCTGTTTAAAGTCTTTACAGTCAAACAGCAGTGTCAACACTTCGAGATGTGTGTTTAGCGAGATGGCTTCATTTTCCTGGAGTGCTATAAATGGATATCTAAGGCGTTCCTTTAAACGGAGTTAACTTCTCTAATATAGCTTTGATAGATGGAGCAGCGACACATTAAACAAGGTGACAAGTCTAGTTTACTGTGTTTGCCTGCAACCAGCAACATTGAGTGCACTTCTCTCACACTATGTGGTTTTTAATGTGTTATACAAAGACCTCCTCTCAGGCATCGCAGGGTTCGCCATCCCATATATACACAAGATCGAGCTGTTTTTGTGCTCGGAAGATTTTTCTTTTTAATGCTGTACGGTTTTTTTCCTCCCCCCCACCCCCGTTTCAGTCTGCGTGTGAATGAGGGTGAGACGGAGGGTTATGTGAAGCTGACAGCAAAGGAGATTGCTGTTAAGAGATCACCACATTTTTCTTTCTCTCTGCCTGTTTTTCCCTTGCATTGCCTGTGTTATTGGCCTTTAGTGGGCATATGGATTTTCAAAAAAATTTTATTAGTCTGAGTTGCTCTTACTCACAGGGCAAAGGTGGTAAGTTCTGTACAGTATTTCTGTTTTATCTCCCTCGAAGTTCAAATCTCTAAACGAACTCGGGTCGGTTTTTTATATTGCTCGTTTTTTTGCCTTCTTCCAAAAAGCCTCTTTTTTTTCTTTTTTTTTTTTTTTTACTTTTTACTGGAAGTTAATCTTATAGACTTGAGATGCAAGCAACGTTTAGGTAATTTTTTTTTACTTACATCATGTTTTTTTTTAACAGAAGAAGCACAACCTGTGATCAAATGTTTGAAATTCTCCTTAGAAACTTTAAATCTTGAGCATAGCCTTATATAATATAATATTCGTTAAGTATAAATTGTTATTTTAGAAGTACTCCCTCACATTATGCATGAGAGCACTGCAACCTACAAATTTACTAGCATGATGGAAGTATGTAGCCTGTTTTCTTTGTGCATGATTAAGTAAAGCGAATGTTTGTGTGCATTAGACACACAGCATGTAGATTCTTTTAGAATCATACTGGATTCAAGATTATTTCAAGAAAAATTAGGCCTGAATTCTACCTTTGCTATATCAAGATATCCAATACAAGCTGCAGATAAGTCCTTTTGACACAAACAAATGAATCCAGTTATGTGTTCTGTCAATTCAAATGTGTCCACTGGGGGTCAGAGCGATAAAGGTAGTGCTGATGGGTGATGAGTTTCCCTAAACTGCTCCGCTCCTCCGTGTGTTTGTGTGCAGGCGCCAACCCGTCGAGGCCCGGCGGTTTCCCCGGCGCCAACAGTCCAGGGCCTGTGGCTGACCTCTACGGACCTAGCAACCAGGATTCAGCCGTGGGGAACTACATCAGCGCTGCTAGTCCTCAGCCCGGCTCTGGGTTTGGACCCAGCATTACTGTGAGTATTTGAGCTCGGATTATGTGGTCTACTGTCTGACGAGAGCACTGAGCCGGATCTGTCTCAGAATACCAATGTTAAAGTTTGGCGCACAGAAAAGGGATGAGATCTGTAGCTTTTCACATTCTCTTTCTGTATAAACTTGCATTTCCAGTTGAAGTATTTGAAATTGGCTCTTAGCGTGGGATTTTCTTAGCTTCTTTGTCGATTGAAGCTGTAAGAAAGTGAGATAATGTCCATATTTATCACTTCATTGTTAGCGCATAGACAATGTATGATGGTAGTGATGTCCTTAACTGGATTTTTACTCAGTTTTCAAGGAATAGGCACTTTCTGATACCAATTTGATACTTTATTACAAGCAAAGCACTCTCTGAATGCTGCGTACTCAGCAGTAATGCTCTGAAAGCATTCCATGATGCATCAACCAACTCGTGTTTGGTTCCTTCAAATGTCTTCATACAGAACAGTTTGCTAATATGTTTATTATTCTGTTGTAACTCATTGATAATTTGGCTTGTAACTGCATCAAACTCTTTAAAAAACTTTTTTTTTCCCTGATACCTTAAATTATAGAGTACTAACAGGGTATTTAATGACATTTAGTACACACAAGGCAGATTTCTTGATAGCGCATAAGAGTAATCAGGGTGGCAACTTATGCATCCGACAATAATCAGGTTCTTAGAGCATTGTTCAAAATCATATTAATGCAGAGAGCCACTCGTTTCGGCCTTCATAATTTCCTTTCCCAGTTTTAGTTGTTTCAAGTCTTTTACAAGCATGAAGTGCAGCCATCCAAAACTGCAATGAAGCATTTTGTGCTTGCTTTGACAACAGATAACTTCAAGTAGTTTTCTTAAATCTGCTCTTAGTGCACTCCAAGTAGATGTGGTTATATTATTCCAATAAATAATATTTACTTGCAGGAAGGATTTCAGTTTGATCAGGATCTGTTATGTTGTATTGGAGTCAACTTGCCTAAAAGAGGTTTGAAACGCATACTATTTTCACAAATTTATATCTACGTGATTAATAACCAAAACTTGCTGCCAAAAATTAACAAGCTGGAATTCAATTGTTTAAGCACATAGGTTCTAGATAGTTTATTTTGGGGGGACGAAACGGCAAAATATAGGTATAAAATGTGGATAGGATTTTACAAAGGGCTGAATTAGATTTTTTGTTTTCTATCCTGTTGATATCACCACTTTATAAATCAGATGTTATACAGGTGATTAGAAAACACCACTTTTTAATTTTAGAAGCCCATATGTCCCAGAACAGTTCCTTCACTAGACCAACACTTCCAGGCAGGTTTTCTCACTCCAAGTGTCCCCCATGTTGATTTCATTTTCTCTGCAGATCAGCAGCTGGTTGTTGTCTCAGCTTTCAAGTGTTAGACTATAATTATGTGCATAGATGGAGCCTAAATAAAAGGTTTTCAGACAGCCTGTGTTACCTAATTTTGCTCAGATGAGCACAGATCCCTGTTTAACTCTTTAACTTGATGAAGTGATCAAAGTCATACTAATAAAAAATAAGCTCTACAAAAATGCTCCCAAGCCCGATATAGCTATGAGTTACAATAACGTTAGAGTAAACTACTGTGGTATTTAAAACCCAGAGTGATCTTTTTAATAAAGCCTGCCGGAAATCTTAACACACAAGTATCCAGAAGAAATGTCAACCAGTTTGGTAATAAATCTATAAAGCTGGATAGACTTCTTGAGCTGCAGCCTTTACCTTTTCATTAGCTCTTTTTTTCCAGCACTGCATGAAATGAAAAAGTCAGAGGACCCTTCTGCACACTGCTTCAGTGCTACCATCAATCACTTAGTACATGTGGAGTCTGAAAATAGCAGTTGGCTTTGGCATCAGAGTAAGTTTAGCAAAAGCAAAGACTAACAAATGTTAGACATTCGTAGAAATACAGTGCAAAATAACATTTGGAGATATTTAATCATTAGATTTTAAAAAAAAAATCATCACATTATTTTCACATTTTAGGCACTGCACTGTCCTGAAATGTCTTAAGAGATGTTCTTCTGGGAGGGCATGTAAGGATGCATTCGCTCCAGGCTACTTACAGACATTTTTCTCCTAAGAGCTCTGAACACTTCCAGCATTGTCATCCACCATTCAGGATGTGCTGTAAAGACAGCAGAATTTCTACACATTCCTTTCTGCACAATGTCCTGTCTTCTCATAGTTCTGGAAAAATGGTCTCTTGCTTTCTCTCCACCATATTCCATTGCAGAAAATCTCTACTGCAGAGTTCACAAACTACAGAAAATGTAGAGAGAGATGGTGTATGAGATTAAACGTTATGTTTGGGATTTGTTAGATAACACTCAAACTTCAATGTAAAAAATCTAATTCCACGGTAGGTGTAGTTCAACGTTTGTGCATCACTAAATAGCCAGCTGTAGCTAAATGCTATGTTAGCATTTTTGTGCTGCATTTTGTGGCTGAACCAAAGGAGAAAATTAGTAGCAAAGGCACTGATTAAGATTTATGTTCTTAATACCTCCAGTCATTTAATCTCATTCAGTTGCTGATACCAGGCCTTTGTTTAAAGCTTACTTTAAGTGAATCCCATGTACAGTTTGTAAATAAAATACCACACTATATTTCATCAATATTACATGGGTGACATTATTATTTTGTCCACCAAAGAGGTTCTAGATGCTGTGTTTTGTAACAAATTCAGTCTCAACCGTAGATTCAAAGTGTTTGCTGGGCTAACACAGCTGCTGTTATATACAGTATGTCAACTATTACACACATAGTTCTCATTTGTTTCTAAAGCTAAAAATCTTTAATACATTCATGTCTTGCTCCTGCTAACAGTGTTTTCCTGCTGAAGACTTAGTTGATGTGCTAGGCTAATGTTAGCACATTTGCTCCCTATTTCAATAAGACTCTACTACTTGTGTCATAACATGATTTAGGTGCTGTGTGAATTGATCTTTGGCAGACAAGCACTGTAATAGAGATTGTTATCCTGCTTTAAAAATATTGCGCTTTGCTTTGAGTGTTGTAAAACATAAATTGTTAGCATTTCAGCTCTTATGCATATCCAGAAATATCTCACTACAGGACATGCAGGGCACACAATAGAAACAAACAGGGAGCTGCAGTAGCCAATACAGCATATGTTTCACTGTTGCTACTACTTTACTTCTAGAAAAGACATATAAACATGTCCTTAAATACATTTTGGCAAGCCATGCATTGGCCTTTTTTAAAAAAGCTTAAAATAAGGAAACACATATCTCATATTTTCATTTTAAAATCTCTTGCTAAATTCACCAGACAGGTTGTTTTTATTTGGCTGTTTTCATAAATTATTTACCTTTACAGAGGTAGCTTATAGTTTTTTTTGTTTTGTTTTGTTTTATATTTGTTTTAATTTGTTCATCTGTGTTGTAGCATTTATTTTATTGCTTAATTGTATCATATTTCTTTGATTCTGTGCTTGTAGTACATAGATTACCTTTCATAATCACATATTGCATTATGTTTTTAAATAAATAGGTTTCTCAGGACATTTCTCAGATCTTTACTACGGATTAGGAGACGTGTGAAGCTCTGTTGATGCATCTCTTGTTTGTTGACAGTGTCACTGAGAGCAAATGCACAAATAGCTCAGGAGAAGGCAAACATTTCTCATTTTCATTTTGCAACCTCTGTAATTGATTTATGCTGTTCAAATGTACGCTGTGGTTGTTTTTGCACTTTCACAGCAAATTCCTTATTAATTGTTTTGGGTCTGCTGGCTGTGCGTCATAATCTGTTGGTCTCAGTGTAGAAAGCTAAATATTTATTAAGAAAGACAAGGGCGGCTCATTTTCAGGACGGATTTACCAGCAGATAAGTGGAGTGATGAACACGGGGGCATTTGTGTTAGTTATTTTACATTCGTTGCCATCGGTTATTTTGAGGAAAATAAAAACAATCCTTTGCGTTAAGGCTGCACGATATTAGAATTTCTTGCTATCGTGGTAATAATGCTAAAAAAGAAAAGTACAATAGCCATATCAGACACAATATGTCCCTATTTTCTTCTTTCCATCTCTTTCTCATGTTTGCTTTCATCATTTTGTGAACTTCAGCATATGTGTCTGGTGCTAGACTCTGTCCAGTGGAGAAATATGACATTAGTATGTAAAAATTATGTTCATAACCCACAATGCATTTGTAATATATTGTGCAGCCCTTCTCTGAGTGGTCAGTAATTTTATTGGCTTTGTACTTCCGTATAATTTATGGAACCGGCCAAAGAACGCACATATTCAATCTTTTAGAAATATGTCAGAGCGTTCTGCTTATTTACCGCCAAGCTTTGTGCTTACAAAGTAATACTATATATTAAATCACCACTTGAGAATTACAGTGAATCAAAAAAAAGAGCTGCGAAGCTTAGAGGTGAAGCAGCTTCTGACTTCTCGCTCAGAACATTAAAATAGGAAATGAGCAAGAAGTAAAACGTGCTTCATAATTCGTTTCTTTATCGGAGATGCTGTTGAACTGAATGTGTATATAATCACTATATCTCACAACCTCATGGATGACTTCAGCTTCACTGATTTGCCCCTCAGTCTCACGCTCCACTGATTGCATTAGCCCCTTTAGCCAGTATGAAAACAGTTGCTCTGAAGAAGCAGTAATGATCTTAACATTTCCCCCCACCCCCATGCAAGACAATTAGAGCGCAATTAGCTGATTGAGGTGATAAAGACAAATAATCGCTGCTGAAAGTGCTTCTCTTTTGTGCTCCGATCCATGGGTTCCTAGAGACCTGTCAGCAGGAAAGCTCGCAAAGTCCTGATAACTGAGCGACGTTATGAAAACCCTTCAATCTTCAAAAACCTTCTGATCATACAGAGGGGTGTTTATGATGCCATTCTCTCCATGTTCTCAGATGAAATCAGTTGTTTATGTTAGCATGAATGGGGATTGTGTGTATTATTACTGTTATCTCTTTCACATGTTTTTTATTCAGTCTAAAAACTCATAACCTGGGCATTCCCCTGTTACAAGAGAAAAGGTTTAAACAGACAGCATCTTAAATTATTAAACACAGTACAAGTCATTTACTTTATTGAAAATACCAAAGTCTTTTCAATATCTTTTCTATTTCAGTAGTAATTTTTTCCCCCTCCAGTTGTAATTATTTCTGTATTTTCCGTGAAAAGTTCTGCTTCTCCACATGATCCAGTTCAATCTAAACCTTCACGTTCATGCTAGCAGAAAATAAAATAAAATAAAAAAACTAAGAAAAAACACAACCGTTGATATGATACTCACTTGTTCTCTCTTTGAAATGCATACTGACAACAGCACTAACTGTACACTTTTAGGGCCCGTTGATTGCGACAGCTTTTACAAACGGATACCATTGAACAGGTGGCCGGTTGCCATCTCATCAGAGGTATTGCCTTTTATTTACTGTGCTTTTCTCTAAAGTATTGTTTTAATGTATGTTCATCACATTCCTCGCTGTTTTTCACCACTTCTCTGTTGAAATGCTGGAGCTGGTGGTACAGGTGTGTGTGAGACGGAGTGTTCCTCTCTTTTTTTTAAAAAAAAAAACCCAAAAACATCCACATTCAAGTAAAAAAACTAAAAAGTAATCCCGGCCGATTTGTCTGAGGAACTGAGTCTCTCAAGTCCCACACACTAACATACTATCAGCTCTTCATTTTTTTAATCTTCTCATTTTAACATTTGAAATGCCTTCACCCTAGAGAAGAGTCTTGTTTTAGCCAATCACATGTCAACAACTCAATAAGTCAACACCCTGTTGCTACAGAAGCGAAAGCAGCAGCACATTTTATTTATTATAAAGAAAACTCTTAAAATCCTTTCTCTAACAAGTGCTCTAACAATTATCTCTCTCCTATCAACCAGTTTGCTTAAATTGTTACTTGTTTGTGCAATGAAATTGTCAGGACTTATGATTCCAGAAAAAAAAAAAAATTCTATTTCTATGTCTGACATACCCAGAGCTCCTTTGTGCAATATTGTGTTGTGTTAATTTTCATTTAAACAGCCCCTTTGGCTTTGTTTTACGCAACTGTGGGATGTAATTTTATTGTACTTTTATGTCCAAACACATTCATGAAGCTTGCGTAAACCACTGTAGTTTCAGCACAGTTGCAGCACCCTCCACTGTCATTTGGCATCCCTACTAAAGATGTGTAAGAAGCTTGAAAGTAAATGAAGTTGCACAATTTTATCCAACAAAATATAAAAGCAACCTTTTCCTTTACAACCCCCTGAGGAATTTGTTTGACTTAAAATAATATTTTGCGTTCTTTCAAGGGAGAAAAAAAATAGTTTTTAACAAAATCGATGCCTCTACAAGCGTGTCTCTAGTTTAGGTTAATCACTGTCTATTAGGGATCTACTGATGAAAATTTCAGCCGATATTGGTATCTGATATTAATATTGCCGTTATAGACAATAACCGATATTTACCAATATTTTATGTATGATGCATTTCCCGACTCTTTCAACATTTTGAAAAAAACATGACTGTGCTGCTGACTTCACAACTGATTATCTGCTTCAGTTGAACTTCCCACAATCCTTTCGGGATTGTGGGAAATACCACGTGACCAATCTCCTCTATCCCTGCAGAAACAAACAAAAAGGAAATAAATATAAGTTGTAAATATTGGCCCAGTTTTATTTATTTGACCAACATCAATATTTTAAAAAGAATGGCTGATATTGGCTGATACAGATGTTGTTGCTGATGTGGAGAGCATCCATAGCATCTATGAACATTTAATTAGGTGTACACGACTCACCTTAGAACAGGAAACAAATAACGTAAAGGATAGTAAATTAATATTTTCTAAAAGCTTTTTACACATATTTGTTAGGGGTTGCAGTAAATGCAGAGGTATGAAACAGTTTTCATCTTCATCGCTTACTTTTTAGATTCCTCGTCTCCGCAAACATTCGTAGTACTTTATTAAGAAACTATATAAATGTATGAAATAGTGTCAACAGCGCTTCTGGCCATATTCGGTAATAACCTTGTCCTTTTTTTTGTGCCTTTGCTTTTCTTTCACTACCCAGCAGAGTATATCTGGTGGCCCGGGACAGACAGGACGGAGTTTCTAATTGGCTTTGTGTGCAGGTGATGATTATCCAACTTCAAGCACTACAGCGTCACCGATGGCTAAATGAGCGAAAAGCGGGAACCATGTGAAGAAGAAGAAGAAAAGGAAAAAAAAGACGTTTGTCATCACAGAAAAACAAACAACTGCTGTACTATAACCCAAACCTCCTATACCTTTACAACCTGGTTTGGTAGGATGTTCCACGTCAACTTCACTCACCGATTTCCTTCTTCCCTTAGCGTTTTGTTTTCGATCACTTTCTAGCGTGTCGCCTGAGTTCAGCCTCGACTTCTTATCTTCTTGTAGTTTGTAAGTGCATTTTCTGATTATTTTCTGTTTTGTTTTGTTTTTAAAGTACAGTGGGTCAGAGCCAAGAAAATCTGCAAGTCATGTCTTCATCTTCGTATTGGTTAGTGTAATGGCAAAAAAAAAAAAAAAAATGACACAAAATAGGTTGGGATAGTTCCATTCGGTCTTTCAGCAAAAAAAATAAGCTCAGTATGGTCGGGCTTGGAGGAGAAAAAAAAAGGAAATTTTAAACAGAAGGTATCTAAGTAATAAATTTTAGTAGCCGTTTTATTTCTTGTGATGTCTCATTGTAAACCATGATTACCTATTTTTGGGCAATACAAAGAGGACTCCAATATTTTTATGGTCCTTTTTTATAAGTGTTGTTTCTGTTGTGTAGAAATATAAATATATATAAATATATATATATGCTATAACAAATTTCATATAACGACATTGTGAATTGAAACTTGAGAAAAAGAAATGTAGCTGTACATATTATTCCAGTCACTGCATATAACCAGCTCAGTGAGAGAATAGCATATTTTTGTGATGGTGTGTCAAAAGAATACGTTCTAGCGTGTGAATAGAAGAAAAAGCTGTAAACAATATTCTACGTTGTTGTTTTTTTTGTTGTTGTTGTTCTGTTTTTCTTTTCTTTTTTTTTTTTTTTTTCTTTTTTTTTGGGTTTGTTTCTGCTGAGAGACGGTATAAAAAATGCCCACAAACAGCCGTGTAAATACTGAAAGCGGAATCATTTTAAAAGTGTCATACCAGCAAATTTATGACCGGTGAGTTTAGTCTAAACGCCGTTTTAGAGGAAGAACAGCGATTATGATTTAAAGATCACTTCAAAGTCGGAGAGATGAAGAGACAGAGAGAGAGAGGAAAAGTAAAAGATTTTTATCCAAAGCACACTGTACGAAGATACACGATGGTTCGAACTTGAAGCGGGCATTTCGCAGAGCTCTGCGCATCCTGACGCTTTTCTACTGCTGAGAGGAACCTGTTAGCTATATATGTGTTTAATGTCCGTTTCATCCTGCTTGTTCCTGATTCACCTCATGGAACAAAATACCTGGGCTCTATGGTCGAGCCTTTTTATCTACATATATATATATATATGGATATATATAAATATATATATATAATGCTTGTTCTTTGAATCGGTTCTTTTTTGAATGAATTAGGACAGTAAACATTTTGATACCATACCTCAGCCTTCGTGACTTCTACCGTGGAATCATTGGCGGGTTTTTAATTTATTCTAGTGGCGAAAATGTCAAACAAAAAAAAAAAAAAAAAAAAAAAAAAAGAAAACACTGAAAGGCTATTTTACAGCGAGTAATCGCTGCACTGTGAGTTGTGAAGTACAGGCCATCCTCTTGTTTGCACATGTGTATGTTGGCTTTTTACAAACGGCCTTGTGCTTTGGGACAGCATGAAGGATTTACTGGTGGTCGGGTCGGGTCGGGTTGCTTTGGGAGGGGGGGTTAACGTGTTCCCAACTAGACAAGCAGCTCGGTGTATAAAAACGGGCGTGTCGCAGCGTACACTTGGATTTCTATACTTTAGACCCACGTCTCACCTGAGGATATTTATACAGGGTCAAAAGATGACACTGAATTATTCACTATCTGTAGCCGTACTCGGCTTTACACCGTATATAAGTGTGGTTAAAAAAAAAGGTTTTATTCTTGACATCGATTTATTATTAAATAATAATAATAATAGTAATGTTACACGCCAGAGTGCGGTCTGGTTTTTAAATTTTATCAATACCGTTGTTTTCTTTTTATGCACTTGTTTTCTTTTTTTTTTTTTTTTTCTTTCTTTTAAAACAACCAGGTAATAAATATGCTGGATACTTCTAAAGTAAATGATATGGAGGTGTGATCAATAATTTAAAGAAAAAAAAACAAAAAAACTTGTAATGTTCAAATGTATAAGAAAAGAAGAAATACAAAAGTAAAAAAAAAAAAAAGACAAAAAAAGAAAGACGCTTTGCCGATTTCAAGTTTAATCAGAGTTTTATTGATACTTTGTGGTTTCTATATTAATAATTGTATTATGCTATTAAAAATGTACTGTGCATCCATTACGTTCTTTCTTTCCATGCCACATCCTCAGAGATGCCGCTATCTTTTGTTGCTCATCCATGTACTTCATTAGTGTGTAAAGAAATCACAGTTAACTTGTAAACAGAGTGCTGTCTTTGATACCAGTGTAGTGCTTTGTTGTTCTCCCTCGCTCTACCTCTCCTTTTTCTCATATTTAGCCGCCTCCCTCCTCGCGCTCTTTTTCTATCTCCTGTAATTACAAAGTAGATGTTATATAGGACTCATTTATATAATACTTGTAGTGAATAGTGGATTTAGAACCAGTCAAGATAGATCTTTCTCTCAATGATCATGTTGTTCTGATATTTGTTCGTTGTAATTTATTCCCTGTACGTTTGTTTAGGTTTTGGGTTTGTTTTTTGTTTGTTTGTTTGTTTTTTTTCCTTCCGTTTGTTTTTTTTTTGTTTTTTTTTTGCCACTCTTAACATGGTTTCAGCTAACCAAAGCTCTCACGGATGAACAATGGAGAAATTGTTGCTATAAGATGGAATTGTACACAAGGCATTATTTGGATCCCCACCCTTGAATGTTTTAAAAGGGGTGTGCCATACTACCTTAAATGCTAATGCTAGACAGAGCTTTTATTTAGATTTTTTTTAATTATTTTATTTTGTAGGAGGAACACGTAAAGCAAATTAGAAAAATGACTAGAAATTATTTTTGATTTAGAAAAATTAAACTCCAATATCAGTCACACCAGACGTTTGATAACAGTCTCTGGTCTTTAATTATTCAAGTGCAAATCAGTTTCTGGAAGCCATTTTTTAAAACAAAATGACTTCAAACCATTTCCAGATGTCATACTCTATAAAACAGCACAACACACTTCATTTAAGAAGAAGACTTTAAATAAATAGTAGCTGCTGTTTGTTTTTAACATTATTAAATATTTTAGTTTAGTGTAGATCTGGCATTTTAACTCATTGCTGGCTTTATGAACACTTTATACCCTACATTTTGATAAGAGGTGCTCTCAGTTCAGTCCACTTTATCTTCCGGCGGCATAATTTTACTTCATAATTACATATAGAACATTTTATGGCATATATTTGGGTCATATCACCTCACTTCATACTCCTTGAACTTTTTCATATTTTGTCATATTATATCCACAAACATTGATGCATTTCCTTGAGAAACACATTTGTGAAGAAACACATTTGTGAAGTTGAACCAAATTCGTACACAGCTTTTTCTTTTTTTCTTCACAAATTCAAATCTGAAAAGTGTGGCGTGTGTTTGCATTCATATTGTAGAACCACCGTTCAGTTACAGCTGCAAGTATTTTGGTGCAAGTCTCCACCAGATTTGCACTTCTAGATGCTGACCTTCTGGTGAACTGACTCTATTGGAAGGAGACTGGCTGAACAGTAACGTTCAAGTCTTGCCACAAGTTTTCAATTGGATTTCAGTCTGATCCGATCACAAGGAAATCTCAAGTTTTTTGCAGCAGGTTTTCTTGCAGAACTGCTCAGTTTTTAGCGTCTTGTGTCTTTTTTGGACACAAGTAGCCTGCTGAAGAAAAAACATCCCATCAGCATGATCCTTCCACCACCATGTTCTAATGGAAGAAGTTGTGTTCAGGGTGATTGTCTGCCTCTAAAAGGTACATTTTTATCTCATGTTTGCTGTGTGCCTGTGTGGCTTTTTGCAAACTGTAGTGCCTGAATTGTTCACAATCCTACTCTGGTGTGTGTTGGTCTGTTACACACAGCCCCAGTTAAACACACAGATTCGCTGTTTTAGCTTGCAAACTTGGAAAAACTTCAAGGGGTATGAATACTTTTCTGCGACGCCGCCAGCTGCTCTATTCTGTTAGATTACATGCAGTATTTGGAGTAGAGGGCTGCTCGATCGCCAGTCAATCCAAACAAGCACACAGGGTGTTTTATTTGAAGGTAAGTACATTTCAACGATTTTAATTGTCCTTATGTCTGGAACAATAAATAATTTATTGCTCCTAATGATATTGGATCATTAAGGAAGAAAATAGCATATGCCACTTATAATTTAACAATTTGTTTGTCCAGTGGCACTAAAATTTCAGCCTTATTCAGACAGAAATAAAGACAGCATCACTTGTGTTCACTTGCAGAGTTGCACATTATGTGATTTTTTTTTTTTTTTGTTTCGCATCTTGTAGCTTGGACTTTAAGGTAGCATGGCTCTTGCTGTAATTTCATTTATTCTCAAACTGACAGCAGTTTACAGCTGATGAATGTTACACATTTTAGTAGACTAGCTTATCCATTCGGGGAGAGGGGACGGGTCTCAGTTCAAGAAAAAAAAAAAAAGAGAAGAAAAGTAATCTTAAAAAAAAAAAAAAAAAAAAAAAGATTCAAAAAAAGTCAACCTGGAATGGTGTTGACATTTGTAGTGTACTACCGTATCCATTTAAACTTGAATCTTGAGGCAAGTGCTAGGCAATGGCCACACCATAATATCCCCCATTCACTAGTGGAAAATCCCACCCTAAAACTGCTTCTGATATTTCTGTCCAAAACATCCAGTCTTCATTTTATTTATACTCAATTCGCTGGTTTCACTTTGCTGTACTTCCGGTCACTCTCGTCTGACCTTTAAGGCTCATGAAATGTTGCAGAGCATTTTTAACCCCAGAAAATAAAGAGAGAGAGAAAGAGAGGCCTAATCACAGTGGTGCTCATGGTTTTAAGCCAGACTATGTGCCCTTATCTCTGAGAGATACTGGATAGAGTCACAGTGACCACAAAGTTTGTCTCTGAGGCTACAAAGTGACTCGCCGACACTTTATATTTATAGTTTTGGCTCCTCTTGTTACAGGATATAAATATGAAAACGGTTCAGGTTCAGAAACGTCAACTGAACGTGTCAAGGTGACAGAAATAACACAAGTTCTCACATGAGGTCATGTTTTAGGGTGAATTTCCCTTCAAACCATCTCAGCTGCATTCATTGCTAAATATACCAACAGTTGCAATATATATATATATCTGTGCGTGTGTATGTGTGTGTGTGCGTCTGTGTCCATGGGAATATATATATATATATATATTTGCAATTTTCACCCATTTTGACTTTGTGTGAAAATACTAGACTGGAGACCTCAGCTGTATACAAAATATTCCTCGTGCATTTAGTCGAAACATGGTCACTAGCTGACGTTCAGAGACATGATTTCACTCCCTCCACCTCCACCCGCCGGCGTTTGGACGGAGCAGAATGCACACACCCGAAGGGGGGTGCGGGGTGGAGCCCAGACGCCCCCTTTCAGAGCGCCCGGCCGGCAGCGAGAGGCTCTGCTGTGCTTCCATGTCTCCGCAGGCCGAGCACAGAGCCTTCGCTTGCTGCCGCCGGCCCATTCCTAACACTTGCCCCTGTTTTTTTATGTTAACCGACTTTTTATGGCGAGAGACAGACAGACTTGACTGACATCTGAAAGCATCTTTCAGGTTATCATATGGCTTTGCTCAAGCCCTATTGTAAAATATTCTGAAATAATAACGGTGATAATAATGGATGGGGGTCTCTCACATATCAAATGTGGAAAGTCTAATTTTATATTTGTATTTTCAAATAATAATATTGACAAAAAAAAAATGTCTGTGAAAGGTTTCCATCCTCTACTGTGGTCCAGAAATTGATGTGTCTGTCTGGAAAAATAACTAAAATAAACTGAATTGTTATATTACTGGTTTCCACTCTGGCGTTGTGTTTCTGCTTTTCCGATCCAAAGAAAATGAATCTGCTGCCGTCTCCACACGACGACACAAACATGTCTGAGATACAGAGCTTAGGCTCTGCACCGAGTGGCATCTTGGAGCCGGACGCTCCGCCGTTTGCAGGACGTTTGATGTGTTCAGTCCAACCACAGACTTCCATCCCACATTTCCGGTTGGCACACGCACACACACTCCATGTCCTGGCGCCCGGAGTCGTTTGGGGTCACTCTACACGGCGAGATTAATGGAGTTTGGGGAAGGAACAGAGGCAGAAAGCAGGAGCTGGAGTGTAATACTGCTGCCCCTCAGTGGCCTCTGCCAGCACCTGAACAGATCCTGGGGGGAGGAAGAGGAGGCTGCTTCATTCTCATTTCCTTCACATGGATCCCAGGGAGGAGTGGAAAGAATTGAAGATGTGCTGAAGTAAATGAGTTCCACAGACAAGTGCATGACGGTGAGTTTAGATCCTTACAAGTGTAGGGAGACACGCTTATAACGCTTTACCTTTGATGTGTTTGTCTTCAAGCTCTTAGTTCTGCTGCAAGCTGACAGTTTCCTCCAAAGATTCAAATGGTTAGATTTTATAACTACATTTATATACAGACTTTTCTAATAGTGTAGTTAAGTAATTTCCAAACATTAAACTCATTTAATGATAACTTCTTAATTTTAAAGATCCTGGCATACAGTTAACAGAAACCCCAAATTAAGTTTTTGTAAAAACTTGAATATTTCACACAGGCATTAAAACTGATATTTAATTCAGGAAAAAAAGAGTGGATCAGGTTGCAATCTAAAATATCACAGTTGTTGAGCAGACAGTGGCTGACCACTCTCCAGAGAGGCACCAAAAGAAGCTGGAGTGCTGTATCCAGGAGAATTCATGAAAGGTTTAGTGGAAGGAAAAAATGTTACAGTCAACAGAGATAACCACAGCCTGTTATCCTACTGAAGAGTTTGTGAGATATTTGTAAAACATGAACCGCAGCTGGAGTCTGATTCTCGAGTTGGCACACACAAAACATATCCAGGATATGACCTGCAACTGCTACAAACACTCCAGCTCTGCTGTGTATCATGACATTTTAAAATTCTTCATTCGTCCTCCCACTAACGATTTTTGTGGATAGGCTGATGTGATTTTTTAGAAGGAATTGGTACCAGGTATCATAGTCAATTTTGGAAGTAACATCAGCAGGAAGATGAGAGAGACGCCTGAACCAGCTGTGCTGATGACCTGAAGCAACCTGAGCCCAGACCCACAGGCTGGTCATTCATGTAAAAGGAAGTGAAGGACTGAGTGTGTATCCTAGACAGTACATGGAAATAAACCTTGATATTTTTGACATATCTGTATTAAAAATTCATTTTCATTACTCTTATATTCAACATTTCTGTGATAAACTGACTTTTGGGGTTTTCATTAGCATATTGTGTGAAATAATGATTAAAAAGTTAAGAAAATAAATTCTCTATTGCATCCTAATGTATTGAAATGCATGTGTATGTTGTAGATTTTATAGTTGCAGATGGAGAAGAACAAAGCTGCCATGGTGGGGATCCTTCAGCACGTATAAAACAGCCTTGTTTAACACGAAGCTACTGAAATTCAGCCATGGGGATTTTTAATGTGGATGCTTGTCAGGTGAGACCAACAGTCTGACAGCTTCATCACTCATTTGGACAAGGTGATCTATTTATTCTGACTGAGATCAATACTGTTCTCAGCCATGTTTTTCACGGCCGAGGCTTCACAAGTTTAGATCACACCGCTGTTGTTGGGTTGTTTTTATTTATTTATTTTTTTTTTTTCTTCTCTCCTTTATGTAATGAGAACATTGTTGATCCAATTTGTTCTCGGGGGAGTTTTTGATTTTCTTCCTGCTTGGCGCAGACATCCACAGGCAATCATAATGAATAAACACCCAAATTAAAGAAACGGTAAAATATCCCACCAAGACGCACTTGTGCAGTCTACCGCGTAGAAAACGGAGAGTGAGAAAAGCTGAAAAAAGATTGCCAAGGCAGCATTCTGTCCAGACTATGGTCACTGCATTAGCAGCCAGTCCCATCAAAGCGTCGATGCCCTGGCTCACTGTGTTTTTAACTTCGAAGCCTCGCTGCTTGACCTTTCCCGTCCACCTGCCTTTAATTAAGTGCTAATTAAAAGCATCATTATGATCAGAGAGCTCAACACTCACAGGCCCTTAAACGCAACGATTGGGGTCTTTGGTGGAACTCTGCGAGACAATCAGAAGTCATTATGGGAGCTAAATGTCAGCTGGTAGCGTAGAAGAGGGAGCTGTTTTAATCTGTCAAATCAAAGATCGCTTCAATGTAGAAATATTATTTAGGCAAAAGACCACTCTGCTGTGTAAATGTACTTTTCTTTTTCTTTAAAGGTTTGCAGCCACCTGATTTTAGAAATGAAAAGATTCTTTCTTTATCAGTAATGCAGCAGCACTATAAGACGCATCATTTGGCTCCCCTGGGAAAGATGTGTAAAAATCTTTGATTTTCATATTTTTACAGTAGTTTATCTTACACTCTTCTCATAGTTATTAATCTCCCTGCTGTCAGTAATTTACTAAATCCCATTTTGCCCATAGAGCAGCATTTAGTCTTCTATTTATGTCACCAATCTCTGTTTGGTTCCTCATGACGCTCGCTTCACTACAGCTCCTCCTACAGGTCTGCTGTGGGTTTTATTGGAAACTGAGAGAAAATTCTTACACTGAAAAGAAAACAGGGAATCCACCTTAAATATATTGTGTTAACTGGTCACAAATAATCAAATTAAGTTTATCAAGTTGCCATGTTAAACAAATGCAAAGAAAGTAAAGTTTGACAAACTTATTTCAGTTACATTTTACAAGTCTATTCTTTTCAGTGAGGCTGATTTGTCTATATGACTAAAAGCATAATTTTACTCTCAGCTGATCAAAACACACATTTACAGTAAAACTGCCAGCAGACTGTAGGATGTTTCTAGATATATACTTTTTACTTAGTTTGATTATTAATGTGTGCGTCTTTGGAGATTTTATTTATGACAGTCTGGTTTGTGGTATGTAACTTTTATTTAACTTTTTTTTTCTTTTTTTTTTTAATATTTGTTAAAACTGTCACCGTATTGTGACAGTATAATATGAAACAGACTGAAAAAATGTAGCTTTCTCCCGGTCTGAAGAAATGCACCGCTCTCTGTCCAAAACAACCAATCACAGCAAGGAGGAAGGTCTTACTGCTGTTAATCATGCTGAGGTATGTACATGATTGCTAATGGTGGAAAAACAACGTACTGTTTCAGTCTTTAATTGGTGGTCATGATCACTAGCCTTAGCATTCATGGCATTCTCTGCTGCCAGGAAGACGCTGTAGTGTAGCAGAGATCAAGAGGGAGGGTGTGAGCAGTGCCAATGAGCTTTGATTGCATCCCTTTATTTCGGGTCAAACAGAAAAGGCTTATATTAGCATTCCATACATCTGGTTAGCATGTAGGTAGCATCTAAAAGCTGCAATTCTTTGCTGCAGCACTCTAAGAATGTATAGCTTACAAATCTTTACCAGAAGTCTCAGTTAACGTGTTTGCTTTTGTAGTTTCGAACATTTGTGCAACATTGAAACTTTTTCTTTCAAGCAGAACCCCACATGCACATAAACTTTACCCGCCACGTGTGCGTGTTACCGGCTCGTTGGAAGGCCTCAACCTCGTGCCAGTGGCTCTGTGTAAATTTCCCTTGGGCCGGCTCTAACAGGCTGGATGTGACAGCTCTACGGCAAACACAAGCAAGTCGCCATGTGCTGAAATGTCAAAGCAAGGATGCAGCAGCAGCAGCATCACCAAAAGCTCTGGCCACTAAGCAGCTGCAAATAAAGAAGTGGCAGACCAAGAGAGAGAGGAGGGAGCGTGGCGCTGGAGGATACCTGCCCACTCTGCATATTCATCTGGTGAAGCTGCAACAGATCCTCATCCTGCGAGGACACCTCAGGGCCACTCGGCATCTATTAACGGTAATTAAGAGCCGGTCTGAAATGCTGGCATGTTTAATTGCCAATTACAGTTCGCTTAGGTATAGACGGAAATGACAGCTACTTATGTAGTACATCAGTCTAAATAATCAACCTGTGTTTATACCTTGAAAATGAGGAACGAAATGGAAGGTTGAGGAGCAGCCATGATCCCGCCGGCTTTGTAGGAATTCAAGAGCAATAATGAGCAACGTTCTGTGGATGTGCACTTAATTTTATGTGCATCACTAAATTATCTCCCCGCACAGCTATGTAATGGTTGCTCCTCCTTTGGAGCGGAAAATTTTTTTGACAGTGCTGTGTAATAGAGTCAATAGTTGATGGGAAGACTGTTGTGGATGGGGAGATGAGGCACTCAGGTGGCTGCTTCCTGCCAGACTCCGGGCCTAATGTAGCCCTTGGCATGGAAATTGACGTGACATTGATGGGCACTCTCCTGCCAGCAGAGAGTGCAGTGCCTGCACAGCCTTCCAATGCACTAATAATTGCTGATTAAAAACTAGTTAAGAGCCCATGAAAACTCAAATGTGCATTAACCAAATGACCTTCTGGGAATAGCAAATAGTCTGCAGCCGAGAACGCAGATGGAATCGTGTGCGAGGACCTGCCTCCTGGATTGTTTAAGGAACAAACAGGCGCATCTCTTTCAGGTGAGGAGGAGGGAGTGTTTTTCTAGGTAGGGAGCCGTTCACAGCGCTAATATTCTTTGTGTTTCTAATGGAAAATACTAACTGCTCGGAAATTAACATCATGTTGATAGTGGCAGCATTTGACTCACTGCCAGAGGATGTTTTAGCCACCATTGGGCCTGTGCGTGGCCATCCTCAGTAATACCCATCAAGCCATAAATGTGTATGTGTCTTACAAACACTCCCACTACTTCTTAGGTTGTCATTTTAAATTCCTGCTTTTCTAACTTACTGTTGCAGGTAGCTGTGCTGCAGTGCTTGCACAAGGATTATAAACCCTGGATTATAAACAACTAGCTTCGCCTGAGTTTAACTTTTTTTTTTATCATTTGGATTTTTGTCCTCCGCTGTGGCACTACCAGGGCTGGACAACAAATCAATAATATTACAGATTGCAATAGATACATGATCAATATCAATAGATAATATGTCTGATAGAATTCAATAAATTCACAGAACTGCGATCTAGAACCGCACAGCACTCAACCTCTCACAGCCTGCTAAGTAAAGTTGGCGGCATCAGCTAACGCTCTCTTTGGTTACCTAGCAACAGAATGTTAAGTAACTTGCGCAGCAGCGGTTTACGGTATCGCCACCAGACACAGATACCGGTAAAAAGTGATGAGAAGACCGATGGAGATAAATGTTGAACAAACCTAAAAGAAAAGAAAAAACTGTGTGTATGAGAAGTCGCATCAGTCGCAGAGATCACTAACAATCCTAAAAAAAAAAAAAAAATCTTCAGTAATATATTGGGGATAAATTTGTACAGAGCATTATCATCCAAAATACGAGATTTACAGATTAAATCCTACAGATGAATTGTGAATTAAACCGAATTAGCTGCAGATGACACACACACACACACACACACACACAAAAGAAATAAATTAAACAAAGATTTTGTGTAACCGATATCAACATAATTGTCAGATTACTTTATGAAATATAATTTCTAATGCAATTGTTATCTTTCATTATAAAACGCCGAAGGATATTATATCTGTAATCTCATTACTTTGGTATGTTTCATTATCCTCTGGAATAAATGATGCTAATTAGGATTTAATGTGAGGTCAAGGATCAGTAAATTGGCATTCTGCTTGGTTTTGACAGCATCTGTCACCTCATTAACACTCCTTTGCTCCTTTTCAGTGTGTGACAGATGAGTTTAATGTAAATAGATTCATTTAAAGAAAGAAAATCATTATCTCAAGCAGTCGGTTTTCTCTCTTTTAGAGAGAAAATCTCAGTCTCCTTGAAAGAAGCCGAATTTCCCGTCTGCGTTTAACAGAACGGAGCCTCGACGACGGGCCGTGTGAAGAGCAGAGCAGCTCGTGAGCTAACCCGCTCAGAAAATACTCATATTGTGGCCCTGTTTTTCTCCAGAGTCATGCTCCAGATGAAGCATTACGTGATTACAAAAGCCATCAGTTTTGGCCGAGATCACAGAGGATGCAGCTGTCTGTTCATTGTTCATCATTATTGTCTTCATGGATCTGATGATGCTCCGCAATCAATAGTCGCCTCCGAGTGAAACCAGGGAGCAACAGACTGTAGAGGCAGGTTGGATCGACAATTATCACCGGAGGACGGAGCTGAAATCTAAAGTAAATGGCAGGGGAGAAGAGAAAAAGTAATGGTGTTGATGGGATCATTATCGCTGGATTACTTATGATTACCTGGCCGAGCGTGCTCCTTTACTTGGGAAAAAAAGACGGGGGAGGTCTTCAGACGTTTTTAAAGGTCTCTCTAAAACCGTTAATTGCAAATAATTATCAGCAGCACGTGATTTTAATGTCAGAGCCTCTGTTGGCATAACATTATAACAAGATGAGTAGTTATCTCCTTCTGAATGATCATTTCAGGGTTTTTTTAACCCTTTCAATTAAATAAACACATATTTGCAGAGCCTTAAAACATTTACATTTTTTCACATTTTATCACAGCAAAGGACAATTGATTTGATTGGGATTTTTATTGATAGAACATAGTAGTGCATCATTTTGCGGTGAAACTTCCTAATTATTAAGTCACAACTGGTGGGCACTTCCCCGTTACCTAGCAACCCGAGCCAAGCCTAGACCCTCACCCATCAACCCAAGCGGAGCTTTGCTCACTTCATTATTCCAAAACTAGAATTTTTGGTCAGCTGCTTTTATCGGTGTACAATGGCAGCTGGAAAAGACAATTGTTTTATTGTTGGCTGCAATTGTAATCCATAAGTATGATCTGCTCTACTTATGGAGATCAGATCTAATCTGTTCCTCTGGCAGTATGTTTCGGGTTGATGATGAATCTCCTCATGGTCTCCAGCCTCTAACAAGATTTTCTTCCTGTTTTTTTTAAGCCTTTATTGTCCATCAACTCCTTCTTCCTGTGGAAATACAAACATCCCCACAGCTTCTTTAGCGTGTTTGCTGTGCCCCTAAATTTAGTCAAACTGCAAGCACTTCCTTCAACAACAGGTTTCTTCTTGCAACTCCAACATAAACACTAGATGAGTGCTAGTGGTTGGTACACAGTTTCTCCATAGTAACCGTGATTTTATTGGCTGCTTAATGTCTCTTTTTGTGATGTCTGAGAAGAATCCTGCTGGATCCCAAATGTTAGGGATGTAAGAAGCTTGTTCTGAAGCTCAGGTAGCTCCGCAGTTTCTTTGTCATACTCGGAGGTAAAAATGGAGATGAGTTTTGCAGCCATCATGCGGCACTTGGAGCATTTAGATGGCTCCCGTAAGAGAAATGGCCTCAAAATGTCTTTGGCACCTCTGATGTCCTGAGCAATCAGCCACATCACAGTGCGGTGTGTTCCAGCTGTGATGTGGCACCATCAAAAAAAAAAAAAAAAAAAGAGAGAGAGAGAGAAAGAAAAAGGAAAAAAAGCTTTTACTTTTGTATTACGAAAGCAGTGTTTTTACTCCCAAAGTTGCTGCAAAGACTAATGAGAGCTGAAGCTCTCACCACGCAGGAGTAGGAGGAAAAGCATTTTCAGTGGTTAACACTGCCATGCATAGGTTTGTAATCAGATAACGCTGATTTCTGTGAAATCTCGAGCGATTTGTCTCAGTGGGAAATCACAGGCGAGGTCAAGCTCAAGGGCGCTTTTATGTCTCATCGGCAAACCTGGTTACCAGCAGAGTGATGCAATGGCACATCAAGTGCACAATGTATATATAGGAATAAAGAGACAATCGGATTTAGTTCCACCTTAATGGAAGGAAAACTGATATATTATAAAGTAAATTCAAATCATAGTCGCACCATTTATGTTTTTTTTTTGTTTTTTTTGCCTTTTTCTTGTCTATTTTCCTTCATCTGTATGGGTGTGTATATATGTGTGTGTGTGTGTGTGTGTGGTGTGGGTGTGTGTGGGTGGGTTCGGCTTCTGCGTTTAGGCAACACATACCCTTATCAATCTCTGCACAATAACAGAAAACAATTTGCTAATGTTTTGAAAATAGCTTTCCCATTCCTTGCTCCAGCACGGAGAGATGTATGCACAATTTCATAAACACAATCAGCGTGCTGAATGGCGGCACTGATATTCTGAAAGAGAGAGAGAGAAAAAAAAAATCTCATTATTGTTCCCGAGCTATGGAAAGGCAGTCAATGGCCCATATCGCACCAAATGCCCCCCTCCTCCTCCTCCTCCTCCTCCTCCCTCTCGGTGGAAGCCCACCAGCACACAAAGCTTAATTCCACCAAGTGGAATATGCTGCAGCTTGTTGACACAATGTGCGAGCTGATCAAAACGGAGCGCAGCAACAGGACGGCGACACTTGCTGCTGCTGGGAGGCCATGCTGGTGTCCTGCCGTTCAGATCATGTGGCTCCAGCCCGGAATAAGCCGCCTTGTTCTATGTATCCTGAAATGCCGTGCGTCTGGACTGGGCATGTCTGACTGAGCTGACAGGAGCTGGATGTGGTTAGAGCGTCAGCGATGGCAGACGTCAAAGCATATTTAATGCAGGATTCAGTATCTGAGCGAGCGTTATGTTAGTGTTAAGCAGAAAAAGTACGCCGTAAAAAAAAAAATACTAAAATGATTTACTGCATTTGAAAACAAATGTTTGCACACTGTCTGACATTAAATCAGACTAAACTGTTCCAGTTTTAGCTCAGTTAGAATGACTAAATTAGTTACTTTTGCTAAATCCCTGAATAAGTTATTCATCCTGTTGGATGTTTTGCTATTTCTATTGTTTTTACAAATAAAATGAACAAAAAAACTTTAAAGTGAAAACCTATTTCTTCAAAATAGAGTAAATTCACTCGCTTCACTTCTGTGTCGTGAAAAGTAGTAAAAATGGCAACATACATTTTAATCCAGTGTATGTAAACATCTACTTTGAACTTTATGAAGCTCTGCTTTTAATATTTAAGTCAAGCAATCAAAATTGTAGAAGTATCTAATAAATAATCCAGCTGCTGTTCATACACTGATGGTCACAAAGAAGAGGAATTTTGAAACAATCTGATCAAGAAAAACAATATTTATGTTTGTGAAATGTCACAGGTAAAAAAAAAAAAAAAAACCTGTGTAAAATTTAGCAAAGTCGAACATATTTTTGTACAAATTACACATAACAGCA
Organism: Poeciliopsis retropinna; assembly: GCA_010277075.1. Classification (NCBI taxonomy): domain Eukaryota; kingdom Metazoa; phylum Chordata; class Actinopteri; order Cyprinodontiformes; family Poeciliidae; genus Poeciliopsis; species Poeciliopsis retropinna. The sequence continues at coordinate 4,028,766 of VMRM01000024.1, forward strand.
CGGCTGAACATTTCTGCTTTATTGCAGCCAATTTTTAAAAAAAATTATATTTGATGATGAACTGACGGTTTCTTAGGAAGAAGAAGGAGGAATATGAGAGGAACACCTGCTGGTGTCTTTTCCTGCATATGAAGAATATATGAACATCCGTTTTCATAAACGACAAACTTGTACTCTGTGAACAATGCGCAGTGGGAGCCATGCGCTTGATTTTATTCTGCACCCTGTGCTTTTTACGCTCTGCTCTGTCCCGTTGCTCTCGCCTCGTTTTAACACCTCCACCTCGGCGCTCTCTCAGCGAGCGCGCTCAGTGTGGGCTCAGTGTTTGAACTTCAGGGTGAACGCGGGGACCACGACCCGTGACGTACTCTCGGAACAGATGCAAACTTCAGCAGGTACTTCTGGCTGACATTTGATGATTCAAGGTTTATGCTGATCATCACAGATCACTGAATGTCAGGGCCCGTCTGGTCAGAGCTGATATATTCATCACGGGAGAAGGAGAAGGCGCAGTCGGGGTGATACGCTGCCTCTGCTTTCTGTGCGTGTCTAGAATGAACAGCACTGGAAGGACTCGCTGAGAAGCGTTTGTTTCTAATACCTTGTGGGGACCATTTTCCTGACACATGCTACGTTGTGGGGACCCACACATGTTTGCGCAGCTATCTTTGCGGGGACTTTCCATTGACTTCTATTCATTTCTACAGCCTAAACCTTACCATTACCCTTATCCTAACCCTAACCATTACATACCCTAACCAAAACTCAATTCACACCTTAGTCCTAAACCTGACCCCTGACCCAAAAACAGTGTTTCCCCTTGTGGGGACCAGGCCTCAGTCCCCACAAGGAGCAGTGTGTGTGTGTGTATGGGTGTGTGTGTGTGAGCGTGTGTGAGCATGGGTGGGAGGGAGCTGCAGCAGAAAAATGGCTCTGTGAAACAGCTCTCAATCAGAGCAGCTGAGAAAGGTCATACATCACCTTTCTGCTGAAAAGCAAAGCAGCGCCAACATCAGTGAGAGCAAAAATTGTAGAAGAAATGGTAATAAAGACGATCGCTGATCACAAAAGATGAGCATACTTAATATTGCCGTTGATAGATTTTATCCGACTGACATGCCACATAGTTTTAGTTTAGGAGAAAGTAAAAGTACTTTTTACTTGAGATGTGCATTGAAAGTTTGGAACACATTCAAAATTATGCAATTTAATGGCACCAATGTGGCGGTAAGGTCATGCTCTGTCTAGAAAATTCTGAATAAAACTATTGGAAAAACCCTTAGAAATCAACACACAGTATTCACTGAAAATGACATGCTTTTAAAACATTCCAGATATGAAAATATTTAAAGTCCTTTAAAGCTGTTCTGTGATGGCTGTAGAGAACATTAGTGAACAAACAGCATCACGAAGACCAAGGAACACAGGAGAAAGAAGAGTAAAGATTAGAAATAGGGATAGGCAGCATGTTGTGGAGCTTGTTAAAGCAGATTTAGGTTGTAAAATAACATCCTTATTTTGTTACAGGCGCTCCCATGGTAACGATGGAGGAACTGCAGAGAGGAAGTCTTATTTAAAGGGTTTGGAGAAGATCCTCTTGTAAGATGAGATCACAATGGCCTGCATACTGATGTTTTGATCACTCTGTACTTGGAGTAGCCTTTTAACCAGATACATTTTTTTTTACTCAAGTAATTTCTTGCCAGCTAATTTTGACTTTTGCTCCAGTGAAAACATGTTGAAGTGGTGCTACTCTTTAGAACAATTGTTGTGTACTCTACCCGCGTCTGTTCCAAGTTGGGTTTGAGTTATCCTAATATCCCACTAAAGTGATTTATTCTGGTGGTGTGACACGAGCAAAAAAACAGCAGCGTACAATATTTTATCCAAGTAATAAACAGGGAAACTTTTGTAGACTTTACCATCCATTTTTCATTTTATACACAACTGTTTTCTGTCATTGTAACTTACTTTTAGCTGAAAGGGTCACCCTGAGCTCAGCCCCGGAGTGAGGACTCTGCCATCTTGTTCCGAATCTCCTCAGACAAAATTGTTGATTCAGAGATCAAACCTTTTACCGACCTTCCCACACTGGACAATTTCTCGGAGCGTGAGTGCATCAGGCCTCATGTGGCCTCGGTGAAGTGCACAGCAATCAAGGTGAATCTGAGGGGGGTGACGGTAAACACCAGCTCAGCTGTACGGAATGAGTGGAAAATGTGTGTACACACACACGCGTGGATGTGGTAAAGGGGAGAAAAATGCGCTTTCAGGGTCAATGCAGCACTCAGACGTCTTTCTCTCCCATCACCAGTTCTGTACTGTTGCACAGCAAAGCCATCGATGTGTTTAAATTGGTTAGTGGCAAAATTTATACTAGCTGGTAGCTAAATTACAGAGACTAAAAAATGAGACTGATTCAACACTCTTTCCTGTTTTAAATTATTTTACTAAGATAAAATGGAAACAGATGGAAAGATTTCATAATTCTATATTATTTGAACTGTTCTCATCTTGGTCTCAGACACCTTAAATTGTGATTCAGTGTGTATTAAATCATTGTCCAGCAGGGGGAGACACTGCCAAACCACCCGATATGATCCAGCAGCAAAACATTATGACTATAATATTCTCTAGATGTTATTCTTGTTTGAACAAACGTTGAATAAAAGCATAAAAAGATTGGATGTTTTATTGTTCCTTTTTCTTTTCTTTTTTCTCCACTGAGTTGCCATTCTTCCTCTTCAGATTTTCTGCAGGACCCAAATCTCTAAATTATGCTGAAAGCAAAGTTCTGACTGACATTACAATGCTGAGTTGTATTCCATCTAATTTACTGGCTAGTGGTTAAATAAGTTTTGCTCTGAAGCCATAACTTTTACCCAAGTGATTGGAACAGGCCGTTTTAAATCTTGAACCACAAGGGGGCGTCCTCGACCAAGACTCGGACCTTCATGACTTTATATGATGACAAAGCGCTTTGGAAAAGCTACAAAACAAAGTCCCTTCAGTTTAGTCCAATAATTTGCGTCTCACTAATGTCTCCTCCTCTCTCACAACTACTATCAAATAAAGATCAGTAGAACCAGAAAACTAGTTTCAAAACAAGCATCGATACGCTGAACACATTTAAAGCCAGAATAACATCGTTGTTGCTCTTTAAATTTAATGTGTGGACAGATGAACAGAATATACTGCATTATTTTTTTGTATATTTGAATTATTTTGTTTTCTAATGAGAAGAGGAACAAATGAGATGGATCCAACATATGAACAAGAGTTATACTGTAGTGTCAAACCAGACTGAACTTTAGGCTGTTGGAGCAACTTCTGTTTTACCCCCTGCAGCAGAACTTTGATCTACCCCAAGCTTTCCTTCCTTTATTGTGTTGGAGAATTGCAATAAAGACAAGAACAGAAATAGCTCCAGGCTGAGCCAATGAGCTGTGAAATACAGCTGATAATTTATTTATTTTTTACTCTTTAGATGATAAATGTCATGAAAACATGTAAAATATTTCCTCCCCGGCAAAGCGCCCAAAGTTATGAAATGCTCTCACTGCTGGTTAGCATTTCCAGAACTCTTTCACTTCATGCAAGTTGCAACATGTAACTTTACAATGTCATTTCCATATCTGTGACCCGTGACAGTACAGTTTGAGACACCTGTGAAAAATAAAAGTCGAGCTTCTCTGCCTCCTCCTCTCTATGGTCCTTCCCCATCTGCGGAAATACATCGCTCCCTGTTAGAAACAACCAATCAGAGCCAGGAGGAGGGACTTAGCACAATGTCTGACTTTTCAAAAGGAAGCCAAACAATTTATTCATTTTTAAGCATTTCTCAGGAATAAGTTTCAGGCCTCTCTCTTTAAAAGAGCTTGCTGTATTTGGTCAAGTTTAATGAATGGATAGTCTGCTTTTGACAAAAAAAAAACAAACAAACTTTTACATTAAATAAAAGCATATTTCTACCATTGCTAAATAACATTCCAATGATCAAAAGGTGACTAAACCAGTTTGCTTAATGACTAATTAGTAGTAAACACTTCATTTCCTATTTTTATTTGTAAATCAATTGATAATTGTGTAATTTTTATTTCGCATTCCAAATATACAGAATTTTGCTGGTCTATCACGTTTTAACAAAGCATATCTTCTTAAAATATTTATTGTAGGCAACCTCCAGAGTCAAATATCACATCACTATGTTTGCGTTGGTTCGTCATCTTAAATGCACTTTTCAAAGTGACACTCAAAACAGCTTAGGTTTCCAACAGGAGATTGTTTTTTTTCTTCTTAATGTTAGAACTTTTTTTTTTTGCAGATAACCAAAGCAAATGTTAAAATGATGCAGTTTTACACAATCAGTGAGTTTATATGCCTTTCTACTCAGAGTGACCCAGTGTGGTGCCAAGAACAGAAATGACAAAACATCAGCTTCATCATCAAAATTTGACATTTTAATGGAAACTAAAACAGTGAACACAGGATTTTTTTTTTATTACTTTTAAATTGACTATTACATTGTTTGGAATTTGAGGGTTATTATCATGCTTTAAAAAAAAAAAAAAAGTGACACTTAAATTCAAAATAAAAGAAATTAAATAATCAGACTGTTCATTTAAAAACAGAAATGCCAACTTGTAAGACATTTGAGAAAGAAATGCTGTTGCCTTCAGGGGCACAAAGATGGGGAAGGGAAAGAAAAAAAAAAAAACGTGAGGAGGGGAGGACAAAAAACGAACATCCAGCCTGTGTCTCCCTCTGTGACTGAATCCTTGTTTGCTTGGAATCTGAAACAGCACCTTTGCTTTGCTCTGAATAAAAAAAGCCCCAAAATTAAAAACAAAAACATGTATGAGAAAATGACATCATAAAAGAGGGATAATTTTAATCAGAGTACAAACACCATGTTCAGTCTTTCCCAATACAGATGACCAATGGGAGAGAAGGGAAAGAAAAAAAAAAAAAAAGAAAAAAAAGCAGCACTTTCGGTAGTTGTTTTCCCCTTTAAGAGTTCTCGCTCACACTCAATATAACAATGTTCTCAAAGTGACATTCAGCTGCTACACAAGTGATTTTTTGTTCACATATGAAAAGAAAAAAAAAACTCTCTGAACTCAGCAGGTCGTCAGGAAGCTGGCTCTGACATCATCCGCTACACCCTCCCTCCTCCCCACCCTTCTCTTCTCGCTCAATATCCAAGTAGTGTACCTTTGGCAAAAGCAGATCCAGAGATCCAGAACTGCACATTTAGCCTCTTAAAAAAAAATAAAATAAATTTGAGATCAATGGCGTCACAAATCAAAAATATATTACAAGAAACTCTAGATGCAGTGTATTTCAACGCTCCACATTCCGCCACAATATGTTTGGACAAACCAATAAAAGCAACGTGTAGAAAGCCTGCTGGGAAACGCAGCTTTCACATTGGTGCTAGAAGGGGGCAACAACAGGATACATCAACCTCAAAACAACTAAAAAAACAAAACATCTAAAAGGATGAAACGTCTCGATTCCGTTTTACGATTTACTCGTTTTAGTCTCATCTTAACTGTGCATCTACAGACAAGTCAGGTTACAACTTAAAAAAACAAAATTCTTCAAAAACATGTTAAAATATTAACTTGTTAAAATGAGTCCAAATGAATCATTTGCTACTTTAGACATTAATTTGATAGAGATCCGGTACACATCAGCAGACAGCAATCTGTCACCATTCGCAGTGATTTTGGCTTCAAGTTGCAGAAATTTGAACATAAGCCATAAAAAAAAAAGCAAGAATAAATGCTCAATCAGCTGTGGCTATGTTGGAGAAATAAAAATATTAGCCGGAAGAAAACTTTAACAAAAAGCTGCACTTATTTCTATTTTTTTTTTTTTTTTTTTTTTACACAAAAATGAAAAAAAAAAATGGCACAGATATATGCTGGAAGCAGAATTTAAACAATCAAAATTGCTGTAGTTTTTCTCCTCCCTCCCCAGGCCTTCCCCTCACACAGGCACCTGAACGAAATACACCCAAGGGAAGGAGGGGGGACTTTTTTTTTTTCAATATAAGAGAAACTTGCATATAATAGGAAGAACTTGCAGCTCACACAACCAACCAACCAACATCAAGCCACTCAACCTGGAAGCCTGCATCAGCATCCTAGAGGTGATTGCACATCCTGAGGGGAGGGAAGGGAAACAGAAACTCCACATGATTATGTTTTTTTCTATCTCAACGTGCCGGCAGTGGATTCCCCACCCCAACCCCTCACTCTCCACCCCGCCTTTTTATAATTACTGATTAACCATCTACGCCATTGTAAGAACCTGGTTTTTTTTTTTGGTCAGCAGGCTACAATGCAAGAAACAGCAGCTCTGATTTCCCCCAAACCAATGCAGTCTTCAAACAAACAGGGGGAGGGAGAGAAGAAGAAACAAAGAGGGGTAAATTTATTGTACTATAGCAAAAAACACTTTCCGTCACCCTGCTTACCTACATTTATGCCAAGAAAAATCTGCACAATTTTTATTAGCTTCAGTCTGAACCATTTAGCGTCACCCTGATTGTGTTAATTTGCCCAGGGATTTATGTGCAGTCAGATTAAATTAAAACTGTAGCAAGCTGAGAGTTACACAAATAATAATAATTATAATAATAAAAAACACACAAGGTAATACTACCAGATTAAACGCGCCTCAATTGTAATTTTCTTTGTTTGGTTTTTTGTTAGAGTAGATTCAGTCGTCCTCACTAGGAGAGCAGCATCAGGTTTGGGCCGCTAAGAGCTTCACATCACGGCATGGTATTTAGGCAGAAATCCACCCTCCAAAAACAAAACAAAGTCTCCAATTTAAAACCAATAATTCTATTCTCTGTTTAAAAAGATACATTTTGACTTTTTTCTCTTTTTTTTACCACCAGTAATATTTGCAAAAAAAACCAAAAAACATAAAAACATGTCATTCTCGTAAGTGTAAGCCCCGGCTTTCTACTAATTGACCAGCAGTATGCAGCAACAGGTGGGAGAGGGGTAGTGCTTCTACTGGCGAGCACTTTCTGATACATCAGTATGACATCAGGAAACCCTTTTACAACCGTGTTGCATTTTGATACAGGTCCAGACAAGATGGACGTCGGACGATGCACAAAAAATAAATGGGCTGAGAAAAAAGAAAGAAAAAAGAAAAGAAACTAAATCTGGGTATGGAAGTAAAATGGGAATCCAACTTGTACACTAAATTCCACATTCTGCTGAGAAAACGGTTTGAAGAAACACTCAGGCCTGTTAGGAGGGTAACACAAGAGGCGGAAATGAACCAGCAGATGATTACAAAGAAAACAGAGCGGAGATGCAATGTGCTTTCGAAGCAGATAAAATCCCACAACATGAGCCCAAAGTGAAACTGACATCCTTAGTCAAAGGTAAGTTATTTGGTGTGTTTTCAGAATATCGCATGAGACATAAATAGGACTCCAATTCAGCATTTCCAGTATGAGAACATTACATGACAGGGGCCAATCGGCAAAAAAAAAGAAAAAGAAAACATTGAATATACTCATGGCTTCATCAACACTACCTGAGTTATATTTAATTATTCTGTATTTAGCAACTATATATATATATATATATATTTTTTTTTTTTTTCTGAAAAGTAACAGCCCAGAGCCATTCTTTTAAGGAGTATTTCTAGTGTTACATATAAATTTTCTCTAGTTAAGATAAAGGTAATTTGTTAACATAAAGTGCTATTAATTCACGATTAAACCAAATTAGATTTTCTAGACAAGAGGAACCCCCGAGCCCACCCACTTTCAGCTCCTTTGTGACATCCTTTTCTGGAGACGTCCCCACTGACCAAATCCATCTCCTAGAATCACCAGATGTAATCAGACCTTACTTGTGAAGAAAATGTGCAACAAAAGAGTAAATGCAACCAAAATAGATTTGAAAAACTAAACTGCAGGCTCCGCAAGCATCTCTGATGAGGATTTTGTAGCTCAACAAAACTCATTTTCCATGGAGGTATTGCACACCGGCTTGCGAAAACTTTGAAGACCTCCTTCGAACGTTCTGAAACAGTTTTCTTTTTTTGACAAAGCGGTTAGTTTGAGACCTAAGGTTGCGATAAATGAGTTATTGTGTTTCTATGGCAATGAAAAGGGACTCAAGTATACCAGTAAACATGGGGGCAAAAAACAAAAACAAAAAAACAACAGTCATTGAGTGAAAAAAAAAACATGGTATAAAAACAAATGTAAAGTGAAACATTTTTCTTTAACTGAACAGAAAATGTTTGTAGAGATATCCTGAGTGTTGCAGCTGAATAAAACAGAACAGCCAATCAGAAGCAATACTTGTTTGTTCCTAAACTCTGAAAAAAAATAATAATAAGTGTGCATGATTTTGAATTTAAAGAAACTTTGTGATAATTTATGACCATCTAAAGTGAAATGTAAGGAAGGCTTCAACAGAAACAGTTTAACGGAGACCCAATGTTAAAACCGTTCAGCACACCAAGTGAACAAACGTTGTAAAGGGGCGTGGCTTTCCTTCAAATTCGGCACTTCAGTACCTTAGCTCTGGGGTCTAACAGCGATGCAAATAATACTTGTGTTAGGTCAGCTGAAACAGCATAAAAACAACTGCGGTACATAGAAAGTTTCAGGGCTCTGAGTAGTTTTTTTTATAGAGTTTTAAGACAAGATTCTCCCTTCCCGGATGGAGCCTCACAAAAGTCCACTGCCGCCTTAACAGGGTTGCAAAACACCTTTACTCTACAACTCAGAAGGCATTTCTTTAACAATCGTCTCCTTTCCTTCACCACTAATTCAAGCACAGATCTGTGTGTGGAACGTCCAACGTATCTACAGTGAACTCATTTGAATGAGTGAAGAAAGAAACCGACGGAGGCATCCCAACAGTTCGACAGGATAAAGGCTTAAGGAGGTGCGGTCCGAGACACCTGCCTTGGTGAACTCCCGAACATTATCCCTTAAAAGCCATGAGACGAGGACTACCACAGCTAGAAGTCGTTAAGGTCCATTCATCGTGTTGGAGAGGCACCGATCAACTCCTTTTTAATGTCCATCCAGAGTGTGTCTGTATGTGTGTTTGTGTTTTGTCTGGTGCGCTCCCAAAGGAAAAAAAAAAAAAAAAAAAAAAAAGTTTCAATAAACCCGAGTTTCCAAGGAAAATCATGCTTAGCTATCAGTGTTTTCACAGTTGTCACTTTATCCGACAGGATTTGTTTTTTTTGTGTGTGTGTTTTTTTTGTTTTTGTTTTTTTGTTTTTTTACTTTTTCCAAGGTAGATAACTGCAGCACCCAGAGGAGAAGACAGTAAGCACTGGAGATGATCTACCTCACTGATCAGGTCTGTCCTTGGTCTCATCATAAAACACTACTCTTTTTGGATCTACAGAGGAAAAGAGGCAGACAGTCAGAAACACAACAGCAGCAGAATTATACAGACGATCATAACGTAAATACATTTTACAATCATTGTTTTTAAAACTGCCAATAACATTGAAAACGTTTGGTGTTGTAACAGTCTGTGCTGCCAGCTGGCTCGACTACAGAGCCATTCACCAGCAGGATATAGATTACACTCATCATTTCAACAGGGGTTTTGATTAGGACTACTGTTGAGTTATAACAAATCAGATCACCATCATGTGATGCTATACAGCTATCATCCACTGAAGTGCTTTTTGGGAGCAATAAAAAAATTTACAAAAAAAAAAACAAGTGAGGGTAGAAAAACAGTTCCCTTACCTTGTTTTTGCAAGTTGAAAATGGATTCCATTTCTGTTCAAGGAGAAAAGGAACATCAGTTCATAGCCCCAAAAAGTTTTCTATAAATATAAAAGCCAACCAATAAAACAGTACAATCACATGTATGGTCATTCTGACAACACTCTTTGGTGTGGAAGTTTTAGATGAAAACCAAAGTACCCATTAAGAAGCTCTTGTCCATGTAGGCTATTCATTCCAGTTGCCAAACAATAGAAAGTTAAAGCTGAACCTATTTAAGCAGAATTACCTTATTTTAAATCATTAAAAATATTTAAAAAGCAAGAGTCCAATTTTTATGCATTATGGGACAGACGGGATAAAACAAACAATTCCCACAGCTCCAACAATGTCTCAATAACAGAATGATTTAATGATAAGAGCATTTGCCAATCTCATAGAAAGGTTTAACTTATTTTGAAATAATATTTTAGGGAGAAAAAAAAAAAAAACTTATATGGAAATTCATCTGCAGGTCAGACCTTTACTAAATCTGTTTGTTAATAGAGGTGCAGATTCTTTCAATGAATTAGAAAGTAATTGAAAAATATTCAGTAACTCAATTCACTAAGTGAGACATACAGATTAAATATACGCAGACAGATATTCTCAAGCCTTTCATTGAGCTTGTGTGAACTTAATAAAAAGCATATTTAATATCTAGTTAAAATTATTTTCAAGAACTGCCATTAATCTGACAAATATCAAAACACATTCAAAATATAATATGCATTTAAAGACTTGTCTTTCCAAGTGCATTCTAAGAAATTCTAATAAATCTGTGAGCAGAATATGGCAATTTTCAAAGTAACTTTTCTTTCTTAAGACTTGAAACTCACTTAGAAATGACAAAGATCACATTTCTTAGTTCTCCATACAGGAACCATAGTCATCTTAAAGATCTTAAAGACTTTTTAAAGAGTCAACAAACGAAGACACACTTTACAGCTAAGGGGTGAAACTAATGGAGGACATATTGTTTATCGTGATAAATTTCTCATAAGAATTTTGATTTATCGTCGTTACAATAAATTTCAGTTATCGATGATATATAACAAAACTGACAGTATCATCGGAAATGCTATATTTACTATTTTCGTCAATAGTTGTTTCGCAAGAGTATGAATAAATAAATCTGAATTCCAAAATTAAATGTAGTTACTGTGTGCAGCTTAGTGACATAAATTTTACATATTTAACTAAGTAGCATCTTGAAGAACCTTGTAAATAGAAATATTTTTCATAAAGAAGTGTTAGTGTTTGTATGGCTACAAATGCTGTGCCATGCATTCACAGCCACACAGTAACTAAATAGAGATTAAATAAATAAATAGTTTTTTTTTTCTAGTATAAGTTTATTATCACAATACTACCACAAAATATTGTGAGAAAAGTTTCAGTCCATATCACCCACCCACTAGATGAAACACGTGTCTGACCAGAGCAGAGAGTGAAAGTTACCTTTAGTGTGATAGGTGACGGCAGCTTTATGGTCAAAGGAACTCCAGCTGGACCTCCTGCCAACGTCTTTTGGGTGAATCTGTTCTTTAGAGGAACCAAACAGCACAGTGGTCTGCTGGCCCCCTGCAGGCTTAGCACCGTTGTCTTTACTGGGGGCCAGCAGAGAAGAACCCACTCCCTTCAGCTCCACTTTCGTCTTTTCCTGGACACTTGGCTGCAGCTTGGTCTCCTCCTCGCTCGCCGTGCTAGCAGGAGAGCAGACACTGGATACTTGGCAGGGGGCACAAGTCCTTTTCTCCGCTTCTTGAGAAAAAGCTTCGGCTTCTAGAAATGGGCTAATGTCAAAGAGGGGCTGGGCAACCTTGGCTGGGACAGCCTGACTCCCGTTGTGAGAAGTCACAGAAGTCTGGTCCTCGGCAGGCACGAACCCGTTCCCTCCGTCGAGGGCCGGGTTGGGCTCGTTGATGAAGGAGAGCCCCCACTGGTTCTGGAAGATGTCCCCCAGGGCTTTCTGATTTGTCTGAGCAGCCGGTGGGTCGAGGTGGCGAGCGCTCGGGAGCACGGGTTGCATATTTAAAGGGTAGATTAAAACAGTACACTTTCTGAGCTCGCTCGCCTCGCCGTCTATGGGACTCGTCGTAGAGCTACAGCTACTTTCCAAAGAAGATGCTACATTCTCGCCACTTGGGACAGACGGGGCTGATTGAACACAACTAGCAGCAGGAGCAAAGAAGGTGCCCACGGACGGGCAGCCATTCCCATTCCCAGGAACAGGACCGTTAATAAAGCTAGCCGAGGTGATAGTTTTCATAGCAGACATGGGGACCTGGGACAGTCTCACAGGAGGAGGCGCTGCCTCTCCTCCGCCTTGAGCTACTTTATTGAGGTTCTCTTTTACTTTACTTGCATAACTGATCTTGGGAACTATTTTAGCACTGCTATTGTCCACAGGAAATACAGGAGGGGGCTTGAACAAAGTCCACGAGTCCTCTTTTGAAGGTGAGGAAAGCTTGCCCTTGTGCTTTTCCTCTGCTTTCTTACCAAACGTGCCAGCTGCTTTACCTTCAGAGGTTTTCCTCTGAGGTTCGGCGACTGAAGTCTCTGACGCGACGGCCCGTTTAGCCGTCGTCTGAGCTTCTGCTTTGTAGCTGGACCGGAAGCCGTCGAGTCTGGACGCTGTTCCTTTCTCGGGCGTCTCGACACTCGAGGCTCCCGGCTGCTGCGTAGTGTTGCGGGGCTGCATGTCTCTCTCTTTGTCTTTCGTCACATTATCGGCACTCTTGGTGTTGCCGCATCTGCTCTTTCGTTTCTTCGGTGTGGTATATCCGCCTTCGGAGCCGCTTCCGTCATTGTCCTTACTGGAATAGCCGTTAGTGATGAGGCCACAATTCACAAGCCCGTTCTGAAGCAAAGCAGAGTCTTTCTTATCTGAAGGCTGAATCTCATAATGACTCAAATCCAGCACCTTCTCCTTGTCATTTTTTAAGTCCATATTCTTCTTATGCTCGGAGAATTTGCTGCTCACTTTCTGAACAGAGGTGTAGTGCTTCTGAGGCCCTTTCTGCTTCACATTTGGGTTACTTATGTGTCTATTACCATTGCTGCTGGAGGAATGGGACATACCAACAGTGTAGGGCAGGTGTGGATTTTTCTCCCCCTCCTCGTCGCTGATGATTACATTTTTACTGCCTGCAAGGAAAAACAAAATCAGTTAACCGGAAATGGGGCACTGATCATTTCTTCTTTACCTTTCTAGCTTTGGTTGTTTTTGTATTAGGAGATGACATTATGATACGAATGCAGAACACTGCTAAAGTCACATTCTCCTGACTCCATCTCAAGAGTAAGTAAAAAAATAAACAAAAACACACATCTTAAGTGTAGCTCTATTTTGTACTATTATTTTTTTCCTTTTTTTTTTTTTAAAGGGGGGCAAAATTGAGTTGTCGTTCACACATTTTACACCAGCCTTGTGTCAACCTGCATCCACTTTGGCAATTTTCATTAGGGCAGTGTGGTTCAACAAGGATCAGAATGTCCTCCGCAAAAGAAAAAAGGAAATAGTGTGATACTAAGCAAGGAACGTTTACAAAAATCATGGCACATCACAAAAATATTGATTTTTTTTCCCCATTGCAGTATTCTAATGGTTTAAAGGTTGAAAAGTAACCTGAGTCGAAGCAAGCACACCGAATGTTGTTGATTGAGGACTACCAAAACTAGCAGGTGTTTGTTCTATACATACACAAATAAAAAACAACTTAATATTTTGTAACTAAAATGATCAAATTTCTTAATTATGCTGGCAGCAATAGGAAGGTTGCTAATTTCTGTTGTTTTTTTTAAAAAAGGCAGAAAAAAAAAAGAACTCAGTTGTAAATGTTTGTGTAAATACTCTAAGATTAAGTTTTTTCCCTAAAGTAATCATACCTTGGAATATAAAAATATTTTAGAAATGATATAAAATTAGAGTGATTTGAGCCATTTTCCTACATTTATCACCATGATTTGCAAAGACACCTAAATCTAAGGAAAATTATTTGGTACTTTGTGGTTTTAGAATATGAAATGCAATGATTTTTGTTGTTTGCACAAAATGGTTTTATTTTGTGTTAAAAATGAAAATAATAAACCCCCCATCTTTTGTGAAACCAAAATGTGTTTATGCAATGGTAAAAGCAACCTAAATGAAATCTGTAGGTCAGAAAATAAATTAAGGATTAAACATTTCATCAAACATTTTCATATTCAGAGAAAACTAAATTTATCTAGAACAATAACTTAGGTACTTTTGAAAAGATTTCAAAAAGGCTTGGTTTGCAGTTATTATAAAAAGGCAAAGACTTTTTTTTTTACACTGAAATAACATGTAGCCTGTTCTGTAGCTTCAAATTTGATGAACTTCAAGATCAAGTGCAGGAAGGTAAACCCCATGGCTATATTTAAAATATAAATATAGATTCACAGTGAACCTTGACTGGGCCTTAAGAATTGCTCAGATACAAGAGAACTGCTGTGTCAACATGGGACTTCCCACTACATAGTGTTTCTCCACCCTGATGTTTGTTGGCATTGCACACATGGGATTCTGTATATAGCCTAACCACCCGGCCCCAGAGGCAGTTGTTTGCTTTTTAGTAAACATATGCAAGTAAAAGTGGCTGCCAGCTACTGTATTTTCGATGCTATCTGTTCAGCTGCGTGGCTTCATGCTCACCAAACAACACGCAAAGGGCCGAGTCAGGCCAGACGGCTAACGCTAGCTAACTTCCACCAACCTGTAAGCTCACAACAGTTGCTCGTCATTATCATTTCCACCAAACAGCTGCTAGACGAAGAAAGTAAAAGTGTTTCGAACGAGGGAGGCGGAAGCCTCGTACTTTTACGCCGTTCTCCAACTAGCCGGGTGAGTGTGGCGTTAGCTCGCGCTGATAATTCTAACATGGCCGACAGGAAATGGCAGCAGAGAAAATTCCAGCGGAGCCGGTGTTGTTTCCTAAGCTGGATGCGGACATGCTGGAGTCAAACACATCAAACTTTGGCTCATTTGAAAGACCACCGGGGAATTGAGAACACGGCGGAACCAGGAGGGGTAGTTTACGAATCCCTCTGGTCATATTAGCGAGAAGAAAACTGGGTGGTGAAACCGGTGTACAAGGTCAATCCCCGATGTGTCAAAACTACCAGCAGCAGCAACAACTGTTACGCTACCTCAGCTAGCAAGCCTGCTAACACAACTACAGGGCTCTTGTACTAATATACCCGACGGTCGAACGACTTAACAGCTTTTCTTGTAATTCGCATTAATGCCAACCCGCTAGCTAGCAGCCTAAGCCCCAATCACGTTAGTTAGCAAATGCTAGTCGGCTCGCTGACATTAGCCAACTTTTCCGGATGGCCCGACCTGTTTTCTTCGCCTGCGTTTCCTGATGCTGGCACTGGAACTGGCTCTGATCATGTTTCAGACACGCCGTGCGCTGGATGGAGCTCCGGTCCTCTCCGTTGTGCTGGTGCTGCCTGTCTTGTGCCCGATCTTTGGGCTGTTCCTCCATTGAAGTGAAGAATGTCGGGCTCGTGCTCCACAGTCAGCGCGTTAGCTCACTGCACGGCACAGGACAGTCCAATCACTACCAGAGTGAAACGGAAGCTATTTGAAGCTTCTGTAAACGTCAGCAGTAAATGGCTAAAAATGGCACTGTTTTGGATGGTCACAGCTCCTAAAAAAATCCATGTGCAGAACTTATGTAGCTGATTATTTTTTTTTTTTTTTCTTTTTGCTGTCGTTGCAAGACTGTCTTTGTGCAGATGTTTAAATTGTCATTATTCATTATAATAAAGAGCGAGAGACATTTGGGAATCCTTTCCAGCGTGGAAAAGGATCGGGGTGGGGTTCGTGTAAGAGCCAAAAATCATATGACCCGAGGCGCTGCCACGTCTCCAGCCAGTGGACACACTTTGGTAGAGAGTCACGTCGAGAACAGCCCCTCTCCTAAAATGGAAAGGCAGCGTGTTGATGCTGATAATCTCACAAGATACTGTTTTAATACAAAATTCTGGAGGGCAGAGGGGGAGGGGGGAGAATTATATTTTAAAAAGTGTTGCAAAAATATTTGGATACAATAAAAGAATCTGTTTACACAGTTCAACAAATTTATTAGTCGTTAAATTAATATTTTAATCTGACAATTTAAATAAAACCCGACTATTGTTACGTTTATCTTGGATAACAAATGGTTTAATTACCAAGCTTAAATGCTTTTAATTCTCAATAAATAAATACATGTGAAAACTAATACAATTTGAATTAAATTCATTATGTTCAAAAAGCTTAAAGTATATTATTTTTTTAAATGTGTCATGCTTGCATTCCAATAAATACGTCTTAAAGCCAAAACATTTCTAATTGGAAGAATTTGGACGTGCACAACTTGGATGTTACACTTGTCAGCCTTATGAATCTGAAGTAGTGGGCGGAGCTAAGAGTAACTGCTCTGCAAGTTAACCAATCATGTTATTTTTTTCAGTGATCGCAGTTCAATTATGTTTAAAAAAAGATATAAAGTGAGATTAAAACTTAAACAATCCCATTTAAACAAAAAAAAAAACAAACAAAAACAAATGTAGGTCACACACTAACGATTTTAAGTTCGTGTTTATAAAAAATATTCATTTGTTAATATAATATATATATTTTTAAAAACTGATTCTCATTAAAGATAGCACCTAAGTTTCTCACTGTTGCATTTGTGAAAAAAGTCAAGCCATCCAGTGTAGAAGTGAAGTTTACAATAATCAATTTTTTGATTAGTTTAAAAATATGTAAATATGTAAGCCCGTCCTTTAAATGTTTTTGGGTCACTGTGATTGCAGTAACCCAAAACTGCCTTTCACTTTAATGCTTTTTTTTTTCACAGTTGGTCGTCATTATATCATATGGGCGAGCTTGCTACATGCTGAGCTTCTGACAGTAATAGCTCAACCCAGCATGATTATATGTCGACCGAGGTTGCATGTGTAATGTACATGTATATGTTTTGAAAATACCGCCATCTAGTGGTTAAAAGAGGTCTGTTGAAGTTCAGGCTTAGTGCTGAGTGAGTGAGGTCATCACAGTGCAGTCAAAAATTTCAACTTCGTTTTTTACGATTTCTGCTATATCTGATGAAAAAACGATTAATGTGAAAGAAGCTAGACTTCCAATCATTCCCTCGCTGATAAAAGAAAAAGAGGCCCCTCCTATTTCTAACAGTTTCAAAGCTGATGTATGCAGCCTTCTTGTCCTGCTTTGGTATATATGCATGTGACGACTAACTTTTTGATAAAATATTTATATGTCTGCTTCATTAACAGGCTGGATTTCTATTTAAAATCTGAGGCTTCTCGAGAAACACTGCCGATATCTGTGTAAAGCCCTGCTTCTTTTCCAGGATCTTTTAAAATAGAAAGTGACAGAGAGCAAGCCATGGTTTTTATAATCTCTGATGTATTTGGACTATTATTATAGTGAAAAGCAACAAAGGACTTCTGTATTATTTTTGGCTCAACTAAATATTTTTATTGTTTGAAGAAGAAAGAAACTCCATATGTTTCAAGAGACAGATTTATTTATAAAAATACAAGTAAAACGATTTGTTCAGTGTCAGTGGAAACTAAATATGATGCACATTTTCAAAGCTTACTTCTTACAGAGTCATATTTTATCTTTAATACTTCGGGACTTAATATTGATAACTTTTTTAAAAATATATTTTTCTGGGTGCATATTTATTTATAAAGAGACATATATAGTTTTGTCTTTAACAAAGATAGAGTTCCTGTTGGGGTTTAGTTTTGGAACTGATACATTATCCCAAATAACTGGTCAAACATTTGAAAAAAAAAAACAAATCGTTTAAATCCATAAGGTATTTCACATATATTAAAATTCCCAGGCCCATATCAGCACAGCTGCAGAAGTGAACCTAAAACTTAAATGCTTTATAAGTTTTATCACTGAGTGGCAAAACATAACAGTTTCACACTAATACTGGCAGTCCTGTGAATGATGTTTAATAAACCTTAAAATTTATTCTGCCATTGCAGCAAAGTTCACATAGCACTATATATATATATACACTGCTCAAAAAATAAAAAATAAAGGGAACACTCAAATAACACATCCTAGATGGACAGTTTGATTTCACAGAAGTTTGATTTACTTGGAGTTATTTGAGTGTTCCCTTTATTTTTTTGAACAGTATATAAAAAAAAAAAAAATCAAACCTTTGACTGCATCTATTGAGTGGGTGAAAAAAGTTCTACATAAAGAAATGATGTGAAGCTGTGTTAAATGCATTTGGAACAAAATTATTTTTGTTACACTTACTCTCAGCCCCTGCAGCCAAAGACTTAGTTTCATTAGAGAAATCTACCACAGCAGTACGTACCCTCCACCGTACTTAACAGTGGATATGAGGTGCTTTTCCAAATATTCATCCTTTGTTTTGTGCCAAATCCTCAAGCGTTTGTTTGGGTGAAGAATTTGCAGCTCGAGATAGTTTTTGATATTACATTAAAGATTGGATTTATAATTAAACATGAGTTAGATTATGCTACTGTAATAAAATATTAACTGTCTTGCTTTTGCACATGTTTACCAGGGGTACCAGCAAGTGTGGAGGGCCCTTGAGGTGAGTAAGTGCACTGTAAAATGTACTGACCTGATTTTACGGCACCCAAACACAAGTGATAGAGGAAGGTTATACGCACACTGTAATCTGATATGCAATGCTTACAAAGTGCAAATTAAGTGCAAATTTCATCAAAAGAAATAAACTAAAAAGGAAAAAACCCACACGATTTGTTTTATGATAGAATTTTTCAGTGGTACTGCACATGCAGTCTGACATCCTCTGCGTGGCCCAGTAAATGCCGCTAAGTCTGCAAACGGTTCACGTTCAAAAGTCCCTGTCGTGATCACGGGGGTCAAAGGGTGAACTGGAGGTCCTCGTGCCGTAGAACTTTGTAGGTGAGCCAGTAGAGCACATTAAACATGAGGAAGCTCATGGGGAACACGGCTCTGGAGATGGTGTCGATCCTCTTGGCCCGCTCCACGAAACGCCGGCGGATTTCATAAAAACCTAAACCGGGAGGCAAGTCGGCGAAGACCGGCATCGCGTCCATTTCTGGGGCGCTGGACAGGGAGAGTCCAATGCTCTGGAGGAGAAACCCCTGCTGCGCCAGCTCCTCTTCCTGTGGGGAGGTACACAGAACACAAGATGGAGCACAGTCGCTGGGATTCGGCCTGCGAATGTGACTGGCAAGGAGGCAGCAGGTCGGGACGTACCCTGGCACAGGCACTGCACCGCTGGGTTGCGCTCCCGTGAGCAGCATTGTTTCCTGGCGTGGTGTTTCCCTTCCCCTTACCGTCACTGCTTCCCTGCTGATGATGAACAGACAGGACATGATCCTAATCACTAAACCGCACTCTGCCTTGTTAACAGAAGCGTTCTGTAGGTTCAAAATATTTAAATACGTTGATAAATCCTGCTTCTGCTGTCGACACCCCCCCATCTCAAGAATTATTCACATCACAAGATGTTTTTGACCCATGTTGGATCCCTGCCTTTCCTTCTCATATTATCGGGGGTAAAACCGGAAGAAGCCGAGAACACACTGTCTGCAGTGAAACAAGGTGAAATGAATTAATTACAGGTCAGCGCTGCCTGCGTTTCCCAGTAGGAGTGCAGCATGCAGCTGAGCTGTGGCTCTTGCATAGCTGGGCACAGTGAATAGCAGGTGACAGCTGCCCCGGGGGCTGTGTGGGTGGGCTGTACTCACAGCTCTCTGCTGCTGCTGCTGCTGCTGCCGCTGCTGCTCTTTAAGCTTCTTCCTGAGTCTGAAGAACTCCTTGTGCTGGCGTGAAACGAAGTTAACAGCTGCGTACTCCAGCAGCGCGGCAAACACGAAGAGGAGACACACGGCCATCCAGATGTCTATGGCTTTGACGTAAGACACCTGCCAGACCATGGGCGTTGCATCCGTCGATTAGTATTAAGACTGTGTGCACAAGCTGATGGCAAGTAATTCTGCAGGGCAAACTTGATTTGACATATTTATCTCTTCATTATGTGTATGTGTTTTTTAAATTATTATTATTATTATTCTTGCCTGGTACAGAACATACAGTTCTAGTCAAGAGTGTGTATGCAATGATCAATGGCATTCAACTCACATTATGTTTAGGCTTTTATTGACCTGATTGATGAGTCACTTCAATGATTTTTAAAAACAAAAATATTGCACTTAAGTTTCAATTTAAATGATAAGGAAACAATTAGGCTTAAAATCTTTACTCATTAAATACTTTCACTTAGAGGAGTAAAGGTTACCAATGAACAACTTTGCTTACCTTTGGCAGAGAGGCTCTGGAGCCTGAGCTTTGTGTCGTCATGGTGAGCACCGTGGTGATTCCCAGACCCACTCTGGCCGGCGCGGCGTCCATGTTGATCCAGAAGGACACCCAGGACAGGATGACGGTGAGCAGGCTCGGTATGTACATCTGGATCAGATAGTAGCCCATTTGACGCTCCAGGTAGAATTTAACCTCTATGCAGGTGAATTTACCTAAATAAAGGACGAGTTAGAAGATTAAACGGTGACAGAAGGAGCAGGTCGGTACAGCAGAGTTATTTCTTTAAGCCAAATGTTGTATTTATACAGCTGGGACTGTTTGGATGTTTTTTTATCAAAAGTTGAGTGAAAGATTATGAGACGGGTTGTTGAATGTTTGACAGAGCCATAGGACTAAGCAACAACCTGTGCAACTTCACTTAAACTCTTCCACAGAATGAAGCAGCAAATGGTTGGATGATTAAAATCATGATGCACAGAAAGGTTCATGTCAGGGTTGGTATAAATGAATTTGGTCTTTTAGAATAACATTAGCTTTTTACCTGCTCAGTAGATGATCAGCATTCACATTTTAACCAAAGAATGGATCGTAAAATCACTTTTAGACAGGCAATATTTAGTATAGAGTTAATTACTAAGTTTGTAATGCATATTAATTCCTCCCTGACATTATGATGTTGTCTGTATTTTTCTTTAATCGGATCATTTCTTAAACGTTACACATTAGTTATTTAAAACCATTTTTTGTCTTACAAATAAAAATCTAAAAAAAAAAAAAAAAAAAGGTGAAGTGCATTTATATTCAGCCCTCTTTTCTGTGGTTCTATGTAAAAAAATAAACAGTGCAGCCAATTGCCTTTAGAAGTCACCTAATTAGAAAATGGAATCCATCTTAGTACAATTTAATTACAATAACCAAAAAATTGTGAAAACCATGTATAATTTTCCTTCTACTTCATAATTAATGTGCTGCTTTGTGCTGGTTTATCCAATTTATTCTCAAAAATTAATGCAACAAACAGCTGAAGTTGCAAAAAGAAAAATTTCCAAGGGTGTGACTACTTTTCCAAGAACTTGCATGCCAGCTTGCTCTATATTTGAATCAGCACTGAGATTAGGTTAGTTTTAACTCAACAGATACTTTATACCGTCAGATTGCATTATACTGCATACCTGTGTTGTAGTTCTTGGTACAGTAACCAAGACCTTTCTCCTCTTTCAGCACAAACTGGGGGAGCGTCAGATCATCGGCCACCTGCACCGCTCCGACATCCAGCCACTCAAAAATAAGGTCGTTCATGGTGTAGCCAACTAGGAGACACAGAGAAGCTGCACAGTGAGCAACAAGTTCACTGACCAAATCTCCACACAATTTCTGGTTTCGTCTGCCACGAAGGATGAACTCACAGCTCTCCAGCTGCATTATGCATGTCTGGCTATCCATGGGGAAGTTCTTCAAATCCATGGGGCAGGAGAGCGTGAGCGTCAGCCTGGAAGTCAAAAAGCAGCAAAAACGTTGGAACGGTTTAAGCGACAAAAAGGGTGACAACCCAACTCTTGCAACAAACAGTCATCCTTTCTTCCCAATCTATGGAATTTGCCGTGTTTATTTTGAGCTTAATGCACACGAGTCACATGAAAAAATGAGCCAATACTTTCCAATTCTGTCTTCTAAGAGAATTTGGATATCTAATACAGGTTTTAATAATACTTACATATTCCAAAATACAACTGAACAATCAAAGCTGAAGATTTGACAACATTTTGTAAAATGCAACAAGAAGGGTTAATAAATTAGAGTTCCCGTACATCTAGTCTCAATATCGCATCAGGTCCACATCATTAAAACATCCATGGTAAGCGTTTCGAATAAGACTTCACTGTTTATTTGAATGAACAGAGCAATTAACATATTCACACTATTATTACTTTCTCTCTTGTTAGGCTTAGGTTTATGTTTCAAGTTCAAAGGTTATATGAGAAGTTCAGAAACCAGCAGGAAAGCTGATGGTTCGGCTCATGTCTCTCGGAGGTGCTGACGGAGTTTCAGACAACGCCTCTCGTGTCTGTTGTTCTAATTATATCTCTGTACCATTACGCTACATTTCACCACTGCTTCAGCGGCTCTTTACTGACCTGATTTATTTTGCCCGCGGTTATAGTTTGACATGAACTTGCTCATGTAGTACCCTGGACAGCACAATTACTAATGAACTGAACTGGGGTGAGAAAATCCTCTCGCAGGCGGTGCAGCATTCTCAGAGGTTTTGATTAAAGCCGCGGGAGGCGGAGGCTCACGTTTAGATTTGAAATGAGGGAAGAAAAAAAACAACAACAAACAAACAAAATAAAGCACGATATAACCTGATGCTGTAGAGGACGTTTCCATTCTGGAATATCCGGAGGAGTTTGTTGTCGGTCGTAACTTCATGGAAGTTTGCTCCCTTTTCGTTTGCGAAGAATAGGTCGGGTTTCCAGATGGAGTCCAGCATTGAGGGGTCTAAGTCCAGGGAGTCGTCTGGATACTCCTTATAGGCAAGTCGGGGGTCATTCCACTGCTGCCGTAGAAACACATTCAGCCGGTAGTCCTAACAGTAGGAATCAGATGTGAAAGTAGTCGAGGAATGCAGCAAAAGTGGCAGCGGAAAACCTACAGCATGTTGTAAAAAATATTTATTTAGCTACACTCCTTAAACTTTTTCACATTTTACAGAAACAAGCTTCAATCTATTTTATTTGGATTAACTGTGAAATATAAGGAATTTTTTCCCCCCTTTTTTCCATTTTTATAACAAATCTCTCCAAAGCAAGGCATCTATTTATAACTGACCCCATTTTGTATGGTAGGCCTAAATAAATGCCTTCAAAAATCACTTAAACTTAAGCAAAACATTTAGATAAATGGATAGCAAGTTATAAATTTGACAGCCATCTAAATTAATGTTTTGATTGTTTATTCTATGTTACATGACTTTGTGTTTTTATGTTTGTTATGATGTAAAGCACTTTGAAATGCCTTGCTACTGAAATGTGCTATACAAATAAAACTTGATTTGATTTTGATTTTAATCTGTTAGAGTCCATCTTTGAACATCAGCAGTATTAAGACATCTCTTAGCATGTTAGTAATATCCCAAGCTTTGAATATCTCACGGAGCCGTTCTACCTAAACCTAACCAGTATAAAAATAAACAGCAATATTAACAAGAAAAACAGATCTAAAAAAAAAAGACTTGTCAGTCTGTGGTAGAAATTACATTAAACCACTTCATTAAAAAAAAAACAGAAAAAAAATCTTCAAATCTATTTGAAGATTAATAGTTGTTTTTATAACAATTTTTTTGAAAACTTCAGTTGCTTCTTTGCCTTTTTTTTGTTAGTTTATAAGAGCCAAGGTGGAAGGTGCAAAGAGCCACTTGCGGCCCTGGAGCCACAGGGAGCAGACCCCTGGTTTAGACCAACTCATATTCAAGCGTTTGAATGGTCCAGTCAAAGTCCAGCTCTAAATCTAATAGAAAATCTGTGGCAAAATTAAAAAAAAAAAAAACCCTGCTGTTTACAGACGTTCTACAAATTATTAACTCAGGAGAGCTGAATGCAATGCTTTTCTGAATTTTGTTTCTGAAAGAAAAATTGAAAACCACGTGCGACTTTCGATCCACTTCACAACCATGTGCTACTCTGTGCTGGTCGATCACGGAACAATTCTTATATTAATTCTTCATTCTTACATAGAAGTTTGTGATTGTGACATGACAAAACGGGGGAAACTCAACAGAAATAGCACTGTAGATTTCTAATGAGATTTAAACCTTTTTATATCTTGCACAGGTGTAACAAGAGCACTATGAAAATTGAAAAATAAAATCACAACCGCATAAACTGTTAGTGTGAAAACTCATAAACACCAACAAACAAACCTAAGTGCTCTTAAACTGAGTGCACTTACTGTTTCAACCTAAATTTTTCAGGCTTTGCTTAAAGGTATTTTCTGCACGAAGTTTTTTTTACTCTAAGCTTGAATAAATTAGCACATGCAGCCATCTCAAGACGCTTGCATACACCTAATAAATTATTAATGCGTTCCTGTGCGACAGAGACCTTGTGCATACAAATAATAAAAAGAAAGAATCCAAAGTTGTGCAGTGAACTTAAGATTCTGCTCAGAGGTAACCAATGTAACTTCATGTTTGAAAGTTAAGTAAAGGTAAAATATCAAATAAAAAGATATTGTCTCAGAACCTGTAGTTCTTTCCTATTAAAACCCAGACTCAGTCTTACAACATGTTAGATTTATATTTAAAGGAAAGCAATGTATAAAGCTAAAACAGAGTTTTACATGTTATCTAAAGAGAACAAGATTAACAGGAACAAGATTTCTTTTTAAGTTCTGTGGAATAAAACAGATTTTTTTTTACCCTTGCTTTCATTCATATACCAAACTTAATTTAAAAATATAGATTTTTTTGGGAGCACACTTAAAAACAAAGGGCTATGCTTGCAAATTCATGGACAAATGTATGTCTTAGTCAACATTTTTAGTGCCGCAGTCACCATTGTAATACCTAGTTTAAAGTCTTTGGATGACTGTATCTTGTCCTTAATTAGCATAAACATTAAGCAAAAAATGACATTTGTGAATTTAAAATATTTGGCCAAAATGCTATTATAATGTGTAGTTTTCTGTATGTTGATGTATTTGTAGAGTAGTATTTCTCTGGGTTCCAAACAGAAGTTTACTCAGATGTTCATTGCACACATGCAAGTTGTTAACTTGAGTCTTTTAAGGGTTTATTCAAAACATCGTCTTT
Source organism: Poeciliopsis retropinna (assembly GCA_010277075.1). Taxonomy (NCBI): domain Eukaryota; kingdom Metazoa; phylum Chordata; class Actinopteri; order Cyprinodontiformes; family Poeciliidae; genus Poeciliopsis; species Poeciliopsis retropinna. Next base: position 4,053,714 of record VMRM01000024.1, read on the forward strand.
CCTAAGTGTTTGGAGGTGGATGGATGACACTTTTTATAACTTTAATATGTCTTTTAATCAAGAATTGTATGTACAGGTTTAACTTTATAATAGTTTTTTTTTTCTTAATGTGCATTATTTCAAGAATAAACAACCGCTTCCACTAATGTTTGGATTAATGTCCCTCACCAAGTTGCAGACATCGCCAATTGTCTGGCATCATTCTGTCTAAACATTCAACAACTTATTGGACATTTTGTGGCATTTGTTGGCTTTCTGGTATGGACTCATCTTTTATTTGTGAAATGAGGTCATGGCTAGGGCTTTATCCATCCCATGTGATGTATGTTTAGGAGAAGGGTGTCCGATGTACTGCCTTGGAATAACACAAATTTGACCACCAGCAAAAGCCAAATAACTTTTTAGAGCAGGATCCTCACAGAAAAAAAAAGCATATTCATAAAATGAAAAATGTTTGGTATAAGTGTTAGTCTTTTATTCACATTTTATTCAAATTTTCCAGTAAGTGGGACCACAAACAACATCAAACTTTACCTACCCTAAACCCTAAAATAAGATGTTTCTTTTTGTGCAAGACTAAAACAAATATTTATTTCACAGTGAAGGAGATGAGACTTTAAAGGCATTAGACACGTGCATCTCACTCTCATCTGAAACCTTGGGTGTGTTCATGGGAGTCTGAAGCAGGCGTCTCTAACTCCAGTCCTCGAGGGCCGCTGTACTGCAGTTTTTAAATGTGCCACAGGTACAAAACTCTGGAATGAAATGGTTTAATTGCCTCCTCCTTGTGTAGATAAGTTCTCCAGAGCCTTGCTAATGACCTCATTATTCTATTCAGGTGTGGTGCAGCAGAGGCACATCTAAAAGTTGCAGGGCCCTCGAGGACTGGAGTTTGAGACCCCTGGAAGGAAACTGAAACAAGTGTAGGAAGAAATGTCTCACCATGGTTGTTTCAGTGATGGATCCAAAGCTGTTGATGAAGATGTTGCAGGTGACGTTGACAGGAGGACCTGACAGAAGCAAAACCGTCACCAAACATCACCGAGAAACGCTGTTTCCAAAGCAGAACACGCAAATTACAAGGACCAACAAGAAGCACGGCTTTCCTCCAAAGTAACATCTCGGGGCCACGTTACGGGACTAAACGGGCACATCTTATCATGTTGTCATTCCTGGTACACTCCCGTTGCTATGATCCATCTGCGGCCCACTGACTTGATGAATATTTCAGCCGCTCTTTTCCAGACGCAATAATTTATTGATTCTGCTTTAGTCACATTAGTGTATTTATAGCTAATCGGTGGGAGATTTACCCAGCATGCACTGACGAGGGTTGGAGGGGATGCGGAGCGAGCATGAAATAATAAATATGAATCTCGACCCTGGAGGCTGAAGGCGAAGCATGTCAGAGGGAATCTGCTGGCTTCCCTCAACATGCGCTGCTCAGGACCGGACTGAAACAGGCCTGTGGGGTAACACGCAAGGACGGCTGCACACTTGTGTCAGGATAAAAACGTGACGGAGAAGAAGAGAGTCCGAACTCGAGGCTGTGGGTCAGCGGGGAGGACAGTCACAAGCCGCGATTAAGGAGGAAGCGTCCCTCGCCTGCAGAAATCTCCCCAACTCTGCGGGAAATTTTGTGCTCTGGTCGCCCCGCAAACGAGCTGCTCACACCACAGCGCCCTTTACCTTTGAAATTGGGTCTGATGCGGGCGTCGTAGCCGGATGTTCGCCCCATCAGTTTGTCCAGGAAGTCGGATGGAGAGGGAGGCTTGAGCGCCCTGCTGGGGAACTTCATCTCCTTACAGAGCACGGACCTGGCAGGTGACAGGACAACCTGAAGAATATTCGACCCATTTCTGCCTCTAGTAACAACTAGTTTGACTTTAAAGAGACCTTTCCCTTTCAGGGGTTTATTTTTTAATGAAATCATTACAAGCTACTTTCTCTTTTTGTGCTCCTCACACTTGTGTGGAGTACAATTCCCAAGGAACACGAGGAATCTTTCACTTCTCATATCGTCTTAAAAACATCTCTAAAATGTAAACATTGAGAATATATAAACATGTATAGATTTTCTGGTTGTTTTTTTTTTTTGTTCTTATTATTTTTGCTGTAACCTGCCAATGGGAGTAGATGGAAATCAGTCACCTGCCTATAATCTAATGTACTTAGATGTAAATGCTCAACAGTACATGTTATCCAATTATATATATATATATAATATATATATATATATATATATATATATATATATATATATATGAACTTGAATAATGTGCACACTTGGATTAGTTTACCAACCAAAATCTTAATAATTTCTTTGTCTGTTTCTATAGGGAACCCAGGCATTCTACATGGTATTTACTTTGGAAAACATTTGTCCTAATTGGGGGATTATAAAATATTTAACTCTAGCTTCCTCTGTGAGTAAACAGGACTGTTGACAAGCCTCTCTCTGTCTGAGAGGCACTTGGCTTCATCTTGTCAAACCGCATTAAACACAGTAGTAGGCACACACTCCAGTAAATGCACTAACCCTAAAGGCGACCAAAACATTCCCGCAAAGCTTTTCTTACCTGGCTAGTAGGAAAATGACAAAGCAAGCCCAAAAATCCCACCAGTTGCTTGGAAGCATTCCTGAGTGCCGGATAAAGCAGATGAAGCAAGAAAAAAAGAAGAAAAGCTGAAAAGGGAGAAATAGAAAGAATGCAGGAAACTTCTTCTTCTGCTAGTGGCTGTCCTAACCGGGCTGATCCGGCCAACAGATGAGCCTCTCTCCCTCAGAGCAGGTGTAAAGTACAGGAAGCTGCTGCTGCTGCTGTATAATTTAAAATCCAAGGGAAGTTTTTTTTTTTTTTTTCTTCTTCCTCCTCTGTCTGTGTGTGGATGACTTCAAGCTTGAACTCTTTTTCACGGCCATGTGATTGCTGAAAGAATTACTGCAAGAGTATTTAAAGGAACAGTGCGGTTTTTAGAACAGCTTGGCGCCACGCTGCATCTTCTTAAGTTTGGAATAATCAGGATTCTGGCCACATGAGAAGAATTAAATAAAATCAGTGGATAAAATTCATTGCAAAACATTTGAAGTTATTATTGAAAATTTTAATGCATAATTTTCAAATACTAATACAGCACCCAGGTTACCATTTATCTATAGATTTGAAATAAATTTGACAGCATCAAAGGATAAAATAATTTTGATTTATTTAAGTCTTAGGCAACCATTGAATTGTATACACATAAAGGGGCCATGAATTAAAAATAATAATGTATTACTTTTGGCGATAACCATGCAGCTACTACATTATTACATGAACTTTAAACAATGACTATATTACATAAAAAAATAAAACATTTGTTGTAGTCTTGTGAATTACTGTGCAGCATTTAATTTTGTCTAACTTACATGCGGAAAGCTAATAAATTCTAAAAATAATTTATATATTTAGCAAATATGAAGTAGTTGATTCAGATTCCTTTCAACAAAAACCAGAAAAGTTTTGAAAAAAAAAAAAAAAATCACAAAAGGAATATTTTTAAGTCTTTATATAAAATTAATTTTCCACAAATTAACATACGGATTGCAACATTGATGATGAATGCTACACATTTTTTCCGAATAACTTCGGTGAATCATTGTTTCAGCTCAAGCACACATCCACTTATTTCTCCCATGTTTGTCCTTAGTATCTGGTTTACGCATCTTTTTTTTTTTCAGCAAAATTTAAAGCTAGATGCTGAAGCTCGTGTTGAGGAGAGAAGGCGGCGGCGGTTCCAGCCACTTAATCATGTAAAATTACAATCAGGCAACGCGATGGGACATTACGGCCGCACGCGTTTGCCTCACACTTGAAAGCTCCTTGTGCTCTTCGTTCTGGAGCCCACGGTGTCAAATGAGATCAAGGATGTGTGAGAAAATGAAGCACGAGAGCCATCGAAAAAAGGAAGAAGCCCAAAGTGGGAGAAAGGGAAAAAAAGAAGAAGGGGAAACATTTCTGCCTGCTTGCTCATTTTTACCCCTGGACAAGATGGGAAAACTAGGCCAAGCTTTATTCTGGTGTCGGTTTGTTGGGAGTTGGACACTGGATTGACTTAATATGAACTTCAACACGCTGTAAAAACACACTCATGAAGTGTCACTTTTCTAAAATTACCCACTCTCCTAATTCACCCCAAAAAAAGTGTTTTTAACCGAGCCGAGACATTCCTCGTTCGCCCTCCCCATCACTTCGAGTAGCAATCTGCCAAGCAACTGGGAATGATTCTAACTCCTCAGGACAGATGAGTTCAACCTCACTGACTGCAACAACCATCTAAACAATCACAGCTTCGGATAGAGGTCACTGCAGCTGCTCATCACTGCCATTATCTGGAGGCAGAGCTGAAAATAATGGGTTGAGTCCAATTTAAAAATAGCTTTTATTGCAGCTTTTCTCACAACAAGCTGCACCGATCACACAGAAGGAGAACAGTTCAGCTTTGTGAATGACGGGAGGAAGCGGAGGGGAAGGGGCTGATCACAAGTAATGGTGGAAGGAAAACAAGACAGAGAGTTGTCATGTGGCAATAAACCAAAAAAATCAAAACAAACATAATTAAGACAGCAGATACAAATCCCAAATATGAAAATATCCACAGTTTAATATACATTGATCCTCGCACTGCAAAATACAAAATCTTACCAAGTTTTTCTGATCTAGTTTCTAGTGCAAATATTTTACACTTCAAATAAGACTAAATTAACATACAAGTAGCTTTTCTGCAAGATGTAAGAGCTTGTTTGTTTTTTGTTTTTTAAATTACTAATATTGATGAAAAAGTTCTAGTTCCACCAGCAGATTATTTTACTTGTAACATGACATTTTCCAAGTTATAAGTGAAATAATAATGAAATTAGTACTTTTATAATCAATACTAAGACATTTTTATTTTAAACAAAAGCTTCTGTATGCTGCTTGTAAGTTAGTTTAGTCTCAAGTTATGTGTACCAAGATATCTGAAATAGGAACTACACAAAAAAAAAACCTTAAGAGTTTGTGTTTTTTGCAGTGATAATTTGGTAGCCATGAGTGGTTGTGTCTTAATGAAGGAGGCGATCACTGCCACAGTTCGTTATTCGTATGAAGAAAAACCCTCTCTCCCCTGACTGCAACTGTCCAGCGGCTCAGTCCTCATGGATGTTGAACAGCTTGGCCACCTCGTTCAGATCCGCATGCTCCTCTCCGTCCTTGATGATCTGCAATTTTCCCACACAAACGGCTTTCAGTAAACGCGTCATGTATTTTAATTCTGCCATGAACCACGAGCGGTACCTTTCTTGCGATGGGCATTCTGTTGAACACGTTCCACAGGATGATCCCCACCACCACCTTCTCTCTCAGGTAGAAGATGACTCCTTTCCCGTATTCGTCCCTGTGCTCGACGACAGGAGCCTGCGCCGCCGGGATCACCGTGCTAGAAGCTGTGTCCTCCGTTTCGCTTTCTGAGCGGATCCCAGTACCTGGAGCACATTCATAGAAAAAGCTTCAATCTGAGCCTTTTTAAAAAAAATTTTTTAATTTATTTATTTATTTTTATCAGTGTCAGATTTTAGATTTTATTCAATTAGAATCAGTATAGTGATTATTTTTCCATTTTGTGTTTTTTTTAAAGGGGCAGTATTATGTATTTTCCAGCCACATAATGCCATTTTATAGCACAATAAACTAATAATGTTTTTAATTTTCCAATCAATAACTGAAATGTATTGTGACAACAATAAATCAAAATTCTTATCAGAAAGATTTCACAATAAATGATAAACAATACAATAAATGCCCACCTCTGTTGAATTCCCCCAATTTGAGACACAGGTTATTTCTTCTTTTTTTTTTTTTATTCTAAGACAATAGGTCTTAAACAAATTTGCAGATTTTGTTTGCTTGTTATATTCTGATCTTCATAATTTATGTGTCTCAGTAAATGTCAGTATTTCCATATACTATCTCTTCATACATGTATGGAGTTTTCATACATGTATAAAGAGAGAGATAAGCATAGGAAATAAATCGTTTCCTATGCTGCATATGTGCAGACATTTCACACAAACCCAATGCAACACATCAGCAAGAAAAAAACAACATTTGGGATCATTAAATATATTAAAACACTGAGCATGCTAACCTGACTCCTCAGTAGCAGCTTTGGGTGTGTCCTTGGCAGTGGCTTTGGCAAACACTCCTACAGTCGGCAGGCTGCTGTCAACAATCCCAATAGCCTCATAGCCGACATCGGGTCCCAGGTCGCTCCTGTGGAAAGGGACGAAACGCTCACCCAGAGAAAATGGCTTTACATCCACCTCAAAGAGGAACTAAGAGTTTTCAAGTTTACTCCAAAGTTTATTAAAAATTGCAACTGAAAAGTTTTAAAAAGTCTATAATTAACCCACCAAAACATAGACTGATGCCAATAAGGTTTGTTGGCTCCTGTCATGTTCTCTCCTGCAAGCCTCCCGCTGACGACGGCATGGTCGTGGTGCTCCACCCGTCTGCGGCCCAACCTGATGTCATAGAAACAGGCCGCATCTCCAGCCTAATGTGAAACAAACACGACTGAGCACTTTACACACATTACAGACCAATAAGGATAGTTCATAATCAGAGGTGGGTGGAGTAACCAAACATTGTACAAGAGTAAGAACAGCAATACTTCAACATGTTTTTACTCAATGCAAAAGTGAAAAGTATTAGGCTTTCTGAAATACCGAGTAACTGGTCAAAACAGAAATCGTTTAATATTTAAAAATTACAGGCCAAAATGTAAAGTTACGTGGAAATTTTGGTATAGTAGGGAACAAATAACAAAATCAAGAAATTTCTTTTTTCAAAATAAATTTCTTTGAATATAAAACTTGAAATTTAAGAAAAACTGCAGGTGTGTGTCTGGTGAATATTTGGTTTAAACAAGCTTGTTCTCCAGTGTCCAGAAATTTTACTCGTAACTGAGTAAATGTGACTAGTTACTAGTCAATTCTGTTCATAAGGCATTATATGAGGAGCACTCAAATAAAGATCTAGTCAAATTCAAATCTGGTTAAATAAGCTACAGAGCAAATCTGACAACAAAAAATTATTTAAAAATGAACAAAGAAAAAAAATTTTTGAAGTGGAAATGGAGGAATTTTACTTTGGTTTTCTGTCACGTTCATATAATAACTTTATGCCTGTTTCTCATTTCTTCTATCAACATTTTTAGCCAAAGATTTCATTCTTTCAGAGAATGAACATGACAGAGCTGCTTCTCTCTGCTGCAACATGAACCAATAACTTATCTGACCAGAAGGGGGCACTCTGATCACATAACATGATACACAACATTTGCAGCAAAAATAAAAATCCTACACATGATTTACATTCAGAAACAGGATTTTTACTTACCACCCATATATTGGACCTGGCCTGCAGCTCTGCGTTGACCCGATAGCCACCAAAGTCCGAGTCCACTTCTAGACCGGCAGACTTGGCGAGGTCAACGTTGGGCTCCAAACCGACGGCTGCGACAATGTGATCCGTTCTTACCTGAAAGGTAAAAATCAACATAATTAGTGGCTGATAAATCCAATCTGGTGCATTGGACCAAGTTAAATTTGGTTGAAATGTGAACATACCACTCTTCCATCCTTGAGTTTGATTTCGAGTTTATCATCTTTGTAGGATACGGATTTCACCACCGCTTCCCTGATGACCTTTACACCCTCTAACCGGACACACACACAGAGAAACAATGAGAAAAATCAAGAAAAATCCTATCGATATCACCCGTGTCAATCAAGTTGTACCTTTCTTGACTTTTTCTGTTGTCCAATTGCTCAGATACTCAGGCAGCACCTTGCCCATGTTTCCCTTCTCTGGGAACATCTGAATCACCTCTAATCCGGACTCTGTTGCTGAAAAAAGGAAGAATATGATTGACACACAAGCAAAACGGTTTGTTCTGTTACCTAGAACTATCAGCTTGATTCATCTTGAAACTTTCACAGCTTGTCAAAAAATCTTACATCTCCTGCCAAGCGCGCAGGCCAGCTCGCTGCCCAAGAATCCGCCTCCTATGATGGTGATGGACTGTGTGTTTCTTGAAACTTTGTCCAGGGATTTAAAGTCGTCAATCTTCAAGTAAAACATTTCACTTCAGACGTTTTAGGATCTTAATAAGACTGAACAACTCAACATACTTCAAAGTAACTATCTGTTTTTTCTTGAAGTTTAATGAGTACATTTTGACGCTACGTTATTTTTACTTTTAAATATGTATTTTGGGATGCCACTATCAATTATTGTAATCATTCTAAAAATGAATTGCATTTAAATATTATCAAAATATTCATTTAACCACTTAAGCTCTTTCTATACAGTATAAGAAATAAATTAAAAGATGCAAATAATTCAATTGCTTTTTGAAAAAGAAAATAAAAATTGTACTGCCTAAAATGCAATAACATAGCAACCCTTTAGCGTACGCTCAATCATTTGTAGCAAAAGATCCATCTGCAGTTAAAAAAAACAGTCTATTCGTTGATTTATTTTATTAATAACTGGAAAGCAAAAGGTGTTTAATAAAAGATTTTTGTTTTTACAGAATTAGATTATAATATTTAGAACCACATTTCAAGGAAATCTCTAGCAGCATGTCTCTCTACCCACTTTGCACATCTACCTGCTGTAACTGTGATCCATTCTACTTTTGAGAAATTTAACGTCTAATAAATCTGACGCCACCTAGTGGTGAAACTCTGACCTTGCGGAAAACAGTTGTCCTCTTCATCACTTCCTCTCCAGCTCTTTCGATTACCTGAAGATTCCTTGGGATTCCACCTGAAGAAAAAAAGTCTAAATTAGATTCTCTCACATTTCAATTAACTATGGTCAGTACCATCACAGCACAAGTGCTTACCTGTAGCAATTAGGCACTTGTCATATGAAATCTCCACGTCATTGTCAAGTTTAACTTTGTTTCCTCTGACATCCATATGAACCACCTAAAATACATACAATTTGGTATTTCAATATAAAGCATATTAAACTAGACCACTGTTGTGTTTATTTATCAACCAAATCTATAAACCAACCTTCCTGCCAGAGAGGACAGCCACTCCTCCATTTTCAGCACCGCTCAGCTCTTCTGCGTCAATGTAAAACGAAGGCGGCTGGAAGTAGATACTGTCAAATAAAAACAGCAGTGTTAAAAATGTATAGCTTTCAAATATAAAAAGAAACGCTGATACAATAAATGTCAATAGCCCTTTAAAAACTGGCAAACATCTGGAAGGAATCATCCACCTTGGTCATTTCAGCTGATAGGCAAGGAAATTATTTGATTTACAATCAGAGGACATCTCGGCCAGCCAGTAGCTGAAGCATCCGTCAGTCAGTCAAAACAATAAATGAAGGTCACTCGGCATAAAGGAGGCTTGCAGGGAGGGAGATAAACACCAAACCAATGAAGGACCATTTTCTAGATCATTGTCTTAATAATAACGTACTTGGTGCTGCAGATATTTAATGGTAATCTGCCTGAGGCAGCTCAATAGGAAACTAAATATATAATTAGTTTTCAAACTAATTGGTCAAACTGGTGTTTAAAGCATTTGAGGGTATTCTTGCTGGCTGTCGAATAAATCCGACAAGCTGGTAACAACTTAAACCAGACAACTCTGAAAACTGCATACATGTTAAACATTAACTTAGTGAACTTGCAGTGAAAAAATGAAAAGAAAACAATGGTCTTGAGTAGTTTTGCACGTAGGGAGCAAAGCGCAGCCTCCTTCAAACAGGTCCCAGTAATATTTATGACGGAATCCCTCCAGTCTGGTGACCTTCTCTCGTTGTTGTGACTGACAGTCCAGCCACTGCCTGCAACATGACGCCTGACTTGTGATGCCCTCTGCTGCTCATTCATGGATTATAAAATGAAAACTATATAAAGCCATTTCTGATCTGCAGTGGGTGCTTAAATATGTGCTTTACTGTATTAATTTAAGTTTGTGAGTATATAAAACTTTCATCCGAAATCGTTTGACTAGTGTAGATGCTAGAGCCATACAATGAGGACAAGTAAAGTTGTTGAAATTATATAATTTGTGACCACATTTTATTTACTCTTCTGATTTATGAGCACACTTTTCCCCATCATGTCTTCTGAGCTTATAAACTTGTCAGCTGAAATCTACATCACATTTATACATGGATGTCAGCCCAACTGCTCAAATATATTATTTGCAGGCTGGGCCTTAAAGGCATGTGACCCAAAATATAAAGCTCACCAAAAATACAGATATTTTATTAATATTTTTCACATCCAGCTAGTAAAGATGCTAGATGCTCTAGTGTAGTTTGTAGTGACAAGTTTTGACTCGCTTGAAGTTTTCTCTGTGCTAAAAAAAAAAAAAGAAGTTAGAAGTTAAATTCAGAGCAAAATAAACAAACTACAAGTTTGAAAATGAAAAGATGGAGAAATTCAACAAATATTCAAAACAAGAGTTTAAAATAAAACTTTTAAATAACTCAAGGTTGCATGGAAAGACTGGGACTCCACCTTCTTTCCTTCCCGTTCCACTGTTTGAAACGCAGAGTTTCTGTTACACTGGGGTCGTCAGAGAACCACAGCTCCTTAGAAAGAGGCGGCCTCATGTACGGAAGGTCTGGCTCATCAGTTACAATCAGTACCTGCAGCAACAACAAAATATATATAAGAACTTAGGAAAAATAGCCTCTAAAATTACAGAATGAATATTTTCTATGTATGTCAGACGATAAGAAACCTGACTGACCTTGGCACCAGGGTCTCTGGCTCGAATAGATCGAGCAGCTGCGAAAGACGCTGTACCTCCACCAATCAGGAGGTAGGGGGCGTGTGAGGGCAACGAAGGTTTGGAGTCTGCCACTGGACAGAAAGAGATAAGAAAGGAAATAATCAGTTTGTGGTCTTATTAAGCTAACAACCACATAGTGATGGAATAAAACTTTGGAAAACTTTACAAATTTACAAGAGAAGAAAAAGAAATAAATGATCAAGAATAAGAATGATTAAGATGCTTGAACCGTTTCCAATAGCAACAAAAAATGAAACATCGTTATTGAGGGTTCGACTCTCCATGGAGTTTGAGGGTTCGACTCTCCATGGAGTTTGGATGGTTCTGCTTTGGAGGGTTTTGTTACTTCAACCCAATTTGAAACCAAACTCAAAATGGTGTTTTTGGATGTAGATCCTTGCTACTATTCATAGTTTTGTAGCCGGTTCTGAAAACTACAATTACCAATCCCTTAGTCTCTTTCCATCACACTAAATGACCCGTAGAAATCACACTGTGTGAGCTTTCAGAATATACAACTGGGATTTGGGGAACCGAAACCCAACTCCCAGCACTCGGCTGTCTTTTACCATACTCTGAATGACTATGGTAAACAGAACAGGAAAATAGAAAAAATATAGTGTGGCATCCTCAAAGTGTTATTTTCAACATCAACTGCAAAATAAAAAATATACTTTATACTTTGTAAGCATAGACCTGGACAACCTTCAAAGCGCCCTAACCGACTGCAGCATGTCATGCTGAAACCGCGCTCCTTTCACTTTTCTGGCTAATATTTATCGGTCACTACACAAGACATGTTGCTTTTCTTCTCAGTCTTACCCTCCTTAACTCCAGCATCAGTGAGTGGAGCTGCTGCCTCTTCTGCTGAGGCTTCTGCCAGTGGCTCATCTACTGTGAAAGCAATACATGAAATCACCTAAGAATCTGAGCTACTCAGTAGTAATGGAGAAGGGACGACCCATGCTTTATGGTGGGAGCGTTCAACAACTGGGAGATGTAGCATAAAATCCAAAAAATAAGTTAAAACACCAAATTATGCCATCGTAATTATTTTCTATGGGGAAGATTAAACTTCACAAATGTACTAGCCAATAAAACAAAAGTATTGAAACTGTAAACAATGTAAATGCACACGCCGCCAAAACATCATCACGGTTTATGCAGGAACTTTCTAAGAATCTGATTACGGACTACAAATCAGGTGACAACAGAACAGAAACCCTCCAGGATACAAATATGGCATGCTAGTGGTTTCATGCCAAAGCTACGGTTTGTACAGGAGGCATAACAAAACACATATGAGTAGAGTAAAAAGCAGGCAGCTGACCTGGAAGTGGTTCTGCAGTTTCACTGGAGGCCGCTGCTTCAGCATCAGGCGCAGCGGCGGCTTCAAGTTTTGTCTCAAGGGGGGCTGAGCAACAAACACACTTATTAACACCAATCACCGTAGACTGAGTATATGGAGAGAATAATAAAATACATGATGCCTCTTGAAAATAGACATTGTCTCTCGATTCGCTCAGGAGAGAGCGAATGGAGAGATATATTTAGTAAACTTAAATATGTCACTATTACTGAAAATGCAGTTTCCCTGATAAAAATCTGGTTTACATAGCAGTAAAGAGGAAGCTGAATTGAGTACTGCAAAGTCAGCTGGTTTTATACCAAATCAGTTCAAACTATGAATAAACTGTCCAATCAAAACAATGTTCAAATGATGGCCGGTCAAAGTTCTGGCAATAGCTATCGACATCACTGCCTCAAAGTACTCACCCTCTATCATGGTGGCTTCAGCAGCGGAAACACAAAGAATCAAATGTAGGCATTTTTAAATACAGATACAATCCTAGGCATTTCTCTCGAAAGGAAAATAAAACGACCGAGCTCACCTGGAGTTTCTGTATGGATCTGTGAGGCCGATTTCTGTTTTCTGGAGGAAATTTGTGCCATCCGCTCCAGATATCTTTTCTGGTCTCCTTTTGCAGTAATGACGGCCTGGGGGGAGAATCAAAATAATAATATTTCAACTTGCATACAAACAAAAATTAATTGTATAGCATTGAAATGCATTGTCGAAATTCAGGAATATATTGGGAATATTCCTACTCACGTATGTTACGCCACCGACAAAGGCTGCTCCAACTAGGAGGGCGTATTTCAGGTTGTCACCGCCTCCACCCACCGGCCCTGTGGACATGTGCGCCACAGGCACACACAGAGGCGTTCTGGCATTGTTCCACCCTGAAAAAGATAATTGGAAAAAATTCATTTCATCTACACAACTCACCCTAACCCTAATAGCCAAAGTCCCTTTTTTGCCAAAAGTAATTTTGGGGGAAAAAATGTATTTAAAAAATTATTTCCAAAAATTACCATTATTTTATGAATGTGATGATTTATAAAGAGTCAATTGGGTTTTTGACAGGCTGAACACTTGTGAACATACATTGGCTTCTGTTAAGCTTTTTAAAATGGACTTCTTCAGACTTTATCTGACTGCACAAATTATTGTTGAAAAGTGGAAATAATCTCCCACCTGAGCAGAAGATCTCTGCAGCTCCTCCAGAGTTACTGTTTATTAATGCTGTCTTATAAGTCTTAAAATTCATGAGTGTGGGAAAATCTTATATATCAATTAATTCAACAGCTTGTTGCTTACCAATAACTTTATCCTTCTGTACTATTGGTTACATTATGAGTTGTATGTTATTTACGATTTATGGCTGTCAGCCCCTTTTCAAGAGTTCTTACAGTGATTTCCCCCAAACCATTTTACACTAAGCCACATTAAGAGTCATTCATATACTGAATGATCACAAGGCAACTTGGGGTTGAGTTCAACTTTAGCACTTAAAGGAGCTTTCCTCTATTCCTTTGCAGCTGCCAATCTGTTGTAGATTTACTGTTACTGCTGTAAATCTTACTGAGCCATGCAAGATTCAGCTGAGAGACAGCTTTTTTTTTTTTTGGTCCATTCCAGTTCCAAACTTAAAATAAGTAGTGTTTTATTAAGAGTCTGTTAGGTAATGTTTTCTAGTAACTAAATACGGTAAATTAATTGCTTTGGTGTTCAAGCATTTTCTTAATTAACCTGGACAAGGTCCAGATTCCCATGACAAACTGGAATGTCTATGTTTATTTTCAATTGTTTTTATTCCAAACTGAATGCAGTCTGAATGTCTTTATGTTTCACAGCAGAATGCCATCTGCCACGTTTTGTAATGGTAAAAACATATTCTACCTACAGCAACAAGCATCTCCTTGTCTATTCAGTTTCTCACAGTGCTAATTCACAACAAATGTTAAATCAGGACACTTTAACAAGTCAATCAAATCCCAGAGTTAAAATTAATGTCAGCTGTTACATATTTTTAATCTTGTGGTACAACCTCGGTGTTCCTTTAATGGGCCTTGTTTTATCATGACTTAATTTGGAAACTATGCATATGAAAAGTATCCAAATACAGATGTGTTCAAATGAAATGTACCATTAACCCTCCACTTTGCAAAGACGAATATTGTCTCGATATTTCTTAAAATGGAGAGAAAGCAGAAACCTCTATGGATGGAAAATTGGGCTAATTAAAAATAGCCCACACTTCTGATGGACTATTCTTTGCTGGAACAGTCTTGCATGCTGCTGAAGGTCAGGCTGGTGCCTGTCTTTATCCTTTCACAGTCTCATAATGGGGGGCGAGAATATAATCCTTTAGATAAGAGTCAGTGCATGTGATCATGGCAACAATCAGATGGGTGGTCTCAGAAAATGGTGCAACACCTGTCAGAGAAACACTGCAGACACATCATACCCATGATTATTGACAGGCTGCACGCGGCCCCAATAAATTCTCTGCATTTATCTATGACCATCTATATTAATCATTACAAATGCATCTGAAAAGGCAGCGTCAACATTTGCTGATTAACCCAGTTGGCTTCGTGGAGAACATAAAGGTCGGGCTCGGTAAAAACACAAACCTAGCAAGCCTGCACGCAGAGCGGTTTAATTATGAATCAAAGCATACATTTATTACAAGTTCAGTCATATCTGGATAAAGGCCAGCTAACCGGAAGACAACAAGGGTAACCATGAAGTTCACCGACCTGCTCTCCTCACGTTCTGTCGGCATACAGTAGACGAGGCTTTGGCCAGAGGTGCAAGCTTCTTCCATACAACCCGACATGTCAGCATGGTGGCTCGGCTCAGCTGCGACGGCTCCCAGTTACACTTGAGATAGGTCGGACAGAAAGCTAGTTACAATTAATGAAGTCCGACAGACGACTAGCAGCCGCACACACTGCACGCCAAGGCCAGAGACAGGTCATACGTTTCAAAGGAGTGCTGGGTAATTGCAGAGACTGTTTACAGAGGGAGATTAGCCACTGCTAACGCTAGCTAAACAAGATAACAGACTGGAGCGAAAGATCGCATTGCAGTTTAAAAAAATAACAATGAGACATTCCCAAGACATAAGAACCTATACACTATTACCGTAATATTTTAGATATAAAATAATGCAACACAATTACTTCTACACTTTAAACGTACATTTCTTGAACGTAAAATTCGGGTTGGTTATTTCATCTGACATCTACTGCAAGCTCCCTCTTTCAAGGCTCTTTGGGCAGGTTGACTTCTTCTTGATTTTTGAGAAAATAAAATTGTTTCAAGACGCTGCTGCCCCCTACAGCTCACAACGTAACGCCAGAATCAGTTTTATTCAATAAGCCTGTGACTTCGGATCGACTTTCCTCTCAATTAAGACATTTTAAATATAAATAACAATACTTGGTAAATATATATGTTTTGTAAATATGTACATATACACTATTTTTATAGTGTATATAGAGATACACTATAAAATATACACTATTATACACTATTTTTATAGTGTATATGTATAAGGAGGATGTATAATGTTATCTTTCTTATGATATGTTCACAAAACATCACAGACCAAAAGCACCACAGATAACATGTAAATAAGTGAGTAAACAATTATTTATACATGTGATGATTTTAGTAAAATTGCAAATAGATTACATTAATGAATAAGTTCAACTGTGCTGCCAGTACCATGTCCTGGAGGGAGTGAAGATCAGCAGATCTGCTGATCATCCTCCATAATGGCTATTATACAGATTTATCTGTGCGTTTAAATCACTGTGTGATTTTGGCTCTTTCATAAAACAGTACAGGTACAAACTGAAAAAAGAAAGAAAAAAAATATCACACCATCAACCCTACTGTTAAATGTGGTGGCAGCAGCATCATACTGTGGGAATTCTTTTACAGGGTCAGCAAAGCTGGTCAGAGGAAATTTTCAAAGAAAACAAAGTATTAACTCAAAGTATTAAAATATGGAATTCAGAGAGGCAAATCTATTATTATTTATGTTGCATTGTTTCTGTGTTTTTTGATTTTCTAATAGAAGGCTTGATACCATATTATCAGGATAATTCTATGTTCAATAGTCCTGCAGTTAGGTTTAAAATGTGTATTTCATTATTTAACATACAGTATAACACAAAATGTCCAAAAAAAAAAAGCACAAAAAAATTATAGAAATAAATGTAAAACAATAACTGGTTAGAAAAAACAGCCTGAGGCTAATCTTAACATGAATATCAACATACTTGCATAACAGATATTTCAACCTGCTGCAAGTTTTCACAAAGTGCTTTGAAACATATGTAGTTCTAAGCCAGACGAGCAGTTATTGGTCAACAAACCACACATGGTGCAGATAAGAGCAAAAGATGGCAGCAGTGACGGATGTTGCAACTCCAGCTGAGAGGAAGCAAGCTAAAGAAACAACTCAAGCTAATGTTGGCAGTGAGATACATGGTGGCTTTCAAAGAAGTGCAATCTGGAGATCAGTGGAAAAGGTGGCAAGCGTCTTAATTTGAAAATGGACCTTAACCCAAATGAAGAATTAGAATATAGACATAGAGCAAAGCAAATGTTCAATATCAAACATGTCTTTGTGTGACTGTGTTGACAAAGCCAGTTGTTTGAACAGTGTAGATGCAAATGAAAGAAAGGAGAGATTGAGGTTGGTGTTGCTCCAAGGCAACACTAACCTGCCTTTGTTTTTGTTTTTTTGTATCGTTGTTACAATTTCTGGGGAAGCAGCAGAGGATTTTATGGCAGTTGTGGTGATAAACCGATGAGGAGGTGAGCATTTCTACAGATCTGAAGGCAGACGGCCAGGAAAAATATAAGTGGAACCAACATGTTGGATAGAAGAAGGTAAGCAGTCGGGTCGGCATGATGAAAGAAGTCTAAGAAGTTTGAAGCTCTGATGACTTCACAGGAGAATACTCACAGCGAGATCCAATTCAAGTCTAGGCCACAAGAAGATATCAGGCAAGTAATGTGAAAAATACTCTTACAGCTTCATTGCAGTGTTGACAATCAGGATCTGAGATGGAGTTCCCCTGTTTTTTTCAGCCAATGGCTTTATGAGGTGATTGGACACAGTTAAATCAGCAGCACTTTAATAAGAAAGGAGAATAAATAAAAAAGAATGTGCAAAAACACAAATCAAGGCTTTAGGAACAATCATTTCCGATGTTAGCCTACATCTTGACAGATCTTTCTCCAAAACCTAAGACAAACTATATAAAAAGGAGGATATTTTCCTAATATCGATGCCAAAAACTTCTGCTTTAAATTCTATGGAAAATGACAAGTCAGAACACTCCGATTATTAATCAGTAAACTGACTGATTCATCCAGCAACACTGAAACAAATACGTGACACACGAAACAGCAATGACAGGAGGATTCATCATATAGTAGATTCACTCTGACATTGACAGTATTTATAGTAAACTTGTCTGACATCTGCAAAAATGAGCAAACTTGTAAAATAATTTGCCATATTTTACTGATTCCTAACAGACTTGGTAGGTGGAGAGGCTGCCTTCAGCATGAGATTTTACATTAAAGAACAATAATTAAAAAAAAAAAAAAAGAAAATGGCTCCAGGATTTATGTAAACCATTTCCAAAGAACCTCAAACAGGTGCTGGTATATTGATTTTGCTCTCCTATCACTCCTTTGCATAAGAACACAATCCGTTAGTTTTGAAAATATGGTGACTTGTTTAAACAGGCAGTGGCAGAAAATGAGTCAAAACAGCAAAGCAGCTGTAAGACCACAACCGTGAACCTGGCTTTCTATGAGATATGTTTGAAATTTGCACTCCCTTCTTGTTAATATGTAAGTATTAATATGAGAAGCAGGTTACAGTGGTAAGTGTAGCAGTGACTAGATTAGAGACCATACTGGAAGGGATATTTTTACTGTGCTTTGCAAAACGTATTCACACACCTTGTACTTTTCCACATTGGTCATTGTGTTTTATTGGAATATAATGTGTTAGAGTAACATAAAGTGATGCATAATTGAAAAAAAATAGTGTGTTTATTTATTTATTCTTGTTTACAAATAAGGAAACAAAACGTATGGCCCAATACTGCCACTCCCATGTTTCGCTGTCATTTTAACACTTTTCCCGTCGGAGTGCAAACCTCTGATCTCGGAGAAGAAAATCATCCCCAGAGCATGATGCCACCACTACCTGTTTCACTGTAGGATCGGTGTAATAAGGGTGATGTTATGTTTTTTTCCGGAACATGCAGCATTTTGCATGTAGGCCAGAAAGTTCAGTTTTGGTCTGATCTGACCAGATGCTTGCTGTGTCTTCTAATTTAATGGCAAATAACCACTCTTCTGTAGTTTGTAGATTCTTTAGAAGCACACATACACTGTTGTAATAATATTTTATTTGTTTAAAAAAGTAATCTAAATTAGGCTCTTGTTTGAATTGGTTGTAATGTGAAAAAATGTGATAGAGTTCAGGGAGTGTGAATCCTTCTGCAAGGCACTGTTTTGAAATACGATGTAGCATCCACATAACACACAGTACCCGTCTTTAAATCTATCAAACCTTTGGTATCTGCAGGATATTTCTCACCATCAACACCCTCTCTGCCATCCACCAACACCCTCCCCCCTCTTCTCTGTAACTGCGTCTCGCTCTCTCTCTCTCGGTCAGTATGATCAGTTTCTTTACTTCCTCCTTTTTGGAGTGGCTGAGCTGAATACCAGAACACAGGATATGCTTCACATTGCTCTCAGTTTCACAGCAGCAGCAGCAGAGGCAGCAGAGGCAGAGGCGGTGGTGGATCAGCCGTGAGAACGACACACTCTGCAGTCAAGATGAGTGCCGGGGATGTGGTGTGCACCGGCTGGCTCATTAAATCCCCCCCGGAGAAGAAGCTGAAGAGATTTGTAAGTACAGACTCTTGTCTTTGTCCTCTGTTGGGACGTGGAAGGGAAGGGGAGGCTGCGCTGTTTCACCTTGCGTCTGTGTGCTGGTCTAGGTCCCACGCACTCATATACACGCCGACTTGGACATGCTTATTGTAATTCCAGTCTTCTTCACGTTGCCTTCCTCATTTCAGCATCTCCCACCTCACTGATCCACCTACACTGTTTGTAGCAACAGAAGTGTAAATGCTCATGGACGCAACTGCTGTGGAGTTAAGAGTGTACCTGCATGTATATGCTCTGTGGAACAGCATACAGCCTTCATTGTTTTGTGGTTGTTGGGATCATGTGATGATGTTGGGCTGCTGTGTGTGTGTGTGTTTGTGGGATGACTCTGTGTATTGTGAAACATGGGAAGTAATGTCAGCAGCACCCAGACACTGAAGCGACAAGCAGAAATAGTCCCGCTTTATGATGGCTGTTTTTGCACTTCCTCTGCATGAGTGGAGGAGGCGGAGGGCCCTTTTGACAACGGCGGTTCAAGGAAACCCTAGGTGGAGTTGTATATGTGTGTGTGTGTGTGTGTGTTTATGTGCTGATGGGGGTAAGGGGCTCGCGCTGGAAATAGAAACTCATGCAAATCTTGCTGATTATGTTTCGTTTAGTTCGACAGACTGCCATGCTGTTTTCCTCATTCAAATGTCAACTACTGGCACAGTGCAGTATGGAAATTTCAATTATCTTGCTCAAAATAATTGTTGTGCTCCCTGCTGCAGAACTGTTTATGCAAAATGAGGTTGTGTTTGTGCACAAGACTTTACTCCTTGCTCAATTTCACCTGAAGAAACAAAATAAGGAAAAGGGTATTTTTTCCCCTGCATTTGTCACTTTACAATCATAAACTTTATGTACTTTGGGGGTTTTATGTCATAGACTACAACATAGAGCGTAATAAGAAAATGATACATGGTACAAATAAAAATCTGAAAAGTGTGGAATATTTAGGACCCGTTCAATGCAATTGCACCTGCATGTTTCTCTGGAGTATGTGACAGATTATAATTCTTACCCATGTTTTTTCACAAAATAAGTTAAGTTTGGTTTAAGTTTAGTTCTGGACTTTGACAAGGCCGTTCTAACACATAAATATGCCTCGATTTCCTGCGGGAAGTCGAACCTCCTTCACAGTCAAAACCTTCTGGTTTGACTGTGGTTTTCTTCCAGAATTGCCTCAGGTTTTCTTCCAGAATTGCTCTGATTTTGGCTCCAGCTATTTTCCCATCAACTCTAACCAACATTATTAGACTCTGCTAAAGCAGAGGTCAAAAGTCATTAGTTCAAAAAGTTCAACTTTGGCCCATCTGACTGGAGCACATTCTCTCATATGTTCGCCTGAGTTGTTTTTGCTTTTTTTCTTTAATTATTGCTTATTTATCTCTTTCTTCCACAATGGCAAGATTTACAGCAGATAACTAATATTTTCGACACATTTTCTACCTGAGCTGTGAAGCTCTGCATTTTCCAGAGTTACCACAAGCCCTTAGGCTGCTTTTCCGAATAGCATGACTAGCTTGTTTTCTATGTTTAGGTAGATGACAATTTCTCTTATTTTCTCAAACTACATTGTAATGGAAATATACTTCAAATTTCTTTACAACTTTGTGACTTTTTTGTCATGCTATGTGATTTCTAAATTGCTGCAGTGAAATGTAAGGGGACTGAATACTAATGCAGCCACACTCTTTAGAAATATGTCTAACAGTTTTTTTTTTCTCAAATGCAACTTCACAGTTAAATGCTTCTTTATGTTGGGACTATTGCATGAAAGTTTGATGTTGCTCTTTGACAAAAAGCAAAAGAGTTTAAGGATGCTTTAGAAAGGGACTGCAATTGTGCACCAAGATGCAAAACACTGCTTTGTTTATACCTGTTGAGTTGAGAAGAGGACAGATTTAACCTGCTGCAAAAAGTGAGTCATTTCTGCAAATGTATAAATGACCCAGATAAGAATGACTCAGTTCGTGGCAAGAGGTTAGAAACTGACCAAAGTTTACTTTGGTCACATGATGGCAGAAATGCTAACTTCATCCAAAAAGGATGAACCAAAGATGCATGGAAAAACTTTGTCAGCAAGCATGTTTACACCTCACAAAAAAACTTGTTTTATTTTGCCTTGTATTCTTTTCACATGTTTCAGATACATCAGCAGATATCTTCTCTATTTCTCTGTAAATATATATAGATTGCCTTTGCAGCTGATATATGGAGATTGACCTCTGTAAAAAAAAAAAAAAAACAAACTTGTTTTCACCCGGGCTCAGAACTTTGCATATGGTGAACACCCACTTGATCAAACTGCCATCTGTAGTTATGGTTTCCTCTTAAAGCCGGCAGTGTTGTTAACACCAAATGTGCTGCGGGTCGCCCCATTTCCTGGTGTGAGCACATGAATTTATGACCGACTTGTGCAGAAGAAGAAAACAAAATACATATTCAATTGGATCACATCACTGCCCCACAAAAATGCCTTCAAAAGCCATGAAAAGAAAAAAAAATAACTGAGAAATTGTGTTAGCTTACCTAATATGATTTATTAACCATTTTCTTCTATTTAATTATTTAAATTGTTCTATATTGTAATGCAAAATTGTTAATTCTTGGCTGAAATAAGTGAAATAGCTTCAGAGGTTTTATAAATATAAGCAATCAGTAAAGTGTGAACTCAGTTTTCAGCATAAACCAAGAGATGTATAAATACCCCTTTCGTTGTGTTTCTGCTAAATACAGTCAACTTCCTCTTCTCAGCACTTCTGGGAAACTGGAGCTGAGGTTCCGCTTGCTGACCAAAACAAAAGCAAAAAATATATTTATATATATATGTAAAAAAAAAAAAAGATTAAAACTGCAAAGTTAGCTGTTGGGAGCAAAGGTTATGATTCTCTGATCCACAAGAACAAAACAGCAACGATGACCTGAGGAAAAGAACAACACTTCAGCCACTGCAAACTTCAAGAATGACATGAGGAAAAATGTTGTGTAAGGCCTTCTAGGGGTTACAATGACTCAAATTGATGAATAATGAAAAATAATCTAATAACTGAAAATAAATCATATTTAACTTATCAAACAAATAAAACTTTGTCGACTTATGTTACTGGTTGTGGTAAACAGAATGTTTTTTTTTCTTTATCTTAATTAAACAAACAATTTGAGGCATTTTCAAAAGGATTGTTTTTTAGGTTTGCAAGGCGGGATCAATACCTGTGGATAAATTCCTTAATCCTTAATTTTCCAGCATAATTTGAGGCCTGACCCGCGGACTCCTGATTTGAGCAATTCAAAATTTGCGTTCGCTTTTTCTAAGGACTAGTGGTTAAATGTTCTTTGATAGAAAGAAGAGCTTTGACTAAGCAGAAAAGGACGGCGCGGCAAAGGCTGTGCCCATTGATGCATGAAAGCGTTTGTCTCAAACATGTATTTGAGGTTCAAAAACTCAAATTAGGTGCATCATAGTGCATGCTGTTGGTTGATGCATTTATAGCCTGAACATGTTAGGAATTACTAGTTTTAATGCATTTAAATATGAAAAAAAAACAGAAAATGTTTTGGTGATTAGCTGTGTTTGGTGCTAATCACCAATCAAAGTCTATTGAGGTAAAAATGGTTGCTTATTGCAGAATAGACACTGGATTTTTCAAATAGAGCTAGAAACCACGTTAAAATTTTCTTTTTATATATTTATGAAAGAATCAACACATGAAAATGTATGCAAATGGATATAAGAGTTTCTAAGCTTCTAAAACTGCTTCGGAAAAGCCAAAGTTTTACGACAGTTTACGACATCCCAAAGAGTCACGTAGATACGACGAAAAGAAGTCGTATACATTACGCCTGCAAATTAACTCTAAAATAAAATTGTAAATCAACTAATAATAATAATAATAACAATAAAAAAAATCGAAATATAAAATTTCCTTTCCCTTCTACCTGCAGGCGTGGCGGAAGCGCTGGTTCATGCTCCGGTCGGGGCGAATGTGTGGCAACCCAGATGTGCTGGAATACTACCAGAGCAAGAACTCCAAGAAGCCGATCCGAACCATCGACCTGAAGGAATGCGAGGTGGAGATGCTCAGCAACCAGCTGCGGATAAAGCGGGACTTTCACGGGAAGCACCTCTTCGTGGTGAAAACGGCTTCCCGCGTTTTCTACCTGGTGGCCAACACGGAGGAGGAGATGAACGGCTGGATCAGCAACATCAGTCAGATTTGTCGTTTCGGGAACCTGGAGGAGGCAGGTAGATACAGAAATTTATTTATTTAATATACTACGTATTTAAATACGGTAAAATATTCTAGCAACCATAGCTGCCAATATTTTACCGTAAATTAGAGTTGTTGTTTTTTTTTTACATTGTAGTTTTTGTTTACCCCTCTGATACGTGAGTGACTGACCATACAGTCTTTCGTGAGTAGGTCTTTTTTGACCCGTGTTAGAACAAATGTGTTTTATGCTACTTTTGTCATTTTGACTCAAAATAATGTTTTATATAATACTTTCTGCTATGCTATACGTCCAGGAGGCATCCTAACCAGATGTCTGAGCCACCTCAACCGGCTCTCTTCCCGTGAAGGAGCAGCGGCTCTAGTCTGAGTCCCTCCTGGATGTCTGAGCTCCTCTCTAGAGGATAGCCCTGACACCCTATGGGGAAAACTCTTTTCAGTCGCTTGTATCGGTCATGACCCAAAGCTCATGACCATAGATGAGGGTAGGAAAGTAGATCGACCGGTAAATCAAGAGCTGCTTTTTGGCTCAGCTCTCTCTTCACCACAACAGACTGCTACAGCACCCGCTTCACTGCAGACGCTGCACCAATCTGCCTGTCGTTCTCCTGCTCCATTTTTCCCTCATTCATGAACAAGATCCCGAGATACTTAACCTCCTTCAATTGGGGCAGGACATCCTCCCCAACCTGGAGAAGGCACTCTGTTCTTTTCCGGCTCATCTATTTATGCATTTATTTATATAGCTATAATTTTTTATTTTATTTATTGATATGATAAAAGAAAGAACCTTGAACACATTGATCAACAGGTTTTGCATGCCATTCAACACTCTCTCTTTTGGTTTTCTCATCCAGGGTGTCAGACACACACAGAGACACACACACACATACAAATAATACATATGCACAATAAAATATAGGCAGTAATGTTAGCTAGTTTGATTAGATAACTAGTGTTGGTTAAGTTCGAAGAAGGCTAATATGTTGATTCGTGACAATGACACTTTCACAGTCCTGATGATTGACACACATACACACATTTGTGAGGTAAAACATGAAGATCATACTTACATGTAATAGAGAGTAAAATATTATTAATAAGGGGTGACACTTAGGACTCAGTGTGTATGGTTCACAAAAAAATGTTTTCCTGTTTCTCACAGGAACAAAAAATGTTTCTCACAGTTGGTAAGAAAGAAATATTCTCATTAAATTCCATAGGACATGAATGCGGGTCATTTCTGACCCACTCACGGAAGAATGGGGTAGTAATAGAAAACATGCTATTTCTTAAAATGTATAAAAGGTCATTTAAAAATTTGAATCGCATGGTATTAGTAACATGTGTTTGAGGAATACCTGGAATATGAAGTGATGAAAGTTTTTCTAGGCAAAAATATTGCAAAACAATGAAGTGACCTCACCCGATCAAAAAAGACCCACTTATGCATCAGAGGGTTAAGTTCTGCTTTAAAATAAGAGTTAGCTCAGAAACACACCTGTCTCGTTGAAAAACACACACGTCCTGCAAAGTACAAAATCAGTGGCGTCACTGTTCCCACTCAGGAAGTGGCAAACTTAGAGGTAAACATTATGAGGTCAGAACTGTTTGTCTTCTTCTTTTTTCAACTTTTGGTGAAAACACAAAGATTGAGTAAGATTTCCTATAATAAGTTGCAGATTACTGGTTCTAAGTATGAAGAACCTAGCAACATTATCCCTACTATGTAACTTCTTAAGTATTTCACATTAAAACCACAAACTAGAATGAGTTTTACGTGGATGTTTTAGTGACAGCACTAAGTACGCGCAGGCAGAAAGTCAGCAGAAAAAGACACATGGTCTCAAAGGGAGTTTTTTTTTCATAAAAAGTCTGACGTGCTCCTGCATTGTTCAATGACAGTGTAGCCACACCACATACTGAGAGGGTCATCTCTACCCAGTTTTCTCACAGTTGATTCCAAACCCTCAGCCAGTGCATGTCTCGATGTCACTTGCCCTACATCATCTTCCATTCTTTACAAAATAGGTTAAGCTCAGTAAGATTGGAAGCATTAAATACTCAGTCTGACTCAACTGGGATTTTATCCAGTTTGGTCGAAAATTGTATCAATTTTTACATTTTTTCCTGGTGACAAATTCCATCCTCACAGCATCAGCATGATGCTGCCATCACCTTCTGTCCCTGTTATGTTCTCAAATGGGACAGTGTACATTGATGTTAGTCAATGTATTGACTAATGTACATACATTGGTACAATTGCAGCTGAAGGAGAATTGGCCACATCTTTAACAAAACAGCCGAACAGCCAAAAATAATAATAACTTAGTAAAATACGTTTTAAAAACTTAACAATATAAAGAAAATAATACAAAAATGGGGAGGGATAATACCAGAGTTACCACGAGCCTCTGGATTGGTTCTCTGATTATTTTTCCCTTCTTAATTAACTCTATGAGATATCTTAATATAACACTGCTTTGGTCTTCGTGGTGCTGATCACGCATAGGTGCATCTACTTACTAATTAGGTAACTTCTCAGTTGTTCTGGATTTCATTGTAGGGTATCAGACTAAAGTGGGCCGAATCCAAAAGCACAACTAATGTTTCTAATTTTTCTTGCTGAAAAATTAGAGACATTAGAAACGAGTCTTTTTCCCACTTCACAATTATGCGCAACTCTGTTCTTGGTCTCTTCTCTAAAATTGTAGTCAAGTACAGTAAAGCTTGTGACTGTAATGTGAAAAAGTTCAAAGGTTATAAATACTTTTTGAAAGCACTGCTTCTGAACCAGAGCTATAAGTGAGAAACTCTGAGGCCGCCTGTTCACAGAGGTACGGCGACTTTCAATAGCTTCTCGGGTAAAGCACCAATTTTAATGTTTATACAACCCCATACACACACTCCTCTGCTAAGTTTGCCACTTCACAATCTAAAAACAGAGATTACTCAGATGCTACGCCTCTGCACCAACTTTATTTTTAATAAAATTCAGCTCGACAATTAAAAAAAAAATAAAATCTGGGACAGACAAACAAACTACACTTATAGAATACCTCATTAGCTCTTTTCAAAATAGACGAAACTCCATAACATCCAGGAGACGTTTGTGTCCTGTTTCATGATCGTCATGACACCAGGTCAAATATAATTGGATCATTGTTTTTAAAAAGCTCATAAATATCTCATTACTCAATATCAGGGCCAATGCCATTTGTAGTTTGCATCTTCTTGGTGCCCAAATAGCCATAAATTTTACTTTTAACTGTTAATAATCTCCTTTAATATGGACAAAACTGAAATTCTTCTTGTAGGCTCTGATCATCTAAAAAATCTCACTTAACCTCGTTTGAATCCTCTGTTTGTTATTAAACCCTGTAAGCATGTTAAAACCGAGCTGTAATTTTGGCTCGTCTTCATCTTCTGATACACATCCATAATATATCACAATCTGCATTTTATTTGATTGTTTTTAAAGTTTTAAACACCCTGACTCCTTCCTGTGTTGCTGAGAAGCTTCTTGAATGACCGACCTATAAACATATTCTTATTATATCAGCTCTTGTTCTTTGAGCTCATATCAGTTTCTGCGCTGTGTAGCTTTAAAAGTAAACTCAAAACATGCTTATGCTCTCAACCTTTTACTTCGGTTTATGTATTTGGCTTCATAAAATGTTATCCTCCCGGTCATTAGCCTATTTTTACATCTTTCATTTCCTGATTTAATGGGATCTTCTTTCTCAGTACTGTTTTAAATCTCTGTGTTCTTACTTGTAATTTGGTCAAATTGGTGTTTTTAGTGTTTCATTGCTGGTTTTTATTTCATTCTTACTTGTCCTTCCAAGCACATTGAGTCTACGACCATCATATGAAATGTCCTCTATAAATAAATTTGATTTGGTCGTCGTTTTTTTAAATGTAATTAAAATGTGACCCTCTGCTTATTTTTTCCATCATTTTTTCTTTTAAGTAGAAAAAAAGTCTGTTTTAACTTTCCCTCTTACCTGGGTCTATTCATCTATCTTAAATTTCCTATTACAAATAACAGCATCCTTTAATAAAAGCTATCTTACAAAGATTAAAGTTTCAAAACAAAACATATTTATTGACATAATTTAACTTTTCTTATTGTGCTACATTCACATTTTGTGATCACAAAACCATTTTCCTGCCTGGGGCACCAAACATTTGGACTAACACTGATGATGAATTTAAAGGCACTTCATAGAGGAAATGATGTGAAGCCTCAAATTGGTTGCAGAATGTTTTCACACTTCGAGCTTGCACCAAAAGATCACGCCATTTCTGGTCTGCAAAACCAGCTGATTAATTTCTCTGTATCTAAGCTCCACAATCACACTTTTATCAAGCCCTGGTTACCACCACCAGAGGCATCTCACGCTTCCCGACAACAGCGAAAAAAACCCAGAAGAGTAAACTTTGCTCTATTTAGAACTCCCAACACGTCAACATGTAAAATATTTCCATACAATTCTGCCCGTGACCCAAACTATATGCACAGTTTACTTGCTTGGCGACAAATTGCGTCTTAACATTCTGTCAGCACACCGACTCATGTGCATGTAAGGATGTTTCCAGCAGTTAAAAACGTTTTGACATGCTGCTTGTGGTGCAACGTGGTTTCTCTGCTTTATCAGAGGAGATAACAGCAGAACCACTGGGGGGCCATGACCAGCTAATCAACCGTTTCTTTGAGTCATTTCCAGGCAGCTAAGTTCAGCTGCATTTCTTTTCCATCAGTATCTGCAAAAACTCTTTGAAGAAACCTGTATTACATGAGTTACGATGGTTAATTTATCTTTAGGCATACCAACGTATTTTGAATTGAATTAAAAGAACGTTCAACCTATCTACACTTTGACAAACTACAGTGTATTTGATTTAGGGCTGAACGATACGGCTCACAAATGTATAACGATGGAGACGGTTCGTATCGGTCTGTACCGATAATTATTAGCTTTTGGTTTAAGTATCTGAAACATTGCTGAAATATTGGCATGACCTTGCTTGCTTTATCCACAGGTTCATTTCACAGCGTTGTTTTTTTTTGTTTTGTTTTTTTTATTTTAAGCAGCTACGAGGCACCGTGGCAAAACGTAAAATTGCTGCTGCGCAAGTCGCTCAACAAGTTGTTGCTAGGTAACAACTTGTTGTTAGTGAGTGATGCCACTCACCTTTCTTAGCTGGACATGAGAGGTTCAGCATCTAAAGCCTTTTCCACTGCCTACATCCCCCAGAATGCTGTGCAGTTCTGGATCAGAGTTCAGTGAAATTATTGAATATTCCATCTGACATATTGCCTATTGATGTGATATATATTATTAATTTGTTGCCCAGCCCTAATTTGATTGGAATTTAACATGATGGCAATAGTAATGGTAATAATAACAGAGACAACAGATGTCTCTGCAACCATTTTTCTATTAACTGGAGCCAGTTGTCCTGTCTTTGCTAAAGAAAGCCTCCCTACTTCACCACTATATTTCATTGAGGAATGTTGATGAGATTTTCCCAGATGAGCTGTGGATCTCGCTAATGCTCCTCTTACCCTGCCCTCTCAGTTCAGGTGGATGACCAAATCTTGCTAGGTTTGCAGTTGTGCTGTACTCTTTCCAGTTTCTGTTGATGGGGCAACCAGTGATCTGTGGGATGCTCAATTGATTAAACAACATTCCAACGTTTCAAGCTTGGAATGCTGTTTTCTCAACTGATTCTACTTTAAACATTTAGACCAGGGATGTCAAAGTCAAATACACCGAGGGCCAAAAAACCAAATTTGCTACAAGCCGAGGGCCAGACTGGTTCTACGTTTATTAAAATATATTGAAATTATTGCACATATCCTGTTGAACCAAGACCTAACACAGTTTATATTATTTAAGAATTAAATTAATAAAGCCATATTTTCCTATGGATCTGTCAGTAATTTCAAGTGAAACCATTTTTCAACAGGCAAACAGACAAAAACAAATTTCCTTTAAAGAAAAATCGCATGCTCTGTACATTAAAAGAATAAAGCAATATTTTGTTATGACTCTGTCAGTAACCTCAAGGGAAAACATTTTCAACAGGCAAACAGCAAAAAATTTTAAGTGTTTTGAAAAACAAACTATGTTTCTTAATATCAAGATAAATACATAAATTAAAATGCATGCATTATAAACTGAAAATGCATTATTGTGCTGCTCTATGATGTCCATATTCTTGTCTTTGTCTGTATGTTTCTGAGAAGTTTGATAGTGCCTTCTTACATTATATTCTTTCATTACAGCCAAACTTTCTCCACACAGAAGACACACAGGCAGTGATGGCATAGTTACTTTGAAAAAGTAACTTTAATCAGGTTACTGATTACTTGATTTGTAAAGTAACTAAGTTACATTAAAAATAATTTGTTTTAGTTACTTTCAGCAGCTGCTAACAATAACACTCCACCACCTTTGAAAATCACATTGGTCTTTGCCAATACTTAATTGCAAGTTATCTTATAATAATTACATCAATAATGTGTCTCCACTTATATAGTTGAACTGAAAGGGAGATTGTTTCATGGTTACAACAGTACAAAAAAATACCCTTTAGTAATTTGTTCTTGTTTTTGTGTGTTTCTAATGTCTGGAAAACTATAAATAGAATTTTAAAGCCGCCATTCTTCCCCCAGCCTTCAGGTTGTGCGTTACGGCCCTGCGTTTGGTATCAGTGCACAGATTTGTGACACTTATCTTAATATTAATTGTTATAATGTTGTTTAGTCGCACAATTTTACCAGCACTTTAATTCGTGGCTGTTTTCACGTTTATTGCGCTGTTCATATTAGTCTCGATGTTTACTATTGTCTGGAGCGCAACGCGAAGCTTGACGTCATTCACAGCAAATATATTAAGTTGACATTAACCAAGACACAGCGGGACGGATCATCCGGGAAATGATAGACTAAAATTAACTGGATGTCAGACAAATTCTGGGGCTTATCTCGGCTTATTTCCAAGCCGAAAACGCGCAACCCGTGACTCATTAAATTTGCAGCGACTTTAGAAAGAAAAAACAAGCCCAAAGCCGCAGTAAACGGAATTGGACACCGAAACTCAAAATAGTTCCTTTTCCGCAACAAGCTGCGCGTCTCCCTCCATTGTTTCTGTCGCTGCTGACACTGTCGCATAGAAACTGCGGTTACTTCCCAAGACTCGTAGAGAAAATAAAATTACAAAAGAAAATAGTAACGCAAAGTGGTTTCGATAAGTAACTGTAGTCTGACTACCTGATTTGAAATAGCAACGCGTTGGATTACTCGTTACTGAAAAAAAGTGGTCCGACTGCACACAGGTTCGTCTTTTACCTCCATGAACATGAACTCTTGGTACCTGAAAGTTGATCTCTGCTCTGATTGCTGATTGCAGCTTGTGCGCAGTGACTTCGCGGGCTACCGTTGCATTTTGGCGAATGTAGTGTTGGTGCGTGCAAAACGCCAGCGGGCCGTTGTAATACTAATTAAATATCATCCAGGGGGCCACAAATAATTAATTCGGCCCCCCCGGCCTTGACTTTGACATATGTGATTTAAACCAAATTAAAATCATCTATCAATCAAATTAAATGAAATATTAGCTATTTATTTAATTTAAATGCATCAGATTAACTCATGCTGAATCACTACTTTTTTCCTAGAAAAAGATTTCACAGTTTAGCTGTTTCATCTAAAAAAAAAAAAAAAAAGGGCTCAGCGAAGATGTTCTGTAAAACCTCAGGTCTGTTGGAACGCTGACATCTGCTTGGATGAGATAGAACGAGGTCACATTTTTGTTGTTACTACAAAAAAAATCTCCTTTTGCAATCTTTTCTAAGGAATTGAAATGTTTTTCTTTTTTTTTCTTATTTAACATGACCACAAGACAACATAAACCTCTGAGAGTAGCAAGTAGTTTCCTGAGAACAAATCTTTTGTGGGTTTTTTTCTTCTCTTTTTGTTGTTGTCATAACACACAGTTCTGCAGGGACGGCCTTGACTCAAAGGCCTTGAGTCAAATGGAATGAAAGAAATTTCTGAACGAGAGCCAAACTGAGCAAAAAGAGACAGAATATCCAAATAGAAAAAGAGGGAAGTGGGAGACACATGCGTCGGACCTGTGAAAACACCCCTGTGTCTCTCCTTTAAATTCACCTGCTTCTTTAGAGGGGAGCACAAGCTGAAGCAGCTAGCACATGTTTTTCTGCGACTTCCATTTCTAGTTGCATGTAAACTCAGTTCTTTGTGTTTGTTTCTCCTTTGGTTTGAATCAGAGAGCACAGACGATGGATCTTCTCTTACCCCCACCTCCATTCAGCCATCAGTGGACAGTGATCGAGTGTCTCTAGCGAGCCAACCAGACACCAGCTATCCACGAGATTATCTCCTCCTCTCACAGTGTGAAACAAGGAGTGTAACCACTAGGTATGTGAAATCAGGAGAAAGTTTTACACCACTGGTTGATGTGTGACAAGTGTTTTCGTCTCTCTTTTTTTGTTTTACATCTGTAGACAAGACAGCTTCACGAACTCTGACATCTCTCTGGAGCAGAGGTTGTCAGACGATGCAGCCAAGGACATGCACGCCGAGTCTTCCTTGTCCTCCATTTCTCACATGAGCCGCAGCCCGTCTCTTTACTCAAGCGGGAGGATGTCCAGCGCTCCCTTCAGCGCTCCGTGCAGCTTCCCAGTGTTGCCGTCCGCCTCCTCTTCACCTCTCCATCGCTGCTCCCCAAACGTTTTCCAGTTCGACAAACCTTTCTCTCCCACCGTGTTCGAGGCAGTCGGCGACACCCAAACGCCACCCCCCCTACCGCCCAAGCCGACTCACCTGTCAGAGCTGCTGAGTAACGGAGAAGCTCACAGGCCAAAGATGCTCAGTCCGCAGCACTTCCCCGCCAGCGTGCCGGTATTTTCCAGAAGAACTTCA
Organism: Poeciliopsis retropinna; assembly: GCA_010277075.1. Taxonomy (NCBI): domain Eukaryota; kingdom Metazoa; phylum Chordata; class Actinopteri; order Cyprinodontiformes; family Poeciliidae; genus Poeciliopsis; species Poeciliopsis retropinna. The sequence goes on from VMRM01000024.1 coordinate 4,086,083, forward strand.
TTGTCTGGACTGGATCATTTCACAATTGGTACGGATTTTATTTCATTGTATGTGTGCAACCTGAAATAAAAAAATAGCTGCAGCTAGTGGCAGTTTTTGAATGAATGGTCCCATTGGCAGATTCCATTCTTCTGCCACATTTGTTCCCTAATGAAGCCCATTGGTCAAGAGGGAAAAATATTACCTTTATTAGGTAACTTACCCCAAAATGTACATGAAATAATATTAATCTGATATAAAATGATATAGACAATCACTATAAGGTGGTCCAAAAGCCAAGATGGTACTGAATGCTTATGCACCAAACCTTACGCTTTGGATCAAATTCCAAATTTGACACTAGTAGCCATGATATTTTCTTTCACAGGAGCACACATTATAGCAGAGTGCTATATATACATATAATTCCCATTAGAGCACTTTTTTTGCAGTGCGGCTAATCGATCTCATTATTTTGCCTCACGGCGCCCCCATAGGTCATGCCTCCTGGGGCAGAAAGCCATAAAACCTGCCACTTGCTAAAATGTTGTTTTACGGTTGCATATTGCTTTAGAATCTGACTAGGCTTTTCTTATCTCATATTTTCAGGCAACACCGACAGCAGATTAATGAGGAACAGAAGACAGAGTGTTAATTTGGTAAGAAGATGCTGTGTTGTTATTGGGAGTATGATGAAAACATTTCCACATAAAACTACAAGCTTCAGCAAGCTGGAATTTTGCTTAGTTAATTTAATCACAACAATGTTGAAACAGCAGGAAACGGCTAACTAAACCTTGTCTAAATGGAATAAAATCTACCACCAATCACATTTAAAGTTTATGTATTACAACAGTACAACAGACTTTTTTGTTTGTAAATGAAAACAAATCCTAAAACTCTTAAGAGTTTAGTATCAAGTCAAAGTCACGTCAAACTCAAGTAGAATCGAACAATATTTAGTTTGTGCTGTTCACAATCACAAAGGACTGCTTGGTATTTTATTACATTTAAACTATGCAACAACAGACTTTCCATACCGTTAGTGGATGCGTCTGACATAGATTTTAATGGTTGAAATACTTAAGGTCACAGAGAGTGGGTGGAAAATCATGCTGTGTAATAAGAACTAGAGTGGGGAAAATATGCAACAAATATTGCCTTTACAATATTGTTTAATAATGCAATTGGATGTTTTTCTACAACTGCGCTAACATCATGGAAGAAGAATGTATGGCAGAATGTAGTTTAAAATACTACAAAAACAAAAAGCAAAATGTACCAGTTCCTGAAATTTGATGATGAACTTTAAAAGCCGGAATCCATCACTGCATCAACTGCAAAAAAAAATAAATAAATAGAAGCAGATGCAGATTTTCTCAATTCCAGCCAGAGAATTTGTGAGCAGATTTGTGGCCTGTTTTCAAGCATATTAGTTTGTGTACGTTATCAACTGCAACAAGCTAATGCTAGCTATTGCTGGCGTTAGCATTAACCATATAAAAATCAGGCTTCTTCACCACTGAAACCTGACATGGTCTGGACCTACTTACCTCCAAAAGATACCGATGCACACAAAATAGCAGACGGCATCAAAAGTTCTTCAAGAATTTTCATAGTTGTTTGTTTTATCATGTAAACATAATTTATGATGTGAGACAGAGACCTATTTCTAGAACAATTTCTTTAAAGAGACAAGATAACATGGCATTTACGTAAGGCAGTGTGTAGCTTTTTAGATACTTAGGATCAGAAAATGGATACAAGAAAGTATGAACTCTTCTTATTCTTCTTCTATACTTAAAAGGTTTGAAACTTCTGCTACTGTAATAAGCAAAGTTGGAAGAGGTTCTAAATCTATTGGGGCACTCGTGAGTAGAATAATAAGGAATATAAAAAATATTCTAAAGTTTAGAGAATTACAGCAAAGAGTTGCATTAAGATGTGAAGAAGTCTTTAAATGCCAGGTGGTTAACTTTAGGGAACGTCATGTCAGTAAAAGTGTTTCTTTTTTATGTTGCGCTGATAAATATAAATGTGTATAGTTTACCAAAAGGTACTGGAACTACAACTGAAATGCTACAAAATATGAATGTGGAAAAGCAACTCATGCTTAGGTGCTTGGCTCTGTGATTCTGTGGACTTGTTTTCTTCCAAAGGCCGTGGAACCGTGTTACAGTTCATGGAATCACAAGTTTCTTGAAATACAGTAATTCAGAAAATTGTGGGATTTTTCAGAATGCTGAAAATGGGTAGCTGGGTTTTTCAGTAGGAACGTGATTCTATACATATGACCAAATTTAAGGTGGAAATGATTCACTATACACAAATGCTCTTCATTTGTGTGAAAAGATTAGGACTTTTCCTGTCAATTTGCATTAAAAGACCAGAGTACAGCCCTCCAAATCTTCTTTATCTTTATTAATTTAAACTATTTCCATCTAGATTAATATACCCATGCCGTGCCAGTAGGTGGCAATAACCTGAACATCAAATGGCAAATTAACATACAAAAGGAAGGGCATCCTGAGCATTTCTGAGGGTGAAGCCAGTAATTCTCCTGGAGCTGTTTCCTGCCTCTAAATGATGAATGCTTCTCAGACAATGTTTATTTGTAAAATATGAGAAATAGAAAAGACAATAAAAACTACTGCTGCTGTTGTTGTGGCATACAAAGCAAAGAGTGGGCAGGCTCAGAGTAGGCTGCTTTATGTTCTTCTGCCAGATACTGTGCACAGATACACCCAAGACAGTTGTTAAAAAATATCCACTTTGAAAACCACTTTTCTCCAATTACAAAACATATTTGTATGTGGGGAGTGGAGAATGTCCTACAGTCGTATTACCAAAAAAAGCATGTACAAATGCTGCTTTACAAAAACACTAATGCACCTGTCTGATCAAATGCTTCTTTGTCTCTTTTCAGCCCTGTTTAAATACGGTACGAGTTCAAAGCTACCAGGATGAGTCGTACGTCCCCATGGCGTCCCCTTCTCCGTCTCTTCCATCTGTTGAAGGTGACAGTTACATCCCCATGAGCCCCAGGACTTTCAGCTTCCTCAGTGCAAACTCCAGAGCTGAGTCTGCCTCGTCACTCAGCCCAGTAATGTGCCAATCTGGAGAAATTGCACCGCCTCCAGTTCACCGGCACCTCAAGCCTCGCTTACGGAGAGGTGAGAAGAATTTCAGGTCCGAGTGTGAAAAAAGGAAAGAAAAAAAATTATAATTTGGGTCTAATCGTGGCAAGCATCGTCTGGGAATTATTCAGCATCTCTCAAAAGTATTCATACACCTTGAACATACTGTGACCAAGGCATTTTATCAGGGTTTTATTTGACATAATTATGTGGTGGAATAACAATGAAAACTTTACATTTTTGGTAGTTTGAATTGTTTTCAGGAAGATTTTTTTTCCCTTCAATTTTGTAAACATAGAGTGTTCCGTTAAAGGAAATGCATATATTCTCTATTTGTGAATCATGTATGTTTTTCTTTGATATAAAGCCTAAAATTAGACATAAAAAATGTGGTTAGTTTGGCTTTTAATGGAGGGTTATTATGGTTTTGCCGCTGTAGATCACCTTAAAGGTGTTCCTTGAGCAAGTTAGGATGAATCTGTGGGCGATACAAAAATTTTCATTACACTTACTACGTAAATTTATTTTCAGATATTGAGATTTTACCTGATCCGTTTTGCCTGTTCTGAGCTCATTAAGGAATGCTCTGTTTTAGGGCTACATCACGATTATGCAAATAAGCTCCTGCCCAAACCCTCCCAACTCGGTGTTTACATTAGCACCTCAAACAAAATGCCTGCAAAGAAATCCACAGTGGTACAAACATACATCTTTGACCCAGAAGCAGAAGTGGAGCCTCCTGAACAACCATCAAGCCATAACCACTGAAGGATTAAATGATGTGAATCTGATGCACATTTATTTTTTATTAATTCAAACTCTGAGGATTCTGCTTCTCTTTGGGGCAGTGTGCCATAATGAGAAATTGAGCAGCTGACATCAGCACAATAATTCAGCGTGAAGACCGTTTTAAGATATATATTTGTGAGACTACAGGAGAAGCACTTCTCTCGAGATGTAAAAAAAATATATATTTAGATGACGTCAGTAATGTCAGAGTGCCTAACATTTTTTCACAAATGCTACATCTTCTCAATGTAGTCTTATCACTTTCAGTTTAGTACAATTCTTAGAGTACATGTGCAGATATTGTGGATGTGAGACACAGGACTAGCTCTGTTTTTTGTGAATTGGAGAAAATGCATGTTCTGTAGTGCAGCTGAAAGCAAAACATTTCCCTTTTCCAGCAGCCATTGTGCAGCAATAACTCCAGCAGAACAAGCTTTACCTCATCTTGTCTTGAAGCCTCTGAGCAGCTGGGTTTATACTGAGCTTAAATTACACACTAATCAGGGTACTTCTGGCAGTAAATGGTTGCACTAGATTTCATTTTAGGTATACAACTATATATAGTTGTACACACACCACAGGTATTGGATTTCCATTTCAAAACTATTTTGACAGCTCTACATAATTTTTCTTCCACTTCACAAATATGCACCACTTTGTGTTGTTCTATTGAGGTTTTTGATTGGGAAAAAAAACCCCAATCAAAATATGAAAACGGTCAAAGAATTTGAATACTTTTTAACTGTGTTAAGCTGACAAATAGCTAACTTTGAAATTTCTGAATCCACAGTTCGACCTCCACCTCTAGACCTGAGAGGCCTTTCGACAATTACTGAATTTCCCACTCACATCCCGCTATGCAGAGTAATGACTGATTCATGGTGAGAGCAAAAGCACTTCTCCACATCTACAAATTCAGATTGTAGATCTATTACAAAACTGTGTTTAGATATGACAAAGGCACATACAATTAAAAGAAATTTACTCTCAACATATGGACTGGAATTACACCTTACCAGCACCAAAAATACAAAAAATAAAAATAAAAATAATAGGATAGAATGAAATAACCTCTGTGGCTGGGTGTTTTTATTTAATCTAGATTATGTTTCTCTTTATTTTTAATCACAGCTTTCCGCTGACCCACTCACCTCTTGACAGAAGGCTTGAAAATGGGGACAGTTCAACGGACGAAGTGACAAACTGCTCTGCACTGGTAAAATCTGGATTTGATAGTGTTTTAAAAACCATGTATGCATAAAGTGAACACTATGACTCAGTGAATTGACTAATATTCAGAAGAAATTAGCATTTTATTTATACCATAAAAGCTTGCTGTGGGAGTTTGCTTGGTGTGCATGTTGATTAATTTTAAACAATAATGATATAAACAATAGGACCATTTGTAAGTGGAAAAATCAGTTGAAGCATCGCATATCTAAGAAATCCTAGATTTCTGTTCTGTAATCTAACTGTAGGTTTATAGTTGTTGCTTTGTTCTTCAGTGTGTGCAGATTTTCTTAAACCTTTTGAAATACGGTTTTAATCCCAACACAGAAGTGTTTTAGATGTAAATATGGTTGCTATGTGCTGCTTATTCTGATAATAAATAAATGTGGCCTATCCTGTGGCCATTTAACATGAACTAAGCCGTATTTCATGGAAGATTTTGTCGATATTTTTTTTACCAGTCAAGATTCTTCTTTATGTCTTAGTTATAAGAACAAAACTGAAAACATTTTTTTCTAGATTTATCAATAGCATTACGAGAGGGAATATCACTCACGTTTCTAAAAAGCTGCCAGCATTTCAAAATGAAGCAAGTCTCACGACAGAAATTCAGAAGATGAAAAGTAACTTCCCCATAAATAGTTTCCACCTTCCTATTCCGATTGTCTGCAGAAAGTTTTGTACTCTCTCTGTGGTAGCCTGAATAAATGTCAGGAATGCCCATGCATGCCTTAGAAAATACAATTTGGTTATAATTAGGTTCTTTTTTTTATTTTCTGCATCCTCTGCTTCATTTTAAGTAACTTGCTGATATTAAAATGAGACTAGTTCTTCACTCAGTGACACTGTCAACACTTTAGTGTGATAGTACTTACTGTGACGTGTTTGTTGACCAGGAGAAAAAAATAGATATTTTAGTTTTGTGGTGCATTTCTTGTTCAATACATATCAGTAATATAAAATACGTGTTTTCTAATGATTAATTCAGTCTGGAATATTGAGATTGATGTTGCATCGTTTTTCTGGCAGGAATTGAGACAATCACTCTGTCTCCCCTTGGATGGAGCAGCCCAGCACTGGAAGAGAAGCTCAAACCTCGATTATCTGTCACTGGATTTCAACTCTGCATCCCCCTCCCCTGTACAGAAGGTATGTTTTGGAAGACAAATTAAGTTTCAGGAATTTATTCTACTAATGGCTGCATAATTGCTTGTTTTTTTTTTATTGCTATTATCATTGTTTTTGTGTTCTTCTTGGAATTATAAATGCGTGTCCCACTGTATGATCAAAAAGGGATCATACAGTGGGACCTCATCTGTTGCATGAGGGAGAGACGTTTGAGGGGGCTTGTGTAGGGTACTTTTGAGTTGTTAATGTCCAACCTGCAGTGGTCAACAAGCACTCGGCTTGGAAGCAATGTTTTATTGCAATTTGAAAAAGGAGAATTTTCCTAAGTCTACAATTAGAACTTGGATCCATGTGACATGGCCTGTATTACAACTGTGTCAATCTCCAAACAATGCGCTGCTAACTGAGGACTCATAATGACACAATCCCACTTTGTGAACGCCCTAATACTACTTAAAAAAAATTAACCTAAGCACCGAACAGTGTTAATGTAGCAAAATAGAATCTCACCACATCTCTTTACCATCTCCCTCTCTCTCCTTTGTTATGTCCAGCAGAAGCCACTTCTTGCTGATGAGTACAAAGTGGACTACGTGCAGGTGGACGAGAAGAAGACTCAGGCCCTACAGAACACAAAAATGGAGTGGAAGGACGTCAGGCAGTCGAAAACCTGAACACAACATGTTTGAGGACGCAATCATTAACATGAACATGAGTTCAAGAAGAACAATATTGAACAAAAAGAAACAGTAAGACATTCACGTAAAGAATTAATGGAAAAGCACTTTTAAAAACGACACTGAAATAAAAGTCACACAAAAGCCATGAAGCCATGAGATGCTTGTTTTTTCTAGAGGAAGCGCACAGTTGCACTCTGCAGGACAGAAATGTAAATTGTACTTGATCATGCGATGCTCACTGTGTTTTTTCAGCTCATTGTAGCCTAAGATTCATTCAGTTTTATCGAAATGAAAAAAAAAGACTGTAAATATATGTGTAAATGTAATATAAAGGTCTAAGTCTATATAAAGGTCAAAGTATTTGTGTTCTGTAAATGGCATGAACCTGCTTGTAACTTTTTCAGGTACTCCTGCAGCATAATTTCCAATCAAAACATGTTGTGGGAATCATAAGGGGTTTTGCTCAGAGAGTGGGCTTGGACTCATGATGAGCTTTCTGTGGAGCCACTTGAGTCTCAGGAGGCCTTCATGTAACTCTTTGGCAGTCCATTTTTGGTTACAGTTTCAGCCCATCTCCAATCTGTGAGGTTCACATTATAATTTGCTGATGTTTTTTGTTGTTGTTTGTTTGTTGGTAACCTTAGTTATGCAAAGTCAAACAACGGAACAAAGATTTATTTCCTCACTGGTATTTTCAAGCTTATCATCTGCACAGCACATACTCAAATGGAAAACATGAGATCTAAGTTGACTGGAAAATCATATTTTTTGTACAGGTAACAAACAATTTTTGTAGTTTAAAAAAAGGGGGGGGGGTGTTATCTTTATATATTTTTTATTTACTTATATTTTTGAAGGACCATCTTGTCTCATAATGCCTTTTATTTTTATAGCACTGTGCGTTCCCATGGTTACAAGCATGTTGCGTCATTGACATGCGCTGTGGAATGGAGAGCCAGGAAAGGAGATTTTGGAGAAAAAAAAAAAATCGGGAGGAAGTCACCATGCAGGATTTCATTTGTGTTTAATTCGACCCAGCAGAAGAATTTAGCGCGCTCAGCAGAGTCAGACCCCGGTGTCGATTCGCGGTTTTGGCTGATCTGCATTTTGCTCTCAATTCAGGGTTGGTAGAGTTAAAGACGCTAGCAGCGGCGCCAGCAGCAGCTGCTACAGACTCGCATCACAGCCAGAAACCGAAGAGGGGACACTCAGCATTGGGGGCGGGGGGGTCAGTGTCCTCTACGTTGTTAGCAAGCACCACAGCTAGCTACATGCAGCTGGGACCAACTGAAAGCCTTTTTGCTGGTAAAGCTGCAACGAGGCCTGGCTAACCCTCAGACCAGGCAGTGTTCAGAAGTTAAAGCCAAGTTAGCCTTCACAAAAATAAGACACTGAAACACATACCCGACACCTAACACCATTACCTGACCCGTGTGACCGCACTGGATGATTATACGGTAAGTTCGCTTACTTCACTGTAGGGCTGTTAGCTTTGTGCTTTTGTTTTGCTGCCTTTTATAGCTGACCGTGGTTCTTTTGTTCCGTTTACAAAAAATGTGAACGTCGACTCACCTTCTTAACGCAGGACTTTGGTCTAATTCAGCTGCTACATTTGAACATATCGCCTGTTGCTTTATTACCTGCTGCACGTATTCACGCTGTAGCTAAACCCCCAGATTCTTCATAAACGGGACCGCGTAAAATGTTGCATTTATGCGGTTTTATTCGGTCGCTTTTATTGTATAAGAAGCATGCAGGTTGGATATGTTGCGCCTTTATTTTATTTAACTAGAAACTAGCGTTTTGTCTACTGGCCACCACCTTACAATTGGGCGTATTTCGTCATAGTAGCTGTAAAGGTGCGTTACATTTTACAAACTTCAATTGAATTTAAAAGTATATTAGCTTTCCTGTTAAACTTAAATATTGTAACAAAAATCGCATGGATTTCAATTTCAAAGTGTACTTATGAATGACGTATAATAAATCAACGTAGTGTAAATAGGTGGACTACAGGTGTCTCTTTATTGCCGAATACATTTGATGATCCACCGACTAATGTCCAATCTATGGAGACAGGTAGCCATCTAGAAATTATAAACATAATTGGGAAAAGAAAGCAAGCAATTTTTTACTAGGCTTTGTTTTAAATTAATTTGATTATTCAATTTTATGTTTCCTTTTCTGCAGAACAGTAGCGTTTTTGGCAGCCTTATATCCCCTTGGTGTTCATACTAGCACTGAAAATGCCTCAGCCTCATTTTAATTATTTGCAGCTTGAATATATTCTGTCTGGAATTGTTCTAATTTTCCCAAAACTGTCGCAATTTTTGTGACTGTTTCTATTGATTTACATACAGAAGTTAGTGGCCAAAGCATATAAAATTCGGGGAAAAGTTTTTATCTTGTCATACCTGTTTGCCACACTAATAGACATGATTAAAAAGACATTACATTGTGCATAATTTGACTTTAAAATGTTTTTTTTTTAAGCTTTCTCAAAACTTGAAATTCAAATGAAACATGATCTGTTTGTACAGATATTTAAGAAGGTAAAACACAAAACATGGCACATATTATTCAAACTACTAATAAGCCACTCTTGAATGTAGCAAATGAAAAAGTTGAAAAAAATAAATAAATAAATAAAACAGTTCATCCAGTTGTTACATATTGAGAATGTCTCACCGACTTGCACACTAAAAGCCTATTTATGTCATTTTATACATGCCCTTTTCTGTAACTTGAGATAAGCCATTCTATTTTTTGAAATGCATCCCCTCCCTTAAAAAACAATCAGTGAACTTCTCTTCACTGCAGACTTTGAAAGGAACAGGGCCCAAACCATTTCCTCTACACTCTTCATTGTCTTTTGTTTTGAAAAGTTCTCTTCTTTAGTGATACTGTAAAATGACTATTTTATGGGGGGGAAATCAGTTATACAGTAATGCAAACATAATCTCATATAATGTTTGTATTATATTATAGTTAGAATATATAACTATATTACAATAATAATTATAATATAAAGTAAATAGTAACTATATTTAATATGGTTATATTATAATAACTATAATATTATAGTGATTATTTCACAGCATAGGTTTAAAGCTTCATCAACTCTAAGCAAGAACAACATCAGGATGAAACTTTAACGGGTAAACTATATCTTAACATTGACATTATATCTTTGTGCTTATTCATTACATACAAAATGCATATGAATATATGTAATTGGTGGAGTCAGTGGTGGAAAGAGCAAGACAGAAAAGCAGAGGGTATTAGCCGCAGGGATATGAAAAGTCAAAAGAAGCAAATGAAAAATAAATCGGTTTTATATTTAGACTTTATATGTATTGTTTTATATTAGTGTAAACTGAAAGCATTGTTCCTTCTTCATTATTGTATCCACTTTCTATCCACTGTTAACCAACCTTTACATCTGCTTGACTGTACACAACATGTTCTTGACATTTTCCTACTGTGCCCTTATAGTTAAATTCTAGTGTAACATGATCTCTGATTTTGGTTCTGATTTTCTGCATGCAGGGCTCAGATGGAGGAAATCAGCTAATGTTTATCCTGTTATGGCTTCTGTCAAACACTCCCCTTTCTGAAAGACACAACCATGAGTTCTCGCAAGGTGGAGGAGCTACCAAGTGACAGCAAGGATTCACCTCCTGCTGCCAATCAACCTTTGCGAACTGAGCCTGACAGTGTCACAGAAGAGCTCCTGTCAGATCCAATCCACGAAACTGCAAAGCCTCAAAAAGTGGGAAAATTCAAGAGGACTGCCTTGACATTTTTTGGTGTTCGTAAAAGTATATGTATTCTACCGAGTTTCTTTGGAGGGAGGAACAAAAATCAGAACAAGTGGTCCTCTAAGAAAGGAATCAGCAAAAGCAGAACACACGATGGGCTTTGTAAGGTCAGCGATGACAACGCTCTCAGGAGTGGGTATGCCTCTTCTGGAGACTTTGAGTACCACAGCCAGAGGGATGCAGCTGGAGATCTCCACAGTGGCTGTCAAGGAGAATGTAATCACCCAACCCCTGACCAGAAGTCACTGACCCTTGGTCGACAGAGAAAAGGCTTAAGGAGTCTTTTTCAGAGTTTTAGGCATCACAGAAGCCAGAGAAATAATGATACAAGTGAAGCTAATGCTGTGTCTTCTCCTCAATGCAAGAAAGAGGTGCCTGTTGCCCAACGCAACACAAACCGCAGTGCCACAGAGTTCCTAGAATGTGATCACGATGTGCCTGAGTTTGTAGAGGAGCTGTGTGACATGTCCATTGGTCTTGAATGTAGTCGTGCAGATGCAAAAGCAAAGGAGAGCACCATGGAGAAAGAATGCCCAAAGTCTGAGCCTCAGCTGTCTGATGACAAACACAAGGACACCAACTTAAAGGCAGTACCTTCTGGTGGTTACGACAACAGTTGCAGACGTTCCAGCGAACCTTGTCTGAAACTTCAGATGGCGTCCGAAACACCTGCCGGTTCGTCGGATCAGCTGAACCTAATTTTTGGAGAGGTTTCATCGTTAAAGAGCTTTGATTCCCTCACAGGTTGTGGGGACATCATCGCAGATCAAGAGGATGACAGCATCACAGAGAGCACAGTGTCTGGAGAGAGGAGCAGAAATGGAGGGAAGAGGGCCTCTTGTTATCTCACCTACCAGGGTGGCGGCGAAGAGATGGCCTCGCCAGAAGATCTGGATGGAACGTGTCTTCAGGATTTCTGGGGAAGCAACACATCAGAGGTTGTCTGCTACAGCTGTGATCTGGACCAGACAGAGATGACTGCTGAGTTGACAAGTTTGCACAATGCAGATGCACTGAACAGCAGCAGCAGCACGCAGCAGGCTGGAGCGATGGACACATCATCCATAGCTGATGTTCTCACCCCTCAAAGCGAGCATCAGGAGTCGGGTCCTAATAGCGATGAGGGATATTATGATTCCACCACACCAGGGCCGGACGAAGGGCAAGAAAAAAGGTCCGGCAGATTACCCAGGGACAGTTACAGTGGGGATGCCCTCTATGAACTTTTTGCACCTGATGAGAGTCTCATCAGCCCTCATTATGAAAACAAATCCCAACTTCCCAGTTCAAAACACGGTGACTACTTAACAGAGCCAGCCAACTCAACAGATCCTGCCTTTGTCCCAAAAATGAGTCACTTACAGATAGGTGCTGATCTGTACAAAGATGATTTTCTTGAGATGCCAAGCTCATTCAATAAAAATCAGGACGTCGGAGTGAATGAAATCTGCAATTTGAATTTAAAACCGCAAATATTAGTCAACACGAACAATCTCAAAGCCAAGATTTTCAATGAAAAAGAGAGTATGCTTGCTTCTGCCGACAAAAGAACAAAACCCATAAATGCAGAATGTGAGAAAAGATGCAGTGGTTTATCGTTTGGAAGCGCGTCGGACCCAGACTTTGAGACCTTCTGTGAACCCAAAGAAGAGCATATTGAAGAAAACAAGCCTGTGGCGCTGCCATACAAAAATATAAATTCTCAGTCTGAAGAATGCAACAGCTACATAGAGGATGGGCAGACTGTGTGTTTCTCACAAGCACTCGTGGATTACACAAAACACACTCAGTTGCTGTGCAAGCTGGGTAGTGAGGTGGACGACTTGGACAGGAGCTCCGCCTTCACTCCAAACATGGAGGCCTTACCAACAATTGTCACATTTGATGTTGTAGACCTTCGCAACGAGGGGGAATACGACGAGCAGATCCACATGGAGCTGGAGGAGGACGTTTCATCACCTTATCAGGAGTTTGAAGAAAGCTACCTACAAAAAGACGCATTTGCTGAATGTGACTATCAGATGTTGGACCTGTATGAACAGAATCTGATCAGCAACACATGGGCTGTTGCTAGACTCCCGCAGCATTTGGGTCTTATGAGGGTCAGCCAGTCGACATCGAACCCACTGACCCTGGACAGGAGGAGCAGGTCTCTGGATACGGATAGCCTGGAGTTGCCTGAATCGTACAGAGAGAACAGACCTGCTGTGTCCTCAGAGCAGGACTCTGAGAGAAACTGTTCACCATATTATAGAAAGAAAATAGTCCTGTCTGCCTCAGAGGTCAGAGACTGTAACAATGTTACAAGCCTTTCATGGGAGAAGAAATCAGAAGTAACTGTGACAGATGAAATTGCTGAAAATGTCCAGAGTCTCAGTCAAGCCCACAAGCAACCGCAGTATTTTTGCTCTGTGTCGGACGGCCTAAGTTGTGATTTAGTTTCACAGAATCCAGAACTCTACAGTAGGCAGTGTCATCTTCCTTTGCGATCAGATTGCTGTCTTCCTCATAGCACCTTTGGGATGAAGGAGGAGGAATCTGATGATGTTTTCTGCCAGAGTCCTGCTAAGTTACACTCTCACAGTCAGGGCAGTAAAGGCAGAGCCCTCGCAGGTAGGGAGGTTCCATCCCATGCGAGAAGTCCCCTCAACTCTCCCTCAGTTAAGGAAAAAACTGTTATCTTTACTGAAGCAAAGGGAGATGAGGTGACCCCTGTGACCTGCAATAATCACTCCGAGGCCACCTGTAATTGAGTGTGAATCACATAAATGTGCCATTGAGTGTTTTAATAGCGTGCTGGTCATTGCAGCCCTTTGCCAAATCATATCTTTGTGGTTTTGGATGTTTGGAACTTATTTAGATCCAAAATTGAGCTGTTTGCTCTGGAATGTTTTGGACAAACAATCATACCAATCAGGGGAGACCTTGCATCGACTATCAATAGTAATGTAAAGTCATTTTCTGTGGTTCATATGACTCCAAAAAATAATATGTACCAGCAGGGTTAATTTGGTTTAATTGGAGAATTCTAATAGGTCAAGTAGTAGTTCCTTATTAAGTTTGTTTTGTATTGTTTTCCTTTATTTTCTTTACTTTTTCCTATTTTTTATGAGTTCCATATTTTACAGCCATTATTATTGTAAAACGTACCAACAGTCTAAACCAAAAGTAACCTAAAGCAAATTATTAATTTAAATTTAACAAAACAATATACTTATTAGGTTCTTTAAAAAAAATAAAAAATAAATAAACATATTTCTGCTTAAGGTAGTGTTCCTGCTTATTAATGAAGTACAGAAATTACCTTTATTTCTATACTCTTCATATGTGAACTTAAATACATACTAGTTAACTACAAGGTAATTGTTACAAAATTACCCTTGTAATTATATTTTGAGTTTCTGCAAGAAAAACATCTTATTTAGAGAGCTGTCATAATGTTCTAAGCACACTTTACCTGAACACTTTATCATTTATCTTTTTTTGGCAGTCTGCTCAAATATTTCTGTAAAGTTTTCTGTAAAACCTGCGTCCTGTCTCTGCTGACTATCTTTGCATACGGACATGGTTCACAGGTAATTTGTGTTTGGCTGGCAAAAACAGAGATCAGAACCAAAGTTAATAGAAAAAAAGTATGATAAAAAGTTTCAAAAATAGGACAATAAGGCTGTGGGACAAACTGGCAGCTTATTGATATGACATGGCGAAGGGGCAAACAGACTCAGACCAGCCTTTATGTTTATCCAAAGTAGCATTTGTATCTCATTTTTTCTTGTGCAGCTGATTGTTTTGAACAGTTTGACTCACTGTGATGGACAGGAGGTGAAATAAATTTTTAAAGCAATTCAGGCATGTGCAATAAGAAAGATAATGACCTGCTGCATTAAATAAAATGTTCTGAAGTCTGAATTAAAAAATAAAAAAAAGCATCGCTCCTTGTATGTTTGCACAAGACTTTTTAGATGCTGGCTGAAAGGGTTTGAGGAAGTGGTTGTGTAATTTTCAGTGAAAATGCCAACACTGTCATCTCATTAAGCTACTGAATTTAACTGGAATGTTGTAGACATTCAGGTCTCAACACTAAATCTCAAACTCTTTTCTGCATTATTGCCACTCATCGGCCTGGGTTATATTGTGCTGCGGCTTCATTTTCCACTGCTGCCTTTCGGCAATGAATGCTTTTGCTTTAAATGTCTGACCATGTTCATGTTTACAGTCACTCTTTGCAGTAGTGAGTTCTGTTTTGAGCTCTATAGATTTATCCTCAGATTAGTTATAGAGGAAAAAAACAGCAATGCATCAGTTCAGAAAGAGAAATATCAAATGCCTTGAATTTATTTTTCTTAAACAGAGACACATTTTGTCAGATTTAAAATACATTGAGTGGAACTTAAAAAAGAAAAGGAAAAGTGCCTGTTGGCTAATTTATCTCCCATAAATAAGTGTATGGAATATACAGATGGTGCTAGTAAACGATGGTGATAGGGTTTTAACTTTAGCTGTCATATTTCATTTACATATAGTAAACAAAACAACTGTATTTGTTTAGCTCATTTCTCATGCAAATGGAGAAAAAGCAAAATATTGTTTATCTAAGAGACACTAAAAAGCCTCCCCGGAAGCAGTTAAATAAAAATAAAGTTGAAAACAATGTTTACTGTGCTTGCTACAGGCCTGGAAATGGCATAAACCATCATTTTATGCTTTTTTTCTTCCTGCTATCTTTTGTGTGGATAAACTTCATAATGCTAGCTAAAACCATGCACTCAGTCGTTGAATTCAAGTGTGCTGAATTAACAAGTACTGTTTTATTTGAATCTGAAATCATATTTTTGAAGAAAGCTGGTTTTACCTTGTATCATTTTCTTGTGAAAAAATGTTTTCAACAGCATTTTCAGAAACCATGTATTTGTATTTATATTTTCAACTATTTGTAGATTGTAATGTGGACAGAAATGTTGTTACAAATTGTCAATACTGTATTTTGAGTTCACCAACTTTTTTTATTTTTTATTTTTATCGAGTTGCATTATCTGTCTGAAAACCTGTTACAGCTCGTCTGAATAGAATACTGCCTTACATAAGAATAAACACGACAACAGTTTAGCTCTATTTTTGTTTTTTCCTCTTTTTTTCTGTTCACCAACAATCAGTTCACCAAGACTGTGGTTGAAAGCGTTCCTTGGCTGTGAGAACTATTTTAACCACACACATTCACACCACCAGTTAAGAGAAGTTCATAGTTTCAGATTCAAACACCTAAAGGTTTGTGCAAATAGAAAGCTACCTGAACTGCAAATGTGGATTTCTGTTGGGCATAGCTCCGAATGAGATTCCCACAAGATCATATGAATTAAAATATGGATTCATGTTATTTCCTTATTTTGTTCCTACTTGAAACAGAGTTGCTGGTGGCACTCCTGTAATTTCCATACAAGGACCCTGTTATTTTTTTCCCCAATAGGAAATCTTGTCAAACATTCATTTTTATTTATTTGTTGTTTTTTTTTGCAAACAAGGGTTAAGTGTAGCAGCCTACTTTTAGTGAGGTGGCCCGCAGTGCAGAGCAGCATGTGAGGGAGGGGCAGCGCTGTATTGCTCTGTGCTCCACAGCCAGGAACAAAATACTACACTCTGGCATGAATGAGTTCAACAAGTCGGTGTGTAAAAGCATATTTTGATATAAAGGCTGTTGTTTAAAACACCTGCTAAATGATGTTACCACTGTAAAAAAGTAAGTTATCTTTCACATATAATCCCAACTGTTAAGGAGTCTTTTCAGAGTGGCCTGGTATGATGCCTTGAGTAAAAATTTTATAGTTTTAGAATATTTATACTCATGTATAATGTTATATATTACTTAGACTACTTCTGTCTACCAGTTTTGCCTGGTCTAAAATAAATCTTGACAAAATTTTATCTAATTTTGGGCTATGTGTAGCCGTAACACTAACTTGTCTGTGGGTTCCTTCAATGTTACAATCACAAATCTATTCAACTCTCAGAAAGTTGAATTTATCACTTAAAAGAGGGGAAAGTGTTACCTTTATTCAGCCAGTTTGGTCAGCAGTGTGGAGCAACAGGTTGGGAAACTAATTAGATTAAATTTGTTTCATCTAATTTCTTGTCAATCCAGCATTTTAACTCATTAGAGGGACTTTAAGTCACAATGGGAGTTGCTATGCTTCAACAGAATAAAACAAGGATAAAGACAGAGGGGCATGTGCAGTATTTACATAGTCTGCTTGTAAAATGAGCTATTTTGCCTATTTAATCTGGTTTAATACGACTGTAGATCCACTCAGGCGCAACTTGTATATATATAACATTTTAAATTCAGTGTTTACTTTTAGAACCTACATAAAAACTTTTAGAATTTGCCGCAGCTCTTATTTTCGAGGGGGTAAGTTTGTCTATCGGCGCACAAACTTATAAGAGGAGCGACCGTCTAAATTCAGGTGGAGAAGGGAAAGCAAAGTTAGCGGCGCTATTTTCAGCCCGGTGCCATTTACTTGTTTCCCTCGCGTTATCTGGCAACCCCGAGCTAACTGCGACAGCGCCAATGGCAGCAAAACAGAACTGTTAGAAGCGAGGAGGATGACAGCAACAAGGTGAGAGGAGATGATGAAGAAGATGAGCGCCGTCTGAAGCCAGCCATGGCAGCGAGGTACGTGCGCACTGTGAGGAGAGTCGTGATGTGTTGCTGTCGCTTTGCCGTCGTCGTAATTATTAAATGAATGTCAACTTTATCTCAAGTTACGAGTAGTAATCCGGCTAAATTGTTAGCAGATGCTCAGCAGCTGATGCTAGCCAGCTTTAGCATCGAGGCGTTAAAGGCAGCCTGTGATTGCCCTAAGTTGGCTAATAGAGGGGACGTTAGCTAAGCAGCGTTGCATAGCTTTGATTCCGTTAACTTGAGATACCGGGGGTTGTCTGACAGAATAGTAGTAACTCACGTCGACCGTTATTGGATCAATTTCTAGTCATTGCCCAACAGGTTAACTCGCATTAAGCTGGTGGATGTGTGTCGCTGAAACGTTGGCGTTGGTGTTGTCTGAGGATAGCTCAGTGATATTAGAATGTTTGAATAGCATCGTGTGCTAACCGCAACACGGGCCTGCGGGTGTCAAAGCGGGGATTCTTGCTTAAATTTTTAGGCTTTAAGGGAACGTTCTGTACGGAACTCTGAACAGTCGTTCAAAAAGTGACTTGAATATAATTCCTCACCCGCTGTCACGTCGTTTAACTTTCCTCTATTTAGGTTGTCTACACTCAAGATGTTATTTTTAATCTCGTGTTGTCGTGTCAACTTGTTGGACGAATCTGTGCAGCATTATTGACCTCAATACTCAGTAAAATGATCCAGGAGAGACTTTGTCAGTGGTATGAATTAGAGGTAAAAGTTGGTCAATGTATACAGAAAACATATATTTAAGTTAATCTGCTCTTACAACTTTATGATTTTGGAGAATTTTTAAAGAAGTAAATGTCCAGTCTTTATTTTTTATTTTTTAGTATTATAAGTGGGTTATGTTTGCATGATCAAGTAATATCCAGGGAAATTGAAAGTGGTTTACTAATCAGTCACCCCACTTTTTTCAGTTTACCACCAGCAGCACACTCTCCAGTGCACTGTTGTACATTTATGAAGTATGAGATGAAAAATTGGTGACATATTGACATATAACTGGAGATAATCTCATCATACATACCTTTATTTTATTTTCTGTTTGAGTCAAATCTGAAAACACTATCAAAAAAACAGCTGAACACATATATTTTTTTATTTTATCTGTCGCAGTTCTTAGAATTAATATATATATATAACTTCATCTGTACTTTGAAGAGCAGACCAAATATTGAGGAGGAACTGTGGAACATTTCTGTTTCTATCTTGTGTGTTTTCCAGACAGAAAATTTGCAAATTTCTGCTTTGTTATGATGTAGAGCAATGATCAAGTGTTATAGCAGTCAAATCTGGTGTAATAAACCGTTGAATAACACACCAAAAGTTATTCTTTTGTGATTGCATTTTTTTCTAAATGATAGCCATTGTACTTTTTTTTTTCTAGGTGCTGTTTTGACTTGCTTGTAAGCAGATATTTTCCAGGTTATTTATTTGGCGTGTGTGTGTGTGTGTGGAAACGAGCAGCGCGATTTAGGGGAACAATTCTAAGGTGGCAATCAGCTGTTCTTCCTGACACAGCAGCAGAAATGTCACTGGTCCAATGAGTCAGATGATGGGAGCATAGTGCCATCATCTGATCAAAGCCAAAATGGTAATGGGATCATAATATTTCGCTTGGCTGCATGCCCTGGAAGAGATTTTTTTTTTTTTGTTGAGGCTTACGAATGAGAAAAATCCACTATCCCAAAGAAATTATAGTAATGCATTTTTGTTTATTTAGTACAAAAATGCACAAAAAGCTGTCCTCCTTTTTGCATGAAAACATGCTTGTTATTTATTGCTGGAGCATCATCCAGGATTGCTCGATATGTTAGAAACAGCAGGTAGATTTCCTTCTAAGTATGGGGAAAATCCTGGAACATGGTTGTGCTAATGGACTTTTAAGCAGGTAAACATCTAGCCTATTGCAATATTGACTTTTCCTCTGTGTTTATTGCCACATTATTGTCAAGCTGTTTGTTGCTCTCTTTTCTCACCCTTCACTTTGCTTACAGGCAGTTTTCTGTTCTAGGAAGCTGTTTAGTTGAGACGAGTTGCAGCATTTCAGCATAAAACAGCAAAAGAACTGAAAGCGAAACCGATCCGAATCAGCACAGAAACCGGAGTGCTGATAATACACTGCTTATCTGGAAGTAACTTTTGAAAATTTCATAGTAATGATTTCAGAATCCCTCGAAGGAAAATCAATCTAGTTCATCTCTACTTGGTGCTGGCGGGAAAAAAAAAACGTCCTCGTCGTCCTGCTCCAACTTGTTGCTATGAAACATGAGATGATGCGTATGCAGAGATGGTCCAGAGGCCTTGCTGAGATGCAGACTGTGAATCCGGAGGTGGAAGGGAGAGGATTTGAAAGAGCTCTGATACTTTGAACATGCGTCGACACGGTCACAAAATGACTCAAGTGAAAGTAGGCAGTGTGAGCTGTTCCACCGTTTCTGCCACCAGTTCTCCAAGTTCCACAGCGAATGCCTCGGCCACCTTCCCTTCAGCTTACTGTTTAGATATTCAGACCACAGCCTCGTCCTTCACCGCCATCGTAAAAGTTGTAATCAGATCTCGTAAGCCCACTTAGATAGAAAAGGACATTAGTTTAGCTTTTGACCGCCCCCCCCTAACACGGCTGTATGTTATTTCTTTGAGTGGATGACATTGTGATAGCACACCATGCATGTACTGCAGTCAAAATATCTTATTTTCAGTGGTCGGAAAGATAATCAGTGTTATCAGCTTTTGTTTTTGCAAAGTTTGCCGCCTCTGGATGTTTAGCGTTTGAACTGTGGAGTAACCGAAAGCGTTCTGCATTTACTGGCTGTATAAAGAGACATGATGAGCTGTGTTTGTGTTAGTCGTGACTGGTAAAAAGGAGTTAGCTGATGACAAGACTGTGTTGCTAGGCAACGCACATCATGGGCTGTGCCTCTTGAAGCTTGAAGCTCGCTGTACTCTCTGCAAGACTAGAGGAAAGTGTGTTCCAGTGTGTCTTCTTAATAAAGCACTTCCTATAAACACTTGCTTGTCAGTACCTGTGTGTTTTGTTTTTAAATTTTTAAATGTATTGAAGCAAAACAGTGCTGCACAGTGTACACTGCAGAACCGCACTGCTTTACCTTAAAAAGCAGCCCGCGCGCTCCCTGTGGAATTCGGCTCAGTTCCGATTGTCTGTCGGAGGGCTGGAGGCGCAGGGATATGCTGCTCAGCCCACACGATTTCAGGTTATTCTAACTAGTGCACTCACTTCATGTGTGACTGGCTCAAACGTTGCTTGTGAGACCAGTAAGGCTCTTGTGCTCATGGAGAGCAGGTTTGTTCTGTGGTGCATTAGCACATTTTGTACCAGACCTGTGGGTTTTTCCATTTTAAACAGCAGTCAACTGAAGAGACAGTAAAACTTTTCTGCTTATTGGTGGTATTATTTTATTTTCTCCAAAAGCTCAACAGGAGCATGAGCAAAGTGGCTGCTGTAGTATTTTGTTGCATTTGGTGCTATATATAAATATATACTTTATATGTTAATGCAACATTGGGTTTGAAAGGATAAATGAGATCATTTTTTCCATCGTTTTAATCTGACTTTAAATAAATAAATCGTCTTGATAATAAATGGGAACTTCATGAAGACACCCATATCGCCAATGCTGACCCTTTGCGTTTTGCTCTTTTACAGGATTACATAGTTCAATTTGTCTGCTGAAAAGGGGAAGAGCATCCATTTCGACCTGCGTAACGAGTCTCGATACAGAGTATGATTCCTTGGCAGCGGCGGAGGTGAGGAAGCATGGCGCGGAAAGCTGAGGTGCCGAGACGGCCGTGATGACAGCATGGTCCATGGTGGAGAAGCTCAAAATGGAAAAACGCCCATGCAGGGAGCAGAACATTGACTCAAGGGAGGCCCAGCATGCCACAGACGAGTCCGAGGACGGAAGCAGCTCCGAGAGCGAGTCGGAGGAGCAGCAGTGGCGGCGGCAACAGCAGCTCCACAGGCCTCAGCTGGGCAACAGCAGCTGCAGGAAGAGGGAGCCCCTCGCCGTCACCAAACCCCACCGCCAGCTCTGCCGCTCTCCATGCCTCGACCGGCCCAGCTTTTCCCAAAGTAGCACCCTGCAAGACTTCCGTGACGATGACTCCGGCGGCGGCAGTTTTGGCACCGCATCAGGCCTCAAGCCCGCCAGCGGAAGGGAGTACCAAACCAAGATGGAGTTTGCGTTGAAGCTGGGCTACTCTGGAGACCAGGTGGAGACGGTGCTCAACAAGTTGGGGGCCACGGCGCTCATCAACGACGTTCTCGCCGAGTTGGTCCGCCTCGGGAATAAAGCAGAACACGAAGCTCAACCCTGCAGTGCCACCGCCCCATCAACGTCACGGCCCCCCTGTGTGAAAGAAACTGTCAGTCCGGAAGTTTCAGTAGAAGAAGAATCCGTGGATACGTACGATAACCTTCGACCCATCGTCATCGATGGGTCTAACGTGGCGATGAGGTAATGCAGACAATCTGACCTACATCTGTTCTTATAGATGTGATCCCACTTTATTCAGTGTTGCTGTCTTCTTCCAGCCACGGGAACAAGGAGGTTTTCTCTTGTCGTGGTATCCAGCTGGCGGTCGAGTGGTTTCGAGAGAAAGGACACAAAGA
The DNA here is from genome assembly GCA_010277075.1 of Poeciliopsis retropinna. NCBI lineage: Eukaryota > Metazoa > Chordata > Actinopteri > Cyprinodontiformes > Poeciliidae > Poeciliopsis > Poeciliopsis retropinna. Next base: position 4,108,165 of record VMRM01000024.1, read on the forward strand.
CATCACTGTGTTTGTCCCCGCCTGGAGGAAGGAGCAGTCGAGACCCGACGCCCTCATCACAGGTATACAACGCTTCTGTAGGCAGCTGCTGTTCTTTCACATCACGGAAAACATCTGAACGTTAAGACTCTTTGATTAGAAGGTAAAATACAACCATTAAAACAAGTTAATAATGAACAGCACCTCACACTTTTTGAACTTCAGACTCGGTCACAGTCCAACCAAACCTCAGTGCTTTGGAATTTTTGGACCAACAGAAAATTTTCAAAAAATTTTTTGCTGCAAGTACATCTGCGGATGTTTTGGGGTGTGTCTGCAGAAGCTTCATATTTTTGCTCAGTCTTCTTAACAATAGGAAGGCCATCTGTGAGGATCACATTTCAAGTTATGCCACAGATCCTCTTTTAGATTTACATTTAAACTTAAACTGGGCTTTTCTGATACAGTTGATGTAAATCACTGCATTGTAGATCTGGGTTTATGTTTAGGGTCAAGTCTTACTGGAATGTTAAGCCCAGCCCAGTTTAGGTCTTCTGCAGCCATGTTTTCTTCCTTTATTTAGCTAATGTAATAATTATTGAATAGTGAATAAAAGTGAGGGGAAAAAAACATTCTCAACGTTTTTTGTTTTCTTTTCCAACTTAACTGAACTTTATCTCTTAACTGCCTGCTGTGTTACTTTGTCTTCATGGTGCAGTTTCTTTATTAATGTTCTGCAACAATATTGAGGCTTTCGCTGAACAGGTGTTTTTATGGTGAGATTGCATTACCTGCATGTAAACTATTTACTAATTAGGCGATTTCTGGTTGCAATTGGTTAAATAGGAAGTTATTTTGGGGCCTTAAATGAAAGGGGCTGAATACAAATTTCCATGACATTTTTAATTGTAAAAAAAACAATGTATAGTTTTTCTTCCACTTCACAATTTTTTGCCTCTTTGTGTTTGTCTAGCATATACAATTCCAATAGACTACATTTATCACTTTGCAATTGTCAAAATAAGAAAAAATATCCATTTGTATAAATACTTTTGCAAGGACTTTAGTTTTTTTATTATTACTATTAAATATTTTCAATTAATTTGTCTTTCAGATCAAGAAATCTTGCGCAAACTGGAGAAAGAGAAGATTCTGGTTTTTACCCCGTCTCGAAGAGTCCAGGGCAGGAGAGTGGTGTGCTACGATGATCGCTTCATAGTGAAGCTGGCTTACGATTCTGATGGAATTATTGTGTCAAATGACAACTACAGAGACTTGCAAAACGAGAAACCAGAGTGGAAAAAATTTATAGAAGAGCGCCTCCTGATGTATTCATTTGTCAATGACAAGTAAGAATCCACACAGAGTTTAGTAGAAGCAACATTAGACTTGTTTCACTGCATGACTGAAGTAATGCATTGTGTTGAATTTGTCTTTGTTAGAAATGTATTATTTAATTTAAAAGATGTTTATTGGTGTAAAAGGCATTTTACTTAAATGTGGCTGTGGAGTTTATAAACTTAAGCTCAACTCAAACAGCTCAAAAAAAATGAAGGAAGCTCTAAAGCTCTCCAATGTTGCTAAATTGAAACAATTCTGAAATTCTGCCATGTAAAAGACTAATTAAAAATCTGTATTTTGTATTTGTCTGCTGTATTTTATTAATCTGAAACATTTAAGTGTGACAACAAACTAAAAATAAAAGCAATTTGTAGCGGAAAAATGCATTTCCTCCTATAGCCTTGTGAGCTTTCAGGTCACTGGATCTTTGGTTATTTGGAAGTCATGATTTATATCATGTTGTGGAAAATTTTCCCCACTGAATTAGTTGAGATGTTACAATTAATGGTTCTCTTTGTAACAGGTTTATGCCACCTGATGATCCGCTGGGAAGACATGGGCCGAGCTTAGAAAACTTCCTCCGCAAGAGACCTGTGGTTCCAGAGCACAAAAAGCAGCCTTGTCCTTATGGTAAGTTCCTGTTTAAAACCATCACATCCTCACAAAAGCCTTAAATGTTTAAAGCTGCTGACATGGACTGTTTTTTTTTTTTTCTTTTTTTTTTTTTTTTTCCAAACCAGGGAAAAAGTGCACATATGGTCATAAGTGCAAATACTACCATCCGGAGCGCGTGAACCAACCACAGAGATCTGTGGCCGATGAGCTGCGAGCCTTCGCCAAACTGTCCGCGGTAAAAACAATGAGCGAAGGGGCTTTGGCTAAATGTGGTACAGGTCCAGCCGCCATTAAGGGGGACATCGGCTCCGAAGCGAAACGCGTGGCGCCTAAACGCCAGTCCGACCCCAGCATCCGCTCGGTGGCCTGCGAACCCGTAGAGGCGCTCTCCGTCGCCCGGAAGTCCGAGACGAATTCAGTGCCTTCCCTCGTGTCTGCTCTCAGCGTGCCCACCATGCAGCCTGCCAAGAGCCACGCAGCCGGGGCATTAAACACCCGCTCAGCCAGCAGCCCCGTTCCAGGCTCTCTGCAGTTTGCACACAACTCTCTAGAGCACATGTCCAGCATACAGTACCCCCCCATTTTAGTCACCAACAGCCACGGCGCCTCCGTGACGTACAGCGAACAATTTCCCAAGTACGACTCGGTCAGCGACCACGGATACTACTCGCTCCACAGCGATTTTTCCAACATGAGCATGAGCAGCATGCACAACGTGGACAGTTTCTGTAGCATGGAGCACGAGCATGTGTACCAGAGAACCCCCAGCCACTGCCCCGAGTCCTGCCTCAGCCACTCCAACAGCGACTCGTTCTCCTCCTATGGGGAGCTGTACCCGAGCTCAGTGGACAGCAGCCTGGAGGAAAGCATCAAGGGGCAGCAGCAGGCTCCAGCGCAGGTGAGGATGCAGGCTTTCTCCCACGGGTTTCGCCACGATGCGCTCACTAGAGTCCAGAGTTACGGACAGGAGGAGCCTAAGCAAGGTCCTCGCAAGCAGTCCGGGGCGCACCTCGCACCTCACATCCAGCACGCCACGGTGGGAGCCCGTTCCAGCTGTCCTGGAGACTACCCGCTCGCCCAAAACGTCCTGCCGCCATTGTCCTCGCAGCCAACGCGGTCTCTAGGGATGACACGCATGGACAGCATATCGGATTCTCGGCTGTATGACAGCAACCCGATGAGGCAGAGGCGGCCGCCACTGTGCCGCGAGCAGCATGCGAGCTGGGACCCGCTGCCCTGCGGCAACGAGTCCTATGGATATCACTCGTATCCGCTCAGTAACAGCCTGATGCCGTGTTGCGAGCGGGTGATGGTCCGCAGCATGCCAGACAAAATGGAGCAAATCTGGAACTCGCCGTGGGAGAACCCGTCCGTTGCCGAGCACCAAGAGCGGTACGTCATTCCAGATCACCAGTACCAAACATACAGGAACCTCTGCAACATCTTCCCCGCGTACATCGTCCACTCGGTCATGGAGAAGAACCCTCATTTAACAGATCCACAGCAGCTCGCAGCTGTGATCGTCACGAAACTGAGGTCATGCCACTGAGCAGCTTATAGAGTGAAAAATAGCTGAGGAATTTGATCATAGATTAGGCATTTATTCGCTGTGGCTGCATGTGCAGCTCTCAGGAGCTTCTTATTCCGTCTTGTATTGTTGGAAATTGTGTGGATCAGATTACAGGTCTACAAAAAATGGCATATATTGGGGGTAAAAAAAACAAACTTATGGTAGAAGATGTTTTTTATCTGAAGTTTAGTGTAGCTGATATGAAAAGTGGAACTCTTTTAAAGGAATTCATTCATAACACATTCACACCGCCTGAGCAGGAGCAGCAAAGCTACATTTGTTCACTGTCACTTTATTTTAAAAAAATATCTGCAGGAGTGATAATACATTTAATAAGAATATAATTTTTTTAAGCATTCACATAGCATTTCTTATATGTTTGAATTTACTCATTAAAACAGACTCTGTAGCTGATAAATGCGGTGATATGCCTTAACTGTTGCCAAATTACAACCAGAAACGTCAGTGTGTTTATTGAAAAGTTACACGAGATGCAAAGGTGTTTAGCCTCTTTGAATCCTATAACCCTAAATAAAGTCCAGTGCAACCTGTTGCCTTCAGAAGTGTCAAAAAGGTCTAAAAGCATTCCCCTGAACACACCATCTCCATGGTGACAGCATCATTTTCTTCAGAGGAATAAGAGAAGGTGGATGGATCTAATGATGGTGCAGTCCTCCAAGAAAACTGGTTAGAAGCTGTAAAAATCTAATACTTGGATAGAGGTACATTTTCCAGAAGGACCACAATCTAAACATCTAGCCAAAACTGCAATTGTAGGATTTATTATTCTTGTGTTAGAAAAGGTCCAATCAAAGTCCAGATCTGATTAAAAATGTGTGTCATAACTTGCTGTTCAAATGACCTACATGTAATCTCAACAAGCTTGAGATTGTTTGATAAGAATAAGCAAAATTTGAACATCTAAGGTAGTAAAGGTGTACCTCAAAGAGATTTATTACTAAAATTCCAGTAAAAAATGCTTTTGTTCACTAAGGGAGCCAAACAAGTATGCACACCACAGTACTCGCATTTTATTCTTTTTTTTTTGCATAAGCTGATGTTGTCTTATCACGTCTTAACAACAAAATGAAAAGTCTTTAGAAACAATTTGTCAAGTTTCCACAGCTCTCAAAATACAGCGACAAGTTGAAAACATTCCTTTCCTTTCTATTCATCAGTATACAGCTACATTAAAGCTGCTGCTTTTATAGAAATGGTGAAGTTGGTTGTTCTTGCCAAAGATACTTTGTTATTCATGGCAGTGGCATGTTATCCTCCGATGTACTTCTTAGGCAAAAACATTTTTAGAAGTATTAAACTCCCTCAAATAGTTAGGTTTAATAATTGAAATTCTCTCACTATATATTAATACTCTATATTATTATTATTTTATAAATTAGCTTGCTAGTTTAACCCTAAACACAAGGCAACAATTTGCTCGGGAACAAATCTGGTCAAGGACACATCTGTGTTTGTCCGCATGTAGCTTTCCTGAAGATGCTGCTCAGGCCCTGTGAACGCGTTTTGTTTCTGGTGGTGTGGAACTATAAATAGTCTTGCTTTGCAATGCCTCTGCTGTACATAGTACTTGTGATATATAAATATATATACATATATTTTTGTGCATTTATTTTCAAATGAAGTAAGAGGGAGGTAGATATATACCTCACAGCATGACCTATGACTTTATGGCCTTATATCTGAATGACCTCACGCTTTAGTCATTGTCTGATTGGTTCAAGTGGACGTTGTCATTAAAGCCTCCTAATTTTCAAACGTAAAGCACTATCACGATATCTAAAGACATATATTTTCTCAAAAAAGCTACTATTTTGGTAGGATTTGACGGTGCACAAAGCAAGCCAAACAGAGATTTGACTTGTAGATGCGTGCACATATTTATGTACATATGATCTCACGAAAGCCATTATTTTAAAGTTATCAGCTGCTAAGAAATGCCAAAAAGAAAAAAAAAAAACTGAATTTCTATGAAGTTACAAACTAGCATTATTGCAATTTGTTTCTTGGGGTTAATTGGAGTATAGTAAAAATAGCTCTGTATTTAGAATTTCAAAGTTCCTTTCCTGACCTTATTATATGCAGCATTCAGGATTTGACAACGAATATATCTGTCGAATCTCTTGTGCTGGTTGTTTTCAGTGTAAAAGTCATCACTAAATGTTTGCAAGTAATTCTGTCAACTTCAAGATGTCTGTGAAGCCGTTGGGTTTTCAGGAGCAGGTTAATTAAGTTTCACACACTTTTACAGTCACCCAGTCACCCTACTATTCTTCTAAGTAGGAAGGAGCCGGCGTGAGAAATGCAGTGAGACCCCGGTTTCACCACAAATACATAGAACCTGCCATAGAATTTAAATAAGTGTATTTCTTGATTTAATTGAGCGACATGATGAAAACTATCATTTAGTTTTCACACCATGATAGAAAATACTTTCAAACAGGCAAATTTTTCTTTGTTGTAAGCCAAGGGAAATCAAGTAGCTTTCTTTCAGCCAGCTGACAAGCAGAGTGCGATGGCAAGTGACAAGGGTTCCTATTTTCCAGGTTTGGATTAGTACGAAAAAAAAAACCCAGGAAAAATGATTTTTATTTCCATACTCTATTTATCTATCTCATTTTTAAATATTGTATGCTCCCTTCTGTGTGTCTGTTCTTCCTTTTTTTTTTTCATTTTTCTTTCCTCCCTTTCTTATCCTTTTTCTTGATTTTTTTTCTTTCTGTAATGACATCATAAACTAGTCTGCTTCAGGCTCTTGCAGCTCCATGTGATTCCTTCATTTAAACAGACGTATTAAATGAAAATGAAGGAATGTAGAGTAGTTCCTTACTCTACATTTCTTCTTTCAACCCTTCCTTTTAGTTTTCTTGATTCTTTTATTTTTTTTCTTTGCATGTATTCTTTCTTGTCTGCTTGTATCATTCATTTTTCCCTCTCCCTCCCTCCCATTTTTTTCAGTTTCCACATTTAAAGCCTGCCCAACTGTAGAAATAAATGCTCGAGAGAACTTTAGTCTTTTTCATTGTAAACTGTAAGCACAGTTTGAAAGAAGATTTCAGCAGTTATGAAACCGTAACAGTTTTAAACCTTGCTTGAGGTAGTGGGACGGTGATTCTCTGATGAAGACTGGGCTCAAAAAGTATACAGTGGAAAGTAAAGCGCTTACGGTGGAAAACTTATGTATCCGCAGTTTATAGGGGCAGCCAATCACTCACACTCTAACAATAAACGCTCCTGAGGATTTGCAGATGACTTGTAACATTTTCCCCTCCCAGACGTGGTTGAGTTTATGTTTTAGAAGCAGACAACACTATCTAGTTTCAGTAGGTATCAACTTTTAGATAGGATAAAAACATGACTAATTGTATGCAAACTGATGTAAGTTAAGAGTCTATGCTTTGTGAAAACCAATATAATGTGGTTTATTATGGTATATGTAATGAATTCATGCCTTAAGCTCATCTTTTCACCAACCTGGCTTCCTGTGTTCATGTCAGTATGTTTAGTCTTGGAGAAGGGAGTTTTCCTACTAGCTGTGGTGAACGGCGTCCTTCACATTTGTTGGACAACCCCTTAAAAGATATTAGTATGTTTGCAGTAACAGAATCTCAGACTGAAAATGTTGCTAGAGTTCTCTAACTCTAGCAACATAACAGCAGACATAATGCATAAAGGGAGCTTTTGAGATTTTTCCTCTTTTCTTTTCACTATTTGTGACTTGGATGCTCATCCATCCAACACATCCAGTTTTGCATTTTAGTTGTTCCTAATCCAGAATCCAGAAAATGCTGCTGTTTTGTGGCTCAACTTTTTAAAGTAGACTTTAAATGTCAGATTTTATTTTTAAATATCAGCAAGGGTAGGCAAGTAGCCTTTTTTTTTTTTTTTTGGTGGAATGACATGTGCTCTTGTCTTCCAATTTTGATTAATGGCATGTCACATTTTTCTACCCCAGTGGGAGAAAGACAGATAATACTTTAAATTAATTTTTGGATTAAAGCATTTTTTTCCAGTTTGAGATTATTTTACGGATATAAAATATGAGTTAATTTTAAGGAAGAGGGTTGCTGGAAGTGCAGTGGATACTTGTTAAAACCTGCCGCAGTGAAGCAGTGTCAGCCATCACAGTTTAACGTTTACATCGGATTTTATATTTATCTGACGTTACATTTGCCAGATGTAAAATAACAATTAGTAAAGGCTGTAATTATCGTCGCATCTTGTAGATTATATCTTCAAAACTGTAAGCAAAAGGGTTTTCTTATAAGCAAATAAAGCAAATTTAGAGGCAGAAACTTCCTGTAGGGCTTTTAGTGGGAGGCTTGACTGCTGGAATACACAGATGTGTACAATAACACATTTCACATGCATACATGCAACCAGAGTAGAAGTAGGAATCGAAGGCTGTGCGTTGCAGCACATTGCTCTCAGGATGCTTTCAGATTTTCCATTTAAAGTCTATTTATGCCAGAAACCATTGGTTACCGTCCACAGCGTGTTCTGATCTAGCAGTGATTTATTTTGTGAAAAATCCTACATGTAATGTGTAGTAAAACCCAAATGTTAGCTATGTACAGTTCAATATAGCAATGGCATTGCAAAACTTTGTACTTTTCTGTATATTCTCTTTATGCACCTTAAGATCCTGAACAGCGAGCTATGGGGTTCAGCTTTCATGCAGTGCAACTTCAGTGGGATCATTTAGTTGTCTGTGTGAGGCAGAAAGACAAAATGTGAAGTAAAGTGGACCAGAAATCTTGTCAGCGATTCAGCAGGTTCCAATCTCTTTATTTTCATGAGCACCTGTCTCCTCTGTGCTGCCCTCTTCAGGTCAAAGGGCAGGGTGAAACAGGCAGCTACAGAAGTCGGTGAAGTTGCACAGTGGAAGCCAAACCACAAAGCAGGGCCACACTTTGCCTGCTTTTAAAGGGAAATACCACTCATTTTTTCTGGATTCAAGAAGGTCATATATTGTTGCCGTGTTCTTTAATATGAGAAACTGTGGGGGAAAAAAAAGGTTCTTCAAATCCCCAGTCAGTAAGAAAAGCAGCATCAGCTTGTGGTGGTATTACTTTTTAACAGCGCAAACTGTGCGAGCCACTCGGTGGTGCTTTAAAACATGGATTTATTTTTAATGTTTTGGGTACAGCTGTGGTACATGAGCAGACATAACGCATAAAGAGTAAAAAAAAAAGAAAAACTGTTGAATGTGTTCTGCCCAAACAACGTTTTTGGGCTTTGCTGACTTTGTTTTTTTCATGAACAAAGACGAGGCCACTTGAGGCCGTCTGTCTGTTCATGAGAAGGTGAAACAAACTGCCTAAATGTTTCTACATGTGAAACAATCAGATTGCAAGGCTGCTGTCAAGGTTGTTTCTGGCATTTGGCTAAAAGTTTGCGTGCCATCCTTTTCCCCTGGAGATTACTGAATTATCTGAAAAAAGTGAATCTCAAACCCAGGAAACTTATATTAAACTGAAGATAAAAAGCAATGCTTATAATGTCTAAGCTGAAAACTGGAACAGTCTTTTGCCCAGATGATCTCGGAGTAATTACCAAACATGCGTTAAGGTGAGCTTAGTGATATTAGACACAAAAAATTTACTTGATTGTAAAGCGTCTGGTATATTGAGCATGCACAAAGAGTTAACACATCCCTTGCAAGTAAAAATTTCATTAAGTAAACGGTGTAGCTTTAGTTGTGCATGTGGATAATGCAAATGATGATCAAATTCTATGTGAAAAGGTTCATTTTTTCTCTTTTTAAGTGATTTTTTTCCACTTATTTTGCACTTTGCAATTTAAAACCCTGAGCTAAATTATTCTATTTTTGTCATTAAATGAGAAAAAAATCCAGACATAGATAAGATTTTTAAAACATTTCTCCAAAAGTAATATTTGTGTTGAGATAATCATGGGGATTCTGTCATTTTGTTCAAAGAGTCTGGGACTTTGTTTTACTAGTACTAGATTAGACTCAGTAGGTCAGACCTTGGATAAAACAGAAATGAGCTCATCATTACTGTGTTACTTCACCGTTTGTGCAAGAATAACATGTAATAGAACGAGTGATTTTTGTTTTTATTCTTTAAGTACCATAAAAGCTTCTGAAAGTCTGGAAATTTGAGTACAACTTTTGCAATGAGAATATCCATAGGTGGATTCCAGAGATTTCTGGGCAATGGACTGCTCCCACAGCTGAAGTAAACCTCTCACTGTGGTCGAAAAACACCTCCAGTGTTGCCCCGATGCAGAGGTTCAAACTCTAAGGCACCACTGGTGACGTCGCGCCCCTTCCTTCTGGTTTCAATGTGCCGCAAACAGCTAAGCCACAAATGTCTAGAATTGACTTTTGCTTGTTGATACAAATTGTATCTATACCTTGAATGTATTAAAATATGAAATGTATAATATGAATATAGTTTTATTTAACTGAATGGGAGAGGGTGTAATAATGCCATAATGTTTGTGACACTATGTGTCACTGGGAGTAGCCCACTGGTATGTACTAAATCTTACTGGGTACAGTAGTTACTTTGCAGGGAAGTTTATGTGCCACTTCAAAGTGCACAGATTCCCTGTGTACAGCAGTAAGCATCATGTCCTCTCTGTAGATAGTTACACATGTGTGTGTGTATATATAGAGAAATGTAACTCCTGGGTTATTCATATACTTCTTCAGATAATTTGTGCGTTGCAGCCCGTGCATCATCTTCTTCTTCTGAATGAACGTTTTAATGGAAATTTTCAGTATTTTTGGATATATTTTGCCTAATGAAACATGCCAAAGTTATTCCTGGCTGGCTTCGTCAAACATAGTTTCATACGGTGTTTAGCACAGTGGCTGTCGATGAACGACTTGTGTGCTTACACGGACACAGGCTGGTGAATCCACACAGGAAGTTAGGAGTAGCCCAACGAAAAACACAAATCTGGTTTTAGCCTGGTGGTTGAAGGACTGAATCAGAATTTTCCAGGTCCTACCAAGATTTGTGTTCAATGTTTGTTACTCCGTCGCTCTTAAGTTGGTGTTTATTGAAATGTTTGACAGTTGATTTAATAAGCAACCCTTAATGTTCACAAAGCACAGGCGTGTTGAGTCGTGATTTGTTTGACTATTTAATTATTTACAGTGTAATTTAGTAACTTCTGCATCCAAGGGTGGTTTTATTGAGGACTTTAAGGATGATATTGTCAGTTTCATTAAGTTCCTACTGAGCTGCTGTGGGAACAGAGCGAAACCAAAGTGACTCCAGATGTGACGACATATCTGTTGAAAACTGGTTCAAAAGTGTCGTGCAATTTCGTGCGACCGTTCGGAATTGCTGGTGTACAAAATGCCACAGCGAGGCGTACACACGCACACACACACACACTCACACACCTAACTCGACTGTACATAAACAGAATTCAGTGTAATACTCAGGTTTAGTCACACAAACTTTATAAATCACAAACTTTGTTGTTTTCTGATGTGGAGAAATGCAGTGGTCACCTCCGTGGAGTAAATGTAGGTCTCTTGTTTGAGTAGACAATGTGTCTACGGTGTAAAAATAAAAATGAAAAAAAAAAAAGGGAACTGTACAGCAAGTTTTTGTGTTGTGATGATCAGCAGTATTGTAATCCGCACTGACTGGAATAAGCATTGATTTTATAGATCAAAATGAACAAAAATACTAGAGTATTTGAGTCTGTGGGCTCAAACAAAATGTAAGTCTTAATGACAAACTGTGTTTCTCCATAAATAAAGCAAACCTCTGTTCAACCATTGTTTGGTCTGTTTTTTTTTTTAAACTTTTGACTAAAAGCAGAATGTTAAGGACGAAGTAGTAGTTGAAGTCACATCTATATTTAATTCATACATTAATGCATGGTTGTCATTAATTTGGGACTTTTGAAGACCGATTTGTAGGGCCGTAACTATTATTGCAGTAATCGATTATTCTGGTGATTTATCAATTAGTCGGATAGAATAATTGACAATTCTCTTTTTTTTTTTTTTTTCATCTAGCTACTTTATTCAAAATGCAAAGAAATTTGATTTTAAATAAGATAATACAAAAATATTGCCTAAAATGCAAGAACATTGAAAAATACTTCTAAAAAAATATGTGAAGAGCTTTGGCTTTTTCCTTTACTCGTCATCAATGCCATGTAGAGCGGATCTGTTGATTGATCTATTTATTTATTATTCATATCAAAAGGTGCAAGAAGATTTATTTTACAGAGTTTAAACCAGATGAAGTTAGAAATTACGCCACTTGAAGGGTTCTGGATATGACACACACTTAAAATTACCTTTTATTGAGTCAGTATAGTCCATTAGTGAATAATCGGTTGTTAAATTGGTTGATTATTCCAATAGTCAATTAATTGAATTAATCGTTTTGGACCTACTGATTTATATATTCTTTCTTAAGTAAAGGAGCACAATATTACAATTTATATTCACCTTCTCCTTTCCATACATGCTTAAATGTATAGATATAGACTAAAATACATGGATATGCCTGCACTAATTTTGGATAAAGTCTGCATTTAAAAAGCAACAAAGATTTTGGCATAATTCTGGCTGGATATTTTTTCTTCTTAGTCCACATACTTTCAATTGGTTTGTTGCATTTTAATACCAAAATCAACTTTAATATTTTTTTGGATAATTGTCCTCCTGAAATATCAAATAGTGTCCAAGTTTCAACCATCAAACTGATGATAATGAGGGAAGGTTGTGAATAATTTTGGTTACACTTGCTGCTTTTTATTTTGTTTTTTGCCCATCCTTAAAAAAAAAATCACATTGACAATTTTGGTTTAATGTGATAGAACTGATGCGCCATCTGCTGGTGGATAACTGCAATAGCAGAACCAAGATTTCACTTCAATAAAAGAAAATTTTACACAGAAATTTATGCTTATGTCATCCTCCATTTACGCTTTATTTAAGAAAATAAGCATGTCCGCACATCCTTAAAAAGTCTTGCATTCTGAAATCAAGGCATTAAAATATCAAAATAATTAAAACAAAATGTAAGTTGGCCTTAAATTTTGTCATGGAAGGATTACTTCATCTTGTATATTTTATGTAGATTTTTTTTTTTGTGCTTCACAGCGCTTTTCATCAGGCAACATCGTCATTAAATTTTTCTGTCTCAAGATGGTTCAGGCTACCGCTAACTAGCTGACTTGTTTTTCCATCTGTGTGCAAATTTATCACCAGTTGAGTGGCCTACATTTGTCAAACACCCGTCTTAATTCATATTGGTCTTAATAGTCGTAAATTTGAGTTGGTGAAACCTACAAAAACCACAGAAATAATGCAAATACTATGCTAAGTGTGAGTTTTGTACTGAAGAATATTAGGGCCACTGGGGAAAAAAAAAAAAGAATTTTTTATTTTTTCAGTGGCCCTAACCCTGTTCCATAGTTTTGTTTGGGTGATTTCTACCAAAGAACAAAATCAAACCAAATATTTTTTTATTTCTTTTGGTGTGCACATGCATAATCTATAACTTAGAAGAAAACGACAAAGAGCTGAACTCATGTACTGTCTCCAGATAAGAGCTTCCTCAGGTAAAAGGATGATTAGACTTATTCAACAATGTCCGTCTCCATTCATGCAGTAACGACGGCCTTGACCTTGACCGTGGAGAGTGCCCATTATCTTGATGATGATGTGAAAGCAGCACGGTGCTTATTCAGGTGAACTGAGATAGTGGGAGGTCATCTTGCCCTGGGAGAGGAAGCATGAGTCAACACCAGAAGACAGCAACGCCTCAGTGCTGCGCACCAGTCAGTCTGCAGACACTCATTCATGTAGCCACTGGTGTTTTCCACAGGAGTGTTGGGGAGTGGAACGGGAGTGCCGGTATTGTCTTTGTTCGGTGGGTTTCTGCACGCACTGTGTGCACACAGAGAACGTGGGTTTTGATGAGTCATTCAGAGAACGTCTCAGTTGGCCTGCAGTTCCTGTCTCTCGTGATTGTGAAAACCTGAGGGGGACTAGACGTTTGAGTCCTGCTGATCCAGCTGCAGTTCGATTAATACATTCTGACATTTCTGGGGTTGCCGTTTACAGTCTGTCCTCACTGGTGCTGGAAGATTGTACATTTAACTGGCATTTAGTTAACTGAAAACCTGCACACTTTAACCAGAGCAAGAGTCAACAGTCAACTCAGTATGCATGTGTTCAGTGTTAGAGACTTCAGGCAGACAAACTGGACACAGAACTCAGTATGTTGTATGGTCAACAAGTAAAATTTGAACAAAAATGAACACCTTTACTTTTACTGCTAATCACTTCTTTTTGGATTTTTTTTTTTTTTTTTTAGCATTTTATAAGACTGAAAAAAGCACACAAAATGATGGATTTTCAGCTATTCCTCCTTGCTCAGTCTCCAAAGTTCTGCATTTTCTCTTCTTTCCAGTTGCACCCCACATGTTTTCAGAAGGATTTAGGATATGGAACTGAGCAAATCATGGAAGAAGATTGATGTTATGTCTAAATTATTAGGAATTATGAATTATTTCAATTAGTAAAGCTAAATAATTTAAGTTGCCTGTCATGCTCACAGTTTTATGATGCCATGTATTTTCACCTGGTTTTCCAGATCCGCCACCATACTTAAAAATACAAACGAGGTGCTTTTTCCACATGTTCATCCTTTATTCTATCTACAACAAACCCACTTGAAGTGACAAAAAATTACCATCTGACTCTATGTAACCAAAACTTTGGCTTCAGGTAAAATCCCAGTAGATTTTTGGAAACTCATCTCGAATCATGTCCTGGAACACCAGCATTTCACCAAAAGTGACATCAAAATATATGAAACCCTAAACTCTCCAGGGCGTGGCAAGCTTGCATCGAATCACAGCCGTGCAGCTTTCTCCTGCTGCAGCCGCGGCGATGTATCATCTGCAGGCTCAGGCTGTTGAAAAGGTCGGATCGCCCTGTTGACACTCAGATTCAGAGATTATTTCTCCACAAGGAGGACATGCCTCAACAAATGATTTTTAGCTCCACTGCACAAACCTGTGTTATTAATAATTAATTAATTAACCATTTTCATTGCTCATTTTTAAGGGCAATGAGAAATGTCTGAAAAAAAAATGTAACAGGTAACAATGCCCAGAAATAAACGATTAAAATAGTGATCAAAATCCCAAACCGGAGAAGAACTTACCACAAATACATCTGATAGCATTATTATTATTATTATTATTATTATTTTTAAAGTACAATATTTCAGAATTTAGCCAAACTATCTGATTAAAACTGAACAAATTTAAGTTAGAAATTTAGACTAAAAGAACCTCCAAAGCTGAAGAACCAACACGAGCTGATAGGTGGCAGCAAAATTCATAAATGACTCTCAGTCATTGCTTTTTTTTCCAGCAATGACAATGTTAAAAGACAGCAACTCTAATGTAAAATAACTCTTCAACAGGTCCTAATTTGTTCCTGTGGCAGAAAGTGAGAGTGGGGAAGATGCCTCATTAGGTTACAAAATAGGCGTGAAGATAGAAAAAAAAGAAACAGGAATTAACCATGTCAAAGGTCAAAGAAGATAAGACAAAAAAGCAATATGTTATATTTTTAGTTTTAAAAAAGTAATCAGAAAATTAAAAGAAAGGAACGTCCAAAGTGGTTTGCCTCTTATTCCATATTTTTCCAGTTTTTTTTTCTTGTCATGCTAATTTCAACAGCAAATTATTAAAGAAATCTTTTGATAATCTATGTCTTGTGTATGGAAATGTTTCTTATATGAATCCTATAAATAAGAATCCAATTATCTCAGCAGAAAGCAGCATTTAGAAGTAACATGTTTTGACCAGGGATTATGATTTCTCATATGTCATCAATTGGCCCAAACTGGAGACAAAATTACGGTCAACGGAAATCCAATCAAATAAAAAGAAAATCTGTTTAAAATAATGCACAATTAGGCAAATGAGATCTTACAAGCACTTGTAAATCTCAATTGCTTGAGATTCATAATTCATCAAAAAAAAGTTTTCCTATAAAGAAAACAATGCTCTGATGTTTATGTGCTTTGGTCCAGAATGGTTGGTTCACGGGTTAAAAATCAAATGCTAACACATGGATAGACCTTGGAGACTTTGGGAATATTAAACTGTGTTAATGTATCAAGAATTTTATCAGTCTTATATATTAAACAGCTTCTAAAAAATCTCTCACATCTATTAGAAAATAATCTGGAGGAGTCTTCCTTATCAGGGAGCTCTCTTATCATAACTTCTACAGGGACTAATGGATGAAAAATAGGATTTTAGTAATGATCAAATTACACATAATCAACGATTATTTATCATCAATCACTCTGTCCAATCTCTGACGCCTAATTAAAGGAACAAAAACACTATAATATAGAAATAAAATAAGCAGAACTGAATCCAACAATTTCTAAAAGAGACATTTATGAAATTAACAAGTTTTCAATAAAAAATTTCATTTGATTTTGTGTTCAAAACGAGTTTTTTGAGCTTCTCATAACAGTCTGCTGGAGTTCTTCTGGCCCCTTCAGGTATCTGAAAATTGTATCAAAGAAGCAACCAGACTTTGCAGGTCAATAATTCACTTCCTGATATTGTGACTAATTTCTTGTCATAATAGCAAACAGTGTGTTTTTAAGTTTTGTAATAATAAAATAGAAAATAAACACGCACACACACAAATCAGATCCTACTTCAGGAGAAAATTCCCAACCAAAATTATTTCTATTAATTCCAGAACAATTGAACTTTTTCTTCAGTCATTTCTGAGAAGTTAGAACTTTACCTAAACAATAAGCTTCCAATAGAATATCTTAAGTTGGATTAAATGTCAGAGTAAAAACATGTTTTTTAAAAAAATGTTTGGGTTTAGCCCCCCCGCCCCTGTGTTTTAGATCGTAGCACCGCTCCTGCATTATTAACAGTCTGCATGTCCGCATCCCTATAATTTCCCCAGAGTCCTAACTGATGCAACATTTGAGCAATAGAGATCATGTCTGCTAAAATAACTCTTTTTCCCCTCTCTTTTTTTTTTTTTTTAAATCTAGACCCGGTGTACAGTCATGATGATGCGGCTGCCGCAGGCGGAGTCAGTTGCTGGCCTGAGCCCTGTCTCTGAGCCTCTGTCTGGCTGGCTGCTGTCCTGTCATCGCTCTGGGTGTGGTTTTTTTTTTTTTTTTTTTCGCAGCAGCAGCAAGCAGGGGTACCGTTAGCAGGAAATCAAGCCCCCACTCCGCTTTACTTAAGGCGAAACAAAGAGAAACCCTCCCCGGAGCGCTGCTTTGAAAATTAAAACAAAAAAGCTTTTTGTTAGTGTAGCAAAAAAAAGTATCATCCACCCGGGAGTTGCATTTACTTGGTGCCGTTGTTCTGATGGGAAAAAGTTTTCCCAACTAGTCAGCTGATTTAACAAGTTTAAGGAAAATCTGTGCAGGAGGCAAAAAAAAAAAAGAGACGGGAAAGATGCCGAAAACGGTAAGAGCGAACACCGCAAGAATTTGTTGTAATATTTTAATTTCACAAATTTCTCTCTTGTTATTTGTGAGTACAATAAGAGGAACCGCTTTGTCCTGCTAATCCGTGGTCATACAGAAGCGAGTTAGTGAGAAGTTAGAGGCGTTTTATAGCATCCTTTGAAACTCGGCGGAGGGTCGCCGCTGTCTTTCCGTTAAGCGTGTGCGCTTGCGCGCTGCCGCTTCTCGGCTCACTAAAATTAGCGCCTTTAAATCAAAGCCCTCAGCCCGCCGTTTTGCTCTTTCAAACTTCACTTAAACACCTCAGCGTAAGCTCCTCTCCGCTCGAGCAGACCGAGATATTCCGCTTTCTTTTCTGGGGAGTTTTCGGCGGAAGTGTGGCCTGCTGCTTTAGCGAGCCGAGCCGAGCCGAGCTGAGCCGAGCTAGCCTGTCTTTTTCCAAGGCCTCTTTATTTAGGCTGCTCCAACAAGGAGGGATTTGAACTGTCACTCTGGCCATCTGTGCTGCCCAAAATCAGGGGGCGATTACCTATGTGTAGAGTTGGGAAACCATACATTTAGGGCTGTGAATGATGAGCTGAGAATGAAGAACATCAGCCCTGGAAATCTGTGTTGGTGCTGGTCATGTTCTGGACAAAGAAAAGCAAGGGGGGAACACAATGACAATGCCTCTTTATCACTGGGGGACGCAGTTTACTGTGGCTTCTAATTTACCATTCGTTTCAGCTGTTGGACTTTGATCAGTAAAAAAAAAAAAAAAAAAAAAAAAAAAAGGTACTTTAAGAGAATGAAAGGAAATCATTGGAGTAAAATATTCAAATTCATCAGTTTTAAGGGAGAAGTCAACTGATAGCAGAAGACATGACCAATGAGATGAAGATGATCGGCCTACGGGGCTGTTGAGACTTCCAGGTCATTGTCCATGATTATATATGTATATGTCACAGAGTTTGAATCTGGCATGGTTTGGTCACATGAATCAAATAACCAAAGTTACTCTCCCGAAACCATTCCTTCAATTTAACTTGCTGCCGCACACTTCTGGTCAGGTGACTGGAAGAAGGTTTAGACACTTTTCATTGGCTGGTTAACAAGAGTTTAAAAGGTAGCAAAGCACGTGCTGCCCTCTTTCACATGTGCACTGCCATTTAGCTGGCTAAAAGAAGGCTGCCGCACTTTCCTCTTGCTTACAAGAAATACAAATTTGTTTATTTTGAGAGCATCAGCAGTCAGAAGAAAAGAGATAGTCATGGTGAGGAATCTTAGTGATTGCCATCAAGTTGACAAGCTACAAGTGTTCTAGGTGACTGCAGGCTACCAGAGCAGACAGCCCAACTAATTAACCTGCTGATATCAGTTGTTATATTTGTGCTACTCAACACAACCATGAAAAAGATTTAATATTCTGAGCAATATGAATACTGTAACATAAAAATGTCCATCATAATAGATACTGTGGGATGGTATTCTAATGGCAACGAGATCACCATTATACATTTTTGTTTAAAATCTTTTCAGTCAATACTTTGATAGAGTGAAACCTTGCTAGTCTTACTCTAAGCCTGAGTTAACCCCCCCACACCCCCCCAAAAAAAACAAAAAACAAAGATTTTACATGATTCAACTTACTTTATTTTAAACAGAAGAGCCTTTTTCCTATCGCTGCTTGTATATTACATTAGTCTATGCATTTCTATTAATGTCATCTCCAGTTCTTTACACCCAAAGACTAAAGCACAGGTATAAAATAGACCTGTTAAAGCGAGCCAGCTCCATTTAGAGTCGCACTAGTGGAATAAGGTGATATTAGTAGGTTAATTTGCCTCGGTAGCTCCCCTACAGTCTGCTGCTTAACAGGCATACCATTCATTCCTTATGTATTAGTCCTGTTTCAGCCATTTGGCCGACAGTGAGCAGCAACAGGTAGAGGATGAGAAAGCTCGCATCACCGCTGCACTTCCTGTATCATCTCATTGCAGTGACTTTAAATCAAATGAATGCTACAACGGAAAATCTAGGCGTTGTTGAAATTTAACAGTTAACACTTTTAGTTTCCTCGTTATTTGCAACAGACCCACATGTAAAGTCAGTACTTTCAGAAGTTTTAACTGCTGCATTTCTCATTCGATTTCATAAAAAAAAAAAAAAAAAACGTGAAACGCTTCCATACAGATTTCAGTACAAATGACTCTGTCTCCTGTACCTGCTCTCTTCCTGTAGCATTGTTTCTGCCAGAACTTCCTCTGCATTTTTTGCCCCCCCCACTCCCATTTGTTACCCAGAATAAAATGTTAGGCGTTGTTGCCTCTGACATTGGTTTTGCAGTTATTTTTATCCACCGGTGCCTAAGCTGTAAAAGCGGATACCTGTGAATTTTGATGCTGATGATATTTATCAGCAGTTAAAATGAAGCTGTTTTAAAAACAGAATATTTTCACAGTCATTTTGTGTGAGCCGTGTCACACGCAAAGCAGAGAAGCAATAACCCTATTTGCACATGTTTAGTTACTTCCTGACCCTTTATACCTAGAGTAGAGTTTATAGTTAACTACAATAGTTGCTATTTGGCAGTTCACATAGTTCATGAGCGCAGAGCAAGTGCAGCTGTGATGCAGGATCTGCAGGGTGTATGCAATAAAGTGGCAGAAAGGGGAAACTAGAGCAGGACAGAATGGATGCTAAAGAGGAAGCAGAAGGATTTTCCTAAATTAGAGAGTTGTGTGGCTTTGTGGTTTAATTAAAACTAAAAGTTAGTTAGGGGGCTGAAGGGGCGAGTTTCATTTCTGCAGATGCATAAAGGGGATTTAGCTCCAGCTTCAATCAGATTTTTGTGAAACTCAGTGAAACCGGCATGTAAATATTAGGCTGACAAGGTGAATAAAGAAAAGGAAGTTGGACGCACACGTTCAGCAGATGTCTTGAAGCCAGTGAAAGTTAAGTTCCCACAAAAATAAACAGGTTAATCCCAGTTGAGTTTCTTTTTTTTTAAACTCTGTGTTTAAGTAACTCTAGAAATCAAGATGTTTCACAAAGACATTCATTTTTGAAAAAGTCTGTCTTTGCTGGAGTGCTCGTGGCAGTGCTTCAATTTCCCAAGGAAGTGATGTTGTGACTCAAGGTTTCTGCACTTACATCAGTTCCTTTCTGGTAATTTCCTCGCCTGTAGCCTTATATGGACTTTCACATCACGGTCTGGCTGTTCTCCACCCTGCTTCCCCCCGCATGGTCCTCAGATGCCAAGCCCCACTTCAGATTGTATTTTCTGCAGTACAACAAGCACAGAAGTTCCTACATCCCTACTTTGTCAAATTTTATGACCTAATTCAGCTGTGTTTTATTACATTGATTGCACAGAAAGGCTACACTTAATGGTGTTTAGTAACTACTGTATAATTCAAAAGAATTAAGGAACTCCGATTCATGATGTCACATATTTTCCATAAATATTGAAACAGATTTTTTTAGTGTTTAAGAGCTTAGCCTAAAGGATTAATAGTTTTTTTAAAAATCGGTATGCTTCCCTTTTTCCCTCACAATAAAATCTGATATTTGCTACATAACACGCTCCATAAACAACTACAGAAACACTTTTACTGTTATTAGCACCCAACACAGAGCGTAACTTACCATTTTAAGCCCGTATGTCGTAGATGTTTGCCTGTTTTTGGAGTGCCCAGACCTTTAAAAAGTGTGTCTATGGAGACATAGTGAATGGAAAGAGCTGGAGGTATGCGAGCAGGAGATTAAATGGCTCTGTAGTGCACATAACTGAGGAGATTAGGACTTAGTAGAAGTAAAATTGGTGGACAAAATGTAATCAAACGCTGCGGAGTCTTTATGTTTTCTGCTGGAAAGCCGTGAGAACGTCACATTTCTGAGAGTAAGTACAGTTTTACATGGTTGAGTTAACATGTTTATTTTTTACAAGCCACAGATGTGATTAGTATGAGTTTATGTTTTAGATACCCTACAGACCTGCCAAATCAAAGTATTTGACATTATGACACAACCGAACTAGAGGCATGAAGGAGCTTTACTGATGCTGCTGAATCATAGATAAATCTAGGGAGTGGAACAGGCGAAAATTAATTAAACGTTAGTGAAAATGTAGCACTTATAAAAATCACATCATTAAAATTGGGTAGTAAGGAGTCTTATTTTTTGCAGCGTCAATTTGTAAACAAATATTGTTTGATATCACTGATATCACAGTTTTGTGGCCAATATCCACTCTTTTCTTTGGAAAAGCTTTGAGCTGTTGGTTCTAATGTTAGCCCCTTCTGTTTCCTCTCTTCAATATAAAACAATATAAGAACAGTACTAGAAATATTTTTCTAGCCTGCCTGCTGCGAGTGATCGTCTATCATTTATTTCGGATGTTGCACTGTGTGAGAGAACAGTCCCTGTAAAACAGGGTTAGTTTTTACATTTTAAAACTTAGACAAAACTATTTAGAGTTGACATTTTTGACTGCGTTTGACAGGTGTTGCATTAGGGAGTCATCTTTTTTACATGAAGGTTTGGTGATATGAAATAACTACTAGTCATTATTTGTTATGTCATTTAGACAATTAAGTATTGCATAGAATCAGTCTTACAAACACAAAAACTGTTCTAAAAATAAAACACCTATTATCAAATGCGTTGTGTCAGTACACGACTACAGTAAGTGATGCAAATATAAATTTAATTTAATCCTGTTTTTAAATATATCTATTTATCTTTTTAAATAGATCTGTTTTTTTTTTTTTTAGAGCCGCTGCTGCTCCGCATCAAAAGGAGTAGAGGTAGTTCAGGCATCTAGTCGTAACTCCCTTTTGGGCCCACCCCATTGGGAGGAGTACCCAGGGAAAACCCAGAAGTACCTGAAGGGTTGGAGGACGTCACTGAGGTGGTTTCCATCCCTTACATCCCCATCTTGGATAAACACAAGATGATAGATAGATGGGTTTTGCAAACACTTAATGTTTTGATGATAATTCAAGTTTTAAGTGTCATCTGTTATGATACTCTTTGCCCACCCACAGTTAGATTTACTTACTCTAAACACGATTCTGTAAGCGTTCTGTTTGGAAGATGCAGCGCCTTACTTTAACTGTGAGATCTGCAAACCTCTGCATGTTCCATGACTTCTGAGTTGACAGGGAGAAAACAGAGAAAATCTGCTGTAATTCATTCAGCCTTAGTGGTGTCTGCTAAAGTCGTGTGACTGTGGTTCAGCAACTTCTTTTCGTACATGGAAAAGTTGCAAGTGTATAATGTCGCAGTGAAATGACCAGTATGTACCCACTGCTGTCTAGCTTTCTGTCATAGCAGCAAGAGAAAGCATGTAACTTTTATTGACATGAAATAGTTTACTTATGCAGTGCTTTTTAGACCTTAAGTGCTTCCTCCGAGTTCACCGAGTTCAGTGATAGCTCAATAGCTAACTTTGAATCTTCACTGTTGTTAAGCAAGAGGTTAGCACTTTGGAAAGGTGTGTTCACAATTTCGGTGATCAGGACCAACCAGTGATTATCGGTTCATCCCAATAACAAGCACATCACTACTAGAGTGACAAGTTACCAGATGAACACTTGTAGTTTTTATCATCAGTAACAGCTTACTTTTTCAGTGCTTACGGTGACATTGTGATGCAGTTGCTCTGTGTTTTGGTCCCCTGCTTTGAGAAAACCTCATCCTTTTCTCTCACCGACCATCTTCCTGTCACTCAGTTTAAACTAAGCCATCAGATTTTTTCTCCCACTCTCGTGCAGCAGTGTAAGACTAATTAACACTACTGATTGTTATATTAACTGACTACAGACTGAATTGTGTTTTCTTTTTTCCCCATCAGTAGTTTTCTCTATTGGTTTGCTATAAATATTGGAATTAACAGCTGTGCTAATCTAAGATGTCATTTCAGGTTACTTCTATACCTTCACTTGACTCCCACTTCCTGGCCGAGCTGTTAAATGGCTTGTGCTAACATTTTAAAACAGCCGTTTCACTTCACTGAAGGAGATAAGACACACACCTTTTCTTTTTATTCAAGCTGAAATCAAGTGGTCTATCTGGTTATCAAGGAGTCCTATTTATTGTTTAGGAGCTGCTGGAATTAAGTCGACCTTGTTTGACTTATCCACATTTCTCACCCATCACCAGTCGCTGCAGTCAATGAAGAGATTGGATTCTTCTTGTTTTCCAAAGGCGCTTGCTGTTATCTTATGTGTTGACTTGGCTCGAGTTGAAAGGGTTGTGGTTGCGAACCGCACAGGGAGATAAAACTGTGGAGAATGCATCATGGGCAACTGACTGCAAGGACATTAAGTGTGCACAATGAATTTTAATCTTCATAGTGTTTTTGCTTTGAAAAACATGGATGTACTGTTCAATCAAACTCTTGCATCAGAGTTTTTCTGCTCTGCTCTTCATCTTCAAACCATCCGGTTTCTTTCAGCAGTTTCTCTTCCTCTTCCTGGCGGTGCAACTGGGGGTATTTTCCGTAGTTCACCTTCACATGAACTTGACTCATTCGTGTTCCTCCTCTTCCTCCTATCAGAACCCCAGCATTCCAACAACATTTTTTTGACTCTTCACGGAATCCCAGAACATCTGCTGTGTGGGCAGGTCAAAAGGAATGTGATTTGATTAGGAAAATCCTTGTATTTTAAGATGGTGTAATAGCTTTACTGTGGATGGTAGTTCCTCACATCTGCCATGTTCAGAGGTGTTGGTTGGATCTGGGGATCGGTGAAAATTTTGTCTATATCAGAAAGAACCCCTCTCTTCCTCCTTACTCCTCTGTTATAAGTCTACTCTTTTTTTTCACCTTACAGTTTATATTAATAATTGTAATGGTTGATAAATGGTGTGATATGATGGATTTTGAAAATGTATAGGGTTGGTCATCGCTGCCACTGGCACCCGCTTGGTGAAATCAAGCAAATTGGTTTTGCTGAAGTTTCTGGGAACTCCGTTGACGTTGTTTTTTGTTTATTATTTCAACTTTTCTCTTTTTTCAATCTATGAACAAGGCTAGAAGACAAATCGAACTCCAAATGCATATTTTGTTAGTGGGTATGCTGCTCTTCAAAACAGTTAATTTGTTTGAGTTTTAATATCGTACAATGAGGGTATAATAAAGATGGACAGCTGTAAACATATTTTTCCTAACTACCTGTGTGACAATGGCAAAATAAAACTTCAGCACCTAACAATAGCAGATGACATTTAAACATTTCTATTTTAATTCTGTGCATTTTAGCAAAGGTTAAGTATATAGTAGCTTGACACTAATGCTAACAAAAATGTTAGCTCAAGCACTGTGGTAGAGTAGGACGGAGACATGCAAGTCTTAAAAGAAACTGAAAATGTACTTGTTGCAGCTTGCTAGCTTTAGCACTGAAGAACAACTAGCAGTCAATGGAAATTAAAAAGGTTGCCCCCATGAACTATTGTTTCAAAAGCTGTAAGTTTGCTGCCTTTTGTTGGCAATTAATAGCCAGTATCATAAAAATGATGCCAGCAGTTATTCAAATGCTGCCAGTGTTGGTAGGATACATTGGTTGTAAAAAGCAAAAAGCATGGCATTCAGCATGGAAGAAATACAGCTTATGCCATTCAGGATGCTTAAGGAACCATGACAAAAGCTACACACGCCAGTAACAAGCCAATGATCAAATATAACAGCAGAAAAGAGAAGCCAGGGAAACTTAACACATGGACCTGAGGGTGGTGTTTCTTCAACTGGGTACTAATAATAGCCTCTGAAGTGTTTTTGAGTTCAGGCCATAAGAGACACACCCTAACCAGGCAGAAAATTTAGATGCGTAGTTCCCTTTTCATGCAAGATTAACCATTCTCACTCCGGAAATGAAACCGCTTGATCACCGCGACTGTGGTGGGGAGCTGAACTCTTATCTGCTTTAAACCAAAAAAAAAAAGTGTTCTACCATGTTCAGAGGTAAATGTTTCTACAAATAAATTACTTCATCTGACTGCGTTGACTCAGAGTACAGACTCGGCTTGAAGGCTTCACTTTGGAGTCTTTAACTACAGTGGATGACAGGAAGTGGCAGAGGAGAAAGTGTCCTGAGCAGTAAAATGGGGTCTTGCTGACATGGTTGGGAAAGAACGCAACTCTAATCGAGGACCCGCAACTGGGAAATAATGCACACCATTGTTGTTCAGGGCAGGCGTGGGCCTCTGCCTGCACAGTTATTTCCCAATAGGGATGCATGCTGCTGTTTAAGTCTTCTTTAACACAGAAAGCAAGCTTACTAAGCACCAAATCAGTTTTGACTCTGGGTGACCTTTTTGAGAGAGACCAAGAGGTTAGATAAGCACATCCAAATGTTGACCGTGTGTAAAAAAGAAAAAAAAAAAACTACCTCAACTATAGAATTTGCTCCCTGAAGAGATAATCAATCTATTATAACTGGGCTCATGTTTGGCTTTAGTAGAGCAGAAAGTTTAGCAGCATGCAGGCTTTTTTTGATACATGACAGGATGTAGACGGCTCTCATGAGAGATCAGTGTTTAGTCGTCTTGCCTCACACGGCCCAACCTCCAGAGGATGTGGTTACTTCCTGTAGATAACTTCTACACTCGAAGCCAGACTGGCAGAGACTGTCAGTGTAGTGTGGAACCATGAGACAGGGTTTTCAATCAAATTCACTCTTTAAAACAAAACTGAATTGGTATGGTAGTGGCAGGTTTGCTTGGACTACCTTGTTTTTTTTTTTGTGGTTTTTTTTAATAATGCATAATTAGATGGCTTCTTATGAGTATAGTGTTTCTGTATGGTGTCCTCTATTTCTAAAACGTAATGTTCTAAATAAAACCTATTTCTGTCCAGGATTATATATCTTTATTTAACTTTTTTTTTAATAGTGTACAGCTTTGGAAAAAAAAATAAGAACCCCATTGAAAACATCATGTTTTTTTCTCTTCCTGGGTTAAAACTCTAGCATTATTGTTTCTAAATGAATGAGTTTGTTTTCTGGACATTATCTGAGGTCTGAAAGTATGGCATCTTTTTCATGATTTTGACCATTTCTGATAATAAATGCTAAATTTTTGCTTGGAATTTCAGAGACATGTTGTCAGTAGTTTATAGAATAAAAGAATAATGTTACTTCTACTCAGGCATACACCTATAAAAGCAAAACCAGAAAAACTAATAATTTTAAGTGATCTCTTAATTTTTTCCAGAGCTTTATTTAAGCTGTTGTTGACATAAAGACAGAAATCCTTAACTTCTTATTTTGGTTAAAAGTTGTACTGGGCTTTAGGTACAATTTGCACCACAAGTGCGTAAAAGTCCGCAAAGAGGTTTTGCTCTCTATGTTTACCACAATATGTTTTAAATTGAATCACAAAAAGCCAGCAATTAACCTAGAAGGGATTTTCAGATTTTTACAAACGTCTTATGAACAGTACACATGTTGCCTGGATTAGATAACAATTTCACTGTAAAAAGTTATGTTTGGGTTACCTATATCTATTTAAATATTTTTTTTCTTCTATTCTCTCTTTTCAATCAGGTCAGTGTGCGTGTTATCACAATGGATGCTGAACTGGAGTTTGCCATTCAGCCCAGCACAACGGGGAAACAACTCTTTGACCAGGTATGATACATCTGACTTACTTACAATATTCTGTTAATGTGTGGCTGGTTAGACTCGTATGCCACAAATTGTGTTTCCGTCAACATTTTTTAATGGGCATTTTGAGCAGTAGAAAAGATTGGCGGGATTGGCAAAATTTTAAATAATTTCCTCAATTTCACAAAAACTGTTTTTATTTTTTGTAATAATTTATTTTTTGATTGTAATCACCTCAAACGACGTGATTACAATCACCTCACTTGAGGTGGTTTGGGGTTTTTTGGAAAAACGATTAATGCACCAAAAGGTAGATGGAAGTAATTTACCCCACAGAGCCGATGAGGTGTCTTCCTAGATATTCCCATAAATCGATGTAGAATGGCGTTTATTTCTCTACACCTCAACATGTAACATCGCCAAAAGTACAAGGAAAATCTCTCGCCATTTTTCTGAGATGTGTGGTCTATGCTAGTTTGCAACCTTTGCTTTCTATTCATAGCATCAGTACCTGATGAAATTATGCTTTGCATAGTCTGGTTGGTTTGCTCAAAACCACTTTATGTAAATACGCCGAATTTTCATTTGAATTTTTTCATGGGGGCGGGTATTTCACAACAGTTTAAGAGTTTACTCAAAATTTGAATGACATTTACACAGAGCTACAGTGAATACATATTATTAATCAGGTCACATTTAAATCTAAAGCTGTATAATTTTAATCTCTAGTGTGTCACAGTGATAATAATGTTGTATATGTTTGCTTCCAGCGAATCTAGCCATTACAATCTTGATTTATTGATATTCATTTAGTTATTTATAAAAAATGTGATGAAAACCTTTTGTTTAAACAACTCATTGCAGCCTAAAGGAAACATCAATCAATAACAATAGATTACCTGTTATTGATTGATGTTTCAAAGCATTTATTTTTTGCCTATGTGCTTTGAGTTGTGCATACAGCGATGCCTCTCTGTGTACCTTGAATGAACTTGGTTGAACACTTTGCCTAGATTCCTAAGTGCACTGCACTACTACCATCTGATTGGCTGCATTGCTACTTGTATATCAAGTAACTGAACAGACGAACCAAAGTGCATTTATTTTATTCATCCTCTTTGGCCCTGATGTGCCTAAGTGTTCGGTACACCTTTGGTAGGCCGCTAGTCCGTCACTGAACCTGGATGAGTACAAATACTGCAATCAGTTTAAACAAACATTGATATGTTTTTGCATGTGGTAGAAAACTGAATCATTCAGAGAAAAACCCATTCAGTGGCAGCTTGTAGACAAATGATTCCTACTTTTGACATTTTAAGGTGGTAAAGACCATTGGACTAAGAGAGGTTTGGTACTTCGGACTCCAGTACCAGGATACAAAGGGTTTCTCTACCTGGCTGAAGCTCAATAAGAAGGTGAGCTCTTCATTCAACTCTTTTTTTCCCCTTTCTTCTTCTTCATGTGATCCTTAGTTGTAAACCCTTCACCTCTGACCTCATCTCGTATTTTAGGTGACAGCGCAGGATGTGAGGAAGGAAAACCCGCTCTTTTTCAAGTTCCGTGGCAAGTTCTTCCCTGAGGATGTAACGGAGGAGCTGATCCAGGATGCCACACAGCGGCTCTTCTTCCTGCAGGTGAAGGAGGCGATCCTAAACGACGACATCTACTGCCCCCCGGAGACGGCAGTGCTCCTCGCCTCCTACGCCGTGCAGGCCAAGTTCGGCGACTACAACAAGGAGGTGCACACGTCGGGCTACCTGAGCAGTGAAAACCTGCTCCCTCAGAGGTAGTGCTGCTTTTATTGTTCTCCTGTCATCACATTCATCAGGCTGTTGATGTTAGTGCGCCGAATGATGCACGGTTGTGTCCCATGTTCCCAGAGTACTGGATCAGCACAAACTCAACAAAGAGCAGTGGGAGGAGAGGATTCAAGTGTGGCATGAAGAACACAAGGGCATGATGAGGTGACTCACACTGGCTTCGGCTTCTTCTAAATGTAGTTCTTCTGCACATTGTTTCACCACTTTTGTGTCTTTGGTTAGTAAAAACTTTTCTGCCAAAGTGAAAAAAAAAAAAGCTAAATCTATTGCTTTACCTTTGACTGGAGCCTGATAGCTTAAGCTCAGATTGCTGACCAGGGTCAGGAACTTTTGGCCCTTTGGGCGTCTCAGCGAGTCTCTCCAACCGAGAGCTGACACTCGTGTGTTCACAGGGAGGAATCCATGATGGAGTACCTGAAGATCGCCCAGGACCTGGAGATGTATGGAGTCAATTACTTCAACATCAAGAACAAGAAAGGAACTGAGCTGTTTCTGGGAGTGGATGCTCTGGGTCTCAACATTTATGAACAGAATGACAAGTAAGTAATTGTCTTGGTTTTATCTGTTCTAAAAAAAAAAACAGCAAGGAGGAGATTTTTCATTCAGATGAATTGCACCCCTGGTAAAGCTGTGTAAATAAGTAGTTTTTTTGAGTAGCATTTTTCAAGGGTGGTGCACACAGTGCAAGGGAAACCTCAAAGTTTTTCTAAAAGATTTATGTTTGGGGATTGTTGTTGGTGGAACAATCAGCTTTATTCCCATCAGACCAAGCCAGGCTGCTTCAGGAAAAGTCCTTGTAGGTTTGTCTTGTTAGGACAAAGAAGGCTTTTTTTCCATGCAACAAACAGCAGGTTTGCATGAAGATATTGACTAACAGTTTATGAAAACTCTTGGACCCCTAGACGCCACTCTTTGCTGCAGTTTTCTGTGGAAAATTGTTGACACTATTCCAGTTTTTTCAACTTTTAAATTATTAATCTGACTGTAATTACTGATACTTATGGACAAAAGGTTATTTTCTTGTGGCAATTTCTGGATCTTCTGAGCTCATTATGCATAACATTTGATTATTTTTCTCCACCAAGTAAATGTACCAAATTTAAAGGCAAGGTTTTTCCATCTTGAAATTATGCTACCACAATATGACATCAATTCATGTAAATAATTCCTTATATATTTACCATGTGTAAATAAATATAGAAGGTCCTGTTTATGTATTTAATTTATGATGACCAAAATTGTTCCGCTTTAGTTCATTCCGGTTTATGAATGTGTTATCGCAATGTATTTGTAAAATTGAACATTTCACATACCATATTTTCTGTTTATTATTTAAGTAAAAAAAAAAAAAAAGGAATAGTGTATTTAGTTATTCCTCAATTCTGTAGCCTTAATTATTTTTTTTGCTACAATTAACAATTATTTAATTGTTTGAATAATTTGTATAATACTAAACAGCTAATTCTGTTTTGTCACCTTTAACAGAATGACGCCCAAAATTGGATTTCCTTGGAGTGAAATAAGGAACATTTCCTTCAACGACAAGAAGTTTGTCATCAAACCAATTGACAAGAAAGCACCAGTATGTTTTAGTGTAAATAATATTATTAAAATGTGTTTTTCATTTGATGTTTTACCAAAAAAAAACCCATTTCATTGTACTTGAACCACAGGACTTTGTATTCTACGCTCCGAGGCTGCGCATCAACAAACGTATCCTGGCTCTGTGCATGGGCAACCATGAGCTGTACATGCGCCGCCGCAAACCCGACACCATTGAGGTACAGCAAATGAAGGCGCAGGCTCGGGAGGAGAAGAACCACAAAAAGATGGAGAGGTACCAATGGACAAATATGGTGGAATTTGACAATAGAGATAAATAACATCCCAGTTTCTTTGTTATAAAAAAATGTGTTCATTGAAGCTCTGCAATGAGTGGGTCTCTGTTCACTGTGTGTATTTAAGTTGAAAACTGTGGTGAACAATCTGACATACCTTCTTCTTTTTTTTTTCCTTAGGGCTCTGTTGGAGAACGAAAAGAGGAAAAGAGAGGTCGCAGAAAAAGAGAAGGAAAAGATTGAGAAAGAGAAGGAAGAGCTGATGGAGAAATTGAAGCAGATTGAAGATCAGACCAAAAAAGCCCAACAAGGTGGGGAAAATTTCAGCAACCAAGCAAAACTTACTCAAAAGTTTTAAGTATATTTAAGATTCTTTTCCGCATGGACTGATCTCTTGCAACTTTTAGATGTATCCCTGGTTCAATACACCTGAATCAGATGGCAGAATTACTTCCTCCGGTCCTCGAAGGCTGCAGTTGCAGACTCCTGCTCTGCAATCAATAAAGTAGTGTTTGCTATATTGATTGCTGTTGTTACCATTAATTTTGATTATGTGCACAGAGCTGGAGGAGCAGACTCAGCGGGCTCTGGAGCTGGAGCATGAGCGGAAGCGTTCTCAGGAGGAGGCAGAACGTCTGGAATCTGAGCTGAAGGGAGCTGAGGAAGCCAAGATGGCACTGCTGCAACAGTCAGAGAACCAGATGAAGAACCAAGAACACCTGGTCCGTTACATCAGACATGTTGGGGTGATGTCTAAAACAATGTATTAATGATTTCAGTTGCCTTAAGATTTCTTTCTTTACCGTTTTTAGGCCACAGAGTTGGCTGAACTGACTTCAAAGATCTCTCTCCTGGAGGATGCTAAGAAGAAGAAAGAACAAGAGGCAACTGAGTGGCAGCAGAAGGTGCGGTCCAAGTTTCTGCTTCTTTTTTTCACACATTTGACTTCATAGGATACACAGCTCTACAGATGTCAGGAGGCAAATTTCCCTTCGAAAAATGTTGTGTTTTACATTCCAACGTTTATAATATCTCAACTTGCTCCTCTCAGTTGGACAGAAAAATACTGACCATGTGTTCTGGACTCAGATGAGTCCATGTTTCACATACTGTTGGGGGAAAATGCACGTTTATATGGCAAAGTGTAGAGACCTCGTTTCTTATCAACTAAGAAACCAGGAACTTCATAATTAATTTTACACAATTAATGGCTTTTCCTTTTTCATTTTGACCACTCGAATCTCTTTACATTATAGCAATAGTCACCCGCTTGCACTCACAAACGCTCACACATCAATTATATTCACCGATATACCGATCTCTGTATTCACCGATACGAAGATCGGTAGCAACTTGGGGGATGTGCCCACAGGCACATCAACAATTTAGTATCCAGCAAAATCTGTTATCGTGACAGGCCTTAGCACATTGCCAGGCATTATTCATATAACTTTAATCTATGTGGCTTGAAAGTGACTAAGATTTGTGTCCTGACTGAAAAGGTCAGCGGATATGCATAAATCTTTTCATTTTCATGCAATAAAGTCATATTTATGTGTGAAAGTAAGCATAAGAAATGTCTTAAGGAGGAATTAAGAACAAGCAGTGTTGAACAGCTTCAATTCCTCCTTCAATGAGCAAATAAAGGCATGTACTCTAGTGCCACCATGTGGTGAGAAGTGAGAAGGCAGTAGTCTGGCATTTTCCTAACGCCAACCTTTTGGTGGAAAACAATGATTTTCTTGTTTTTGTGTGTTGTGTATGCAATGATACATCTGGCTCAGAAGAACAAGATGAGATTTCAGCAGTAATTTGGGAAAAAAAAAAGTTTACACAGAACCTTTTGAATCACAAACCTTGGATTTCATTTGTAATTAGAATGAAATATTTAGATCAGGTTTTTAAAACTTGCCTCGCTTAAAAAGAAAGTCCTCTTTATTTTCAGAAATAAAAACTAAAGCTGTGTTTTAGGAAAAGTCAATTATATGTTTATCTGCAGATGAAATAAAGAGATTAAATGCAGTCCAGTATTTTAGTTAAGCTGTAAAACAGATGCTAACTGTTGGCCATCATAAGAATAATGTTTTAGGCACCATTATTATTCATAATTATTCTTATTGATAAGAATTAGGCATCATTCTTATGATGTCTGTTACTTTTTCAGAAAATCTGAAAGGAGGACTTTCAGATTAAAGCATGCTGTCAACCACCCTGATGACAAGTTACAACTTAAGAACTACTTCCTGTCTGTCTTCAAATTAAGTTTCAAACCTAGACAAACAGCATGGAGTTCAAAGTAGTCACTTTTTTTTTTATTTTTATCTCTGCTCGTAATAATAGCTTGCACTACAGCAGAGGAAGTAACATGCTAAGAGCAGCCAGCAAGCTAGCGCTTTATTAGCTGGATATAATGTTGACTAGGAATGCTGCGGTCATTTAGAAGTTGTCATCTTGCTACACGCCTAGAGATTTATTGTCATTTAGAGTGATTTAACCTGGTTTTCAACTTGCTTTATTGAAAATAAAAAGAGGTGAAAAACTCTGCTTCTAAGTTGTCTCAACTTGCATGTTTAAAAATTAGTAAATCAAAGTTAAAGTGTAATAAATCTAGTTTTCAGATTATCTTTGTGTGCTGAAAGCTCCTAGGTTCCCCTTTGGGTTTCATTATGATCAAAAACAAGCCCCGCCAGGGCTATTGGTGATTTCCTGTTAGTGTGACTAAAGTTCTCTGTAAGTGCTGGAAATCCTGTTTAACATCTTATAGGGTAGTGCCAAGTTTCCGTGTTCAGTTTTTTGAGCACTCAGACATTCCAATCTCTGTTGCTGGCACCGCTATCAGCTCATTTTGCATTCCTTTTTCCTTCGATACCCTCCCATATGCAGACATAAGCACACAAAGAAAGCAAACTCTGTTTTATAGAGCTATAAATAATGATCAGACTGGCCTCCTATCATTTCTTGTCACCCTCAGGCCACCACAGTGCAGGAGGACCTGGAGAAGACCAAAGAAGAGCTCAAGAACAAAGTGATGGCGGCCCATGTTCAGGAGCCACTCAATGCCGAGAATGAGCATGACGAGAATGACGAGAGCAGCGCCGAGGCTAGCGCTGAGTTCACGGCTGCGGCTACGTACAAGGACCGCAGCGAAGAGGAGCGAATGACCGAAGCCGAGAAGAACGAGCGTCTGCAGAAACATCTACTTGTAAGGCTGGGTTTATATATGCTTGGTTGTTCATACTT
The DNA here is from genome assembly GCA_010277075.1 of Poeciliopsis retropinna. NCBI lineage: Eukaryota > Metazoa > Chordata > Actinopteri > Cyprinodontiformes > Poeciliidae > Poeciliopsis > Poeciliopsis retropinna. Next base: position 4,141,660 of record VMRM01000024.1, read on the forward strand.
CTGAGAGGTTTGGCGTAAGCAGTTTTAGTTTATTGAATAGTTTGGGTCAAATTAAAACACATCCAGCTTTTATTAGCTATAGTATTATTTTTTTATTTTGATATTTTGCTGTGTTAAATGTTGTGGGTTTTTTTCCCCTTAGGCTCTGAGCTCCGAGCTCGCCAACGCCCGAGATGACACCAAGAAGACGGTGAACGACGTCATCCACGCGGAGAACATGAAAGCCGGACGTGACAAGTACAAGACCCTCAGACAGATCCGGTCGGGCAACACCAAACAGCGCATCGACGAGTTCGAATGCATGTGATGCGCTCGATCGGCAACGCAAAACGGGCCCCGCCCTGGCTGGGGCCCTGCTGCTTGGACTGCAGTCCTGCCTCACACAAGCTGTTTTTTTTTTCTGTACGCAAACAAAATCAGATCAACGTGACGTAGCTGCAAAAAGCACAGCACATTGTACAAATAAGGATGTGGAAAACTCCAACTGTTTTTATTTCTTAATTAGAATTTTTGGCAAGTCACTGGTTGTAAAGGGACATACTGTATTTTGGTAGTACATTCCTGATAGGGGGAGGGGCTATGTAGCATTTTAGCAAAGGCCTTATGCCTGTATTATGACTTATTGAACAAAGATCTTTTAGTTTCTTTATATATTTTCTGTCATATTTGAAAACGAAGGCATAAATTTGGCACTGCTTAGAATCTGATTTGCAGGCATACTTTTGCTATCATCATGCAATAGTTCTTCACATCAGGCTGGATTTTCTTTTTGATTTGACATGAGGCTTCTCCTCCGTGTTCAGCACACATACAGTATGCATCTTTGTCTATGAGAAGCGTAATAAAGCAGTATTAAGTTTTGTTACTATTTTTTGTTTTTGCAGTTTTCATTGATTTCTCATTTGTCTGCATTCAAAATCTGCCAACTATTTCAAAATCGATCATCAGTATTTACGACCCAATCCATAATAATGTGATATTAAAGATTTAAGTACCATTTCAAACATTTGGTCTGTTTTTGTCTCTTTTTTTTTTTTTAAGGCTTTTTTTTTAACTTATTTTTGGATCTGTGCAGACGAACTGTAATTGGTCAAAATAAAAATCCTTTGCAAACTTTCAAGGTCGCATAAAAACACAAAAATGGTCATATTTACTAACTTTAATTCACTTTTTCCTCATTTTTCTAAAATTCCATAAAGTTTTACTCTTCATAGCCTTTACCTACGTTTGAAGCGCTTTGTATTATGCGTTTTTAAAGTTGGAGTTACTTTCTAATGAGGATATTTGATGGTTAAGCTGCATAAACATAAAACGGTAAAAGAATTTCACTGAAGTGGCGTTTCATTCTTTCTTGTCTGTAGATTTATAACTGCTTGACTCCATAACTGCGACTATTTATTTCATCTAAATGCATATAATAAATAGATATGCATTGGGGAAAAAAAAAAAAAAAAATCACAATTCACTTTAAAATTTGAAACCTAAAAGAGGGGCACCTTTTCTGCTTTTGCATGCGGATTTTGATATATTGTATGTATTTAACTACTTTTTTGTATGTCGTAGTTGGAATTATTTGGATGTGATGATGTGTCTTGACAATTTAGGACATTTTAGATGTGTTTGTACACAACAAACTAAAAAAAAAAAAAAAAAAAGGAAATCTTGCCAATAGCAGTACATTGTTAAAAAGGAATAACATTTATACACTAGAGCTGGTTAAAAGTCAGATTAAAAAAAAACTGACAAAGTGTGCTGTACCTCTAAAGCTTGATGATTGTGCCATAAACAGATACTTGAACCAAGCCCCCAAAAATATGCATAAAAACAGACATTTTTTTTTTCTGATGCCATTTGATGAGGTTTGATTTTATTTCATGTATGATATATATATATTTTTTGTAGCAATTAAGGACCTTTTTGGAAAATTTATTTGCCCTTTTAATGCAGAATGTATTTTAGTCATGAATATTTCAGAACACTTTATTTTCATAATGACTTTTGCAAAATGATTTTTTGTTTCTAAAGCATTTCATAAATCAGATCTGGACTATTTCCAACAAATCATGCCTTAAATCTTCAAATAAATTAGAAAAGTCATACAAATGTTGTGGACTCCTTCGTGTTGATGCAGCAGTCTCATACCTTCAGTCCAAGGATTTGAAGCATAATTGCAGCAGACTGTTTTTGAGCGTGTTTGGACTTTAGAAAGAAACAACAGAAACGTGAACAACTGTAAAACGTGTTTTGCCCTGTTTTTACTATTCAGCAACAACTAATAAAAGTTTGATAAAAATGTTGCCTCCTTTCATTTCCTTATTTCTGGCACGGTAATGTCAAATTCCACTCTCTTCCACTAGGTGGCTCATTTCATTTCAAGTCGAATTCAGTCTCTTAACAGCAGAAGTTTAAAAAGTTTTTATCTTATTTTCAACATAGCACATTTTTCCCATCTTCATAACATCTGCTTAATCAATATAAAAGTTATTTAGATCTTTGTTTTTGTTTTTAACCTTTTTGTATTTGGGAACCCTCTTGAGATGAACATTTTTATTCTGAGGAGAGACGTGGTCAAGCAGGTCCGCCAAGTAGAAGCTGCAAACTTGAAGTCAAAATCATAACATGCATACAGGTCTTTAAAAGAGCTTTTAACTCTTCCAGAGACAGCAGCTTTCACATATTAAATAAATTTAGATTCTACAGAAACCGAGATTCAAGAACTGAAAATCTGCATTAACACTGCAGGCCTGTGCAAAAGTAGAGTTTAGATCTGAAATACATAGCAGTGCTGTTGGCTTCTCAGGCCTAAACAGAAAATAAAGTACACCACAATTGGCTGTGTACAATGAATGCGAAAAACTAAAAATACAGAATGGAAACAAGTGCAGAGTAAGAAATAGTGAAAAATGTCAAAAAGTTAGTCTGAACTAGTTTTCTTTCCTGACTGATAAATTAAGATAGGTCTAAAATAACCCTAAAAAAAATAAAATAAATGCCTAATATGTACCCTGAAAATCAAATAGTAAAATACACAATAATACCTGTAACAGCTGAAGGGCAATATGAAGAATAACAACTGCATGCCTCACAATGGTGCCCTCTATATTAAAGGATGGCGTCATCTGCAAAAAGGTGCACTCTTGCTGCTGATTTATTTCTCCTGATGATAATATAACTGGCAAATCAAACAGGTACTGAAGTACAACATTAAACATTTAGAAGCTGGACTTAAATAGTTCTTGCTAACCATATTTGCAGACAAAACGAGGAGGACAACTGAATAGCAAACACAGATTCACACCCTAAAAAAGGATCCAAATCTAATGAAGCATACAGACACAGCAAAACATTCTACAGTTGAAATTCAAATACATTTGAATAAAATGGATTTTAGGGAAATCACCTCATTGATGCTAAAATGCTTTTGTGTCAGTGCTATATCCACTCCTAATATCCACTATATTTACATACAACGCTTGGAGGACACTTCCAGGAGCATTTTCACACCAGAAAGATACGTATTTACCTTTATTTTCAATCATGTAATTGAACATATGCTGCCCCGCCATCATCTTTACACATCCGTTTCTTTAGCATCGACATTGGGATCGCCATTTAAGCCAGCTAACATATTAGCTGTTCACATGTGGTAGCAATGTGCTGATAATAATAACAATACTTAAGCTCATGCTAAGCCATGCAGACATTTTACACCCTTCATCCCAAAACGTACACGCTATATGAAACAGGTACGCATCAGAAGACACAGCAGCGTCCGCAAAGTTTAGGGACCTTCTCTTTCACAAAACTGTGCTTTATTTCGTCACCGTCCCAATAAATGTGACAAAATAAGAAATGGTGTGACAGCACTTTAAAAAGAGTGTTAGAAAGCCTGGAGTTCTATCAATAATGGCCAACTTTAAAACCAGCAAGTAAGCCAGACTCTCTGGAAGCAACACATGTATAAAGGAATAGGAACAGGAATAGCTTCACGTAACTTGCAAATGTAATTAAAAAAAGACATGTATCTTTGCATTTAACTGGCAAAAGTTTAGCTAAAAAGTAAAGCCAAAGTTTAAGACCCACGCATATCAACCACTAAACAGAAGAGGAAACCACTAAGACTTGTGCATCATTTTTAAAAGCGTTGCAAACTATATTTCTGCAAACAGCAACAGTTGGAAAAAAAGAAGAAAAAAAAACCTCTCAGTCTATTTTTTTTTTTTCACACAAATGTCACACACAGCATTGTGACAATGATACCATTAGAAACAGTCAGGTTCAGACTCAAAACTCAAATGTACAACAAACTCAGTGAGTGGCAGGCAAGGTAAATAAGAAACTCTCTGTTGGTACAGTTTAAACCTTTAAAGGATAGTTCAGACTGCGGAAAGTCTTCCGATTTTTGTTTTTTAGCTTTTTGGGTTTTTTTAATCGCATGCTTCCAGAGCCAAAAGCTACTGTATGCATGCCTGGGTGCCAACATTTAAAACTTTGTCAGAGAAATGCATAAAAGCAAGTACAATAAAAAAAAAAGAGAGAGATTAAAAAAAAACTTATACTAAATGTTCTGTAGTGCTATTATAAATGTTTTACCTAACAAATTTCTCAGTTTTTTTTCTTTTTGTAATAGGAAATTGAACAACTGAACACTAAAGAGAGATGCTGTGTTTTTTTTCTCTCTTGAACTTCCCCTATGTCTGTGGTAGAAGTGGCTCAAAAGGAGTGTTGAAACGGTTAACACTCTAAACTGCCGCTTTAAGATAAGATGCATTGTCTGAACCGAGTTAACAGAGTGAGAAGTGTTTTAAGTAGAATGAGTCAGTCTGTTAGTTTGCTTCACTGCTTATATGTCCTGAATAAAAACTAACGATAAAACTTCTCAGCGACATTTCATTCCTCTGCAAACATCCCGTTTGTCTAATAATCCTTCTTTGACGTGTCAAGTTTCACAGTAAGATAAAAAGCTGCTTTAAGAAGATATTAAATCTCAAGACATTTCTCTGTAAATTAAGGACTGTAACTATTTTTTTTTGTTTTGATTTTGTTATGTACGAGTAGCACTAGTTTTGTGTTTTAACCTCATACTCAGACCCTTTCTAGAGTTTACTCTAAAGCTAACTTCTCTTTACTTTATCAGTAATCTACATGCTGCACTTAACCACAATGACAAAGTAATAAAAGCTGGTGCAAGTAAAGATAACTAAAGGGAAAAAAAATTAACAACTTTTAATACTTTTGCCTCTTCTTATGCTGTAGTCATATCAGCTAGCATCATATTATAATGTGCACGTCTTTGGCTTTTTATTCTGCTGGAAGAGTTAAATGCTTCGATCTGTTCAAAAACTTGCAATAGCAAATGCTGATGCATAACTTTTTTCTTTTTCTTTTTTTAACGTTCTACACAGTTCAGGTCCAAACCAGCATTCATGGCAATGTTTAATGGTGAAGGCAAAAGTATTCGGAAAACCCGTAAATCTTTTAACCTTTCGTCACCAAGCCACAAAATTCAGTGTATTTTATTGGGATTTGATGTGACAGACAACATTACTCAAAGTTTTCAGACATTTCGTTGGGGCGCCTTGGTTTAGGAGGTTTTCTGGAAACGTCCGTCTGTAATCCAGATTACACTGGAGGGACTATATATCTCCTCTGACCCGGGAACCCTTTGGAGTCCCTCAGGGCGGGCTGGAGGGTGGTGGAGGGTCACTGGCAGGCCTGCTACCTCTGATCTCAAAGAGCGCGAATGATTCACGGTACAGTCGAAAGGAGATATTTACGCGCAGCATAATCAGACCAATTTCTTGTCTTAGGTCAGTTATATTTATCAAAAATTATTTCTCTTTGCTAAATGCCAGCAAACTCAGCAAGAACATTTTTTTTGTTCAGAAGTTATTCAAAAGTTTATTGGCATTGGGTCAGCATCAGGACATAATTGACTATGACTTGGGTCAAACGTTTTGGGTGTCTTTTCACAAACTTCTCATGATACTTTGCAGGAGTTCTGGTCCATTTCCCCTGACAGAACTGGAAAAACCGAGTCGGGTTTGTAGGCCTTCTTGCTCACATACGTCTCTTCAGATTCACCCACGACTTCTCTATCTGAATTTTAATGTTTCTTTTGAAGTAAAGGTTTATTCCTGAGTAGCAGGACCTACACATATCCAAAAGTTGTTCCCAACGATGATCCAGACGTGTCGAGATCCACTATTCTCTTCCCGATATCTTCGCAGTTTTTGGGGGCATTTCCAACTGTGTCAACAAAGAAACTTTGTTTTCTGAGTGTGAATTTAAAATGCATCCATAGGTCTGTTCAATTAACTCAAAGACAGCCTATCACCTGAGCTTTTCCACATTGTTAAACAAGATAATAATCTTTCTGTATTTAAACTTATGAATTTGAAGAAAGTCACGAGAAAATCTCTGAAACATGTTCCAGCTACGTTTTCTGACATTTAACAAATATGAGTAATTTTGGTGATTCTGATTAAGCTGAAACAAGAAATGTTGGGTCTAATTTAAGTTCAGACAGTGAGAAAAAAAAAAGTTTATATGTCTTTTTATGTGGTGTATGTAAACCTTTGGTTTTAACTGTACTTTGAAATTTGGCTGCTTGACAGATGCACATTACTCTGAAGCTGCTCAAACACCGCACTAAAATGTGGTGGAAAAGCAGCCAAGAGTCTAAAGAAAGATGCTGAAAACTCAGCTTAGCTCAATTTGAAAGATGTTCAGGATGCATCCACTGACTTGTAGCAACGTGGTTCCAGACATTAGATAATAATTAAATTCTCTTTGGAGGTCTGTTCCCTGCAGCCTGTTTGGGAACATCCCAATCAGGAATAATCTGTCCTGTGACCTTGGTTACTCTGACCCTTCGCTTTACAGCATATTCAGTAGCACTTCACTTGCTGTGTGTGTATTACAGTAGAGATGTAACTGCAAAGGGAAGTCTTATAAGTGACTCACTATGTGCTGGCCCAGAGTTATATGAGGAAGTTTCACAGTATTATGCTTAGTGTGTTTTAGCTGCTGAAAAAAAAATTGATGTGAAAGACTATGCCAATGTGAGCAGCGTTTTCTCAGTTTAATGCTCCTGACAGATTAAAACACCACGCAGAAGTTCAATTAAACATCATTTACACTTCAAGTTAACACAAAAGAGGAGCAGAAACCTTCCACTAGCTGTCACTGCATTCATTGGCACACGAGCGCAACAAACGATGCAAATTAGGCGGCAAACAGTGGCCAAACCTACTTCAAACTACTGTCTCAAAAATGAAAAAAACTCTGAGCCATGAAAGCATTCAGCAGCATTTCACAACTGTGACATGTTGACACTTTATTTCCACATATTTCCTGAGCACTAGCTTTGCAGTTATCTTCCTTGTTTTGACTTCCTCTTTGCTGCGTTGAAGCTCAGTGGTCAAACGAACTATCTTGTGCTCAGTGTCATCACTGCAAAAGCACTCTTCAGAGGCAAGACGGCTGCCGCCGCTGCGCTCCAGCTCATCAAACCCGGCACAGGCAGGTGACAGGTCTTCTGTGAATTATCTGCTCAGGGACGGAGAAACAAAAATGAGGTATGCATCTGACCCTGGTGTTTGATGGTGTATTTTATCTGTGCCGACAAAAGTAATTTGTTCATTTATTCCACAGAGCCTGTCCTCGGTTTTCTCCGGCGATCAGGCCCCCCACTTAGTGTATTTGACAAGCTGAGTTGGACACTCTGTATCAGTGAGTGTCAGTTTGTCAAATACCCCAAGTGAGGTGTCACTTCTCAACAGACAGAGGTCACTGCACAGCTAGAACGGCTGCAACACAGCGTGGAAAAGCGTTGAAGAATTGCCAGCCTGATTAGTTGTTTGATGACACAGATGTATTTCTAGGCTTCCACTTTCCGCCTAGAAATAAGTTGAATTTTTTTCACAAAGTTAATCTAACTTGCATGCATGTATTTATATATATATATATATATATATATATATATATATATATATATATATATATATATATATATATATATATATATATATATATATATATATATATATATATGTACAGAGGCCCAAAAGAGAATAAATAGAAATGCACTGCAAATTACTGCTGTGTGATAGTGTGTCTCTGTAACATCAAATGCGACAGATTTAAAAAATTTTGTTATAGTTGTTTCTTTTTGTTCTTTTTGTTGTTGTTGTTATTTTGCACAGGCGTGATTGCATGTGTGCCTACAGCTAAAGTAACTTATAGAGAGAAGAGAAGTGGCCAGAGCCTCCCTGAGCCACATGGTATTTCTGCTGACCTTCTTCGTTTCAGTGTGCACATATAAAAAGTCAAGATGCATTAAATTCCTGTAATAAAAGTGAATGATCAGTGAGCGCATGGGATTTCTGCAAACTCCAGCCTTTCTTCTAGTCGTCTTATGACTTTTCATAGATCACACTTATCAGACTCTCTTGCATTTCCTGCAATCACTCTTGACGTTTATAAATGCAGCTGCAGTAAAATTTGACCCATCTTGCTACGGGATCCGAGCTTTGATACCGTAAGCAAATTATTGCACTAAGAGAAGGTGTATTGTAATTTAGGTTTTGGGAAGTGCCCAAATTGCACCATATCATCAGGAACCAAGTACTTGCGTTACCACATTAGCGTCAGTGATGCAAATAAAGTCTTACGTATCACACGCTAGCTGCTTTAAGAAAAGCTACTTGGACTTCAGCAGCAGCTTGCAGCTGGATTCCGTCTCTTGCACTGCAACTTGATGCTCTACTGCCATGTTTATTTATATACTTCATGCAGATCACATACAAAATTATGTGTGGATTTTACCTACAAAAAAATAAATAAATAAACAGCTGAGCTGAAAGCAGATTTTCTAAGCTTTTTTTGTTGTAGGCTCTCTGGAATGTCACATTGTACTGCAGACTGAAACCAGGTTTTGTCTAGTCTCCAAGGCCTTCATCCAACGGCTATTACATTCTGACTTAACTGGGTCGGCATGTCTTCACTCATGGTTTTAAAACCATCTGTCTAACCCTGACTCTATAAAAGGCGGCACATCGGATAATATAAGCACGCTCTCAGTTTAGTCATTTCGCATTCGCACACCTCAACTCTCAAATGCAACAGGGGTGTCATTGCACAATGGCTGTGCTGCATGTTTTTCTAAATTTGCTCCATACTTTCTTCATAAAAGGCCAGTAAGAGGTGATAGGGCCCCACGCTACTAAAATATGTTGTTTTATTAAAGGCTAAATACAGTTCTGTGCGGCGTCAGTGGCTTGCTAGAAAATATTGTGGTTTCTCTGGGGGAGCTGGTTAGTGCTGCGCTCCATTAATCTCACTTTTATAGAAGAGTGGCAGGAAGTGGCATTGCGGAAGGAAAGATGTAAGAAGTCTTGTTTACAGTTTGCTACAAACCACGTGTGCTCCGGTCAAGTGATTTCATGGTGTACATGCAAAATACTATGTGTGGCAGAAAACCAACACAACACCTTCTCATTAAAGCAGAATGAAATGCTTTTAGAGAAGCTACTAAAAGCATTTGGGAAGATAAGTTGAGCTGCAGAAGACTCAGATTCAGATCTGTTGTGACAAAAATACATGACATGCAAAGATCACATAACAAATTCAAAACTGAAGTTCACTCTTCATATAATCTGACTGAATGTAATCAAATTTACCGATAAGAATGAGGGAGAACTTTTAAATGTGCAAACCTGGGAGAGACATTTATGGACTCGGGGGGGGGGGGGGGGGGGGCGCAATATCAATCAAACAGCAACCACTTCAATGTCTCGTTGAAGATTGTGGTTGTGACGTGAAACCACAAGCCTGATTCATTCAGGACTCCAAGAACCCATAAGAACAAGAATATTGGAATCTTTAGGTTTTCCCAGGAAGTGTGAAAATGGAGATACAACTAGAAAGAGGAGGAATAACGAATATACTGGAGAGGATGTTGATTATGGAGCTGAGAGGGAGAAGGAAAAGCGAAAGAGCATTGAGAAAGGCTATGAAGGGAGGGGAGGACGGGTGGTGTGAGAGAGAAGGATGTTGGGGATAGAAAGGAAGGAGGCAAGGGCGACCCCTGGAGGAAGCAACTGGAACAGATCATTGCTACACACCAGCGAAGATAAATGAATTTGAATCAGGTTATGGTTGATTTAAAAAGTTCTGCATAAATCTAACTGGTGACAAGATAAGCTAAAATCAGAGTACTAAAGTGTTGGGCACTGTTAATTTACAACAAGAAGGTTCTGGTTTCAAATTCTGCCTGGACTCAACCCTCTGTTTAGAGATTTTCTGCTGTCTCCTGCAAACTCCTGCTTTCATTTCTAACTTTACTAATGAATTAAAGTATAATTTTTTTGTGCATTGAAAAAGTGTCGGACAGAAAGCTATTTAATTACAGTTTGCTATTCATCCTCAAATCTGATTGACACATCAGAAACCGTCTAAATTCTTCATAGGATCAACCCCAGGTTGAAATCCTTCCTCTGTTATTTTAGTTTTTAGAGGACAACTTCAGACTTATTGACTGAATCTCCCTCAGTGAGACGTTAAAGTAAATCAAGCACAGTAGATTTCCTGTCATGTCCTCAAAACCAATTTGACGTGACGAATTTGGTGACGTGGTGCATGTCCTCGATCAGAGGATGTGTACACTTTGGTTGTAAAGAGATGAACATCGTCTGGAAAAAGAGGGGGGAAAAAACCTCTGGTAGGCCGTGAGGTTTCAGAAAGCACCAGCCAGTCTTTTATGGAACAAAAAAAAAAGCAGGGGTGGTTTTTAGTTGACCATGGTGCTGTTAAAAGGGGGAAACACCAGATAAAAATATCTAACCTCCTGCAACTTTTAGGTGCATTCAATGGGTGTTGTCATCCCTGTTTATTGAGTATGTTCTCCCTGCTTTCTGCTAAGAATAGGCAGACAAAGTTGTGTGCTTTAGCACAAAGCATGGAATCTATGAATCACAGAGCTTTCACAGAGTATACCTGCTCTGGAATCACAGATAACTTTCTGCATTTTTATTGGCTGGGGAGTGAGAGAAAGGTGGACGTATTCATAGCGTTATTCATGCAGTGATGCCAATGAAAAGAAGCAGGAACATCTTTGAATATGTGTACGTGTACATTCACACGAATCCAAGAATAACCAGAATCTCCTGCTTGTTCTTGGATTCCAAGAACAACCAGAATCTCCTGGTTGTTCTTGGATTCGTGTCAATCAAGCACCAAACATACCACTTTCCAGGATAAACAACATTGAATGGAAAGTTTCTTAAGTCAAGTGACATTCTCTCAGTCAAGATGACAATGACTTATATATCTATATCTAATCTTCCTTTCCTATCTAAGGTCATTGAGAAAACAGTACATCATTTAAATCTCATCAGAGCACTAAAACAACACTTGACAACGTTACAAATTAATATTGTCTTGGCCTCAGTGGACTTATGTCTGTTCTAGTTTTGTTAGATCTTGGTGCTACTGTTGACACGGTTGACCACAATATCTTCTGTGAAAAGCTTGGACATGTGGGTATAAAGGAAAAGTACTAGGCTGGCGTCAGTCGTACCTGTCTGAAATCAGATCAGATGAATCTGTCTGAAAGATTCCAGTTTTCTTCACTTCAGAGCAGAAACTTACATGTATGTCTCTTGACAGTTATTTCCTTAAATCCTCGTGTTCGTCGTCTTCCCTCAGTTTTCTTATGCTGGGCTTTTCTTTCTTTCTGATTAGCCATACCTGTTTCTCATTTATCTTATCTGTCTTTCCAGCAGATGACCCACATGAAAGCCAACCTGACAATCCATAACGAGTTGATGCCTATTAAATGAGAGCATGTAGAACAGTCCCGTCAGACTGTCAGTTTCCAAAACCACACACCCACCCCCACACCCACACCCACACACACACACACACCCACACCCTCGTAAAAGTATGCACGGGGTTAGCGCAACCCCACCGGATCACACACAGAGTGAAAGACTTCTGTCTAAATGATCCAGTCTCAAAACAAACACCACGGGAGGACTGGAACTATTCAATTTAGTATTTTAATGATTGGCCCTTTGGCTAGAAAAACACAGCCAGAACCGGCTCCCCTTTAGCATATGGCTGGCTCTAGATCCAGAACTACTTGGGTGTGAAAAAGACCTTAGCAGTTGGCATTGTGGGGGCTCACTGAAGACCTGCACCACATAGCCTGATGTTCTGTTATCAAGGAACCAGGCGATCCTTGAGATAAAACAAGACATGATACTAATTTCAGGAGAACAGGAATGGAAGGGATTTTAATATCAGTTTGAAGAAAACTTCAAAAATCAAATTTATGCCTTTAAAACGCCTTTATTCAGCATTTCTATAGATTTTTGCCAAAAATTCAAGACACTGGTTTTTTGTTTTCTGTTTTAATCTCTTAAGACCTTAGGACAATTCTCTCAACTGGGAAATGTTGTACAGTTGACATTTCCCAGTTGCTGTTGATAAGAGGGGGCTGTGATTGTCGTTAACTTAACGTACCCTTAGGCTGTGTTCACACTGCAGCCTGAAGTGACCCAATTCAGCCTTTTCTTTTGACGTAATGCGACGTGTATCTGATCTTTTCATGACACTCTGAACAACACAGGTCGGATTTTTTTCAAATACGAAGGAGGCCACTTGGATATCCGATACATACGCATCCGTCGCATTCTTCTGATTGATGAATGCGAGTCACTGATACTCGATAAAAGTCAGTATTCTGCGTCTTTCTGATTAGCCATACCTGTTTCCACTTATCTTATCCCGCGCAAGCGGGAAGAAAAACAACAACCATGACAGATGATAATGAGGATTAAGTTGTTAATATGCTCCAGTCGGACAACAATTTCAAAATCGTAAGCTATGCTCCACCGTCCATGTTTACTTCCGCGGACACTGAGCACTTCTTTTTTTTTTTTTGGCGGTTGGCAAAACATTGAGAACACTGATGTTATTGTGCCCTCTACTGCACACTTTCAGGTCGTTTGCCATTAAATGGCCACGGCAAAACAAAAAAACAACAACAAAATCCAATTTGACAAAAAATCAGAATTGGGTCACTTCAGGCTGCAGTGTGAATGTAACCTTAGGCATCCATTCAGCAGCTGGTATAGCAATACTTTCTCCAAGAAAAAACAATGTTACTATGACTCTTGTGCAACAGTTTGGCACTAAATAACTATGAATGAGCGCCAAATTATAGCGCCATCATAGATCAAACTTATCAAGATGGGACACTGCCAAGTTATCTGGAAATTATAGAAATTATTCAAATGTCTTGTTCTAGAATGATCAAGAAATAAACATGTCTGTAAAAAACAACAGATAAAGGAATGAGTTCACTCAAATAAAAACAAGAATGTACATGTATTCAAACAGAAAATGAAACAATGTGGCTATTGCAGTGACTAAAATGGCGGCTTAAAACAGACTAATGGCAGATGTGATTATGTCACACATGGAATTAGCCGTTCAGCTGAGCAACAGAAGCTAGCCCATGTATTTGTTGTTGCTGAATGTAACCCGTCTCTCTTGTAAGTGTTCCTTGTTAAACAAAGGATTATTATTAATAATAATAATAATAATAATAATATAGTTCCACAAGAGCAACTGTTTGTGATTTGCTAAGATATTAACTGATCTCCCATTTAAAGAAGAGGAGACAAACATTTGTGCCACCATCTGTACATGATCTAATTCTTGTATATAAATCCAAAATTCTGCACTTTGCATGCAACCTGATGTGTAGTTTCTCCTTCTGCAGATATCTTTCGTAAAACAGTCAAAGATTTTAAAGGACCTAATTTGGGACCCGAGGTTATGGGTCCCAGACCAGATACTGAAAGTATACTGAAAGTATCTGGTCTGCGATCAGATTCTTTATTAAAATAGGTCACGGGATAAAAGGCAGCTCACCTGGGATTAGCAGTCTGGTTTGGGGATCTGTGGTCATGGTCAATTGGCTTGGGGATGATGCTATCTGGTCTAAGTCCAGCTTTTTATTAAAAAGAGTCATGAACTGTAAGGCATCTTATTTGATATTAGCAATATGATTTTGAAACCAAATGTTACAGGCAATTGGCTGCAAGTTTCTGGTCTAGCACCAGCGTCTTTATTATTTTTGATACTGTAATACCAAAAGCTCCACAGTAGGGGCAATAAACTTTTCAAATGTTGTGAAAAAAAAATATCTAATTGAATCTTTTTTTTTCTCCATTGTGTTCTGGTGTTTGGCAGAACTAAATCTTTGTTTTTTGCATGTTTTTTGCATGAAAGCATGTGGCTTTCCTTTTTAACATCTTAAACTTAAACATCTTAAATGTCTTGCTGGACATTTTTATATTTCTTGTGAAATGGAAGATTACCCTCAGGTTTGGCTGGATTTTTTTCTTCAGTTCTATAAAATTTTTTCAGATGCTTTGGATAAATTTTAAGGAGCCACCAGACCCATAATCTTCTTTTATTAAGAACTTTAAAATACATACAACATCCTTAACATTATGTACATGAAAGAAAACAATGATTTGTCTCCATAATGACAATATTTAATATTTATCGAATACATTATATGTAACCCCATCCACTCCCCATCTCTAAGTTTGAGCTAGCTGTATTTCTGTAAGCCATAACTGAAAACTCATATGTTGTGAAGAAACTTTAAAAATTGGTTGTACATTCAAATGTATCAGTGACTGAGGCAAGTGGAAAATCAAACTCCCCGTCTAGAGAAATTAAGTTACAGTAATTGAAGAATAGGATGTATAACTGAAAAATCACTGCCGGAACCAGCTAATGTGGATCTAGATCTGCCTGGCTCTAGAAACTACTATGGTGAGGGAAATCCCCCGCCCCCCAAAAAAACATCCAGTTTACAATTTGGAATCGACAGAGGCACACCGAAGGCCTGGATCATGAATTCTATGCCACAGAGTATACATCTCTCCTGACATTATTCTGTGCACAAGAAGCATTTCTTTAAAAAAACAAGGGTCAAACTCATCAACATCCTTGCCAGGAACATGCAGTCCAGCTGTTCTCACTCCAAGATGATGCTCCGGTTCAAACCCTGCCTGAGCCAGACACATCCCCATGTAAACGTCGTCAATCGGAAGAATGGGGATGGAGTGTGAATTGGCGTAAATGACCAAAGCTGTGTAGCCAGACAAAAGGAAGCCCCCACCACCACAATATGCAGGGTATGATTCTGACTCATAGAGCTGCACTGGAATGTAGTATTTACTGTTTGGAGAACGGATGGGTCCCACGTTGTAGATCAGATGACCTGCAAACAGGTGCATCCTTCCACCTTTGCGTTCAAAGTTTTGGAGATACAGAACCATGTTGTCTGTGTTGGCTAAGACATCGTCATCACCATTGAACAGGAAGTGGGCACCTGGGCAGTTTCTCTCCATCCACTCCAAAAAGAGCATTTGCTTCAACGTGAGGTTGTAAAACGTGTCCTTGAAATCCCACTGGATTATGTCGTTGTACTTGCTTTGCTCCACCTTGAGGAGATGGTTTAGTCTCTTATTCACATAACCCGTGCCCATCGTTCCTGAGATGAAGATCCTTCGGATCCACACGCCGTTAGACAGTCTCTCCTTGGCCCACGTCTTGCGCAGCACTTCTCTGCGGTCATAGTTCACGGCAGAACTTTTGATGACCAGTAGAAGGAAGACGTCAGATGATGCATTGGTTCCACCACACTTGTTGGGGACGTCAAGTAGCATGGGAAAATGTCGGCAGTGGCGGTAGTAGAGGAGGTCTTTAATGTTAGAAGGGAGTGAGTTGAAACCCTGAATCTGTTCAACAGATATATTTCTTTCACATCTTGGCATGGGGACAATTTTTGGGGATTCTCTGACTAAGGACAGCATGCTATGTTCATAGTTTCTCATATCAATTTGAAATTTGTTGTCTGAGGTGGAGAAGTAAAAGAAAGTGACCAGTAGAAGAATTCCCACAATCACCAAGGTTACTGCAAAGACTTCTCTCCGAAATTGACTTGTACAAAACCTGCAATGCCAAAAAAAGATCTCTCATTAATAATAGTGCTGAACTGACAATTGTCAATGTATTTCTTACGCTGGTTCTCAAATATATGCACACTCCTCACAAATGTATAGGTTTTAGAGATTTAAAAACCCATTCTAAATCTTCTCCAAAACGGAGTATTTGAAATAAACTTATATTATTTAAGTACAAAAAAAGTCTTACTAAACTCTTGGATTCTTGCTTTGAGCTATGAATAAAACATCAGCAAGATTATTGGACCTTCCCCACCACCTTTCGCCCTTTTCCCAATAGATGAACCTCATCGAACACAATAGAAAGTCATGAAATCTTTTTTTTTAATTTTTTTTTATAGTTTTAAAACATATTTATTTTCTTTCAGTTTAATTGCAAATGATAAGTGTCACAAAAGTTGGAAAAAAATTTACCATTGTAGAGTCAGTGTATATAATCACACAGACACATCAGCTTTGTCCTCCTAATTAAGACTTGCATTAACATCAATTTTAAAAAAGACTAAGAAAAAGACTGATCAAAAGTAAAACATTGATATCATACGACTTAAGTGCTAAAACGTCTGAGAGAACCCTTTGATTCTTATGTCAATTGTAAATAAAATGTCATTCAAAGTTTAAGATAATTGAGCTAAAACAACCCAAAAAAGTTTCAGATGTAGACATCTAATAAAAACTTTATTTAGTTTTTTAAGTTGTGTTGCGGTAACACAACATTCATCTGGTTATCTTTGTTAAAAATTCCTCTCTCCAAAAGTTTCTGCAAAAAAAACAAAAAGAAAAAGAAAAAAAATATTCCCACAGGAACTTCTGCAAAATATTTATCAAACTGCCATTACCTGTAGAGCAACTAGCCAACGTTTCTTCAAATATAAACTAGACAACTTTTATTGGTTTTCTGTGGCATGACTGCAATCAGCCACCTGTATCACACCTATTTACTTTTACAACATAAAAAACTAAATGTAATTAATCTACTGGAACATTTGTATTTGTCTAAGAAGCAAAAGCAATGTTTAAACACTACATTGAAAAATGTCTCATGGGGAAGACTAACATTTCTAAAAGAGACAAAATTTTCTTGTCTTTTTTTTAGCATTCAAATACATTTTTAAATCGTTCCTTTGCTCTTGATCCCACACAAAACAGAACATAATATGTCAGTAGTACCATGAATCCCCAATAGAAAGTAATTTTTTTTTTTTTTGGAAAAAAAAAAACTTATTAGGGCTACCATCTATTCAAATTACTTTCACAATCAGAACAGTATGATAAAATATAATTAGAGATTTTAATAATTTAAATGCCACACCTCTTGTTGGTCTTTTCTTTTCATATAAAGTAAAAATAGTTATTAACAAATCAAACAGACTTTGATAAATACAAGAAGAAAATTAAAAAAATATAATATGAAATAAATCAGAAATAATTACCAGAACATTTTGGTAGATCTGTAAGTTATTCAGTTGGTCTCAGGCAGATAACAGGTAATGCAAGTGCAGAGCTGATCATGCAGGAAACAAGTGAGGAATTCAAATTCATATGCCGTCCCTTCACTCAGGGTTTTGTCTGTTAGGTGACGAGAGGGGTGGCATGTTACACAAGCACACAAGTCTACCTAGCTCGAAGAAAGACTGCAATTATTTCTTAACTTTTTATTGTTTGTAGCTGTCATTACAGAAATGGAGGAGTTAAACATTTTGTTTTTGAAAGCATCTGCCAGACAAGAGAAGTCCTGAGCTCATGTAGTCCAGTTAAATATTTTATATTTATGAAACGCTTGAGAGCATTTCATAAATCAGATTTAATCCTGAAAAAATATATTAAAGTAAATATACAGTAATAATTTATATTGAAAGTTGGATAACTCATTTTTTCTGCCCCCCCACCCAGAAAACCCATACATAAAAAGTGAAATGTATAAAGTCAAACGTATAATAATGTAAAATAAATTCAGAATTATACCTTTGAACAAATCCTTCTGTCATGTCAGGCGGTTCTTTTCTAGGTCTTCCTAATGGAAACTTGGATATTTTCACTTCTGGGTTTAAACAAAATAATTGCAACATGATCATTTGTATCTGCATTGTTGTTACATGTTCATTGCGTTGCGCTACATAAATTTCACATTAAATGTTATAATGAGTTTGGGTAGGATATGAACACAATAACTAAATGACCTTTCTGGTCATTCAGTTGCACCCATGATCCTTAATGTGTGATGTACAAAGTCATGTCTTATAAAAAGAATCCCCTCTCCAGCTCACTCCAGATCCAGTTTTAGACAGTTTTCTTTCCTTGTAAAAATACCGCAAGGTGAGTTGTGGCTTTTCATCTGAAGAAGTTTTTCCAGTAGTGATGCATCTTCCAGTTATGTAGCTACATGCCTCAGGCAGATTTTCTACGCCTTACTCCCCCACAAAAAGTCATGAACAAATTCTTGAACCTGGCGACCTGCTAACTAAAGAATCAGGACCTTGCTTTCTGTTTACATTGGTAATTTTATCAAAGTCATTTGACTACCAAATGACACCTTTTTCTTGTATACCAAGTATGCCATAATATTATATTATCATACATAAATAATATGTACACTCATGTCTGAGTGTTCCTCTGCAATTAACTACAAAGCTGTCTACACTCCTTCAGAGGCACCGCTGCTGGAATCATCATGGCGTATAAAATTTGTATAATTTTGCTTTTATTCATGATGAAGAGGTGAGCAACCTATTTATCACCTGATGGATCACACATTTGCCTGACATTTGTCAGGCAAATCTGGACCCAAATGAATAAAGTATAAAGTTAAAAGTATAATAAAAGTGGCGAACATATAAGCGCTCACAAAAAAGGCTCAGTGACACATTTAAACTGACTGTTTCACTGAATACAGTGTGGTTCCAAGTCACTCTCAGCAAGAACTTAAATACGGGTCAGCCAGGTTAAAATTGATGATTTAACATTCATAGTTCCCCAGCTAAAACTTTTTAAATCTTAGTTTGCAGTCCCACAACAAACTATGTACCAGTAATTTGTCATATTTCAGATGAAATAAAGTTTATAAATATAAATGTAGGTCAGAACGTCATTCACAAGTTTTATCAGGTATATCACCTATCACCTTGCGTTTGTAACCTACTTTAAATCTGTTTTTGTCACGAAGCGTGGATTAGCAGCTGAACCAAAGTACAGGCAGCAGCTGGGGAGGATCATGGTGGAATTTTAATAATGAAATAAGAGAACGTACAACAGTAGCACACGGGGAACAGGACACGACGTAAGTGAGGTTGGATGGAGGTGAGGAAATCAGGTGATTGGGAACAGCTGTGGAAGCGAGCTGGCAAGCTGAGGAAAGCGTGGGCGAAGGAACATCACTGATCTGGTACAACTAAATCCAAATACAGAAGAGCAGATATCAGGAATAAATTACGAAAGTAAACGCAAGAAAATAACCGTGAACTGAATATGAGACCAGATGAACAAAATCAACACAACCCGCACCCCCTAAAAACAGGGAAAATAATAAAAACACAAACCCAATGGACAAACAGCCAAGGGAAATAAGGTGATTTATTTTATGATTACATTTGCTTGATAGTCTTTAATGTCATCAATACAGGTGTGTGTCAGGCTTAAATGAATTAAAATGAAAATTAGCTATAATTTTTAATAAAAATAGTCTTCATGGTGTCACCAAAATAAAGTAAGAGCCAATGTTTCTGTTCCTCAGCCCACAAATGTCCAGAGCTCACAGACGACTCCATGATAAGTCATCGACAGAAGATCACACTGTCGTTGGTCAAAAGAACACGAGCTGAAAACCTTTAAAAATTAGATAAGCCTGACAGAAGATGGTGAATGAGAGCTTTTGTCCGCACAACACATTGTCAACAATTTGTCAACACAAATTAATGTACACAAACTAATGTAAAAAGAACACCCTTTGTTCACTCCCCCAGCTTGTTCAGCAGGTTTGAGGAGAAACTTTGAAAGCCACTTCCTCAAAAAAAAAAAAAAATGGATTGGATTGTGCCAACATTCAAATAGCCATGTCTTCTTCATTTCTTTAGAATCTGTAAATAACTCAAATCGCCCATGAGTAGACATCTTTCTGTTTGGCTGTGGCCAGTCACATACGTTTATATTTCAGCAATCAGAAAGCAACCAGCTGCACTGCTGGCCATTATAAAAACAGATCAGGAATATCACCTGACATACAATTCATTCTTTACATCCTCGAGCTACATATAGCGCTATATGTGTTATTTCTAATTAGCAAAGTTTTTAAAATTCTTCCTTTTGATTTGCTTATTGAAATGGAGAATACAAACTATGTGACTGCAGGCCATCAAACCGAACTTTAACAACCATTAAACAAAAGATCATTTGTTGGACATTTGTTTAAAGAAAAATAATAGAACATAATCTTGTCACTCTAGCAAGATACAGCAGGTGCAGTATTTGTGCAAGTTTTAAAACCCCATTTAGTTGAAATTTTATTGGTAATTATGACTGAATAGATCTTTTGAAGAGCTGAGTCATTTTAGCGCCTTCAGCGATGTGCAGGCGTTACATCAAATAAATCCACATCACTCTAATCTTTTCATGGAGCAACATTCCTGTCAGAACTCCACCTTTTTGAGTCATCAGCTCTGAAACGCCTCTCATCAGAATGGAGAGCTGAACAGAAGAACAAAAGACGATAAAACAACCTTGTTAACATGCAGGGAACTTCTAAATTGCTTTGATGGGATTTTCATGTATAAAGGTCACAAGAGTTTCACCTGTTACTTACAGACAATATTTCCTCCATGTTACTCTATTTTTGAAAATGACACAACGAATCAGAAATAATGTCCTGTAAAGCTTAGTGCCAAAGAAAATAAGGCTGCCTGCTGTAAGCTCTGCCTCATCCCCCGTAGGGGTGCAACGTGACCCCTCTCAGTGTGAATGCTGCACTCTCAGTGTCACTCTGACTTGTGCTTGGAGGAATCAGGCATCTTTCTGGAGTAGATTGTTAAGCGAGGTAGAAATATGGTTGAACAAGGATTATCTGTTCCCTGCCTGCTCTGAAAAAGTCAAGCAAATTAAAAACACCACATCAGACCTCATATAATTACTTCTTCATTGACAAACTGGATGTCATTAATATTTTCAGCACCTGATATTTAATAGTGAAAGAGGATCATCAGACATGTTTAAAAGGTGAAGCTAGAGCAAAGAGAAGGAGGTTGCTATTAAAACTTAATCAAAGTTGTTTGACTATTCACACAATACCCTGCAAAGGTTTTTGTACCTTTTGAACTTTTTCACATTCTGCCACAAACTTCAATGTATTTTATTCAAACCCTTTGTGCTCCACTATAATGCACCGCTTTATGTGACACAACATGAAACAATGCATACTTGGAAAGCGGAAGGAAAATCTCCTCGGGTTTTCAAAAATTTTTAGAAGTAGAAGTATGGTTGGCATTTGTTTTCAGTCAATATGAGTCAATACTTAGCAGAACTGCAGCTGGTTGAAATTACATCAGTCTTTTGGTGTGTGCCTCCACCAGGATTGCATGTCTAGACATGGAAATTTCTGCATATTTCTTTTGACAAACTAGCTCATGCTCAGTTAGCTTGGATCCATTTCAGATTTAGACCTAGGTCTTTGAGCTGCTATTTTGACACATAAATATGTTTCAATCGAAATAAATTCTTTCAGCTTTTCACAGCATGCTTAAGGTTTCTGTCCTGCTTTTATGTGTCCTCTGGCCTCTATATAGATCCAACAAAAGTTTTATCCCTACCAATCTTTCCGTAAAACTTCATTGGCAGAGTCAGAGGCAAAATAATTCAAGCTGAGAATTTGATAGCATCCCAGGCCATCAGGCATAAATTAATGCAAGCCACCAAGACTGAGTTAAATTTATTCAAGGATGGGACAAGCTGTTATGCATTTTCCATCAACAGCCGATGTAAATGTAGTCTCACTTAAACTATGTCCTATTTGCACCCATACCAAGTGCTTGGACGCTTAAAATACTGTTTCGTTGGCAGAGAAAGCGAGGACTGTGACCAAAGAGCTGAGAACAAATGATTGAAACACTGAACACAAACATGCACAACTGTGCCGTGTTTGATAAAATGTGTCAACACCATCCTGTTTTGAATTCATCTGCCATTTCAGGACATTTATGGATAAGAAACATGTTGATATAAATATTTCTAAAAGTCATCTTGTTGGTCATATTTCAGTATGCACTCTAATTGATACGCATGTATTTTGAGTGATGTTCCTTCGACACATGCGCAGGCATGTGCTATTCAGCACAACAGGTGCACAACCTGTTGTGTCTTTCTGCACTACTGTGACAGACAGCCTCCCAAAATGAAAGGAGAGTCTCTGTCTTTTCCCCTTGCTGTCACAACTGCAGTCTGTGGGAGTTTTAGCCCGGCTGATATCACAGTGAGCCCGACAAAGGGCATAGATTTTTTATCTTATTTTTTTATGAAGTGTGACCCTAACCAAATCTTTGTTTCCGCCCCTGATCAGCTGTGCCGCGCACAACTTTGAGATTCAGTAAAATCTGCTGAAGGTTTAAATAAAACCACATGTACTTTAAATAAAATAATATACTTTTTTATTATGGCCAGACCTCTGACCTCATGAATCTGAGGACCATATGGGCTTTTATGAGGAGGCAAGTTTTGGCATCTGCATGCTCACCGCTTTACAAGAAAAAGAAATACTGGTTTTAAATGATTATTTTTGGTGGTTGTTTACTGACTTTCAAACTGTTCAGACATTTCAGATTAATGTGTATGTCTTGTTTTGAATAAATCTGAAAATAAATCCAACATCCGGGATGATATACATATTCTGTGTTATATGGGCAAACATTGAGTGCTTGCAAATTAATGAAGCTTGGCATGAGGTTTACCTGGTAGAAAAAAAAAAAAAATAAAAAAAAAATAAAAAAAAATAAAATATAATAATAATATAATAAAATAATATATATATATATATATATATATATATATATATATAAATGTATTTTTTATTCTTACCCCAATCATATTTTGAGTTAGACTGCTACTGTCAAAACAAAACTTTCAGTGTTGATCTTAAATTCATCTTCCCCTTTTGTGACATAGCATACACTCACTGCACCTGAATGACAACTCTATACCTTAAACTGCATAGCAAATCCCTGAGTGTATTCTCCTGCTTCAGGAAGCAAAATCATCCCAAATTGTCTGACAGACAGTGCAGCTTACATTTTAGCCTGAAATTTGTTATCTGTGAAACTTTTGTTTCTCCATAGCTTTAAATCGTAATAGCAGACAATCTCCAGTAATTTGAATGCACACATTTTCTACTGGCATTTTCTACTGTCATTTCCTGCTGGATTCTCCTGTTTATGGTCCTTTGCTTGCAGTTTGCCCATTCTTGGTCTCTTCATGTCAGCTCTGTAAGTTTCCTTATTTATTTTCTTCATTATAAACTCTTACTACCACAGAAGTATCTGCCTCTGGAGCCCCTTTAAACTAAATTATGACGAAGGTAGTCTTACCTTCTATTTAAATAGTTCAGATGTTGGTTATTTTACCATTTTGAGGAATTTATAGACTGTACGCACAATAATAAATAATATTGGGTTTTAGTCAGCTGGTATTTAGATTACATTGACAATAAATTACAATTAAATTTACAAGATATTGTAGACAAAATTTTGACTTCTGAACATTTTTGTTCTTTACTAAAATGCCTTAACAAGAAATTGATAGACAGGATGTAGAGAATTTTTTGTTTTGTTTTGGGTGGGATGACATCTCGGTCCACACTCCACTCCAGTAGATGGCGGTAATGCACATCAATACGTTGCTTACCAACCGCCATAAAAAAAAAAAAATAATAATAATAATAATTTTTAAAAAAGGCAGCAGAATTCGGTTTACACAGCAGTGCATTCTGGGTAAATAACATGCTAGGTCTAATGGGCTCTTTGCACGTCAGCAACTACAGTTGCAGGTGTTACTACAGTAATAAAATGTTTAAATACAAAGGTTTTGTCAGCTTGTTGACAACACCTTCTTATAACTTTTGAAATAAAATAGGATGCAGCAATTTATAATCTCCAATAGCAATTAATTAATCGTTAAATTTGAACACCTTTGCAGAATAAATGTCATATTGTTCATAGCTGTACATGATATTCCAAATATAAACAAAAATGCGCCGCCAAGAGGTTTTGAATGCATGTCATTTTACTCCTTTATCATATTTTTCTCTAGGGATGTTTCATATCTGCTTCCACAGTTGATGTCATGTTTCATCATCTTCTCATCGTCTGCTATAAGGAAATGTAGTTAGTTAAATTCAATAAGCTATGATATCTTACAGGACATCATAGAATGAATTATTTTGATGTGATAAGAGGTTTCATAAGAGTCAACTGACTCGAACTGGTGTCGGAGCCATACGGGAATAATAACATCCAGTCATTAAAGTGCAAACAACCCCCATCTGAAAGCACAACTCCGCCTCTTTCCATTTCTGTCGATAGTGATCTGTATGAATGACCGGTTTTGTTTGTTTAATACTTGACCCTCCCTGAGTACTAAACACATCTGAGAGACTTTGACCAACACAAATAGAGATGTTTTTTTTTTTTTTCAGAGATTTTGTTTTGCTAATGTTGTTGGAGACTTTTATGGCAACAATGCTCTGCAGACAGTCTGTCCATCCTGAGCGAGCAGCAACAACAGCCAATAGTCAGAGCAGAGGAGACTCATCCCACTCCATATTCACATTGACCTTAAATTGCATATTTGTAAAGCTGAGTAATGCTTTTGATCAAGGCTCACCAGTTGCCATGGCAATGCTCCCAACAGCTCCTGTTATGTTCAGAGTCGTTGTCCAGCTAGAAGCTGAACCATCGCTCCATTCTCAAACTCCAACAGGTTTTTCTCCAAGATTGCCCTGTATTTCCCTCCATCCATCTTCCCACCAACTTTCACCATCTTCCCTGTCCCTGCTGAAAAGAAGCACCTCCAGAGCATGATACTGCCACCACCATGTTTGATGGTGTATTCAGAGTGCTGATGTGCAGGGTTGGTTCTCCACCACATGTAGAGTTTTGCACTTTGGCCAAAAAGTTACATTTTGGTCTCATCTGACCAAAACTCTTTCTTCCACGTTTCTTGTGTCTAACATGGCCTCTGGCAAATTGCCACTTGCCACTCTTTCATAAAACCACATTTGTGCAGTGAACAACTAATAGTTGTGGATCCTTGCTTTGATAGTTTTACCGTTATGTCACTCTTTCCATTTCTGGAAGATGACTTGAACAGTGCTATGTGAGATGTTAAAAGCTTGGGGAAATCTTTTTATAGCCTGAGCCTGCTTTCTGGTCTGACCAGACTGGTGTGTTCCTTTGGACTTCTTGCGACCCAGTGTTCTCACAGAGGCTGTCACAGGCCACTGCATTTGTACTGATAATAGATTACCCACAGGTGGACTCTGAATTTATTTGCACACCACACGTTTCAGTTTTTTATTTGTAAAATAAAAAATGTAATTACGTATAATTTTCTACTTCACAACTGTGTACCACTTTGTGTTGGTCTTTCACACTAAATTCCAGTGAAATACATTTGTTTGTTGTTGTAATGTGACAAAGTTGAATTGGTATGAATACTTTTGCAAGTCACTCTATGTAAGAATACTAAATGAAGCGTCATAGTCCAACTCTCAGAACCATCAGGTTACACGGGTTGTGATTTGCTGCCCCATACTTTTATTTATTTTGTTTATGGATGGGAATTGGTGCAAAGACTCTGACGCTGCTGCTTTTAGCGGGGTTTTTTTTCCTCTGACCGTCCTGCAGATAAGTAACTGAAAGAGCTGCGAAGATGTATTTAATTTACATGATTAAAGATTGTCAGCTGATGTGCTTCAACCAAATTAGGATTTAATTAAAGAGAAACTTTATGGTGGGTTGACTCCCTTGTGGGCAAAATTCTGTGTGTATTTATGCAACCTGAATTTATTTGGGTTTTACGGCTGCAGCATTATCAAAAATATGTGCCGTGAGTGCTTTTGCCAGCTTTCAGTATTTGACGCTTAATGAGTATTACTGTGGGTTTTTGACTGTGCAATACCAGTTAAAAGGGCAAAAACAAATTTACATCTGAGATGACTTGAGGGTAATAAATGGGTTAAAAGTGACCACACTTACAAACATAGTCTAAATATACGTTCTATGATTAAAAACAACTTGACTCGTGGTGCAGTCAAACGACACTATAAACAAAACAAGGATAAATGACTCATCTTGGATTTTTTTTTTTTTTTTTTTTTTTTTAACAGGCTAAATGCCACGAGCTGCAGTTCAACTGCCAATCGGAGGAGACCACATGTGAGTGAAGTTAAAACTGTTCTGAGCTAGCTACTGAAGACTGCTGTTTCACACACAAAAGCTAGCTGAAGTTGATGTGCTACAATTACGTTCTGAGGTATTGTTTCATTTACCAAACATTTTAACTATCAGGAAAGAGATAATTAGATCACTTTGGCTAAGGAAGTGATCTGCAGATAAAACTTAAATGCGTAGTAAGATTTATGATAATCAACGGATGTTGTGCTGACACTCATTTGTGGCTCGAAACATTTTTTTTTTTTTGCACAAGATTATAAGTTTCCCTGAGCTGTTTCAGAGCCTCAGATGCTTCTGGACAAACCTCAACTCAACGTTTACACTCACATGAGAAAATGGCTGTGAAACAAATGCGTAATTGTGCAACCTTAAATCTTTACCTGAATCAGAAAAAAAAAAAAAAAAAAAAAAAAAAAAAAAAAGAAGCAGAACCTCTTGCACAACCAACAAGCATAGGATGGCAAGTCACCATCAAAACAATTGGCTGTTCCAAAAGCCAATTGGATAGGTGTAAAAAAAGTTTACCAAATGTGCTGGAACTCCGTTTTGGTTGCAAGGCAATAGCACAGTGCCCATTGATCATGCCTTAGCAGTCAGGAATTCTTTTTAATAATTAAAAAAAATTTTTTTATAGGCAATCAAAGTATAAAAACGTGCAAAAAAGAGTAACTTTTACATTAGAGGTCCCCTTTAAAGTGAAGACATATGTCATTTTAATCAATTAATTGGGTTGAAGACCTCACCCAGCATGCTGGGTAGAACCCAACGCCCATCCCTGTTCTCCTGTGCCAACCCATCGACTGAATTAGTCAATATTTGACCCAGGCCTGGATTGGCAAGAGCAATTACTGCAAACCTGGCTGACATTTTTTGGCATTGAGGGCAACTCCTGCAAAAACTGGCACCGTCTTTATGTAATCCAGTCCAGGAGAAACACTGTTGGACACGGGCTATTGTTTTATGTTTCCCCAGGTGACCAGCCCAGGGAATTGAACTGCCTAAAGTTAAAACAGATTCTCTGGCTGTTCTGGGCACTACAAGCTGTTTTACTGCCCCCTGTTTCCTATAAAGGATGCCATTTTGCATCCAGAATTACCCTGCAGTTCCACGCTCTTCAGCTCTCTTGATAAAGTCAGCCAAGCCTCTTTCCTGGTGCTGCAGTGAAACGATATTATTAGAAGCGTCAAAGCCTAGCTGTACATCAGGTTCAGGCAACACAGAAGATGCTGTTGCGTGTCTGAATTTGTCTTGTTTACGCTGCCCTATGAGACTTCTATGCTGTGGTTGGTCCTGCTTCAGTCGCGGCCTCATGAAACGGTAATGCTCTTAGGCTGGAATCATCTTCCCTTGAGGCCTTTGACTGGGAACACATCAGGACAACATTGCACATTTTAGGTATAGCTAGTTAGTAGAAATTGGAAGATAATTTTCCAAGACAACAGGAAAGGGTAGTTCATCCATGACACCCACATTTAACAGGTATACAAGTTCTCGCGCTCTTATAGAGATGTCTGCTGTTGGATAATGCTTTTTATTTACATGAACACAGCAGATGGGTTTCTGAGGTATACATTTTAAGTGGTGAAGCATACCGGCAGTGTACAAGTGACTGAATGCCTCCTGTACCAATCAAGGCTTTTTGCCTCCGCCTATCGCTCTCCTCATTGGTTCTGCACCAAGGACTGTTTTTCTCTTTTTAATATTTGTCCCTCTCTGGATACTAAAGACATCAGCAAGAGTTTGTCCCCACAAATAGTTTTTTTTTTTCAGAGATTTTGTTTAGCTGAGGGCAAAATACATTTCTCCTTCCCAGACTGATTGGTCATCTTTCCAGTTGGACTGGTGTTACCTGAAGTCGGGGTGAAATCCCTTTTTGCTCTTTAAAAGCCCATGATTGGTTCTTCCTACAGGCTGCCACAAATGCATCTGCCAAGGAAACTGCCTCTGCTTAATCTTTTTGGTTTTCATTCCTTAATCGAAACTTGGAGTTCCGGAGACAACATTCGCAAATACCGCTCAAGAATTATGACTTCATTAATTTCTTCAACAGTCTTAGCTCAAGGCGGGACACATTTCCCATAAAGCTCTTTGATTCTCACATAAAGCTCCTTGGGTGACATTTAGGTTCCACATTGAGAGCGTAACCACTGACCATCGGTCTCACTGTTTTCAATATTTATGTAAAA
Source organism: Poeciliopsis retropinna (assembly GCA_010277075.1). NCBI lineage: Eukaryota > Metazoa > Chordata > Actinopteri > Cyprinodontiformes > Poeciliidae > Poeciliopsis > Poeciliopsis retropinna. The sequence goes on from VMRM01000024.1 coordinate 4,170,328, forward strand.
TAGCAGTGTTATTATAATCAGTCTACTGATTCATCCATGTGTATATGCAACTCTGGCTTTACCAGTTAAAAAGGGAATCAACTGAATTGCCCAGTCAATGTTTGGCCATAAGGAAATGCTCAATGTCGTTGTCATTACTTAGTGTCAAGTTTTGTCAGGTTTGCTTTACTGTGTGATTCCCCACTTGAAAGGCATAGACTCGACTATGAAACTTAACTGGATTTCACTCAAAGAGCCTTCAATTTAACTGATCCATCTTTATTTTTTGTTGGATGATCACCATAGTGATTTAGCCTTTCAGCCACATTGGTGGAAAACCTCAAAAAGAACAGAAACACATCTATTAAATTCTAAAATTAACAAGATAAATACGCTGTGAAATAACCAAACAGATTTCAACCCTTTTAAAGCAGTTATTCCAAAAGTATAATAAATAGCAAATATTTTATAGTGAAATCCAATTTTTAAAAAAAAATCCAATAAATAAATTAGCATATTTGTCAACATTTTGTTAAATATATTTTTATAGTCAAAATTCTATTCAACACTTATTCTTTTTCACTTTCTACCGTAAACAATAAACACCAAGTGTATTTCTTTTTTTAAGTTACTCACATGATTTCAATAATAATAAAACTGTTCAGTACAACAATCAGTCAGAGTCCATGTGCTACTCCAATGAGATTCAGAAAATGTGAGGCATTGTGAGGCTGTCCTTCACAGTTTGCAGAAAACCTTTGCCCAGTTTTAAATTTACATTTACACATGTTTGCTTCTCATGCTGTGCCACTTTTTCAAAGAGGAGTGACAGATCAGTCACTCCTCAGTTAGAGATCAGGTTTCTCTAACAAGTAGAGAAACTTGTTAGAGAATGTGGTTACTCTAACAAGTAGAGAAACCACAGAAAGGTGGAGCAGATGGGAATAACTGCCTGAACTTAGCCTTTTGAAGTTTATTTCCTCATAGAAAAACAAGAAAAAAAAACTGACTGTTTTACCAGAAGATGGCGCAGGCCCTCGTTTTAAATTGTCCAAATCTAAGTCATCAGGCCTCAAGCCTGAAAATACATTGAGCTCCAAATCTGATAAGAGTTTAAACAAAACCTGCCTTTCATGCGAGAATCTTGGACAGCCCTTCAAAAAAACATGCATCACACTTTCTGGTTGCCCACACTGACATACACCATCAATTATTTTAAACATGCAGCCAATCCAGAATGCCCCAGTCTGAGTCTAGTTAATTTAATTTAGTCCTGTCGACAAGATGATAAGAGAACTCTGCTGTTTTTAATCAGAGGCTGGCAACTAAAATTGAAGCTCCCTCCAGTCTCTTCTTCCTTCTCTCTCTCTCTGCCATTGTTGATCCATTATTCTTTACCTAAAGGAATATTTAACATAGAGAGACTTGGTAGGTTCTCCAGAGTCAAGTCCCCTGCTTCCTGCAGCCTGATGGATTGCTCCACTTCCTGGTGTTGCATCATAAACAGTCCTCTCCCCCAGCCACTGATTTAAAGATCAGCAAAAAATAGACACATTTAATTATGTAAACATGGTATTTAGTAAATGTGTGCACCCATTATTAGGAACATCTTAAAACAATATTGCAGAAAAAGTTAAATTAAAAATAAATATAGATTGAGTTGCTTGCAGTCGAGCAGATTTGATGTCTGTAAGGCCTTACAGCTCTGATGTGTGTGAGTATTGTTCCTATGTAATCTCTTTTTGGTCTTTTTTTATGTGGTACCACATTTGACTTATTATACAACAATTTACACCCACGAATCCCTCAATCATACTGCAAATCAACCAATCCCACAGCATTCATTTGATACATTTTAGCTTCTGGACATCTTTTAAGATAACTTGCCTGACAGTGGTCTTATTTGCATTAATTAGGATCAGAATAGAGAAAAACGGAGATTTAAGTGACTTTGAACATGGGTGGGTAGTTGGTGCCAGATGTACTGGGATTCTCAAAAACAACCATCTCTGAAGTTCACAGAGGCCCATCGAAAACTAAGAACATTCCTAGTGAGCTACGCTTTGGTGGAAGAAAATGTCTTGTTGTCAGAGGAGAAATGGTTTGGGACAGATTGGTTCAATATGATGGAAAGTGAACAACAGCTCAAATAACCACTTATTACAACATAGGCAGAACACCACTTCTCAAACTGTGGCCTACTGAGCCTTAGATGGGCTACAGCAGCAGAAGACCACACCGGATACCGCTCCTGCTTTCTGAGGATGAGTAACTGAGGACACGGTTCACATAAGCTCACCATAATTAGACAATCACAGATTGGAAAAAATCTTGCCTTCTTCAGTGAGTCTCTGTTTCAGCTGTAACATTCAGATAAAAACATGGCCTCGTCCTGCCTGGTATCCGTCAGTGTGTGAGAAACATTGTTTTGATCCCTTTAACATCAACCAGATATTGTGTGAATGCTGCAGCCTATTAAGATATTCCCACTGACCACATCCATCCTGTTGTCACCCCAGTGTACCCATCTTTTTGTTTTATTATGCCCTTAAATACATCATCACCTTAAACACAACAACAACACAGTCACCAAAACCCAACAGAGCAACTCTGGAAGTGAAGTGCAGTAAATAAACCTACAGAAACATACAGAAAGTGAGTGATGCTATCATATCAAGTTGGACCAAAATCAGAGAAATGCTTTTTGTCAGCTTGTTAAAACCAGAATTTATATAGATCGAATTTCTCACATTCATTTTATTTGCTACATGCCTCAAAAATTACAAATAAATGTCTTAAAAATGAGTAATCCTTATACACGTAAATTTCTGTCTCTTTCAGCAATGGGGGAAAAGTCCAGACAATGGTGTCATAACTTTGAAGACTTTTGATAGGTTAACGGACACAATTGAGCTCATTGGAGGCACACAGTGGATGCATTTTAAAGCCACACCTGAAACGCACCACTTTCTTGTTTAACATGATGGGAATGGGTGGAGGAGCGGATCTGCGAAGATATCAGGAAAAAAACTATGGAGATGCACAAGTCTGATTCTTCCTTCCCAACAATTTCCAGGTGCTAGCATGAGCCATTTTAATCTGTTCAAACACTTAAAGTCATAGATACGATGGGAACATCCAACCACCATATTGCCGTCCATCCATGGGAATTTCCAGTTTAAACAGGGCCGTGACCTGCGACATCAATGAAATGTGACAGTGACCCGTTCGTTAAGCCTAAGCCTGAAATACAAGAAGGGTGATCTGGAAATAAAAGTGTCTGTTGAAAAGAAAGAAGTCTATCATTCAACTGTTTTCTTCACTCCTTTACATAGTGGACTGAGGATGAGGATGAAGACGAGTCTTTGATCTCATGCAGTTGAGATTAGAGTCTAAACATTCTGTCTCAACACCTGAAGCCACATCTCTCCTCAATGTGACAGCTGCTTTATTTGTTTCCATCAGCTCTGCCTTAGCTTTGGGCAGTAGACATCAGAGTCTAGAGGAAAACTAAGTCAAACACTGGCTGCTGATTCAGTGGAAAGATTGGACGGTAAAAAACTTGACACATCTATGTTTATGTTTCTTGTAGGAACAGGGACAAGGATGAACGTAATTACATGGAAGGAAATTTACTTTGAAGGATTTTTGAGGATTTTTAAGGTGATTCTGTTAAAATGTTATAAGCAAATTACCATTTATTATTTCTAGCAATGAAGCGAAATGACCTCAGACTTACGCAGAGCTCAGGCGGTTTATATGAAACCAGTTGCCATTCAAGCACACTGTTTTGGTAAACTGCCAAGAAGCCACTCCCCTCTGCTGTTTCTTTCTGCTCTGCCTGCTAGGGATGAGAACCAGGTGGAGTCAATCTCCTGGCAATCAGGAAGTGTAGTTTAGGTGTGGCTGACCTCTCACTCTTGTTTGAGAAAGTGACACAGCATGTGTGGCAAACAGTGCTGATAGCATGCAAGGTGCAAACTGTGCAAATCTTTAAAAGAAAAAAAAACTGTGAAGGACAGCCGGTAAGCTCCTAATACTGTTTCACATGAACTTTGACTGTTTGATTGTTTTAATATGAATGAAAAAAAATTTTTTTTAAATGTATATATAGTTATATACACTTGGTGTTTGTTAGTCAGAGCAGAACAAATGTTGATGGAAAATGCTAATTTATTAGTTTAATTTTACAATAAAATACTTAATATTTATTATACTTTAAGATTAAATGATTTCAATTGGTGGAAATTTATTTTGGATTTTCACAGTGTATTTGTCTTGAGTTGAGTTCACAATGTAATTAGATGTTTGTTTCTTTTGAGGGTTTTCACCTGTATGATTGGAGCATCATGTAAAAATAAAAATAACTAAAATGAAGACTCCCCAGTTATATTTCACAAAAGAGACCATCCTTTTCAAGTTGGGATTGCACAGTAAAATCAAAACGAAAAAACTTGACAGTGAAAACCCGCCGTCTAAAGACTGGAGGAATACTAAGAGTTGTTGGTTGGACCAAACGTGTCCTTAAAGAGACAAGTCAAGATTGTTGTTTGCCCTGCTGCTAAAATCAAAATGGCTGACTCAGTAGTGTTAGAACAATTGAAGAGTGCTAGAACAATAGTGAAGCGTCAATTCTCCCGTTTAGCCAATAATGTGCTACAAATGCACACAATGATGTCTGAGGACGAGCTCAAGGATAATTTTGCAAAGCTCACAGTAGAAGCCAGTAAAGTTCTTGAAGCCAGTGATGATGTTGCAGAACAATATGCTGCTGAAAATTCAGATCCAGAGGTGTTAAGTGAACAACAAAAGGCTCATTTGGATAAAACAGCCACAGAATGTGAGAAAAAATGCAGGAGCTAAAAAACCTAATACGAAAGACATTGTGGGAAAATTTTGGGGAATATGAACTGACGCAAGCCATTACAACTGCAGAGTCACACGCAGATTATGTGGATACTCTGAATCCAAGTAAAAGCACAGGTGCATATGGGTTCATGATAGAACATCTGCAAAACCTTGTAAAGACAGCAAAGGCAACACATAAACATTGGAAGTGCTGGGCTCCTCATGCAGAGCAACATCAGTTTCAGATTCATATTAGAGCTATTGAGACCATATTACCAAAACTAACATTAAGAAAAGCAGAATTTATTGAAGAACAAACCAGAGAAGGGACCAAAAGGTTAAGCACTTCTATGAGTTTTCCTGTGGCTCCGGCCATTAAACTAAAGCTTGCTGCTCTACCAAAATTCACTGGAGTCCGTAGAGAGTTTTATCAGTGAAAAAAAGATTGGGAAGCACTCCAGATGCAGGGAGAACCTACTGGATCAAAAGAGATTAAAAAATATCATCTTCTCGACAGTGTGGATGAGAAAATAGTCCGAGACCATCGTCTCACAATTTACACATCAGCTGATGAAATATTCCGGGTTCTAGAGAATCGCTTTGGAAATAAAACAACTATTGCCCTTGAAATAGTGGAGGAGCTTCAAAAGGTTCCACCAGTTAAGGCAACCAGCCCAAGAAATAGTTGAGCTAATTCAAACTGTAAAAAAGCTCTGATAGATCTTGAAGAACTTGGTGCAACTGGTGCTAAAAGAACCCTCTTATAACAAAAGCAATAGAAAGTAAACTTCCAGACAGCCTGAAAAAGGAATGGCTTCTCCATATAGCCAGCAAAGGGACTGAGGCTGAAGAAGACAAACGATTTGACCTGAAATTTCTTCAAGGTCAAGAAGCAATTTATGAAAAGCTGGATCAATTGAAGGATGAGGAGTCAAAACCAAGGTCCGAACCACGCCAAGCCCGAACCAGAACTTCTATGCAACCAACAAATATGTCTCAGGGATGTGTGGTTTGTGGAGATGGGAAGCATAAAAAAAGGTTGTATTTCTGCAAAAAGTTTCGTATCCTCAAGCTGTCAGAAAAGAAGGAAGCTGTTAAGAAACTGGGGGCCTGCAAAAAATGTCTGGAGATTCACAAGGAGGATGAGAACTGTAAAACTGAATTTTTGTGCAGAAGACCAGACTGCAAGGAGAAACACTGCAGAGCACCATTATTATCTCTGTCCAAGAGCAGATGTGGCCAGAGAGTATTCTATCCAGAGGCGCAAAGACACTGCAGTGGAAAGTGATGTAGCAGGCCGCTACACCCAAGCTCAAGAAGATTTTATTAAAGGCCTCCCACCTGAACAGGCAGAAAAGTGTCATGTTTTTTGTAATGCAGTGGCTAAAATATCTGTGTCCAATCAGCCCAACCTTCTAGCAAAGAATGGTTTGGTGGAGTGGCCTGTCATCATGATGCTATTAGAGGTCACAGCTAATGCAGGACAAAAGATTGGGACTCTAATTGATCTACCATCAGACACCAACTATATAACACATGATGCAGCCGATCAATTAAACCTGAGAAGTGAAGCCATAACCCTGGTTGTCCACGGTGTGGGAGGAATGAAAGTTCAAGTTACCACAAGACGGTACCTCCTAAAGATCCGGGTCAGAACAAAAAGGGGAAACTACAAGTCCCACCAACTCCTCTGCTATGGTTTGGACAGCATTGCAGACATCCATTAACATGTAACTGAGAAAGCACTTCAAAAGTTCTTCCCAGACGTCCCCCTCAGTGAACTCGTGAGAACAAAAGAGATACAGCTGTTAAGTCATAAAGAAGGTCGGCTGGTTCCACAGAAGATACGTGCTGTTGGAGATCTTGTGTTATGGGATGGACCATTGGGAAAGACAGTCGCAGGAACGCACCCTGGGCTGTTTGAAGAGGCTACATTCACAGCGCACCAATCCAGAACCCACTTTGCCAGGTCAATGAGAATTGCTGCAGTGATATATAAAGAACATGTATGCTCCTCAGCTACCATCAAGCATCTTAGCTCTGCAGCTACCACTCGTGATTTGCTTGAATGGTGGAAGTGGGACAGCATCGGTGCTGCTTGCACCCCAAAATGTGGAGGCTGCCGCTATGGCAACTGCCAGCCCGGTGGCAAAGAAATGACCTTGGCTGAAGAAAGAGAATTAGAAGTGGTGAAGAGTGGACTGACATATGCTGGTGCTGATGACCACAGTGACAATCCCCATTGGCATGCAAGCTATCCATGGCTTGAGGACCCCTCCACATTGCCAAACAACAAAAAAGAAGTGGAGGCGACCTTTCTCAGAATGGAGAGACAACTGGCCAAGGAACCACTGTGGAAAAAGGCTTACAGTGCTCAAGTTCATGAAATGGTTGACCGGCAGGCTGCAAGAAGGCTGACTGAAGAGGTCTTAAACACCTGGAAAGGACCTGTCTGGTACATAAGCCATCTCATCACTCCCAACCCGCACTCTGTTACAACCCCAGTGAGACTTGTCTGGAACAGCAGTCAAAAGTATAGAGGCCAAAGTCTAAATGATCTGCTGCTGAAAGGTCCTGATGTTCTCAATCCCATCCGAGCAGTCCTCCTCAAGTTCCGCCAGGGCTCTTTTGCTGCCCTGGGAGACATCAGAAAAATGTACAATTCTGTCTGGCTTGAGGAGCGAGAAGTTCATCTGCACCGCTTCTTGTGGCATGATTCAAAGGATGAGGAGCTGGAGGAGTATGCAATTACACGGGTAAATATTGGGGACAAACCAGCAGGTTGTATAGCACAACTCGCTATGAGAGAGACAGCTAACCTTCCTCAATTCAGCCACATGAAAGATGAGTGTCAAGTATTACATGAGCACAGCTATGTTGATGACATATTAACATCCCACAACTGCCACAAAAGTCTTAAGGTCATCACAAAGAATGTAGAGTTGATTCTAAAAGCAGGAGGATTTGAACTAAAACCATGCATCTTTTCTGGCCAAAATAAGGAAGAGAAACTGGAGAAATCACCACAGATGATTGTCCTGCCGAATCAATTGAAGGAGGAAAACAATAAAGCACTTGGCCTCGGTTACATTGCAAATGAAGACAAGTTACACGTCATGGTGAGAATCAACTTCTCCAAGCAAAAGAAAAAAATGAGACTTGGCCAAGATTTGCTGCTAGAAGAAGTACGGATAAAGACACCACACCTATTGACACGGCGGGAGCTGTTGAGTCAAGTAGCTGGTTTATATGACCCAATCGGCCTGACCAGCAAAGCAAAAAGGGGCCATTTTGATCTGAAGAGCATTCCAGGAGGCAAAACCAAAGTAACTTTGTTAGAGACACATGAGACCTTGCCTTATCTGATGAGCTCCACAGAGATGCAGTTGATCTATTTGAGTATGTACAACTAAGTAAAATTGCATTTCCAAGAGCCCTTACTCCTCCAGATGTCACTACTGATCCCATTGCAATTACCTTTTCAGATGGCAGTGAAAACTCATATGGTGCTGTTCTCTACCTACGGTGGAACTGCAGCAAACAAATAACAGTTCGGCTAGTGGAGTCAAAAGCAAAGTTGACACCTTTAGACCAGAAGGGAGATGCAGTCAAAGCAGAGCTCTGTGGTGTGGTCTTTGCAAGTCGTCTTAAAAAATACTTTGAACAGCATGCCCAGATCAAGATCAGCCAGTGGTACCATTTTTGGACAACAACAATTCAGCCATTCAGCTTGAGAGTTATGGATTTTGAACCTTCTTTGCTAATAGAATTGGAGAAATTCAAAGCAGTACACAGCTACAAGACTGGTGGTGGATCCCTGGACAACTCAACATAGCCGGCATTATCACTCGAGGAGCTGGGCCAAAAGAACTTGATGTTAATTCAGAGTGGCAAGAAGGACCAAAGTTCCTACACCTCCCCGAGTGTGAGTGGCCCATTATGTCTGCAAAAGCGGTCTCTACTGCAGCTCAAGAAAGCATTAATAATATAATATGCAAAAGAAGTCATTTGCAGCAGCACTCACCAGAGCCCAAGCAAAGAAATATCAACGTTCTGAGCGGAGGCCTCCTGCTGGAGCAGCTGTCAAAAACTTGGTGGATGAAAAGCGCTTCAGTAGCCTAATGTGTCTGGTCAAGACTGTTTCTTTCATATGGAGAGCTGCCAGAAAATTTATGTCTGGGAACAAGTCTAGAAAGACACCAAAGTGGGAGGCGGTGCCAACAAGTGGGGTCATTACTGCTTACGGACGTCAGGACACCTTTAGAGACATCTCTTGCTGCTTAAGAGGGGGTGACCTTTCCGACTACCACTACAAACCGTTTGGTGGTGTACCGAGAGATTGAGACTGGATTACTAGTATGTGGTGGGAGAATTCATGGTTTCAGAGAAGACAGCATGGCAGTCCCCCTTCTACCATCCTATGCATGGGTCTCTAATTTGTTGGCTCAAGAGGCACACAATGAGGGTCATGAAGGTGTGGTGGCCGCAACCTTGCTGAAAATGAGAAGAAAAGGCTGGGTCATTTAAGGGAGGAGAATTGCCAAAAAAGTAGTAGAAAACTGTCTTATCTGCAAAAAGTACAAAGCAAGAAGATGGCAACAAATAATGGGGGATTTACCTCCTGAGAGAACCAAACCAGCAGCCCCATTCGAGTACACAACAGTTGACCTCTTTGGACCATACCTAGTCAAGATGTTGTCAAGAAAAGAGTCTTCATGAAAGTGTAGGGTGTCGTTTTCAGCTGCATGGCCAGCAGGGCTGTTCATGTAGACCTGGTAGACACAATGTCAACAGAGAGCTTTTTGATGACTTACCAATGATTCACTGCAATTAGAGGACATCCAAAAAAGATCTGGTTCGATCCAGGAACAAATTTCATCGGTGCCAAGTCTGTATTAAGAGAGCTGTACCAGTTCCTGGATTCCCAAGACAAAGGTGCAATAGAGGAGATGTCAGCTCAAAAAGGCACCCAATGGGAGTGGATAATTAATCCAGCTGACTCACCTCATCGCAACGGAGCTGCTGAAACTGCTGTCCGCATCATTAAGAAGGCACTCCAGAGTTTGGGTACCAACACTGGCCTCAATTACAATGAGCTTCAGACAACATTCCAACTTGCTGCTAATCTCGCCAACGAGCGTCCTTTGATGCCCAGGTGCAGAGCCGTGAAGATTGCATCCTGTATTTATCACCCAACACACTCCTCTTAGGACGGGCCTCTCCAAGTGGTGACATCAGAACATTCGACTTTCCAAGCTACCCGTTAAAAACTCAGAGAGATGCAGTCATGTCAACAGATTCGGAATCATGGAGCCGCTTTCTGGCCCAAACTTATTTGAGAGAAGCAAATGGCACACGTCACATCGTAAGTCACTGCTGGCGATATTGTTTGGCTATATGACCAAATGCGGTGCGGGGTCAATTCAAGTAGGACGGGTTGTGAGTGTTAACCCAGACGCTAAGGGCATTTGCGGGATGTGAACGTCAAAAGTCGTCCAAAGCTCCTGTGTTCCTGTAACAAGACTAATACCAAGTCAACCTTTGTCTGGAGTCCTGAAAGAACCTGCGCAAACTACAGTCCTCCACAGAGATGTTCGGCGCCTGGTGGTTCTATTGCCGGTGGAGGAACAAGTATAAAACTGAAGGGCAGTTCACAGGTATTTATTCTGCGATCTCTCCATCGATTCCGTGGAAAGATCGAGTGGGAGGTGTTTTGGTAAACTGCCAAGAAGCCACTCCCCTCTGCTGTTTCTTTCTGCTCTGCCTGCTAGAGAGTCAATCTCTCTGGCAATCAGGAAGTGTACTTTAGGTGTGGCTGACCTCTCACTCTTGTTTGAGAAAGTGACACAGCATGTGTGGCAAACAGTGCTTATAGCATGCAAGGTGCAAACTGTGCAAATCTTTAAAAGAAAAAAAAAACTGTGAAGGACAGCCGGTAAGCTCCTAATACTGTTTCACATGAACTTTGACTGTTTGATTGTTTTAATATGAATGAAAAAAAAAAAAAAGTATATATATTTATATACACTTGGTGTTTATTAGTTGGAGCAGAACAAATGTTGATGGAAAATGCTAATTTATTAGTTTAATTTTACGATAAAATTCTTAATATTTATTATACTTTAAGATTAAATGATTTCAATTGGTGGAAATTTATTTTGGATTTTCACAGTGTATTTGTCTTGAGTTGAGTTCACAATGTAATTAGATGTTTGTTTCTTTTGAGGGTTTTCACCTGTATGATTGGAGCATCATGTAAAAATAAAAATAACTAAAATGAAGACTCCTTGAGTGAACCCCAGTTATATTTCACAAAAGAAACCATCTTTTTCAAGTTGGGATTGCACAGTAAAAACAAAACGAAAAAACTTGACACACACGTTAACACGGCAAGCAACTGGATTGTAGCCAGAGCTGCCTGAGGTGGTTTGACAGAAGCGAGGCCGCTGTACCACAGCAGGTAAAAGTTTTGGCGTCTTCATTTAGAATAGATGATTATTAATCATTTCTAAAGTCAGCAAGCTAATGTACGTCTTTGGGTGGTAAACGTAATATGCTAGACAAGATAATCTGAGTTTGGCCCGGATTTCTCTGTAACATTTTGTAGCTCAAATATTCTTCAAAACAAGATTAATACTGCCCCCTTCCATCTGCTTTGTACTTTGGATTTTCTTTGTATTCTTGTTTAGAATGGGAAGATTAGTTTCTGGATTATCTTTCTGCTGTAAAAAGCTAACAGTGACAGAAATCCCAGAAATAAAAAAACACATTTTAAAATTTAATTTTTATTTACACCAAATAAAAATCACTTTCACCAAATATTTTTAAGGCCTCTTTTACTTGATGATGTAATTAAACTGGGGAATCAAATAAAACTACTAACCATGTCCATGATAAATTACATAAATACAAATATATTTAGATTTTTCCTGTACAGAAGTACATCATGAATTATTACAAAAAAAAACCCAACATCTCACTGATTTAACCTGCACAACAATTCAGCAGCAACTGCCTTATGAATCAAATCACTGATTGACTTCTTTCTAGGGGCCCCTGAATGTCTGGAGGAACCTACCAGCATCTACTGAGTTTTCTTTGCCTTCATATTCTTAGTCTTATGATTCTAGATCTCAGAGGTGCTAACATAAAAAGATTACATAGAGTTAACCCCTTTGAGCTTTTCTGATCTATAAATCAGTCTGCAGCCAAGTTGTTGTAAAGGTTAAATAGATCGACAGTCTCAGATCAATTCAGTCCTCCAGGACTGTCAGCAGCAAAAACAGCAACTTTATACCTGTTGGGGAAAATATACATTTGCTGTGCATTGTCCCCGCATGATGGCAATGATATAGTAGGATCCAATTAAATTCCTGATTATGCTATGTTGTTGTACAATGTTTTAAGATCTTGTTCTATGTACCCTTTTTTAACTTTGAGCCCCCGCCCCTCCAAAGGTCTCTGCACGGCCCTGATTAAAGCAGAAATGAAACTTGGAGTGTCCTGCTGAAACATACTGAAAACACTGAAAACATTGCATAGAAAGCATTTCTGGTAAATGTCTGATATAAAAGTAGTAGGATGGATTTCACATTAACCACAGTAATATTTTGGCCTCTTGTGCCATTTGACTTTAATTACTTTGTGATGATGTTTTTGAAATTGGATTTGTTTTAAGACAGTTGAAGTCCACTTTGGTCTTAACCTCTTTTGGTTTAGTCTGTAGCTTCAACTTCCAAGACCAGCTTATCTCGGTTTACACTAAATGAAGATGAAGATTTATCTACTTCTAGCAAGATACTAACTTTTTATAACCTTTTAACAGAACCTCACATAAAAAAAATCCCAAACTGTCCCTTTAAAGTGTCCAAATCTTACTTCTAGCGCCACTGTTAAATTTTATGAAACAGCCCATTGAAATACTTAACCTCCCGGTGTTTTATTTTCTCTCAAAATTAATTTTGTGTTTGACTTTGGTATGAAAGACATTTTAATATCTTTAAGGGTGAAGACTTCATTAGTTGATAATCTCCTTTACATCTCCTTAAAAAAGTAATTTCAAGAAGTAATAAATCATTTTTCATTTATTCAAATTAAAACTTAGAGGGGCTTCTGCTGTCTTTCCGCAGAAGCTTCTGATTGCTTACAAGAAAACAAAACTGAAACTTGACACACTGAAATTTAAAATTTTATTTTTACAGCTCATTGCCTATCATATTTCAGCTTCATTCGGGCAAAACAAGGACTAGATGTGAACTCCTTTTACCCCAGCCAGTCAGCAATGTTTTTTTGTAAATCGAAACCTGCATTACATTTATATGTATAAAGATCTGGAAAATGTAAGTCCAATAATGTCGATTCTAAACTTTACTGAAAAAAGAAATCTATTCTGACGTCTGAATACCCATCTGGTAAACACCTTGAAATGATTAATAAAAGTTTTCCACAAACAAATGCTCTCAGAAAAGTTGAACTTGAATGATCCCTGACTATTTATATTTTTGAGGGAGCTTTATCAGTTGCACTCTCTATTTCTCATTTTCTTCCTCTGATACCTGTTATTGCCCCTAGATGTCCCCAGTACCTTTTTGTTGACATCTTGTTTCTACCTGTTACTCATCACTTAGTTCAAGCAGCTTTTTGCATAACAGCCCACTTTCGTGCATACTTTTTTTTTATTTTTTTTTTTTAACATCTCGTCAGGCCGAATTGTGTTTGCCATGGCGGTTTTGCCTTGTTTCTGACTCAGGCTTAGTGCATCTCTGGTTTCTGGATTAGCAGCGTCTGCAGGGCCAATGGTTTTGGTTTCGTACAAAAACAAAACCAGCTTCAGTTCCAATTTAAACCAGTGTCAGGCACTGAAGTCACAGGCCTTGCAACTCTCCTGTAGGAAATTGTCTCCTTCAAAACAGATTTTCCTCTCGGCGACCACAGCTCTGGCCAAAATCACCAACTGTATGCGAATGTCACAGTCGTTTTGGTGGCTTTAATGATTTGCTTAAGCTGTTGTGTTTTTAGTTTAGGAATTTGTGGGGGGGAATAACAATCCTGTGGATTTTCTCTAATACAAGCCTCGAGCACAGATGGATAGTGATGTGGGGAAAAAAACAACCACTCTCCAACATCAACATAGTTGGACGTATGGATATTTAATCTTAATTCTTAATACCGAGAAGGCCAAATAATCATACAACAATAAAAATGAAGGTTTTAGGGAAGAAGAAATTAGGGAACCTTCACATTTATACACACATCAAAAAAGTAATTTCACACCAAGGTGTATCACGTCATTTATTGTCCATGCTTATTCTATTTAAGCTGCTGATATATTATGGGGTTCCCCTGGGGATTGAGTTGATGTGATCGCTATGGTAAGTTCAAAAGAGCTTTTCGAAGACCGGAGCAGTACATCAGTTTGGTAAAAGGCTCAAATCCATCACAAAATAATTTTAAAGGCACAATTTCAGTGTAAGGAAATGAGTCTATAAGGGGAGAACATTCAAAACAACTGCCAATATGTCTGAAGCTACACTGTCACAACACAGTGACAGTTTTTAACAAATATGTCAAACACATTTTCTGTAAATGCTATACTGCAGCTTTAAAGACCGCGGCAGAAAACCAACCAGAATAAATGGAAAATTCTGGCAAGAAAAGTTGTCTGAATTATGCCAAAAACTTACAGTTGGCTCAAATAAATTGCTGAGTTGAGGTGAACGTTACAAAGTGAGATCCAAATATCCAATATCTTAGGCAGTGTACATGCACATATTTAAACCTATTTCTAAAATAATGTGTGGACGGCAGAAAATAAAGCAATAAATTTTAACATGTGGGTCTAGTTTTGGCTTTAAAAAAAAAAAAATCACAAATGTTTTATGATGTACAGTCATTCCATTCATTCCTCATACAGATGTGAATAACTGGAACCTTAACTTGTCATTTGATATCGGTACTGAGGCAATATGTGCCTATTTACACATGAGAGTATTTTCTGAATTCCACAAATCCTACAGCCTGTAAATGCAAATGTTTTGATCCTGCTGAAACAATTATCTTGGTTATATACCACTGTTGAACACTAGGTGGCGAGTTAGAAGTCAGTGCTGATCTTGGGGATTATTTAAAAAAAAAAAAAAAACACACAAAAAACATATTACAAGGTCAGCTGAAAAGGTTTGGCATTTTGTTCTACAATTCCATGTATGCCACATCTATTATTTAAGTTCAGTATCAAAATATAATGTTTTATGCTGTCTTCTCAACAAATCTGTTTGTTTTCCACTATTCTGAATCCAGAAAGGTGTCGCGTCATATTGTTAAGGCTCTTTGTTTATTTTTGTGGAAAGGTTTGGAATTTCAGATGTGTTTCTTTCTGCAACACTTTGAGTGTTATATGTAACACCTAGGAGCTCAGTAAGTCCCTTGCCCTTTAAAGGTCTGTGCTCTCCTATTATGATGTTTCTATTTTATCTCCATACAAAACTTTTATAATCTCAACGTTACAAAATGTTTAATTTTCACCAAAACTATATTTCCTTAAAAAAAATGTTCAAACTTTGTCGTGTGTATGTTTTTTTTTTTGAGGTGTTTTGAGCCAAGTCATAACAACAAGGATGTATTATTCAGGTCCAACACGGGTCATAACAATATGAATTTGTAGTAAACAGTTCTATTAGACATAACCAAACTGCACAATAGAAAAACAAAGTTATTTGCAACGTTGACTGTAGATAAGCTTGAATTGCTTGTATTAAAAACAGATGAATTTTGGTGTGAAGAAAGAACAAATAAAAACTTAGAGAAATGAAACTTGAGAATAGCCTGCAGGGGTCATTCAGGGTCCGATATGTGTTCAAATCATTATCCATCAGATTTATCCAAGTGTGCTTGAGATTACAGTTACAGGCTAATTACCAAACTTTCTCCTTCGGGATTTCAGTATTTGATCAGTTACAGCAAATTGTCCGGTTTCTAACAGATTAAAGAACCAAATATCATCACACTACCATCATCTTGTTTGACTGCTGTGGTTTTTCTGTCTGCAATGCTGTTAGTTGAATGCCCACCTTCCAAAGCGTTAACCTTTGGGATCATCAAGATGTTGTTGTTTAGGAGGGATTTTGGCTTTTTAACTTTCCTATGGCTGCCATTTTTGTCTTTTGCCATTTTCTTATCGGTGAATCATCAACATCAACCTTGAATAAGACAAGCAAAGCTGCAGTAATTTAAATGTTCTTCTGGGTTGTTTTGTGACCTCCCAGATGAGTCATCGACACACTCTTGGATTAACTTGTCACGGGAAGGTTCACCACTGTGATATGGTTTTTCCACTTGTATGGAAAATAAGGGCTCTCGCTATACTGTGGTGTGTTCTCACAGCCTTAGAAATGATTTTTGCAACCCTTC
Organism: Poeciliopsis retropinna; assembly: GCA_010277075.1. Lineage (NCBI taxonomy): Eukaryota > Metazoa > Chordata > Actinopteri > Cyprinodontiformes > Poeciliidae > Poeciliopsis > Poeciliopsis retropinna. Next base: position 4,186,564 of record VMRM01000024.1, read on the forward strand.
CCAAGACTCGGCGGTCTTGTTTCGCATCCATTTATTGATTTAAACCTACTTCACGCTGTCTGACAGGTTCTGGTTAAGTAATTTCTTTTTTGTTCGTTTGGGTTTTCAGATCAGGAGGCCATCAAAGCTGGGTGTTATTAATGCAATGGTACTAAAGATTTAATCAAAGTTCTCATAATTTAACATCAAAAGCAATTTTCAAACCGGATCAAATTGGTTAGCTTAATAAATGAAATTAGCATTTGAAATTAGCTTTGTATTTGCTCAATTTATCTTTTTGATATTAATATTAGTTTGCTCAAGCAATTAAATATTGGGGGGGAGTGAAGGAGTCCTCTAAGGGCACAAATACTTTTTTATGTTACTTTAAGCTTATGCATTTATACCAATAAATATACATACTATATGGTCTTGCTTAGATCATTTTTTTTAAAGAAAAACCCTTCTCAAAGTTACATAATTATGACATGATTTTTATTTTTAACACTACCACATTGAGGAAACACCGGTTTTATTCTTGTGGTCCAACAATGACATCAGCAATGTCTTCATTTAATTTTGGCGCAAGCAGGTTTGGAGTGCGCCTCCATCTGCTTCAGATCTTCACAATAATATTAAATCCAGCACAATATATCTTAGGTAATTCTCTTTTTAAGTCTATCCTCTTGAAGGCCTCACTTTTATTCCAATGAGAGCAAACACGACGGCCATGACCGGCTGCCAGACAAAAATGTCCTTGATAAAACCGCCGGCAGCAACATCTAGCACCTGCTCCAAGGAGTTTTCTTTTTTTTCCCCCCCCTCAACATGTCTGCACGCTACTGCGACGCTTTGTGTTGCTGAGTCTTGATCTTGCATTGTCACAGTTCATCCGTGCAAAGGCCTACAACTGACTTATTTCAAGAGGGAAAAGCAGCATGTCGTCTCAGATTCACGCTTACAATTTAATATTACTTTAACTGTAATTATTAAATAGAAAGAACCGCTCCTCCCCTCCCCCTTTGAGCTGAGGGAGGGTGCACATAAGAGTGGGAACGTGTGGGAGAGGAGGGAAGAAAAAGCAAGGCTTCCAAGAGGCACAATGCCAAGGTTAGACCTTCTTCTAGTGGAAAAACTGAGAAATCCATGAAATTAAACATCCAAGGCTACGAGCAAACAGCATGAAGCCAACCAGTTCACGAAACCTCAAATATCTTTAGCAGAGTGCTAAAGAGGTGTTTCCTTCCTTTATTTGTAGAACAGGAGTGAAATAAGGCAATGTCACAGTACTGTAACATCGTTTTAAAGTGAAATGAATTCATTCTCACTGAGCAGAGATAGGACGAATGGCAAACGAGCACTGATGCATTGCAGATTTTACTGCTAATGGGATAAATGATGTATGGAGTGCCGTCTGTGGATGCTTCAGACCCAGTATATGCGGTAACCTTAGTGAGATTAACCATTTTGATTTCTTCCTGTGCTGATATTCAACTGAGGCTGCTCTTCCTTCATCTGGACTAATTAAAAATATTCACATCCCTTGAACTTTTCCTCATTTTATTCACATTGCAACCAACAATTTTAAGTCGTTTTATAAAAATTGTATGTGTCAAATCTTCTCAGAATGTTTCATAATTGTGACATATTATGAAAGTAGTTTTTGCTGGATAAATGTAATCACCCCACTGGAGTCGATACTTTGTAGAACCACTTTACACTACAATCACAGCTGCAAGGCTTTTTGGGATACGTTTACTGAGCAAACTGTATCTCAGTCATGTTGACATTTGTTCGCAGCACCACAGGTTCTCAATTCGATTTACCTCTGGACTTTGACTGGGCCTTTTTGATGCCTGAATGTGCCTTTTACAAACCATTTGCTGTATGTATGGGGTGATTATTTAGTTTCAAGTGTTTTCCAGAAAATTCCAGGGAGGGACAGCATTATTTTTCAGAATCCCAATCTGACTTTGGTCTAAAAGGTTAGTCGCAGCAGTTTATCTCACCATAGATAGTTGAGACAACGTCAAGGTAAAGAAGAATAAAAATAGAGGAATCCCTGACCTACATGTACTGCTTGGTTGTAATCCAAGGATTGGCCCCATAGCTGAGGAGTTTAATGTTGTAATACCACAAGCCTTTGGCCAAATTCATGGTTTTTAACAGCTGTGAATGCTGACCACTTAGGACTTTAGAAACACCTGCGTGGCTTTCTTCCCATTAAGATTTATGTACGGGTGGATTTATAATGTTTAATGAGAAACAAGGAAGTTAAAGAGCTCCAGTGTTTGTAGACATAAAACTGTTTTCAAGAAAAACAAGATGGTAATGATGCTTTGGCTTAATAAATGTTTTGATGGTAGCCAGATTTCTTCACACAGTCACTGAAATAGGCATCACCCTAAAAAAGAAGTGACATAACTGTGTTCCTGCTTTATTTACACGCTTTTTTCTTTTTTGTTTTACTGCACAGTCAGCCACATTATGGGATGGATAGAGACATCCAAGAGTGGTCCACCAGGACTCACATCTGCACATGACATTAAACTGATCTGACCCTGAGTGGGTTCTGCCTGTTGTATGAATGTCATTTAAAGAGAAACAGTTTCCTGGAGAATAATAAACAGAGAAGCATCCACACACGGAACCTGGGCATGCTCTCCACATGCTTCTGTACTTGTATACAATTAGAGATTTTTATACTTTAAATTTTCCTTTGAGTTATTTAGTCTCTTTCTCTTTTCATCAACTGACTCTATTGTGCTATTGTTTTTGCACAGCACTTTGGTGCCCTTTTAAACCTGTTATATAATTAAATTTGACATTGACATTAACAACTTAATTATTTTGTGTGAAGAAACATTCATGTTGCAATGCATACTCATGTTTTTGTTTTTATGTGCATATTATCTTTAGTTACTCTTATTTGCGCTGCTATTCTCCACTAACGTTGATGCTGTGCTGCAGTTTATGCTTGTTTTCTTTGTGTTTCTCTGCAACACAAAGAAAAAAAAAAAACAATCGATGCTGAAGCAGAATTGCCAATATTGCACATTTAGATATTTGTATTTCTCATCAGCGCTGTGATTTGTCTACCGAATGCAATAATAAAAATGGGTAAAGAGAGATTCCTCAATATCAACTCTGAAAGATTCCACTTTTACTTAATGATTTCTGGTTATTATGGAAAGTTTAGCTGTCCACCATAATTTATTTCAGCCTTCATCAGAGCATGATCTATGCAATGGGGTTTGAGCCTCAAGATTTTCACCTCACATTGAAATAAGAATAATGTGGTGACAACGCAACAAAGAGCAGCTTGGTGTTTCTTCTAGATTCTCCACCAAACCGATTCGTTCTAAAGTCTTGAACCATTTCTGTTTGTGAATTTTGGAATAATGACAAAAACCAACATTCGGTTGCACCACATAGTTTATTTCATAACCGAGACAAATAAAGCAATGTTTTTGATGAAAAGGCCCTTAAATTTACCTGTATGTTCACTAGAAACCACTAAAACCTTTTAAATTTAAATTCATCAAAACCTTTTCAGTAATTTAATACAATTTGAATTAAATAAACAAAACTTAACTTCATAGACAAAAACAAAATGTTTTTACAAAGATCAGAACTTTATAGAACAGATTCTCTCTATTTTATAAGATGATATTCACACTTACCACTTACTAGACAGGACACTGTAAGGTGACATTTTATTACACACTTTGTGATGTTTAATGAGGGATTACTTAATGTGGGATTATTAAGTCCGCAATGGGATATTTAACAGCAATATTAGACTCTTATCAGGGTTTTATGTGACTTGGTGATGTAATCTAATGCAATTTCTGATGTTGGTGATGGCTCACCTCCCAGGGCGCCAAAATCTGGGGAGCGTCATAAGTACCAAACAATTTATTCTTTTTTAATAAATTCGTAAACAAGTGTTGTACGAATTATTTTCAATTTAAATAAAATATATCTATCATTTGCAGGGTGTAATGAAGGCTTTCGTTACTTGGATGAAAACACTTAAGAGGGTGTGTTGAATGATAAAAAACAGACACAAACAGATTGAAGAATTTTATTATCTGCTTGGTTTTATGCAGTGGCATCTCAGCTGGTACTGATGTTGTCCTGTTAAAATAAAAACAAATGGATGGGTCTTGTAACTGTTTGAAATACACTGAAATGTTTGTGTCGATGCAGGGTGTTCGGGGTAAAAAGTTCCCCAGGGGCCTGAGCACCTTATAAAGGTTCCGGAAGAGACCAATGCAGATGGAAGAGGGGGCGCAATAGAACTATGCATTTTAGAAATATAATGATTGGGTTTATATTTATAGAAAGATATTTTTAGAATTGAAATGGCTGGTTAAAAATGAAGAGCGTTTGTTAATATTATGCTGAAGATTTGGTTCTTTTGTCAAGTTTGTTTGTGTATGTATTTTGTCTTACCCTGTTCTTGGTGGGTTTGTTAATTGGAGCAGCCAGGGACTATAAAAGCCTGCATGTTGGCCACATTGGAGGTGGGTAGGTGTGGTTGCTGCTGAGACCCATGGCTGTTGTGAGCAGGAATGTCTATGTGTTAAATGTTGGAGAATAAACACCCGGTTGGTCTGCACTATTTCTCTGCCTCAAGATATTTATTTTATTTCATATGTTTTGCTCAATATCTAGAATACTTAGACTGAATGATTTGAACAGAGATAATTTGAAACTAATCTCGGAGTGTTTGACATATTCTATTTGTAGAAAATTTAAATAAAAAAAATGTATTTCTTAGTGCGCAGATGTGATTGGGGTAGCTGAAAGGGGAACTCAACCAGGTTGCCATTCACTGTAGGCATGAAACTTTTGCACACTCCTGATTATAAACAAGATGGTGAATTTTTGTCTTTCTGGATTTCTGTCAATACCAGCCATTCTTGTACTGACGATATCACTTTATTCACAATTTTTTTTTGTCATGACTCTTAACATGACAAACAGCAAGAGTCATGATTGCTGACTCTTATTGCTGATGACTGACATATTTTATTTGACTGAATTTACCCCTGACAGACGACTGAGCTGTGACAGTTTGATTTAAATACATGTGATATTACGCTCCTTGCCCTTCTTTTTACTTGGTACAACTAAATATTTATAAAGGTTCAAACTCTATCAAGTGTTTAAAGCTGAATTTGCTCTCATTGATGATTCAGCTCTCATTTCTTTGCAAGTTCCCATGACACTTCTCTAAACTTACAATCATTATCAGTTGCCAACATGAAAAGACATTTATACAAATTTCTAACTTTTCAAGCAACTGGTTTAAAAAATTTTTTTTTTAAATCTCATGTTTTTTTTAGCTCATGTTTGTCAGCAATGGATATTTCATTTTTTTTTTTTTTTTTTTTTTTAGATGAATGTATGGGAATAATAAGACAGTCAACAGCAATAAATGTTTTGCTCCACAGGAATGACTGTTATGTCGCACTGACAGAAATCTGACACCTACGAAGACATCTTTGCCTGAGAAAATAACTAGTTAGGAGAGTTTTAAAATGAGTCCTGGACACTTTAGAAGAAACGCTTACCCAACCACATGAGAGGAAGAAAAAAATCCTTCAGACTCTGTGTGAGGATTAGCCTCAAGGACTCCAAGGACTAAGGACAAGCAAGGTGTGGTTTTTTTAAAGGGTCTATGTTGAATTCATGAATAAATAACTGTAGAAACTTGTTTGATACCTTTAAAAAAAAAAAACTAAATCGGGAAACATCTACAATTTTAAAAAATACTTTCACACTCACGCCATAATTGAACATGGCATGAGTGTATCATGCCATGTTCACAACAAAACTGCGCAGTAAAATTGTCCGTCTCAATTTAAATATTCATGCTGATGACGCATTTCCTAAAACCGCAAAAGAATTCCCTAAATGTTCTGGATGATTTAACGTTCTTCTGCATTCATCTGGTCCAACTCACTCTGCAGGTCACACTCCGGTCTTTGCTTGTGATGTTTTCCAAAATAATTTGCAGAAAAACTAAGTGAGCATAAATCAGCCTTCCCCAGATATCACATTAAACACAACTTTATTAATGACCCTATGTGAAAGCTCTGTGACCTGTTGGGGTTCCCCAAGGCTCAATGCTTGGCCCATTAGGATTTATATTTTATATATTTTAGTCTTTTAACTAAATTTTTTATATGCTGATGACCTTCAGTTAGACGTGTCTTTCCAAGCAGAGTAATTTGAAGAGCTCACTAAATTGATTGACTGCCTTATTAAAATAAGTTTGCTTGGCACCCTCGACACCAGCCAAGCAGTTACTCCCTTTTTACATCCATAAAATCCAGTATTTGAAACCCGAGAAAACGTAGAATCCTTTTCATACTCTTGCATCTTTATAATAAAGAACATGTAATCCAGTTGTGCCATGCTTTTATTTCTGTTTATTTTTATTTTGATTGAATTATTGCAATGCTTTGGTCGCCAGAGTAAGCTTTAATTTAAATGTTTAAGAGCTTTTAAGCAAGCCCGAACTACCTACTTTGTTACTACACCGACTTTCTGTTGAGCTCAGGATCAGAAGCAGTCATTTATGCACCAGTTTATCCAAATTCCGGCTCTCAGAGGCTCCAAGGAAGGGAAGGTACATTACTATCCACCTGGAGAACAAACCTTAGGGAGGTCAAGACAGAGAGGTTCCCACCAAAGCTTAGCTTTGTGCCTGCAGCCACGCCAACGCAACCACAGGACCAATACCCGACAGCAACCCGCCACATCAGGAGGACACGGTTGGCTGTAAGGGTCACCGCTCCAATTAGAAATGCGACACAAAGGGATCTTGCCTGTAAAGTTAAAGACAATACAGAAGTATGTCCAGTTATATTCAATAAATTAACATTTTCTGAAAACAACAACCTTTGAGCAGCTGATAAGTGATAAGCTCACGTTCATGTAATTATTTTTATTGGTCTGTAATTCGAGTCTGAAATGTCATGTTTTCATTTGCTGTACCTGGAGTCTCGTAACAGAAATAAAGGCTAGAAAACATCAGTCTTAATGTATGAAGTGTGTATCAACACAAAGAAACCACCCCCAAAAAACAGGCAGACGACAGAAAGACGAGTCAATTCCCCAATCCTGCCTGCATTGGCAGCAGTGCTTGATGTCCTCACCAAAATTACCACCACCTTTTTGATCCCTTATTTTCTTTTATGCAATCTGCATAATGTAAGCAGTCATGGTTTTGCTCTGGCTATGATTTACATAAATACAGTTAAATATGGGTGCGGTTTCCCTTAAGCGCTCCCATGATGTCTTCTTTAAATGTGGGCAGACTACATAAGTAATTAGTGACTGTGTTAGTTTGAAAGGGCACATTTTTGGAACATGTTGGCCTTTGCTTCTGGTTTCAGAAAAGTGCAGACTCAGAGTTGTATACAATGAGAACCATTGCATTGTATGTCTGCCCTGCGAGTTTCATAGAATCAGAAGTAAACATCGATTTATGTTGTTTACGCAATGTAAATTCAAATTCCACTAATTCTCAGAATTAGTGGAATTTAACTCTGCCATCAAGGAAAGGAAAATATTGCGAATATATATCTAAGCTGTGCCCCTAGATTCAGATGATTTCTCAGTTTGGCAGGATGGGCTTTAATATGCTGTTTCATAATCATATATATAAAATATTCTTTCCAATAAACATTGATATATGTTTTTGTAAACCAACAAAAAAGGGGGAAAAAGGCTTTTTGTTCTGCAGAGAGCGTTTTGCTCCAGGAGTGAATTTACAGTAAACCAGTGATTCTCAGAATTTGTATAAAATATACACCTGTAGTAAATACTAAGTTGCACCACAACAGAATCACCAGTGTCAGTTTATTGTTTTATTTAATAGAAAATGATTATTATTTATTGGCAACGTTGACTGAATGCAAGATCCCATCTGGTTTTCCTTTCAGATTTTACTCAAAGTTTCATTTGAGAGAGAAATTACCAGGAAGGTCCCTGGAATCAGATATACAAATGGGAATGTTTAAAACTCCAGCATCAAAATCCAACATGGCTGCCTTGTTTCTGAAGTTAAAAAATAGCCAAATTTAAAACTATTTGCACTTTAAAATTTTTTCCCTACATTATATTCCACACAGACCATCTTAAATGAATATCCCATATAGTTTGAAAGTGTAAAAAGCAAAACAATGTGTTGTTAGCTTGTTTGGCTAACAAGAGTTTTTTTTTTTTTTACAAAGATTAGAACATCAGATTAGAGCATCAGATGCTCAAGATAAATTAACATCTTAATTTATGCTCCAGATAAATTAACATCTTAATTTATCTGGAGCATCTAAGATTAGGTTTGAATCAAATGTCAACTCCTGAGGTAAATAAAAAAAACGAGTAGCAACCATCACTTCCTGTATTCTGTGTCTGGTTACTTTTTAAAAACATTTTACAGAAGGCTACAGAAAACAATTCTCCTGTTTTCTATTTACGTTCAGTGTATTTCTATAACTTAAATTCATAAATACTGGCAAAACTTATAATAAGTATTTAGATGAGCAAAAATGCTTTGACAAACAGAAGTTGTCATAAGGGTGTCCCCATTTTCTTCACACGCCTATACTTTGAGTTTCTGATGAAGCAAGGAATGAAGTGCTTAACCAACTCCACTTTTGGGTGTGGCGTTTAGAAGCTATAAAGGATTTACAAGAAGGGCGCCTAGCGAGTGAAAAAAAAAAAAAAAAAAAAGCAAAACAGGAAAGCATTTAATGTAACAACATTAAAAAAGGTTTAAGTCATAAAATCTAAAAAGGATTAAAGCATTTTAGTTTTTTCTTCCCACAGAGCATTTTCTTTCCAGATATTTTGTTAAAAATAAAGAGATTTTCTTGTTACCTTTCCCACTGGTGCAGGTTTTAGTTTGCACCCTCGAAACTTTACTTTAAAGAGATGGGAATAGGGCACTCCTAAATAAGCAGATCTAATTTAAAAACTCACAAAGAATGTTTAAAACTTGACAGAATTGCCATCTTTATAGGTTTTCCATACAGTGCAACCACCATGAGCTTACCAGAATCCATATTAAATCTTTAACTGTCATTCAAGTAAACTTGTTTACACATTTGAGCAGACTATGCCTCTTGTTAAAACATGGCATAAGCAGCACCATGCTGTGGGAATGTTTTTCTTCTCTAGAGACAATGAAGTTATTGATTGGAGCTAAAAATGAGCAAATTCCCTATTTAACTGACATTATGAAAAATATTGCTTCATAAAGAAATGACACAATATTGTCCTGTATTTGATTTCTACTTGGCTTGGAATAAACAATAAACTAACCGTGATGTTACAACTTTCTAAGAAAGATCACAGTAACATGATCATATGGCTTAAAATAAGTTTGTGAGCTGAAATAAATAGTTTGTATGGTGTATTTAATGGTTGGACATCTGCTGTCACAAACGCGTCCATAAAACTAAGGGACTGGCAGGTGGTTTTAAAAGGACTTGGTAGAAAATCCTGCATGATTTTAAATTAGCCGTTTGAAGCCATCAACTGCTGGTGTGTCATTGTAGCAATCCTCCAATGAGGCTGAACTCTCTGAATATGTGGGTCTTTAACTGCTCCCTTGTGCATGTTACATGGACTGCATGTTAATGCCAGCAACTTCTGGAAAAATGCCCTAAGACGAGCCGGCTCCAGCTGCTGGGAAGTGATCTCTGGTTGTTTTCCTCACTGAGACGCTACACAGTAAGTGATGGCAAAAGCTAAATGTCCTCAAGCATCAGAGGACGCCTGCCTGTTAGCTGGGAGAACATGTGACAGCCTACAGCGCAGTAATGTGGTTGACAAGTAACCTCTGGGAAAGTTTGGCTTTTAAACGGCATGCAGCAGAAGAATGGGCTTCTTTTTCCACATGGGTTAAAGGCAGTTGTTTCCTACAACTGCAAATGACAGAGGAATGCTGCTGTATATGCAGTTAATAATTAATCGTATAAGCAGTTAGTCTTTTAGAAACAAGTGTCAGTTGTTTGCAAAGCTATCACTGAAATGGCATGATTCATTTTAGCAGTGAGTCACGTAAATACAAAGCCAATTTCTTGCGTAGAGTGTGTGGTTTGTTTTTAGCCGTTTGCTATATTGAGAGCAAAGCAGGAAGTTATTGTGTCATTGGTCTTAAATGGTTTAGCAGGCCAGGATGGGCATTTGGGAAGTTTAAAGGTTTTCATCAAACTCTTCTTTACCAGTGTAAATAATCAGAAAATAAATCTGTGAGGTGTTATAGTACTGTGGTGACTTGTCTTCTACACCAGTGATGATCATTGATAAGAGCCTTATGGCTCGCCAACCAGGGCGTCGTTCCATAAGGGATGGCAGCACCACTCCAATAAAATAAAATGAATAAATGAACAAACAAAAAATTTTTTTTTTAAATTGATCAAATTCATTTAAACAACCAATCAGATTCAGGAGGAGTGTCTTAGGGCTGACAATCATCCCTGTGTATGTACTGCTTAATGTGCTAATAACAGAGAAACAACTCACGGTTACAGGGAAAGTGTTTATCTGCCTCCTTTGGTGGCCATGCTAACAAGCCAGAGCATCCATAGCAGGCTCTGCTGATGGGAAGAAGTTGTAGTGTAACGGAGAGCAAGGGAGATGGTGTGAGCAGCACATTCACAAGCCTGGTTGGCAGCACTCAGATGCTCTTCCTGCCTCTGATTGGTTGTTTCTGACTGCGTTTATGTAATTAGCACTAGGATAAGTAAGATAATTTCTTCGCAAATGATCTGTCTCATACTATACTGTCACTATGTTAGGCACAGTTTTAACAAATACGTGATAAACATCTATTTTATAAAAGTTACATATCCCAACTTTGAGAAAATGTATCTGTACACAGTACTTTAGCTAATAACACTGGACTAATTTGTATATTCTGATTGGGTGCTAAATTAAAAGCCTATTAGACTTAATTTGATGATTAATAGTTTTCAGTCAGTCAATTTTATGTATTTATAAAGTACCCTTCACACTAAAAGCAGCCCAACATGCTGTACATAATTGTAAACAATAAACCCACACGATAAGAACAAATAAAGTCTGACACATGAACATATGTAGTATGAGCCTGCCTTCTGGTCTTGGTTAGCACACAAGCTTCAGAGTTTTGTCACAAATAAAAACTGGGCACATTTTTCTTAGGGTGACAATGTAGAAAATTTGTCACCCTTATACCTGAGCAGAATAATCCCGCCATGTTCATTTTTTTGGCATCAGAACTATCCCTTATCAAAAAAAGCTTTAGCATAGAAGAAATAGTCCATTACAAACCTGAACTTAATTATTTTTGCTTTGATCAAATATTCACCACACTTTGTTTTGATTAGTGAGACCTTTGATCCGTTTATGAAATCATCAGAAAAGGAATTTGAGGCACAGAAAGAAAGGGCTCTCCTCTGTCCCCAGGCAGTGGGCATCTCTGACTCTTTGTTTTTCAGCAAACGTGTGATTATTAATATTCCAAAATAAACCTAAATACCTTTAGAGTGAGCTTTGGAATATGTGAGTGAGTGGCTTTTCTTGAAATCTCAGATGCAGAACTGAGAATGTTGTATAATCAAAACCAACTCTATCTCAGATGGTTATGGAAAACATATGCAAATAAATATATTTTTTTTTAAACATCTGGTTTATTTCAAAAGATTTTTTTTTTCAAATCAGAAGGGAAAACTTAATTACAAACACAACAGCTTGAGATTGAGCCATTTTGTGTAGCTGATCACATATTCACTTCTCAGAGGCCAGAAAGACAGTAAAAAAAAAAAAATCGGTGAAGATTCTCACAATGAATTCAAATGTAACACGTTCACACAGATAATATGAGCCATCGTCTTTACTACATTGGCTCACAGCCAGGGTGTGAATTACGCTGTAAAAATTGTCTTTGGGGAGATGGGCATCTGGGGAGAAGGAGTCTTGTTAAAGCTCAGACATTGTGATCAGCAACTTAAGGTCTAATAATCCTTCTATTGCTTTCTCTGTTTTAATTCATTTTCTCGAGATGCATCTAAGAGTCAGACGAAGACTCAGCTAGGCTCATTTTCAGTCTGACTGACCTTGACCGGTGGTGGACCAATCAGAAACTCAAAAACCAGCGAAACACCACGAGAACAAGACTCTTTGGTGTGTACGCGGTTAAGATGCTAACAAGACTAAAGGTCAGGATTAGTGAAGTGTTTGAAAGTAAAGTCAGGATGTGTAAATGGCTATTTAATGGAAACTGTACTTTAATTGAAATGTCAAGACACATCTGCAGTTCATTCCACAGATTCGGTCTACTTTCCCCTTTGCTTAACACTTTAGGATGAGTTGATTCAAGCGCAACTCAGGAAGTGGTATTCCTATTATAAAGTAATAACTCCAATGTGAGGTAATTTTACATAGGAACATAAATTGTGTTTATTCTTCTTTTGGGTTTGTGACCGAGGAGTAAAAGGGACGTCCTCACATTCACGAGCCCAACCTGAAAGTGCAAAAAATGCCTACAGTTAAAGTGAACACTGTGATAAAATCAAATAACCTGTGACAGACCTCCAGAAAGACAATAGTAGCAGTTTTTGAGTCTCTTAAGGGATCAAGAGATTTTTCAAACAAATCTAAAAACAAGGCATTCGATTCTCTGAAAAACAGTCTACAAGAGGAGGATGAATAATTGTCAACTTGGTTGGCCATATAAGCGGGGACATCCATGAGCTTGACGTGTAAGCAAACTCATTTTGAAAGCAGGTCAAAGGGCATTTAGAGAAATGTGCGAAAATAAGAGATTTAGTCCTCACTTGTCCAAAAGCAGGCTCTTGCTATACTGTTAGTTGGAATAATCAGCTTTACAGGCCAAGAGTGTAAGCACAAACAAGGACTCTGGGTTGTGTTTTCAAGAGCTCACAGAGTGCAGAAATTATTGATATATAAATTAATATATAATCTTAGATGGATAAAAGAAGGAACAATAGGTACCTGTATTTGCAGCCAATTATGGCAAGGTTTTTGCAAAGTTTGCATGGAAATTGAGGTAGAGAGTAGTCCAGTTTTATGTTCATGGAAGGTCTGCAAGGAGGAAACCAATATTTTCATGAAGGCCAGACTAGAGTTTGCCAGAAAGAACGTAGACAGGGACAGGGAGTTCTGGAATAATATTTGGAGAAATGAGTCCAAAACTGAATTTTTTGGAAACTAGAAAAGATAAAATGCTCACCTCAAACCAGATACAGCATTCCAGGAGAGGAACATCACACCAATGGTGAAGCAAGGATGTGGAGTGTCATGGTTAGGGCATGCTTTGCTGCAACAGGACATTGCAAGCTCACCATCACAGGATGAGCCGTGAACTTTGTCATGTATCGGAGGGTCCTTGAAGGAAATGTTAAAGTCGAATCAGAATTGGGTCCTTGAACA